>OW386286.2:48296016-49534715 GCA_936432065.2 Rutpela maculata | reverse complement strand
GAGAAATTGGGTTTGGACCTGGTTACACTTACATTATTTACTACAGGAAGTTAGACGGTCTATGGTCTCATGCCATCCAGAGGCGTAGTTGAACAATTACTGTCGTTAAGGATAGGATTTTGCAGAGTGAGAGGGAAATGCTTTTATTTCCGATTTAAAATATAAATGTTTAAAAAACCAAACATAGTATAATCTTTAAAACTGTTTTAGATACTTGCTGTTATTCTAACGAATACAACTATATATTTTTTTTATTGTAAATTTCTGTTGTATTTGAATATTTGAAAATAGTTCCTAATTTCATTATTAAAGTATGGCATTTACAAAATTTATGATAAAAACTGTACATGGTTGTAATACTTAGAGCAATGGGAAGTACCTGAAACTATTTTAAATATTATGTCATTTATGATTTTTTAAATATTTATAATAATCCGAAAATAAACTCTCACTCAGCAAAATCCTAACCTTAATGTAAAATCTAATCAAACCATTTTAATCCAGTAACTTTGTCTTCAAAAAAAAGAGGTTACCTGACATTAAGTCAGGTATGGCTGCTTTTTTAATATGTTGTATAGGATTAAAAAGCAATGTTAAATCCAATTTTACAACCTCGGCAGACCTCCGGATCTTGGTCAAAAATCCAAAAAACTGCGAGATTTTTTTTTTTCAGTTTTTGTCGATTTTGACACCTAAGGCCTACTTTTTCGGTGAAAACATTTTAGTATTTTTTAAAAGTAGATTAAAATTGCTACAAATTGGTACCCGAGCGGACTCTGTAGATCAAATAGTATCCGAGATACAACTGTTCAACATTTTCGACATTTTTATAGTACAGATTCTTAAGCCAGAAATTGTTAAAAATTAAAATTTTAAATTTTCGACGTTTTTAACAATTTCTAACTTAAAAATCTGTGAAATACTACCATACTACTACCATAAAAATGTCTAAAAATGAACATTTTGCAAAACTTTGAACAGCTGTATGTCGGATACTATTTGATCTACAGAGTCCGCTCTGGACCAATTTGTAGCAATTTTAATCTACTTTAAAAAAAATGTTAAAATGTTTTCACCGAAAAAGTAGGCCTTAGGTGTCAAAATCGACAAAAACTGAAAAAAAAACAAAAGCAGTTTTTTGGATTCTTGACCAAGATCCGGAGGTCTGCCGAGGTCGTAAACTTGGATTTAACATTACTTTTTAATCCTATACAACATATTAAAAAAGCAGCCATACCTGATTTAATGTCAGGTAGAATGTATAAAGTTAATGTACTATTTATAACATGTAACGATTTAAGCGATGAATATGTACAGGTGATTTGCAAATGTCATAGACCAACATTATAGAATAGAAACTGCAACGGACGTAATGTTAACCACAATTTAACTAAGTCTAAGGCAATTTGATTGAAAATATATTTTAAATAAAATATATATTGTTTTTTCCATTTTTGAAATTAAATATGTTAACATTCTTCTACCAGTTCGATATGTTTCAAGTGACAGCCTTTGTTTGAAGTTTTATATTTCTTAAAGTTTAAGCAAAACTTTTTAAAAATTAATTTTGATGCTGCAAGACAACACTTTTATAGAGTGTATCTGCAAGTTCAACAAAGGCTATGTATTAATTTACATCCGGAAGATTGAGGTTGGTGTAAGACAGAAATTCTAAATCAATGATGATGCCACTAACGCTAAAAACCATTCCGAAAATGATTTTTTACCATTGGAAAAAAAATGATGTTTAAGAGAGCCCTTGCAAAAAAGCAAGACTCTTTTCTACATCAGTATGTAGGTAATGCAAATCCAAAGTTTGCAAAAATTTTCCGACCATGATATAAGATGCACAAACGTTAATAGAAGAACAAAATGAAGCTGATGAAGAAAATGAAATTTGGACACAGAAACATTTTAAACATTTTTTCTATTATTTCATATTTTTATTTTTTTTAAGGATTTTTACTTGAGTTACACAAAAAATATATATAAATTCACATAATTTTAAAGGAGAGTTTTCTATCATATTACATAATATGGAGTTGTAGTTTTTAATTGCGACTTTTGAATAAATGCATAATTAAATACGAAAATTTTAAACACATGTAAGGGAGGAAATTTGTTTTTGATATCATCGGTTTTAGAGCCGTCACAATATTTGTGTCACGTCAAAATACCTTAGAAACATTTTAAATTAAAATTGATTTATCATCAAATCTATGTAAAGTTCATTCAGATCTGAGGGACATTGTATATTACAGTTTTATTATCTTGTAATTTTGTGTGCTTCATATTTTTGTCCGCTTTGTAAACATTTAATTAATGTTTAGTTCGAAATTTAAATAAAACATATTTTATATAAATCATGACACTGTACACGCCTCTGGCGAACACCGTGTTCTAAGATGCTATTTTGTGTCACGCAGTAATTATAATTTATATAAAAGTTATTTGAGACACCCAGCACATCAGGTTATTGTTAGCTAGAAATTAATATTAAAATATTTACAAACAGAAATTGTTGAAACAGCAGCAAGCTGGTGCATTCACCCGAGTTACTTGTTATCCAGGTAACTGCTGAATTGCAAAAAGAATAGCTAGAAAATATTTTAGTTTCAAAATTGAGTTGGGTGCTAGTTTTTGGTACGACGGGTGGTGGCTTGGTGCGTGGCCCAACTCCCCCCTTGGGGGTGAGCCCCAGGGGGTATTTAATGTAAGTACTAATTATTCTGTTTTGTTGTGTTGTTTCTTTGTTAATAAACCGGTAACTTGTTTTCTACCACAATGTTTTATTTACAAGTATTCATTTAATTCATTAAATTCAAATCCTCTTGTAAGCAAGCGAGTATTTTAAAGGAATCCCGTCACAGCGGCCCGAGGGCCGTGACACGAGGTGGGCATAACATGTGTTGAAAGTAATTATTAAACAACCCCAACCCGTAGTCGTGACAATATGTACAAAATTTGAAACAAAAATTATTGTATTTACAAGAAACGGTCTATATACCCATATAATGTAGTTGTTCGATATATGAGCTTCATATGTTATGAAATGAATTTGAATATAATTTTTGTTATTATGAATTTTTTTTCGATCATAATGTACCTGTTTGATTAAATAACATAGGTATAATATGGTGTTAATGATACTTTCAGCACTAAAGGACTGTGAAGAAAATATTTCTAATTTAACGTGAAAAATCATTAATATAATCATAAATTAACAACAGTGACTCTAAGTAGATGTCCTATAATGAACGCATTTTCGGTAATTTCCTAAAAACATGAACAATATTGTTAATCTAGTTCAGATAATAACTCTGTAAATTATACTTTGTCAGCTTTTTAATAATTTTAATGGGGGTGTTATAGTATGCATACAACACAAGTTCAACGTTCGGCTTAAAATTTTTGGAATCGTTAACGCAGAGTGAAAACGTGACAGGGCCATACACCGAGCCCCGTGGAACTCCAAATACGTAAAATAAATGTACAGTGTTATATTTTTCTGAATGATCTGATATCTATTAGGTACAACTTGGTTATTTGACAGCTAGCAAGACCTAAAATCAATTGTTTTTCCAGCAGATCATAACGTGACACACACTTCCTGACCTTCAATAATCTTATTAAGTAGAGAAATAATTACGTAATTTTTTCCAGTTTTAATCATCTGATGATACCTACCCGAACTCGAAACCCGAAATTATTATAGTAGCGGTACCACACGAATGGTTAATTTATTAAATTTTCAGTAGGCATCAGAGTACAAGAGAATGGATTAAATGGATAATTTACAATTTTTGGTTTCACTGGGTAACGGTTTGTTAACTAGAAGAAGTGTTTTTTAATACAATTTAACTGTTCACTAAATTATAATAACTACAAACTCATTCGCAGATATGAGATTTGACGTAGAAACTTGCTAGTATGTTAGTATAACAACTAGTACCACGAAACGCACAAAGATCAGAAGTTCCATTACCCCCATTTTTTTTTTTTCGACTCTAAGACATGGACTGTTGCCGAGAACGAACGTCCAACAGACAGAACTACATTTTTGAAAGCATGTGAAGCGGAAAAAGTCTATTTTAAGTTATTTCAATATTTTTAAAGTTTTTATATAACTTATTACGAGTACATATCAGAAAGTAGTTGATTTATTATTAAACTTAAAATAACTTCATAAAGGATTGAGAACGTGTTAGGTTAGACATAGATATAGGATATTTTCTCACACTTCACAGTATTCACGTATGTTGTATGAGCAATAAATGACTTTAAGAGTATAATTGACTTAACGAATTGCGGCTGGCAGTATGGTCCTTGACAGAACGCCATAAAAAAGTATTGAAAAAAGTTAAAATATTAATCGTTGTATTTTTTAATACATTTTAGTAGTACTAATCTGCTTTGCAACAGTTGGTCTACTCTGTTGACTAACTTCTTTGAAACTTTCACTACTTTTCATACAGCAGTTTAGCGGTTCAAAGGTTCGCTGGCTATATCGAACGCCCTGTATAATGAATGCTGCTTATCTGGGAATCTTACGTCTTTCGTGTTTATTTTCCTTTTGTAATTTGTGATCAAACACAAACATAAATGTTTACATCCAATCACACTGGGTGAGGAGTACTTAATGTGTTTATATTTGTTTAAATTTATTTTAAGATGAATCCAGAAGAACAATTTGAAAGTTTTTGTATGTACAGAACTGGGGCTTTTGGTAGTTTGATTATTTAAAAGAAGGGTCTAAATATTTGCTTCAAGAAATTAAGTAGACTGACAAAAGAAGAGGACGTTCAGTATTTTATGACCTATAAGGATTATTAAAATTTTAAACTTACATAACTACATAGTAGCTTGTGTACCTAATATTTGGGGCAAGAATTTTCGTCTTTGCTGCTGACTCGATAATTGTATGATTATCAAAATTTGAAAATCTTCTACAGTCTGCTTTGCCCAGGTGTCCAGTATGAAATCGTTATTTATATACTTTGTTTTTCCTGACATATAATCCAATCAATTGGGGATTCAACCGTGCATTTTAGGTAGGAGGAGGATGCGATTTTATTTTTCCATTATGTGGGGGGGGGGTCCAACTTAAGTTTAAATTTGAGTTTATAAGGGTGTAAATAAGGGTGTAAATGGTTACCCAGCTAACAATTTAGGTGTCGACGACTTCAGCTGAAGGAATTTCGACCAAAACAGGTCGAAATTAGCTAATTATAAAGTTTAATTGGTTATGTCGCTGTGTTCCCTATTAGGTACAGGTAAATTATTAGTGAAATGAATGACTTAATAGGTTATGACAAATATTTTAGTAACTATTTTCACCTAATAAGGGGGGAGTAGGTGAAAAGTGACCTATTTGAAACAATTTGGTAATGTGAATAAGGGAATATTTGTAACTTAATAAGTAATATTTTCGTTAAATAATTTATTAACTAATTTTGTTGAAGTTATAAATATACCCTGATAGGAGATATTAGTGAAGTGTATTGAAATGACTAAATAGGTGATGGTATGTCTTGAAGAAAGCTTCTTAGATACCTAATAAGGGCCCTAAAAATACTTATATTTCCACCAAAAAGTCGAAATGACTTTATTATTCAACCAATAAGTTATTTGCACCTATTGGTCAAAATTATTAATTACTTATTTTGTCGAATTTTACCAACATAAGTGACGCGCAGGAAATTGCGTATAGTATTAAGAACTTGCCGTCATTATTCATGTTTCTGTGGTCCACTGTAATTGTGTTGCCATTTCGTTCATTTCACTTTCTCCGTAATAACTTTAAAACACTATGAGTAAAAAAAAGTGGAAAAATGAAATACAGTGGAAAACTGTGAGCAGCAATAATTATTCTGTTAACGTCTCTTGTACACAAGCCGTGAAAGCTATCCGTGAAACCGTGATAGGACAAACTGCAGAAAATCTACATGCTTCATCATCTCGATCAGATATTGAAGATCCATCTACATCTACGTGTTTGTGCCACTGCGCCGACACAACTGAGGTACTGGGCCGCACAAACTCGTTCACTAGTCGCCTACTATACCCATTATTTTATGCTCTAAAAAAGACATCCATTTTGCAAACCAGAGTTCAGATAAATAAGCAAACTAGTTAAAATTAGAAAAAAAAAATAACTCTGAACAAGTAATAATTTTGGTTTCAAGTTGATTAATTGTTTAATTTTTTGGCACCTCCGGCGGCCCTTGTATTATGGCGCCCGGGGCGGTCGTCCCGCTCGCCCTTCCTTAGAACCGGCACTGGATTCATCGATAAATCAACTGAATTATCAAAGCACTTTTTAAAACAGTTTGTATTTTCCGAAATATCCAATTTGTATGAAGTCTATACAGAATCAGAAAGTCCTCTGTTTGGCATTGCGCTATTAACCGACCGCCCAATAAAGACGTCTACCAGTACTCTAGCAGAGGTAAAGAGTGGACACGCCCATCAAGAGAGGCTTTTACACGATTGCATGCTTCGCTCTCGCTTGCTCTTATTGCCATCCCAATACGTACACTTGCCGATACTGTATACATTATGTTACATGCATGACCATGTTATGGTTTATAAAATAAATATAACTTTATAAGTACATAGAAACCTATTTTCCACGTAAAAATAAGTACACTAAGGGAATAGTCTGAGCACAAATAAACACTAACAATCGAATAAAGTAACCTGTTGGTTCATGTAAGATCTAATAGGTGAAATCACCTATTATGTATGGAATAGTCACCAAAACGAGACTTGTTAGGTTGTAGAATAACCTCTAATAGGTGAATTTAGTGATTTACGTAGAATTAACGACATATTAGGTGTTAAATAGATACATTAAAACAGGGGACCAATTGGTGTAACATAACGTAATTAGGTGAAATAATTACAATTATGTGAACAAATATTGGTAATAATAGACACTTATTACCTAATAGATGGCAAAAGTAGCTTGTTTTTCACTAGTCTCTAAAGATGAAGTCAAAAATATTGGTGAAAATTACTGACACCTATTAAGTAACATTGCAAGGAAGTAGCCATATTTATTCGAAAATATGAAACACCGAAAACTCGCCATGAAAATTTAAACTTTTGTTTTTGGAAATAATTTAATTCATAAGTATTCATTAAACATATTGAGAATTATTGAATTATAATAAGCATGAAAAAATAGAATACCAAGTCAAAAATTGAAAAAAAAATGTTATATAGTTGTATTTTTTTTCTTTATAATAATAGGTAATTTTAAAGAGCTTAGTAATATTTCAAGGTACAATGCCTAATTTCAACAGAAAAAAAATATTCCCTAGTAAATTCTCACGTATATACAGTGCAAATTAAACAATAGTCAAGAATAAAAATATGTCTCATAAGTAGTTAATAAGTACTTAGTTATTATTATCAACCATTATGTAGGTATATAGTTTTACCTTTTTGACGAAGCAGTTTTAAAGCAAGTATGAAAGGTAGCAAATAAGTAATCCGCTACGTAGATTTAATGTATTTTCGACATAAAAAAGGTGTCTGACAACCTAACCTAATAGATCCAATAACACCTATTTAGCTTGTTTTCCATGTCGAATCGACGTGTCAAAAAACACCATTTAGGTTGATTCGACGTCGAATTTATGTCACATTTCACGTATCGAAATTGGTTTCGTCACCTGTTCGACATCGAACTTTTTAAAATTTTTATTGTTCAAATAGGCTTAGAATGTCACGAAACGTCGAGATTTTAAGTTTAAGCGAAAAAAAATTTCTGTCTGCCGGTCTTGTCTGTCTGTCGGTCTGTAACTTTTTTTGTGCGCACGTTTACTCTGGAACCGTTTGAGGTATTGACTTGAAATTTGGTACAAGTATGTACTTTAACGGGATCTAGAACTGGATTATATTTTCATCTTGTTCCGTCGAAGGGTTGGGGAAAATATGTAAATCAAGCAGGTAAGAGTCCATAAAATTGGTATTTAGTATATACAAGAGAAGCTAAGGTCTCAAAAAAATGTTCGCATTAGTCACCCCCATTACCACCCCCACCCCATTATTAAAGGGGATGAAAAAAAATGTGATATAGTGTGTGTGCAAAAACCAGAAACCTCAAAATGTTTTTTTTCTTCATCCACCCCCACTACCATCCCCTATCACCACCCCCACCCCGCTACCGATGTGGGGTATCGTTTTATAGGTTCTTGGGGTAGAGGATTTCAAATATTATATTATTAAAGTTCCATAAACTATTATTTCCACATACAAAATTTTTTCGTTGTGAGTGACTTGAATAAAAATCTGAATGTGGAAGTAGTGATTCCTTGGGCAGCGGTTTTTTAAAGAGTTTTTAGCGCTGCAAAGGGAGGAAGGTCAAAGGTAAGTGAAGTATATGGGTAGAAAAAAAATATTGGTACTATTTATGCCTACGAGAGATCTTGCTTGCTGAATAATCAAAATAAGATTTTTCAATAAATGTGTAAACAGAAATAAAATACTTTATTTTTAAATCTCTCAGTAACTTCAAATATTTTCAGTCTTCTATTAAATTATTTGTATTTGTCATATATTTCGAAGTGAAAAACATCCAAAAAGCTCATACCGTTTCCGACAACAGGTCAAATAAATTACTTCCACATCGAGTGGAAGTATAGTACCGACAAAAAAATTTTTAAAAATTTTTGTTGTTCAAATAGGCTTAGAATGTCATGAAACGTCGAGATTTAAAGTTTGAGCGAAAAAAAAAATTTCTGTCTATCGGTCTGTAACTTTTTTTGTGCGCACGCTTACTCTGGAACCGTTTGAGATATTGACTTGAAATTTGGTGCACATATGTACTTTAACGAGATCTAGAACTAGATTATATTTTCATCTTGTTCCGTCGAAGGGGGGTAAATTGGGGTAAATTTGGGGAAAATAGGTAAATCAAGAAGGCAAGTAATAAAATTGGTATTTAGTATATACAAGAGAAGGTAAGGTCTCAAAAAAAATTTGGCATTGGCCACCCCCATTACCACCACCCCCACCCCATTATTAAAGGGGATGAAAAAAAAATGTGATTTAGTGTGTGTACAAGAACCAGAAACCTCAAAATATTTTTTTACTTTATCCACCCCCCCCCTACTCTCACCCCCTGTCACCACCCCCACCCCACTATCGATGTGGGGTATCGTTTTATGGGTCTTTGGGGTAGAGGATTTCAAATATTGTATTATTAAAGTTCCATAAACAATTATTTCCAGATAAAAAATTTTTTCGTTGTGTGACTTGGATAGAAAATCCGGATGTGGAAGTAGTGATTCCTTGGGCAGCGGTTTTTTTATAGGGTGAGTCAAAAAAAAGAAATTTGTATTTGCCAATGGCTTAGTTCGTAATTTGTTTTTATTACTGTGCATCTAAAGCCAAGTCATGTAAGTAGAGACAATTTCCATGTAACTGAAAAATATTTTATTCGAAAAACTTTTACCACACACGTCTTGACATTGCTAAACAGTTATAAAAATTTTCAACTGTCGATTTGGAAAATGTTAATAAAAATGGGATAAAAATGGAATAAAAATTCACACGAATTAGCTTTAGATGCATTGTAACAACTTAGGAGCCAGGCCATTCACAAATTCAAATTTTAATTTTCTTCGACCGTCCTTAAATCCAACAGTTAAATTAACTTTATACTTATATTGAAGGCAACAACCAGCTCAGTGTAACCAGAAATGCCTTCAAAAAGCCAATACTGCCAGATACAATGATTCAAACATTTAATTGTTCTTCTCAAAACCTATAAAATTACTTATAGAAGAAACATTGACTCTATGCCACTAAAATTGTTAAGTCAGGTCGGGGTTGAGTTGTTTATTTCAGTTTTATGGGAATTTGGAGATAAAAATGCATACGAACATTTCCAAACCATCAATATATAACGTTTAAGATTTAAAATACAGGATCTGACTGGCCAGTGACAATGATAGTGTCAATATGTAGGTAAAATAAGTGTTTCCTAAATATGTGTCTAGTATGAACCAATATATTTTGCTAATTTTTTGCACACGATTAGTTCAGAAGAAGTCTTGTCTATTGAGCCTTAATTTATTCACAATTAAAACTGAAGAGCGTAAAAAAATCGAAAAATTATGCATTCATTATGTGTCTATTGTAAATGATTCACTGAAATTTGAGTTATGAAAATCTGCTATGTTATATTGAAATATGTCGCACTTTTCTCTAAAGGCAACTGGACAGACATGGTGGCACATATTTGTAAATATTAACGAAGGATTTGAACAAAATAATTTTAAAAAATTATCGCATATAAAAAGGATATTCCTTCGTAGGTACCACTATAAAACCTGCCAAAACCTAAACTTCCTACTAGAATGAATTGGAATATTATTTGAAATATTAGTCAAATGTTCTTTCGGAAAAACCTACCATTCCTATCCTATTCCAATCCTACCTTGATTCTCAACTGTCCTTGAATTATGACAATTTTTTTTTAATTTTGCGTTTACCGCTTCTTCCTTTATTGCGGTTATCTTCAAAACTAATTGATATTATTAAAGATTTTCGACATCTTAATCTTTGAGTAACTTATCAAACCGCTAAAATATTTTTTTGAAAAAAAAATTAAAAATGGAGTTAAAAGCATGTCTTGAATGTCATCAATTTAAAATCTAAAAAACTTAATTTCCTTAAATAGCACCTCATATTTTTTTTATATCGTTACATTAATCACTCAATCTTTTGTAAAAAAAGGTATAAGGCACTGATGCAGCGAAAATTTAAAACAACTATTTAATACAATTTTTCTATTACATTAATAAGAAAAGAAAGAATCATTCATTACTATCACTTAGTTTTGAAGATAACCGCAGTAAAGGGAGACGCAGTAAACGCAACAAATTTTAAAACATTTGTCTAACTCAAGAGCAGTTGAGAATCAAAGTAGAGTTACATCATCCAACTTTTCCTTAATTTTAATGAGGAGTCCAAAAGCGTACGAAAAATGCGTGGTTTACTTAAAATAAGAAAGTTGATATCAACTTCCGGTATAACCGAGTGTGATAAAGATTCGAAAATATTTGAGAATGGTAGGTCTAAAAGTATATTCCAATTAAATCTGGAGGTAGGTTGAAAAAGAAATACCCTGTATATGAGCTCCGTAAAGATTATTAGGGAATACTTGTTTAGAATAAAAATATTACGATGGTTAAATGTTAACTAATAGGACAAAGTTACACATCTTATCCTTTACGCATTCAATAATTCATTGTGCGATCATATATAAAGAAAAATAAAAATGTTCTAGAAGGCATCAACAACACCTAGTAAATGTACGATGTCATGAAATATTTAATATACCAAAATTTGGCACATTCTTATATAAAAAATAATGCCATCAAAATGTATAATTCTTCGCCTAATTTTCTAAAATCCTGTAATCTTTTAACATTCAAACGTAAGTTAAAAGAAGTATTACCAAGCGATCACTAGTGACACTATTTAATAAAAGGAGAAAAATGCGTTGCAGGTCCAAATATTTCCTTTTTTCCATATATATTTGTCTTTCCAAGTGCTTTATAGAGTTAAATTAAGATTAGTTCTTTGTTGGTTTAAACTTCGCTGTTTAGTATTTTTTCTTAATAAAAGCGTTTATTATTATTAATTTTAAAAATATGATAATAGTCCGTGAACGGCCCAAGAATTAGATGTGCTTTCAGAAAAATACTTGATTGTGTGTACTATTGAAATACATCAATATCCAACACTCCTCACTTCAATACATGAAACACCATCTGACTTAGCCCGGTTCTGAAGATACGGAACAAGCATTTTAAGAGATATTTGAGACCGCAGGATGTCGTGGAACCAGACTCCTTAGGATAGTTTAACGTTGATTTATGGGTTAGCAGTTAGAGGGTGGTACTGAATGACAGATATTCATCCCAGTTAATGGTAAATCACTTAAAACAGTCTGAAATGCCAGCTGGAGACTGTTTTAAGTTTAACATTGGCTGGTAATATTGTGTAACTTTTATAAACTGGTATTTGAAATAGAGAATTAATAACATTTATTTCGCACCAAATATAAAATTAACAGATACGGCGTTACAAATTTATTGTGTTTTTCTCAATACTGTTAGCACGGTGTTGCTTAAAATCTTTGAAATAATGTATAGTACAGTACCTAGAGGTACAAAATATGCAAAACTTCGGAATAATGTCATATTGAATGGATTTCGTTCATTTTTGGCAGTATAATAGTAAATGCTTTACAGAAAAGTTTCTATATTGTGCGGGAGCTTGCTAATTTATAGGGGGTGGATGCCACCCCCCTCTCAGGGGGTTGTACTTAAAAAAATATATATTTATTCACATAAATTGGTAGTTTTTAAGTTATAACGACTTCAAAATTGCGATTTTAGCTTTAAAAAAAGGTTTTCAAACGGCTTTCGTCAAGTATCTCGAAAAGTATTACTTTATCGAAAAAATGTTACAGACCAATTACAGAGAGTACAAACTGGGAATTAATTATATTTTTTGTTTATTGATGTAGGATTAATAATTTCGGAGATATTTAAGTTTACATTTGGCATCCAAGTGTTCATAAGATAATTATTTAGAGTGAGTTAAATATCTCAGAAAGTGTGACACCTACGTCAAGGATCCTAATAGGTAGAATAATAGGTTATTAATTAAGCTTTCAACTGTTTTTTTAATTGTTTCTGTAGCATAAAAACAAAAAAGTTATGACCGAAGTAATGTGCGTCTACACATTTTTTTATTAACAACGTCGCCATTTTGGTACTGTAATTAGCCAAAAATTAAAAAAAAGGAATTTCAAACAGTGTTTTTCATTAATATAGTACATGACTTAGATGCTTAAATTTTTTGGCTTGTATACAGCACTTGCTTTAGAAGAAAATACAGTTTAAACTATAAAGGTATTTTCGATAAAACGTAATTTTTTTTCCTCTTCCAAACATCTTAGTAAATATTAGTTTTATCGAAAGACCAAAAATAAAGCTCATAAACTGATAATGAATTTCGGTTATTTATTTATTTACATAGATTTAATAGTTTCGGATATATGAAAGTTTAGAAATGGCGTCCGAACGTTTATGACACGAAAAATGCAGTTTAAATGTTAAATATCTCAGAAACTGTGACACCTACGTCACGCATGCTAAGAAATGAAATTAAAGACAATTAATTGCGTTTTCAAATTATTTTTTACTCGTTCCTGTAACATAAGAAATAAAGAAGTTATGATGGAAAAATGTGCGTATTTATATTTTTTTATATAAGAAAGTCGCCATTTTGTTACTCTAATTAGCCAGTAATTTAAAAACATTATCTCAAATACAGTTTTTCGTTAAGATGTAGCACTACCTAAATGCTCAAGTTTTTTTGCTCATTTAAAGCACTTGCCTTAGAAAAAAATGCATTTTAAACTTTAAAGGTAATTTCGAAACACTTGGATACTAAATATAAACTTAAATATCTCCGAAATTATTAATCCTACATCAATAAACAAAAAATATAATTAATTCCCAGTTTATACTTTCTGTAATTGGTCTTTAACATTTTTTCGATAATGTAATACTTTTCGAGATACTTGACGAAAGCCGTTTGGAAATACCTTTTTTCTAAGCTAAAATCGCAATTTTGAAGTCGTTATAACTTAAAAACTATCAATTTATGTGAAAAATTGCATAGAACTTTTTCTTCTTAAAATTTGATTCTATTTCAGCTCCAATAAATATATATATTTTTTAAGTGCCACCCCCTGAGAAAAATATACAGGATGAAAACTCTTAAAAACTAATTAATGAAAGGAATGTAAGCAATATTGAGAATTTTCCTAAATTAATGAATAGGACTATGTTATATTATATTACAGAGACTCCAACTTGCCAGTACGAGATATTTTATATTTAGAAGAAGACGAAGGAAGGATAGTGCTTGAATATGTGTATGCTTATAGATAAAAATATCTAAAACCGAAAATTATTTTCGAATATACAGGGAATCAAGGAGTCAGCTTCTCAAGATGATTTTACAGGGTCAAATGTCATTCTTTTAAATGAAATACCATGTATACCAGCACATTTTGTGCAGCCTCTTTCCACTCTTAATCTCCTGTATTATTTTTGACTCTCTCCCAACCACTTTGATGCAATGATTTCTTTGCTGAAATAATTCTATTTACACATGCATATTGAAAAAACCGCTGCCCAAGGAATCACTACTTCCACATTGAAATTTTTTATCCAAGTCACTCACAACGAAAAAAAATTGTATGTGGAAATAATTGTTTATGGAACTTTAATAATATAATATTTGAAATCCTCTACCCCAAAAACCCATAAAACGATACCCCACATCGGTAGCGGGGTGGGGGTGGTGATGGGGGTGGATGAAGTAAAAAATATTTTGAGGTTTCTGGTTCTTGTACACGCACTAAATCACATTTTTTTTCATCCCCTTTAATAATGGGGTGGGGGTGGTAATGGAGGTGGCTAATGCCAAAACTTTTTTTGGGACCTTAGCTTCTCTTGTATATACTAAATACCAATTTTATGGACTCTTACCTGCTTGATTTACCTATTTTCCCCAAATTTACCCCAATTTACCCCCCGACCCTTCGACGGAACAAGATTAAAATATAATCTAGTTCTAGATCTCGTTAAAGTACATATGTGTGCCAAATTTCAAGTCAATATCTCAAACGGTTCCAGAGTAAACGTGCGCACAAAAAAAGTTACAGACAGACAGACAGACAGACCGACAGACAGACAGACCAACAGACCGACAGACAGACCGACAGACCGACAGACAGAATTTTATTTTTTCGTTCAAACTTAAAATCTCGATGTTTCGTGATATTCTAAGCCTATTTGAACAATAAAAATTTTAAAAAAATTTTTTGTCGTTACTATACTTCCACTGGATGTGGAAGTAAAATCACTAGAACCACAATTATGAATTTTAAGAAAAAATATGTTAACATCAGTTACAAAATATCTGTGTGATACTTCTGAATAATTTTCACATCCTAAAAGTGTATAGGGTGGCTAAAACTGATTTTTAAATTCATAACTCTTTCTATTAACTGTTTTCAATTTTTTTTAAATGGAACACTGCATATTTTTCTGTGGTGTAATGTAGAATTGAAAAACGAACATTGTTTGCATGTACATCCATATGGCTATTTGTAACCATTTTCGATTTATTGAGCAATAAGTGCAAAATCATTAATAAACATTAAAAAATTAGGTTTTTTTCAAATATGATAAAAAAAAATATAAATGCCTCCACGTGTTGCCCATTTTGATTGACACACATTTCTATTTGCAAGTAGATATTATTTAGGTGATCCATTACTGCATTTAAATAATGTGGTGGAGCATCATCTTACTGTACATTCTATTTGGATTTCTTTGAGGAAGATTCAGCAATAATTATAGCAGCTAGTTCTCCAAAAAATGAAGATTAAATAACTTTAGTCAATGTACCCCCAAAGAAGCATGTTATATGTTCTCCAATAATTTCTTCCAACACGATGGATCATCTGTGTTGGTTTTCAACTTGCCTGGGAAAAAAACAGGATGTTCCGAAGCATCATAATGAAAATTATGTCTGTTAACAAATTAATTTTTATGAAAAGCTGCCGCATCGGTAAAGAGAGCATTGTTAAAAAACGCAGTATTTTCTTTCATTTATCTTTTCCCCGGTTACTAGACACTTTTGAAATCCTTCATTACTTAGTTCATGGAGAATTTGAATGTGATATGCATCAAACTTATTTTCAAGATTCGACCAACAAAATGTACTCAATCTTACTAAAGAGCTCATTTCCCTCTGACTAATATGAGGATCCTCAATCATTGTTCGCAGCACATGTAACTCATTTTCTTCAATCACAACATTTTGTATTCCTTCACTTTTTGGATAATGTATAATGCCAGTTTCTACAAAATATCAAGCAGGTTTTGGAAGCTTTAAACTTCAGAGACTCTTCTTTCAAGATACATAAATGTATTTGCCTTTATCATGATTAGAGAATATTATTTAGGTATTATGCAAATCACAACTTATACACTTTATTCTTTATTAGGAAAATACCCACTTTCTGTATATTGTTGCCCTAATCTGAGCACCCTAATATACTAGTTAGGTAAATACTTTAAAACACTCATTATTGGAGAATCAATCAAAACAACTACTCGTCTAGCTAATACTGACGAAGTATTGAATTATATGATAGGATCCCTAGCATTTTAAAGAAAAAAATATATTGAAAATACTTAAATCATTTATTCAAATTTAGTCATTCACACTTTTTCATTTAATATGAAATTATCTACTTTCTGTATATTGGTACCGTAATCGGGTCACGCTAATATACTACATAGAAAAACACTTTAAAACACTCATTATTGGAAAACCAATCAAAACAACTACTCTTCTAGCTAATACTGACGAAGTATTGAATTGCATGATAGGATTCCTGGCATTTTAAGGCAAAAAAATATATTGAAAACACTTAAATTATTTATTGAAATTCACAATAATGATTGAATCGTACATTCTATTTCAACTCTAGAAAAGTTGTACAAGTTTTTTCGTACTCGTTAGTTCTCACCAGTAGAGTATAGAAACATTCATTCATTATTTACAAGCCTATTCTTGATTTATTTTTACAATTAATTATTTTTTATTTATTTGCCTTTATCATGATTAGAGAATATTATTTAGGTATTATGCAAATCACAACTTACACACTTTATTCTTTATTAGGAAAATACCCACTTTCTGTATATTGTGTGAATGACTAAATTTGAATAAATGATTTAAGTATTTTAAATATATTTTTTTCTTTAAAATGCTAGGGATCCTATCATGTAATTCAATACTTAGTCAGTATTAGCTAGAAGAGTAGTTGTTTTGATTGATTCTCCAATAATGAGTGTTTTAAAGTATTTACCTAACTAGTATATTAGCGTGCCCAGATTAGGGCAACAATATACAGAAAGTGGGTATTTTCCTAATAAAGAATAAAGTGTGTAAGTTGTGATTTGCATAATACCTAAATAATATTCTCTAATACATAAATGTGATAAATACTATTGACAAGCAAACAATTTTCCGAATCGCCCAAAACAAAAACCGCTGCCCAAGGAATCACTACTTCCACATCCAGATTTTCTATCCAAGTCTCTCAAACGAAAACATTTTGTATGTGGAAATAATTGTTTATGGAACTTTAATAATATAATATTTGAAATCGTCTACCCCAAAAACCCATAAAACGATATCCCACATCGGTAGTGGGTTGGGAGGTGGATGAAGTAAAAAATATTTTGAGGTCTTTGGTTCTTGTACATACACCAAATCACATTTTTTTTTCATCCCTTTTAATAATGAGGTGGGGATGGTAATGAGGGTGGCTAAAAATTTTTTTTGAGACCTAACCTTCTCTTGTATATACTAAATACCAACTTTATGGACTCTTACCTGCTTGATTTACTTATTTACCTCGTTTACCCCCCAACCCTTCGACGGAATAAGATGAAAATATAAGCTAGTTCCAGATCCCGTTAAAGTACATACGTGCACCAAATTTCAAGTCAATATCTTAAACGGTTCCAGAGTAATCATGCGCACAAAAAAAGTTACAGACCGACAGACAGACAGACAGAATTTAAAATAATTTAAAATCTCGACGTTTCATGATATTCTAAGCCTATTTGAGCAATAAAAATTTTCATAATTTTTTTGTCGTTACTCTACATGTGGAAGTAAAATCATGTCTACAAGTGTTTCTTGATTCAAATTCATTTAGGAAACTCCAAATACTTCAAAATTGACACAAATAAAAACTCATGGTCGATAACTGCGACAAATGTACGTTTGCGATAAGATAATTAACACTGAACTGAGGTTTTATTGTTTGTTCGTCGAAAACAAACAACCAAAAGAATTTCTAAGCAAGAAAATCGACAAAAAATTGTTGATATGGGACCGAGACAAACATAAAATTAACTTACTAATTCTCTAGAATTATTTAAAGATTTTTTAATGTTTATAGTCGATTTTTATGCCCATTGCTCAATAAATCAAAAATTGCTACAAATAGCCATGGGAATATACATACTAACAATGTTCCCTTTTCAGTTCTATCTCACCGTCGAAAAATATACAGGGTGTGAAATGTTAAAATTCAACTCAAACAGATACACATATAAAAATCATTTTTGGCCACCCTGTATATTTTTACGAAAGGAAAATGATTACAAATCACAGAAGTGTTTCGCAACTGCTTACAAAGCCCCACAAAAAAAAAAGTTCAGACCAGCGAACCAGACCCATGTATCCCCATGTATTTTCGCTTGCTAAATCCGAATCCGAGGTCAAAAAAATCCGTACACCCCCAAAATCTTTAGCTAAAGCCAAGAAACACCCCTGGACTGGGGTAAAAAGAATATTAAGATACGAGAATAGTTGTTACATCCTAATCGATCGAAATATACAAATTAAGGTTAAACAGCAGCGTGCATACAATAGATATGAAACACACCCCCTGTGAGGGCCGAAAGCTAGCCCCCATTTATAAAAAAATCGATCCAAAACAGTAATGACTGCTGAAAAAGCTCGAAATGTTTTGTTAAAGTTTTGTTAAAGTGATAAGAAACTGCATTAGATCTGACGTAATCTTCATAAACTGTCCCTATGGGGTTGAGAACAACCACCCCCAAGTTTAAAGGACACAAAACAAGAGAAAACGTAAAATACAACAGGATTTCTATTTTGAGTAATACTCTAAAATAGAACTAGAAACTTACGTACCATCAACGTTATACAGTGTCAACCTTCAGATGGTGTGGAAACTACCCCCATGTAAGATTTATCTATAAAAAGTTACAGTGACTTCTATAAAAATTCGAAACACCAGCATTGTGTGGAAGTGAGACTATGTTCGACGCTGTGCTTGAAAACCACCCCCATGGGGTTGCGAGATGCGTAGGACGCTGGAAGTGTGCATCACGATTTTTTATGGATAAATCTTACATAGGAGGTAGTTTTCACACTATCTGAGGATTGACACTGTAGGACGTTGATGGTACGTAAGTTTCTAGTTCTATTTTAGAGTACTATGCAAAATAGAAATCCTGTTGGATTTTACGTTTTCTCTTGTTTTGTGTCCTTTAAACTTAAAGGTGGTTGTTCTCAACCCTATAGGGGCAGTTTATGAATATTACGTCGGACCTGATGCAGTTTTTTATCACTTTAACAAAACTTAGACATTTTGAGCTCATTCAGCAATCGTTACTGTTTTGGATCGATTTTTATAAATGGGGGCTAGTTTTCGGCCCTCACTGGGGGTGTGTTTCATATCTATTGTATGTACGCTGCTGTTTAACCTTAATTTGTATAATTCGATCGATTAGGATGTAACAACTATTCTCGGAGCTTAATATTCTTTTTACCCAGTCCAAGGGTGTTTCTTGGCTCTAGCTAAAGATTTTGGGGGTGTAAGAATTTTTTTGACCTCGGATTCGGATTCAGCGACCGAAAATACATGGGGATACATGGGTCTGGTTCGCTGGTCTGAACATTTTTTTTTGTGGGGCTGTGTTATTGATTATTATGATTGATTAACTGATTATTGACGATTTGTACGGCATAGCAAAAAAGTTCATCCTTGTTAATATAAAAATCGAATTTCATAAAAGCCGTACGGTATCGTATCACCTTAGTACATAGAGGTCACTTTTCGTAAAACGATAATTATTCCTGTACTTCTGTCACATTATTTTTGTACGGCATTCTCTTTTTAAGAATCACAGATATAAATACAGTCCAAATAAACGTAAGCCGTACAGGATCGTTTGAAAAAAAATTCAACCCCCGTTGGTTACGATTTTCTCTTTTCCGCGGCTTTCCCATGTCCCACCTGAAATGTACGGCAAAGTGATTTATTTCTGTAGGACTACAAAAATTGTACCTTTTCAAGTGGTCTCATATAACCCCCTAAAAATTAGCATGGGCTTGTGGTCTATTATTTCCACATAGTGGAGTGCAAATATAATATCAATTTTTTTTTCGTTTTGAGAGACTTGGATAGAACATCTGGATAATTCCTTGGGCAGCGGTTATTTCGACATGCATGTGTAGATGACTACTTTTAAAAAATTCATTACAATTTTACTTCCACATCCAGTGGAAGTATAGTAATGACAAAAAAAAATTTTAAAATTTTTATTGTTCAAATGGCTTAGAATGTCATGAAACGTCGAGATTTTAACTTTGAGGGAAAAAAAAATTTCTGTCTGTCGGTCTGTAACTTTTTTTTGTGCGCACGTTTACTCTGGAACCGTTTCATATATTGACTTGAAATTTGGTACACGTATGTACTTTAACGAGATCTAGAACTGGATTATATTTTCATTTTGTTCCGTCGAAGGGTTGGGGGTAAATTGGGGTATATTTGGGGTAAATAGGTAAACCAAGCAGGTAATAGTCCATAAAATTGGTATTTAGTATATACAAGAGAAGCTAGGGTCTCAAAAAAAATTTGGCGTTAGCCACTCCCATTACCACCCCCACCCCATTATTAAAGGGGATGAAAAAAAATTGTGATTTAGTATATGCACAAGAACCAGAAACCTCAATATATTTTTTACTTCATCCACCCCCACTACCGATGTGGGGTGTCGTTTTATGGTTTTTTTCTACACCTATTTAATTATATGACAATTATTAGCATTTTTTTGGTGAAAAATCGTACTCATAATTCACTGTAGTGAATTATCGACTCATAATTCACTGCATCCGGCCAATCACAAAAACAAATTCAAAAATCATTGTTTCGCTGATTCAATGATATTTGAAATCGACCGCGATCAACTCTTGCTGCTGCGGCTGACAATCAACTCGCGTGACAGTGACAAGTGTACCGCCATACCGCCATATTGTTTGTTTACGTTTTCGACTTATTACGAATAGGTACCGATTAATGCTATCGATTTTCAGTCTAATTTATTTCTTTAATAGGTGTAGAAAAAGCATAGTATTACAGTCGCGATTATGGCCATTATTCACTCAGATGATTTGCGCCACTCGCCTACGGCTCGTGGGCTCAAACGTCATCTTCGTGAATAATGGCTATCATAATCGTTCATATAATAATATACTATTTGTGGTAGAGGATTTCAAATATTATACAATTATTTCCACATACAAATTTTTTTCGTTGTGACTGACTTGGATAGAAAATCTGGATGTAGAAGTAGTGATTCCTTGGGCAGCGGTTTTTGAAGCATATTTTGGGAAAGAGACAATAATAATATAGGAGTGGAAGAAGGCTAGAAAGAGGTTTTAATAAATGTAGATAAACATGGCAATCCATTTAAAGAAGGCATTTGATCCTGTAGAATCGTTTTGGATCTACCTGTACATTCGAAAATTATTTTTGGCTATGGACACTTCTGTCTAATTTTCTACTTCAATTAAATTTTTAAGCTAAATTTCTATCTGTCAGAACTCTAGATGTAGAAGTCGAACGAACTAGTGGCCCACCCTGTATATTATACACTTTTGTACGTGGTATATGTTGAAAAGCAACATTATTTATACACTTCCTTTTGGGCAAGTCTGTAGTTGTGCTGCTTATATTTCCAATAGGTAAACCTATTGTATTGTATTTTTTTGTAATTATGAAGCAAATCAGGGCAAGAAAATGTCTAAATTTTTTAACCGTTTAAGGTCCCATTCATAGTTTTGAATCATAATTCTGATCTGAATTATAACTTTGGGCAAATAGGTCTATAAACATATTTTGTAAATTTAGATTATAATTTACTTAATAACACTTAAAAAATAATTATTCCAGATACGTAGAGACATCCTTCTATGTATACAATTATAATTTAACTTTAGTTTTGTCACAAAGCTATTAGGTACTTCAGTTAATAAGTAGGCTGAATTTACATAATATTATTTATAATTTATTTTTGACGGAAAGTAATAATAAAGAACCATTTACGGACATATGTTCATCTGAACTTGTTTCCATATTTTTACATGTAGAATCTGCACCAAAAGTTTGCTACCGGTATTTTCGAACACCCTGTATGCGTATACAGCAGACTAGTTGTTTAATACTTTTGGGTTGTTTGGTTTGGTTTTAAGCGTAGAAGCATAGAATTATTGGAATTAATTTAATATATTTTTGACACTGTACTTACTTATCTTACGTTTATAATTCATAATTCTTCATAAATTTAACAATAAACTGAGATACCAATTTCTTTTGTTAGCTATTGTTGAATACTACTATTAAACTCAATATAGTAACAAAACTCTTTTCGACTAAACGAACATAAAACAAGAAACGAAAATACATATAAAGCTTTTAGTTTATGCTTACCAGAAATGAGTAACATTAGGAAACACCGCCACCTCAAATTGCAATAATTCATTTTGTTATAACTTAAAGCAAAAGAGCTAGTTTTTACTTATTTAAAAGTACTTATATACTATAACGAGATATTTACTAGCACATGGTCGACTGAGGAAGAACCACACTGTCACGACCGAACTACAGCGATGTCAACAAGCGAATGGTTTGAGTTTTGAACGTTTGAGAGATACTTCTTCGTGCCTTTTTAGTTGGGTAGTTGAATTCTTGTTAGTCCGCGGGGGGTAGTTTTACTTTAAGATATGACGGGTCAGTTCTTGGATTTATCTTATCAAGCCGGATGGTAAGGCACCTATGTTAAGTGTCAGGGATTGTTGACTCTTTAATGGGTCTTTTTCTTCTGGGGCCCAAAGCTTTAAGTTAAGTAAATAATAAACTAAGGTGAATTATTCTAAACGGGAATTATTACGGCTCTTTAAATATATTTAAAAAAATATATTTCATACTATAGTCAGTACAGGGCGAGATAAAAGTATGAATTTTCAATCCTTGTATCGTTTTTAGTTTTATCAAATGCTTTAACCATTTTTTAGTAAAGCAAAATGAAAAACAATAAGATTCGGATATAGCTCTGTTATTATAGAACGTCCCAATTTTATGAGCCGTTATAGTAGAGTAAAATTAAAATTTAGCATTACAAGTAGTGTAGCAAAAAGTTTTGGATTAAATGTTTGTCCAGCAAATCATTTGTTTAAACAAAAGAATGTTGAAAAATGTGTTTTTCCCAGTTCCTCTTAAATATCTCTGGTATAGCTCATATTGCAATGAATCAAAAAAGAGATTTTTCATAATAAAATTCCGAAGAAACCAGATTTATTTGAACCTTTTTGGTTAATTTATTAAGTTGCAATTAAATAACAACAATAAACAGCAGCCATCAATATTTTGCACAAAAAACTGTCACATCTCGGCTTCCAATTGGCGTAGGAAAAACTTTTTTGTTTTAAAGTTTTTCATTTTTTATGTGCTTTTAACACATGCTAATAATTTTTATTTTTGGTCAGAATATTGATGGGAAAAGTGAATTTGTTCATAAAAGAAATTAAATAAATTAATAACAATTGGTTTAAAAATGCAAAAAATATATTTTTCTGCAACTGTCAAAAAATGCTATGTTTGCGCATTAACGTCAGTATCTAGAATGAGACATTTTTTCATTGACATTATTTTTTTTTGCATTACCACGACACCGTGTGCAAAATATTTTGCACATCACATACCTATTATTGCCTATTTTTTATAATTTCTAATGTATACACAAAAATTAAACAAACATCTAGTTCAAAAATATTTATTGTTTTATCACTTGTAATCTCCCTAGTGCTTGAATTATTTCCGGAAATTTTTTTGAGGTTCGAATTTTTTGAAAATCTTCCCGAGGCGTTAGCCGAGGGAAATTTTCTTTAAAAATTCGTCAGCGAGAAAAAAATTTCCGGGTTTTTAATTCAAGAGCGAGGGAGATTCGGTAACAAAATTTTATACCAATCATTACTAGCCAATCGGACACGTTTATTTTGTCATCGTTTCTATGGCAACCATCAAATTTTTTGGAAATCTTACTTACCCATGAGCACCTACCTATGTGATAAATAAATGGAAATTTCCCTGGTTTGACAGCAATGATGAGACATTGGCGTTTATATTATGAAAAATATTTTTATATTTATTTTAAATTAAATTATTACAATTCTGGCTTACTATGTTTCCTTACATCATTAACTAATTCGAAATGCTTTAAAAATTCCACTTGTACATCTTCTTTCCTCAGAAAATATAGCAGAGCCGTTTTATGACATATTCCAAGACACTTGTGATTCCATGCCTAACTATTAGCGATTTTTTAGGGGATATTATTTGTCACCACTTTAAATCACAACAAATATCATTTCATCTTGGTTTCCCTTTACTGTAGTATAAAGATTGTATACGAAATAAATTATTGGGACTAATATTAATTCGCGATATTATTTTTATGCGATTAGAGTGTAGGGAATATAAGAAATAAGTATACTAAACTTGTTTTAATTTTACTTCACTCTCATTATTCTATATTTTATCTACAATTATATATTTCATTTTACTAAGGTATGAGGAAATCACATAAAAAATAAAAACCAAAAAAATTAATCTAACACCGCACAGTGGGACCAATTCAATTTTTACCTGGTCTAAATAAAATCAATATTGTTGTTGACTGTAGAGCCAAGTACATTAAATAATATCACATACTGAGTGTAGTAAAATGCTCCAAAAATAAATAAAACCAAACTGAGTAATGCCGCTTTTATTATTAAGAATACCCTGAGTGACTAACTCATCTATCAACGCACAGCTCAAACCGCTGAGACTAGAAACTTAAAGTTTTGCATAGAGGTTCCTCGAATGGCATAGGCATTTACTAAGAAGGGATTTTTCGAAATTCGATCTCTAAGGGGGTAAAAAAGGGGGTTGAAATTTTAAGCTTTTTCGGAAACTCTTTGATCTAAATGCGTGAAATTTGGCAGAAATATTTTTTGTTCAAATCTCTTAGATACGTGTAAGACGAAATTTCGATTTTCACTTTTTGAAGGGGTGAATACGGGGGTAGTAGATGGTTTAAAGCGCACCCGTATTTTTGAAATCGCGTAAGTCATAAACGTGATTATTCGAGCGATGAACTCTTCTGAGAAAATAAGGAGACACGTATTCGACGGATTTTCAAAAAGAGACCCCCGAAAGGGTAAACGGGGAGGGGGTGTTTTTTAAACTTTTTCGGAAATGGTTAGACCTAGAAGCGTGAAATTTGGCAGAAATAATCTTTACTGGAATCTATTAGACACGAGTGAGACGAAATTTCAATTTTCACTTTCTGAAGGGGTAAGACCGGGGGTGGTAGATGGTCTAAAGGGTATCCATAAGTACTAAGGATGCGCAGTGGGTTTCCTCGAGTAATATGGATGCGCAGTGGGTTTCCTCGAATACTATTAATGCGCAGTGGGTTTCCCCGAGCAAAATGGATGCGCAGTGAGTTTCCTCGGGTACTATGGATGTGCAGTGTATTTCCTCGGGCACTATGGATGCGCAGTGGGTTTTTTCGTGTACAATGGATGCACAGTGAGTTTCCTCTTGTGCAATGGATGGGAAGTGGGTTTCCTTAAATGCAATGGATGTGCAGTGGGTTAGTATCTCAATGTTCTTAATTCCACGCGGACAAAGTTTCGAGCTAGTGTATATATAAAAAAAAAAATCTTGAACAGCTCGAACAGGTGTAAGAGGTCCGCGAGCCTGTTACAGCTGTTACAGCTGTTCAAGATGGCATGATCATCATGTCAGGATGGGTATTAGGAAATAAAAACACATTTTATAAATAATTTAATTTATTAAATGTAAAATATTTATATTACAATATTAGCTGATGCCCGCGACTTCCTTCGCGTGGAACTTCATCTGCGTGGAATCAGGAACATTGAGATACTAACCCTCTGCACATCCATTGCATTTAAGGAAACCCATTTCCCATTTATTGCACACGAGGAAACCCACTGCGCATCCATTGTACTCGAGGAAACCCACTGCGCATTCATAGTGCTCGAGGAAATCCACTGCGTATCCATGGTACCGGAGGAAACCCACTGCGCATCCATAGTACCCGAGGAAACGCACTGCGCATCCAAGGTGCTCGGGGAAACCCACTGCGCATTCATAATACTCGAGAGAACCCGCTGCGCATTCTTAATACTCGAGGAAACTCACTGCGCATCTCAATTTGTCTGTGTTAGGGCGAGTTAAACGAAAAAAATAATTTATTTAATCGATAGAGCACATGGGCGGGTATGTGTCAAATTTCATGCTTAAAGACATTAGTTATGGCGCAACTTGGCACATCAGCTATTAAGCAATCATAAGTAACCACTGTGCAGAAAAGAAAAATAAAATAGAGAAATATCCCCTCGCCCCCTCTTTTTTTTGCGGTCCTATTTAACATAACTATAACTAAATTTTTCAGTCGACAATTGATTATACTTTATTATTCAATAGACAATCCTAATTTGGGAAATGTGAATGTAGGCTACATACACTTACCTTACTGTTAAAAAAAAACAACCCACTAACCGATAGTCAACTACGCTATGTTGATAATATCAAACGTTCAGAGGTGCCACTTATTACGAGAATTTCGTACGCAAATAACATGCAACTTACACTGCACCTTACACTCTGAATCTAATTACCAGCGATGCGTCGTGTATACAATAAACCTAGCTACCTCTAACGAGTACGTTAAGACAAGTTTTGTTTTGTTTGACGTCAATTGTTTTTTGCACTTTTGTCCGGCTAGAAATGAATTTGGTCCCACTGTGCACAGGCACCAGCCTACAAGATTTTGCAAACATTTCTAAAGTTTTTTTTTGGCAAGTAATTTTGGTCTAAAATTTTCTTACCGAATCTTCCTCGCTCTTGATTTAAAAATCCCGGAATTTTTTCTCGCTCACGAATTTTTAAAGAAAATTTCCCTCTGCTAACGCCTCGGGAAGATTTTCAAAAAATTCGGACCTCAAAAAAATTTCTGGAAATAATTCAAGCACTAGGGAGATTACGGCGGATTTGGTTAAAATTGAAATATGTTATTTATGATATAATCCTAAATAAAAGTCTTCATGAGAGCAAGGCCGAAAAATTTATAGTTTTTAAGTTATGGAGCTTTGAAGTTGTCTATCCGTGGTATATCAAATTCGGAACGAATTATGATGTGGCTGAAGAACAGCTCGAGTTTGACAGGAATTTTCAAAATTAGAAATGCAACAAACTAATTAGTCTCCTCCCTAGATATGGACCACAATACAAACCGAAAGTACGAACCGGAAGTTACATGATTAAGTCCATTTTTTAGGGTGAAAACTTTTTCACTCTCAGTATAGACCCTATTAAGTAGGACGTATAAAGGGTAAATAAATGGATTTCGGGCCTCCTCGCTAGATATAGACAACAATAACACGGGGCTGAAGTCCGAACCGGAAGTTGCATAGTTAAGTCCATTTTTCAGCGTATATATCGAGACCTGCGTAACAATTACGTATTCAGGGTAAATGGCCGAGTTTCAGGCCTCCACGCTAGATATTGACTACAATAACACAGCGCAGAATTGCGAACCGGAAGTTGCATAATTAAGTTCATTTTTAAGGGTGAAAACTTTTTTAATCTCAGTATAGACCTGCGCATTAAGTTGGTATAAAGGGTAAATAAATGGATTTCAGGCCCCCTCACTAGTTATGGACCACAATGACACAGAACTGAAATCTGAACTCGAAGTAGCATAATTAAGTCCATTTTGAAGGGTGAAAAGTATTTCAGCGTATATATAAACTTGCGTAAGAATTACGCATTTATGGTAAATGAACGGGTTTCAGGCTCCTCCGCTAGATATGGATCACAATAACACAGCGGTGAAGTGCGAACCGGAAGTTATTACCCAGGTCTATACACAGACTGCAAGTTTTCACCCTTCAAAATGAACTTTCATGTAACTTCCGGTTCGGACTTCAGCCCTGTGTTATTGTTGTTCATATCTAGCGAGGAGACCTGAAATCCATATATTTACCCTTTATACGTACTTAATACGCAGATCTATACTGAGACTGAAAAAGTTTTCATCCTAAAAAATGAACTTAATCATGCAACTTCCGGTTCGTATTGTGGTCCTTATCTAGGGAGGAGGCTAATTGGTTTGTTGAATTTCTAATTTTGAAAATTCGTGTCAAGCTCGAGCTCTTCTTCAGCCACATCATAATTCGTTCCGAATTTGATATACCACGTATAGACAACTTCAATGCTCCATATCTTAGAAACTATTAGTTTTTCGGCCTTGCTCCTATGCAGACTTTTATTCAGGATAATTTCATAAATAACATATTTCAATTTTAATCAAATCCGCCGGGCATTATTTTACATAAGAAATGTGCGGGGTCCTTTAAAGTTTCGCAGTCGAGAATTTTATTTGAAATATTAATTTTGTTATTTATGGCTTTAGTTTAATCAAATTAAAGTCGCTATAGAAAAACTATTGTTTGCATCTCGTGTGCGAAATTCTTTGGTCATCTCGAAAACTTTCGTTCTCGATCACCAAAGTAGTATTCCGCACCCTAGATACAAAAATAACTATTTTGTTAATATCACTAAAAAGAAAATAAAAGAAGCTACAAACTGAAAAAATTGCTGTGTGACTTGATGCATTTAAACAATCGAAGATTAAATTTGCGACTTTGCTTTTCTTTTTATTTTAACATGATTTTATTTTACTTTATTAGGTCGACCTGTAACTAACTATCTAGATGTATGTAAGTAAAAGGTCTAAGGAACTCAATTTCACCCACTTCTAATTGTTGTATCATCATGAAACTTGGTAATTGTGTGTAGCTCTGATGACAATACAATATAGTATACTCAATATTATATTTTTAAAATTGCCGCCGCCCCAAGATGGCGGATTATCATTCTCTTTACCCTTGATATCAAGAGAAAGGGCATGATAAGTAGAAAACAAATATGTGATCAAATTTTAAAAATTCAAAATGGCGGCGTCAATATGGCAGGTAGATTTTATCAATTATCGTTGGATTCGACTGAAAATCGGTATCTGTGGGTTGTCAAGGTTGCAAATTACAATTATCCGGTCTAAATGTAACAATGTAACATTTTTTATTAAACGTTGGACCGAGTGGACGTGTTAGTTCGTTAATCTGCAAAGTGTGTTTAATAGTTTTCAGTTATCACAAATAACAAACTTTAAATTTGTAAATTAATCATAATATTGCGACGTTGGTGCAAATTGATATGAAAACCGAATAAAAACGTGATAACGTGGTTTTTTCAGTGATAACGTGAATTTATCAAGATAGCGGCACAGTCTGTTTTCACCAAAGAGGTAGTAAATTAATTTCCAGTTAATCTATCTATATGACCCTCAATAATCATGGATGACCAAAATTGTTCCAAGTGCAAGAAAAAAAATAAAGAACATATTATTAAATGCTCCGGAAAATGCAATTTACAATTTCATTTAAAATGTGTAGATATATCATATACCGATTTTCAAGTTACTCAGAATTGCAAAGGTGTGAAATGGTTTTGTGACGTATGTTTAGAAGCCCTAGAAAGTATGTGGGGTGTTAAAAATGAGATATCTGACTTTCAAAAGCAGGTTTCATCTGAAATCAGTGAACTAAAAAAATATAATAAATAAAATTCAGAATAATGATAAGAATAATAACTCCTATACATGTGAGAAAAAATCATATGCAAAAGTAGCCAGTGAAGTAGTTATTATTAAGCCAAAGAATACAGGCCAGGAAAGTAAGAAAACATTAGAGATGGTTCAAAAACATGTTAACCCTACTGCACTCGAGGTTGGTATCACCGAAGTTAGAGCCGTCAAAGAAGGTGGTGTGGTAATCAAATGCAACAGCAAAGAAGAAATCAATAAAATCAAAACTGCTGCTGAAAATAAATTGGGAAAAATTATAAAATAAATACACCTGACCAAAAAATCCTAATATTATAATTGTAGATATTCCAAGGGAAATGGAAAGTGAGGAACTCATTGAGGCCATAAAAAAGCAAAATATGATGTTAAATAGTGACTCAATTTTAAACGTTAAAGTAATAAAGAAGATGAAAACCAGGTGGATGGCTATACTTGAATGTGATTCCGAGTCATTTAAAAAAATTTTGCAAGAAAATGGTATATACATCGATTGGTCCAGATGTCGAGTTTATGAATACGTAAATGTTTTCCGATGTTTTAAGTGTGGAGGTTATGGTCATAAATCGAGCAGCTGTAACAGTAGTTCATCTAGATGCCTACTATGTGCTAAGCCGGTGAGTGAACATGCAAGTGAAAAACAGTGTGATTGTGAAACCCCAAAATGTGTCAATTGTATTGATGCAAATGCGGCTTTGCAAACAAATTTTGACGTAAATCATTCTTCTTTTGATTTTACTTGCCCTATTTTACTCAAGAAAATAGAAATCCAAAGGCAAAAAATTCGATATAACGTAGATAGTGATTAGCAATTAGATAATATAAATAGGGATAATATTAATGTAAGTAAATTTAGAATTTATCACCAAAACATACAATCTATAAAAAATAAAATTGAACAATTAGAAACTGAACTTATCCTGCATAACATAGACATAGTATGTCTTACAGAATCCTGGCCCCAACCATGGGAATTGGATAGTATTCACATAGATGGTTACACACGTAAAACAGCATATTGTAGAAGTGCACAAAAAAACGGAAGCGTTATAATTTTCCACAAATCCTCACTTAATTTGAGCATAGATGAAATTCATGGATTAAATTGAATATCAAAGGAAAAGATATAGAAGCTGCAGGTATCGAAATAAAAATAAATATGTCCATTAAAATAAGAATAGTTACCATATACAGATAACCGTCTGGAGATATAAAAATATTTTTTACCTTATTGAGAGAGTTACTAAATAATTTATTTAATGGCAACTCTATACTTATGCTTGTAATATGTGGTGATTTTAACATCGACTTATTAACTAAAAGTAGAGTGTGTAATCAGCTATGTGATATTCTTAAGTCTTATAATGTGGATTGTCTTATTAAAGAACCCACAGGAATAGGTGTAAATTCAGTTTCAAGTATAGACTATATGTGTAGTAATTTTTTGCAAGATGAAAGCAACTTTAGTTGTCAAATATGTCCAAATGGGCTGTCTGACCATACAGCGCAAGTTCTATGTTGTGACATTCCAATTATTCGTCAAAGACCAAATTAAAAAACTGTAAGATTATTGAATGATTATAATTATCAAACTTTTATTCAGCATGTTAGTAGAGAACACTGGTGTAATGTATACAGCGCGACAACTGTAAATGATGGATTTAAAGAGTTTATTTCAAATCTTGATTATTATATTGAAATAAGTTTTCCTTATACTATTGTCACAGATAACTGCAACAAAAAATCATGGATTACTAGAGGTATACAAATTTCTTGTCATAAACTGAAATTGCTTTATGAAATAATGATCCAAACAAAAAGACCTGAAGACAGAAATTATTATAGATCTTATAAAAAATATATGATAAAGTTATTAAAGCCGCAAAACGTTTATATAACGACAATTTGTATAATAATGCCTCTAATAAATCTAAAGCAGTTTGGTCTATAATACATAAAGATTTAGGAACACATAAAAATAGAACAAACGAAATAAATGAAATTAGAACAACTGAAAAAACAATAAATAATTTAGAAGAAATAGTACAAATTTTTAATAATTATTATGTTGAAATTTTCAGGTGTGAAATTGAATAATATTGGTACAAATAAATTATATCCCACCATATTTGTTGAACCTGTAGAAGAAAATGAAATATTTAATATTATCATGCAAATGAAAAAATCAAATTCTTCTGGTATTGACAAAATAAGCACGAATATGTTAAAATCAGTTGTTAATTATATAGTAAAGCCCTTAACATTTTTGGTAAACTGGTCTCTGTCAGAAGGTGTATTTCCCGAAGAATTTAAAATCGCCAAAGTATTCTATTCTATTCAAAAAGGGACGAAGAGAATCTATCGAAAATTACAGGCCTATTTCTTTATTATCATGTGTGTCAAAAATTTTAGAAAGAGTGGTATTCAACAGGATAAATAAATTTTGTACTATTAATAAAATATTAAGTGATGAGCAAGGCAAGTCAACTCAGTCGGCAATACTGAGCTTTCTTAGTGAACTATATAATGGTTTAGTGTTTTTATGGATCTGAGTAAAGCATTTGATCTGGTAGATCACGCTTTACTTCTGCAAAAGTTAAATAAATATTGTTTACGTGGGAAGCTTGGTGATTGGTTGAGTTCATCTGACAAATCGTAAACAACTTGTGGAAATAAATAGCATCAAATCAGAAAAACTATGTATATCTAGTGGTGTGCCTCAGGGTTCTGTACTGGGGCCACTTCTGTTTATCCTTTTTGTAAATGATCTGCCTGATATTGTCAATGAATCTTCATTATTTATGTTCGCTGATGATAATTCACTTTTAAATTCAAATAATCACCTGCAAAACTTAATTCAAGATACACAATTCAAATTAGATCAATTTGTATCTAAATTTCAAAGTGAAAAATTGTTACTATATGAAAATAAAACTGTCTTCATCCAGTTCACTCCGAGACATCAGAATTATAAAGAATCTCATTTACTGAGAGTAAATGGAAAATCCTTGGAACAAGTTTCCACAACGACATTTCTAGGTATTTACGTTGATAATGCTTTGAATTGGGAAACTCACATTAGCGAACTTTGTAAAAAGTTGTCTCCTATATGTTTCGCGCTGTATAGACTAAGAAATAGCACAAATAAGAGTGTTCTGTTGTCTTATTATTACGCAAAATTTTTTTCAAGAGTTAGGTATGGCATAATTTTTTGGGGATGTTCTCATCACACAGATAGAGTTTTTAAATTACAAAAGCACGCAATTAGGAATATAGTTGGAATTTCACGGCACACCTCTTGCAGACAGTATTTTACAGAATTACATATATTACCTATAGCATGTATATATATCTATGAAATAATATTATTCGCTAGATTGAACTTAGATACGTTTTTGCCGAATAACTTTAATCATAGTTATGATACTCGTACACAAAATAATGTATTAATTCCTACACATAATTTGTCGATTTAGAGGAGTCCGAAGTATATGGAAATAAAACTGTATAATAAATTACCGAATACTATGCGACAAATTAACAATTTTAATAGATTTAAAAGTTCTTTGTATACATTTTTAATAGATAATATGTTTTACAGTATAGAAGAATTTTTAGAATATATATTTTAAACTGTTTATAGAACATTTGTTTTTTCTCTATTAATATTTTCTGTACTTAGCATTTTATTTATTTTGATTTTACACTCATTTGGTTTTAACTTATTTATTTTATCCATATTCCACTTAAAATTAAAGTACTTATTTGTCTTATATTATCTATATTTCTAGTGTTTTTTAACATTTACTTTTATGTTTGTACAAAAGAGCTTTTGCTCCATACATGTTTCTATGTTTTATACTGGCACTTATTTACATTTCAGTTATTTTATTTTTCGACACATGTAAACTTAAAATCACGAATAATTAGTATTACGCTTTATATTTATGTAACTATTTGTGTAAGGTTTACCATTTTGTCTGCTCTCTGACGAGTCCCATACCATTGTAATTTGATCTAACGGACAATAAAGATATTATTATTATTATTATTATTATTAATTCAAAATGGTGGCGTCAAAATAGCGGATAAGTTTTGTAACTTATGGTCTGATTTGTATGAAAATCGGTATCTGGGGATTTTCGGTGTCATTATAAATATTTAGTCGAATTCTTTACATAAATGTCGAAAATTCCGAAATTCTCTCCTTAAATATAACACTAAAAAAGTAAAAAAATAAATTAATAGTTTGAAAAACTAAAAAACACGCTTTTATAAATACTGCACTAAAAAGCACAAAATAATCATCGAATTTATTGTCCGTAAAGGCCTTAGTGTAAGCAGTGTTTGTAATTAAGTATAATATTTGAGTATAGCATTAGTCTGTCCACTTCGCAGTGAGAGTCACGATGTTAAGCAATGTAAGTCTAAAGTGCTCTGTTGCTCTAACTGTTCCAAATTAAAAGTTAAAAACGGTAATATCGCTACTAATCATGCGGTTTGGGATAAAGATAACTGTACGGCATACACTCAGGCGCGGGATAAACTCAGAAATGATATCCTATTATCAGGTCAATAGCAATCATTGTATCCGACTTTCTCTAATAACAATTTTCCAGTAGCTACTGGTACTCTCGCCAATAGTGAGGAAGCTGCGTGCCTGCGTAAGGTGCATAGTGATTTTGTTGTTTATTATCAAAACACTCGCGGGCTTAGAAGCAAAACAGATAAAATTTTAAACTCTCTGCCTTTACATGAATACTCTGTCATCGCATTAACCGAAACTTGGCTCGATCCTTCCATTAACAGCAGTGAATTGTTTTCCACTAAATACCCCTTCGTATATCGCTCCGACAGAGATTTTTCAAGTAGTAATCGCAAAAAAGGTGGTGGAGTTCTAATAGCCGTAAGTGATGTCTTCTCCTCAAGTATTCTCGATTTAAATACACCACAGTTCAATAAGCTATCACTGATCGACGTCGTTGGTGTGAAAATTAGTTCCCATTCACAATCGCTATACATTATCAATATTTATATACCTCCAACCACTGTACACGAGAATTATATGTACCTATTTGAAGCTATTGAAGCACTGGACTGTCTGTATAATAACGATGTGTTAATTGTTGGAGACTTTAATATTTCCTGGTATGCTTCGTACTTACAGGACTCTCAAGCCAATCGGCAAATATTAGTATTAAATAACTTTTTAAATATTTTTAATACGTCGCAACATAATTTTATTCACAATGACAACAACAGAATACTTGATTTGGTTATATATAACAAGGTGTGCACTGTTGAAAAATCCCTTGAACCACTAGTGGCCGAAGACAATAATCATCCAGCGTTAGAAATTTCATTTAACATTACCCTCAGCACTAATTTAAAGCACAACTTTCCTGTCAATTACAGCAACTGTTACAATTTTAAGAAAGCCAATTTCTTATTGTTGTATGAATCAATTTCTAATATCGACTGGAGTTTTATGTCCACTCTTCATGATGTTGAGGATGCCTGTACCTATTTCTATGATAAGTTATATAGTAGCTTTGATCTTTATGTCCCCAAGTTTGTCTCGCAACATAATAGACGATATCCACCTTGGTTCACATCTGAGATAATTAAAAATATTAAACTTAAAGCCAAACTACTAAATAATTTTAAACAGAATAATGACCTTATTACCTTTGATGAATTTAAGCGACTGCGGGCTAAAATAAAACTGGATATTAATATCTCCTACAAGAACTATATACGTTCAGCTGAAAATAATATACAGAGTGATCCAAATAAATTTTGGGCGTACATAAAGAGCAAAAAAGGATCAACCAATATATCTGACAATATGTTTTACGGTGATAATAAGCTAGATAATCCAACAGATATTTTGAACTTATATGCCGATTTTTTTTAGTAAATCATTCACGCCTTCATCTGATCTATCCTCGGACGATGAAGAATTTTTACTTAATTCTCAGTTACACAAGCGCATTTGAGTTCAACGATGTTCTCGCCGCTTTAAAGCAGATTAAACCTAAGATGACGACTGGTCCTGATGCAGTTCCAGCTTTCTTAGTTAGGGACTGTGCTTATGTTCTCGCCACCTCATTATGTATTTTGTTCAATTTGTGTTTGTACCTTTCCAAAAATTTGGAAATATTCTAAAGTATGTCCTATTTATAAAAAAGGTGACAAACATGACATAACGAACTTTCGACCAATTTCTATACTGTGTAACTTTAGTAAAGCTCTCGAATTTTTATTACATAACAATATCTATCATCATGTCAGCAATAGACTCTCACCGTATCAGCATGGCTTTATGAAAGGTCGATCTACTACGACGAATTTAACTGTCATAACGCAATTCATTGCTAAATCGATTGACATGCAGGCTCAAACTGATGTCGTGTACACAGACTTCTCCAAGGCATTCGACAGACTTGATCATAACATACTGCTACAAAAGCTTACACTATTCGGACTTCCCCCTTCGCTTATATTGCTATTTATATCATATCTTTCTCACAGGAAACAGTACGTAGTATTTAGTGGTTTCAGGTCTGTTGAATACATTGCAACGTCAGGGATTCCCCAAGGATCTGTCCTGGGTCCCCTGCTTTTCAACATGTTCATTAATGACATCGTTATTGATATAGATGTGAACTGCCTTCTTTATGCGGACGACTTAAAAATATTTGATGTGGTTAGAAATGTTGAGGACTGTAAAAGAATTCAGCACAATTTGGACAAGATTTCAAATTGGTGCTTATTAAATAAACTACCGCTTAATCCACAAAAGTGTAACGTAATGTCATACACATTAAAAACCTCCACTTTGACATTCAATTATACTCTCGAAGGTACAGCATTGGAGCATCCTAATATCTTTCGTGATCTAGGTGTAATTTTTGATAAAAAAACTGTCATTTAGTAAGCATATCGAGACGATAGTGTGTGAGGCATACAAATCCTATGGATTTATAGCACGAAACAGCAGAGATTTTGTGGACCCAAACACCATTAAAATGTTATATAACTGTTTTGTGAGATCCAAACTTGAATATGCTGCGATTGTATTGTCACTATAATGTACACATCGATAATCTCGAAAATGTTCAGCGTAGACTTCTTAAACTGCTGTCTTTTAAAGCGGATGGTGTGTACCCACCTTTAGGCATACTGCAAAATGAACTACTTGAGAAACATTCAACAGTAAGTCTCTTACAACGGCGGGAGTATCACTCACAAACATTTTTATCTAAAATGATTCATTATAAAATCTATTGCCCAGACATTGTGTCTCAATTAAACTTTTATGTTCCCAGATTATCCTCCCGTGATAACGTAACCTTCTACCTGCCCATAGCGCGTACAAACGTACTTCAACATTCGCCTATATATACAATGCGCAATAATTGCAATCTATTAGGAAGTCGGTTAGATATATTTTCTTGCAGCCTTAGTAACATAAGGGCCATTTACTTGGAATAAATGACTTTCTCTAAATGATTATATTATTATGATTTATATTTGCCTCAACTACTGTTTTAGTCTTTTCTCTTAGTATTTTAATTTTTATATTATACTTATCATACCCTCCTGTTCTGTAATTGGGTATTTCACCTGTAGAACAGTGTAATTTAAATAAATAAATAAATAAATAAATAAAAGCGTGGGGCGTTTTTCGCTGAAGCTGTTTCCCATCAGCTCCTTGGTGACACCAGCTCAACGCTTTGGAGGACATCCCCTTCGCCTCTTACCATCTTTTCCCTATAAACCTGCGGTTGATGTGGCCAAGAAATGAGAGGATTCGAAGGAATTCGAGAGAATTCGGTGCCGGAGAGTCGGTTTTTGGGGACGTATTTCTCGGAGAATCGAGATATTAGTGCGATGAACTGTCCAGGGAATTCGTAACAATCGTCTCCAGACCCTCATTTCGAAAGCATCAATACGCCATTTGTCTGCTTCATTAGTGGTCCGTGTCTCAGAGGCTTAAAAAAAATGGAGAAAACTAGGACGCTAGCAAGTCTGATCTTTGTGCGCTTCGTGATATTTCCTGGCAAATTTCCGATCGCCGATTCTCAGTCGCTAGTATTGTCCACAAGGACGCCAAGATATACCACCTGGTTTACTACCTCACAGTCATCTATCCACAATATGTCTGAGTGGTTATCATTTGCTCGGTCTACAATAATAATTTTCGTATTTTTGTAGTTTACACTAGATCATAATCAGAGCTTGTTGTCTGAAGCCTGTCTAACAGGTGTATGAGCTCATCGTCACTTGCTGCAACTAATGTCATATTATCTGCAAATTTTAAGTTAGATATCTTGGTTCCGCCTAAGTACACCTTGCCAGTTTTCCAGCACCCGTCGCATTACGTGTTCACTGTAGATATTAAAGAGGATTGATGACAGAACACAGCCCTGTCTGATGCCTTTGCCGACTTTACATTTATCGGAGTTATTGCTATCTGGCTTACTATTTATCATCTGATTTTCCATTGCATATATGCTGGTGTAGAATTAATTGATTTAAATTGACTTTGTCACGATATAAATTTTGATTTTGATGTATTCAGTTTTAGCAAACTACTATTCAACCATATTGTTATAACTTCTAATATATGTTCAGATTTTCAGTGAACATCCTCCCAAAAATCACCGCTAACGTGAATAACTGTATCATCGGCGTAAGCAAAAATACTCACACTATCCGTATCAATATTTATAAACAGATCGTTAACGTAAATTTTGAAAAGTACAGGGCTAAGAACTGTGCCTTGTGGTACACCACACGTTACTGTTGATTCACTGCTCCTTTCATTATTTGTTGCAACATATTGTTGTCTGTTACTGAGATAAGATTTTATTGAGTTATAGGAATAGCCTCGGACCCAGTTCATTTCAAATTTTTCCAGAAGCTTTACATGGCTGATAGTATCAAATGCCTTTGCTATATCTAGAAAGAGTAGCTGTCGATATGCTTTTATTTACATTATTATATATTTTTGTTGTCAAGGCCGTAATTGCATCCTAGATACATTTATTATACTCTTCGCAAAAACGAAGAGTATATTGTATTTGATCGGCACATTTCTAAAATCGTAAATATCGGTCGTAGAGAAAAAATTTTCATATATTTATGTTAGTGAACGAATTCTGAACAACTTTCAAAATGTCCGTCTGTCCGTCCGTCTGTCCGTCCGTCACGTTTCTTGTAAGCACGATAACTTAAGAAAGAAAAGTCCGATTGTATTGAAATTTAGAAAATAAGTTAGTGTTAGCTAGAGGAAGAACCCTATTGTTTTTGAAGAAAATCGATCAGTAAATAAAAAAGTTATTAATTATTTAATTTAAAAAAAAAAATTTCTTTGTTAATTTTTGTGGCTTGTACTAAAATGGAAATCGCGAGATATTATTTCCATAACAAATTTTTTTTTTGTATATGAAGTTTACTGATATTTCTTAGAAGTGAAATATGTATGAAGGCCGACAGATATATATTACAGACAATTAATTTTCCTAGCAACAGGTGGTGGCGCAGCGGCTAAAGCTTTTCGTTGCAATCCAAGGGTCCCGTGTTCGAATCCCGCAGGTTGGATTTTTTTTTCATTTTTTTTTCATACAATTTTTTTCACAACAAAGTTTATATTACAAAATTTAGGATGTCCAAAAATTATTTACAAGAAAACTGCGAAGAGTATCCTATAGAATGTGTAACAATTATATATAAAAAGCTCAGTAAATTGGCGAAGAGTACGTTTTTAGCTTGTTTTGTCTGAATCTGAATTAATTATTTGAAAGAATGTTGTATTTTTCAAAATAATTATATAATCTTGCGGTTATTGCTAAATTTTCGCTATATTTGATACGAGAGAGACTGAACGATTGTTTGCCTTCTGATTACGTTCGCCACCTTTATGTAATGTTTTAACAATATCACACTTTAATATTTGAGAAAATATTCCCGACATCATTGACATATTTATTAACTGAGTTAGTGGTTTCACTATATAATAATAATATTATTTTTATGATGGATGATCGTATGCCATCTATTCCTGGAGAGACATTATTACCTAGACTGTTAATGTAATTGGTGGTTTCTTGTTCAAGTACCGGTTCTAAAAACAGTGATTGAGCAATTCGTTTAATTTTGCTGTTAGTACTATTAATAGTTTTTTGTATATTTTTTGTGATGTTTGAGCCAACATTTAGAAAATGATTGTTGAAACATTCGGCAATTTCTTTAGTTTTTGTTATAGTGAGATTCTCTTTTATAATTCCTTCAATTTTGTTATTATTATTTTTATTATGGCTGCCATAGTTGAAATATTTTTGCGGATTTACATGAAATTGGATACATAGAGATTTCAGGTTTATCTAGTAACGTAGGCTTAAAACTTAAATACTCAAAATAATGGATATGTTCCTTTACTGTGTAGAAGATAAATAAAGAGATAACAAAGAAGGGTGAAACATTTTTTTGAAAAAACATTGAACCTCATTCAAAAAAAAAGGTCGCTCGAAATTATGAAATATAATTTCACCATAGCCTAATAATCCTGTCAATGAATAGTTTCTAGAGGGAAATGCCGAGATCCCAATTTTGGACTATTTAGGATGTAAACATACCAAAAGTTCCCGAACGTAGGAGGTGCGAAGAACGTCCCGGTTCTTGGTTTTTCGCCCATATCTCGAAAACGGTTAGCCTTAATCAAAAAGTGGCTATATGCAAAATTAAAGCTGCTAAATTTTCTACAATAATGTTTCAATTAACTTTTTTCGTATCTGTTATGGTTCAGTAATGAATTGTATATCTTTTAACTGTATTCTAACTTTATTACAAATTTATTATAAATTGAAAAAAACATTTAATAATCATCGTAGAAAAAAATTGTTGTACAGATATCCGTTTCACAGCAGACTGAACCTATAAGAATTGATGGAGCCGGAGGATTGGGGTGGTGGGCCAATTAGGGAGAGAGATAGGCAAAGGAAAATTATTCAACCCCCTCGAACTTTTTTCCCTGTCGTGCAATTTTCAAAAACCAAAATGGAATTTGTTCGTTATTACATCTAATATTTGACTGATGATTTTTTTATTTTTTTCAAATTCAAAATTGAAGTACTTGGCCAAAAATCACTCATTTGCAATTTTCTCGAAAACGGCTAATTCTAGAAAAAAAAGTTTCAAATAAAAAAGTTACGTCCATCTTTTATTTTCGTTACTTTTCGATACACTTGGCATCTATTTCGAAAGATAAAAAAGTTTCCCGCATGTTACATTTGAGAATACAAATTTTCGACATAGTCTTAGAAAAAAAATAATGCTTTCTACACTTACTAAAATTTGACCTACATATTAACACATTATATTAACAAATATATAATAATAACACGATAAAAATTTGAGAGTAATCCATTGTGTCGTTTTTGAGTTAGAGCGAGTTAAGCGGAAAAATAATTGTTTTATATATCCAATACACACCTAAAACTAGAGAAATGCTCCGCAAAAACTCGTGACGGTGTTAAATAATTATTTATAATAAGTTTAATATTCGGTGAAGGGTAGACTGATAAAATATTAAGATGTAAAAAAGATTTATATATTCGAATATATAGCTCCGAAATCCCTATCCCTTTTCCTTAACCCTTTATTCCCGCAAACGCTTTATGCCCTCTCGTTCCCTTCCTATTGCTTGGATTGCGATATTTTTTTTTAAACTAAAGGTAAAAAAAATCTCGCTTACCTGTAAAAAAGTTTCTCTTCTGAGCCCTTTCCTTCGTACTCAAAAACGCATTTAAAAAAAATGCAAAAGGTTTTTCCCCTCCCACAAGTTTGTTTATTTGAAAAAAATTAAAAAAATTATTCAGTCAAATATTAGACGTAATAACGAACAAATTCCATTTTGGTTTTTGAAAATCGCACGACAGGGAAAAAAGGGAAAAGTTCGAGGGGAATACTTTTCCTTTCCCTACCTCCCTCCCTCCCCTAATTGACCCACCACCTCAGTCCTCCGGCTCCATCAATTCTTATCTATTTTGCCTACCTCAAAAAAATCTCATCCCCTAACTTCTTTTTTTCGTAAAAAAATTAAGGAATTACTTTTTTGTGTATTAGTGTTAGGGTAAAAAAACGAGTATTTTCAAAAAAAAAATTCACGAAAAATTACCGTCCGATTTGAAAAAAAACATCATTTCAAAGCCAGATCCGCTCCGCTACTATTATGAAATCTACTTAAAAGATGTGAAAAAAAGTACATATAAAACTGGAAGCTTTTTGTAAATTTTAGACAATAAATATTCATTCTAAGGAGATATTAGAAAGTAAGATTTATACCTGCTGCCTCGTTTGAAAGCCCGTGTCCACAAAATATTCATACCAAGGGACAATATTTTGAAAGTAAATAACCATAATAAATGTTTGAAGGCAACCTATACCTGCGTTATATTGGTACTTATATTATCTTGTTATGGACTTTCCTTGACTTCTATCACATTTTTATAACTTTTCTCGGATTTATCGAGGACCTACAGGTGCGTAGTATAGTTAACAACAGTTAAGTTAATTTTAATTTATGACCCAGGGGCAGATCATAATTGAGCTGAAGTTCTGCTTGTTAAAAGTCAAGATTTGGTTTATACTGTTGGATTCTTGAACATCTGTCGTGATGCGAATATATCTGTGAAAAGAGTGACTCCAAAAATCGCTCATTTTTTCGCCCTCGAATTTTGTTTCAAACTGAGTGCTAAATTGTTGTTAATGATGAGAACATGCTGAATAAAAAACTTCAAGATGAGCATATCTTTGGTTTTTGAGATATGAGGGATTAAAGTTGTGATATAATATAGGAGCATATCAAAAAATACAAAGCCATACAGAAAGTGAATATTTATTAGTTATGCCATAGCAATCAAGATATTTTTAGTATTTATCGACGCAGAATTCATCTCTAATATCGACGAATCCGTATATAAGGGTGCGAGGGTGAATATCAGAGACATCGCAATCGCTGTATCACATTAGCGAAAATCCTGTATCAAGGATTTTCAAGAGCGTCTTTAGGAATGTCATGGCCTTGTGATTCTTTCTCATCACTCTAGAGAAATTTACAGGGGTTAGAGGGTGGAAATCTGAGCAATTTTACAATCATTATATTGTATCGAAAAAAATTCTGACATAAAGGTAATAGTCCGGTCAAGTTAGCTAGATTCCCAAGAAGCTGAAAATTTACATGAACGTTAGAGATGCCATTATAATGAAGTTGTGAAAAGTCCCCATTGATCCCGTGTGTGCAAAAAATTTTATGTGAGGTCAAAGTTCGCAAAAATGGGTTTTTTGGATTTTTTAGCGAAACGGTTAGTTTTATGATAAAAATAGCTTAGACAAAAATTGTAGATCTTTCAATTCTCAAATGGTTCTTATACTTTTTTTCCTAAACTTCACCTTTTTTTGAGAAAAAGCCATTCTAAAGTTATATTCTCCATAATATGCACACGTTTCCACGCCACCTATGAGGTAGTGTACTTGGCGCGTCTTTTTTAATGTGGTTTCCCCGGTAGGCCTACTCCACGGTCTTTTTATTGAAGTTTAATATAATATTAGGTCTTCTTATTCAACTTCTTCTTCTTCTTCTTCTTTTCCTCCACCTTCTTCTTCATCTTCCTGAGTTGACGTAAATTGTTCAAACAGCGATACATCAGTTGTTTCGTCGTTTTTCAAAGAATTTGAAAACTGTTGTTTTACCCCTCCGGAACACTGCTGATGTTGTATCATAGCCAGTCATAGCATGTAAAAATAGAATATGATTTTTACATATAGGATAAGCCGATAAACCCATATTTGAAAATATTTCCGATGGTTGTTGAGCCTTGCCTGGTTTTAAAAAATAAATGGTATTTTCAACTGGAGTTCGAGCGGTAAGTAATACCAACAGATCAACATCTTCACCAACAACAACATTGACATCAGTTGGATTGAATTGATGTATTGCAGTTTCTATAATGAGTACATCAGCGTCATTGTTAGCTTGCTTGACTAAAATATGTTCAGTGGTAAATTTTTCTTTTAGCATTGTAATCAACCGAGACTTATTATGAATGTTTGACAGAAATTGTTGTTGACTAGTTGGGACTGTGTCATCAGAACGAGAGTGAGCTACTTGAAGAACTGATTCTTTGAATGAAAGTGTAGTAACCTTACAAATTCTACGCCGAAATTTCAGTGCTCGCTTTTTTTCATATTCTTCATTCAATTCATCGCCGCAAAAGAAACAACAATTTTTAAGGCAGAAAGCTGATTCACTTACGCGTACTCTAGTACGAGGAGGACTTATTTTAGAAGTACTGGCTTGTTCCTCTTCATGTTGTCTCTTCACTGCAGCAATAGTAGTCTTCCGAGTGTAGTTTTTACAACACTGCACATGAATTTTCACTGATTTTTGGTCTTTTAGGTAGTCAGTAAATTCATCATCTCTTTCAGCACTTGCGTCAATCATCGTCTTCATGCCACGATCAACAGTAACAAATTCACTTGCATGCAGAGGTTGATTACAAACGAAGCAAATTTGCGACATTTTTTAAACTGAATACAGCACAAACTTTAATTAAGAATATTTGCAATAACCACGTGTTTTCACTACGAGGGAACGTTTAAGACTAACGGTATTTCGTTGGGACCTTAGAAAAAAGAGCAACTAGACGGACACTGCCACGTTCACAATTGAACAGCAGACAGATGTTGCTCAAGGCCACGTGGTTACATAAAATTAGGGACTGGGTTTCTTCTCATCTCATATTCTTAGAATTATCATTCAATATTAATGTATTAGTCACGCAGACTAATAGTTGTACTTATATTATACGTCCATAATGTACATAGGCAGCGTAGTCATGCATAATAATAATAATAACAATAAGCACACCACAGATGTAAATTTTCAGCTTCTTGGGAATTTATGCAAGGGTGAATGTCTATTTTGACCGGAGTATAAGTATAACTTTCCCGAACGCCATAGTCTCGAAGTCCGTTTTTGTCAAGTGGATTTTATGATGGGGTAAGAGTGCGAAGGGATGAATATCGGAGTAATCTCGTAATCGCTGCATCACAAAAAAAATACTGATGTAGCGGTTTCCAAGAGTGCTTTCTCTTATGTTAAGGCCTCTTGATTCCTTTTTATCCCCCAAATAATCCCGACGGGGGTCACCAATAAGTTTTCGTCCCGTTCTCTTACCCCATCGTAGGTGTATCATAAAATAGTTACAAAAATTCTAGTTATCGTCCCACATTCATACCTACTGCAATCAAAGTGCGTTATCTGGTACATTCACTATTTTTTCCATGACAAGTTCATAATTTAAGATACCCTGTAATGGATTGTTTTCGTGTATTAGGTCCTAACAGATTTATGGTTCATTCCTATTAATAAATAAAGCTTAGAGGTTTCAAGCTTTTTCACCAGTTATTGGAGAGTTGTGCAGTTTGATATTGTATTGGGGTATTTTTCACCCGCTTAAGGGCGTGTCTCGATTTCCTTGTATGAGCCTTAGTCAACACTTTCGTTCATGTATTCAGCCAATAGACTTAAGTATATTATATTTTTGTTCATGGAAGCTCTATAACTCAATAGCGTCATTTTTCCTATTTTCATCCTTATATAGGGGATGTTCTTTTCTGAATTAATCAATGGATGTACGGATTTTGCGATTTTAGATTTGAATTCTGCGTCAAAAAATTCTAAGAATATCTTGATTACTCTGCCATAGCTGATGAGTATTCATTTTTTGTGGGGCTGTTTATTTTTTGATATGCTCCTATATTCAGATATGGCGTTTAGTAGATAGCCGCTTAGTTAGTTGCTCTACCATAAAATAAAAATATATCTCAACGAAAGTTATAAAAATTGCGAAAAAGTTGTCTAATGTGTTACCCAAGTTCTTGTTTAGTGTATTACCTAGTGTAGTGTCACGAATTATAATGGCAACAAGAGGTAAATTGGATTTACAAAATGTAATTAAAGAAACACTGAACGAATTATTTCTAAACGACGAATTTATGAATCAAATCATAAAAACAATTAGTGATAAGATCGAACAAAAACTACAGAACCTTCAAATACAAGTACTCGAGCAAAATGCTAAAATAAATATATTGGAACAAAAAATGGATGGAATAAAACAGAAAGAAAAAAATAATAACATTTGTATTTATGGATTACCAGAAGCAAACAATGAAAACATAGGTATGGAAGCTCTTCAACTGATAAACAAACATACAGGGCTAGACTTTGAAATGGAGCATATAATCACGTCGTACATAATAGGATATCCGTCTAGGTCAGAAAACAAATTTAGACCTACTATTGTAAAACTAAATGTAACAGGTTGTTTATATTTAAAATTCAATATTCGTTGAGGGTAATATTGTTTGGGTTATGAACCAGATGTGGGCGTCTTGGAAGTATAAACATGGACTGTGACTGACTCACGAAAGGATCACACCCAGCATTCGGTTGTGGCCAGTTATACACATAAGTATTATACATTTTATTAACAAAGTCTTTAACATAGTTTATTCAGAGCCCTATATTTATTTTGTTTGGGGGTAGTTCACTCCCTACGGTTACATTTCAGAAGTGGGATACTACCCTTATTTAGTTTAGTGTGCTGTATTAAGCCAAACATAAAAATCCAAAATTAGCCGAGTTTCCTAGTGTGTTTAGTGAGATTATTTTCCGGAATTGAGTGATACGCAGAGTGCTCCCCCAATGTTCGAAAATTTAAGGAACATGGTGAGTACAGGCTCTAACAATACATTTGGTGGTGTTTTTGTAAGGTCACATTGGTATTATTTTAAAACGATGGGCTTCTATCTGATTTTCATATATTTCATGATGCCACAGAATGTAAGGCATATCATGGACATAATTTATGTGTGTTGTTTTGATAAATTAACAAAATTAAATAAGCTATATTTGCCGCCGAGCAATGAACATATTATTGACTATTAATCAAAGGCGTATTATTGGACAAAAAGACTCAAATAACCTTGCGAGCTACACAATACGCATTGTAAGCGATTTGTTGCCTTCTGTTGCATAGAAAGAGCTGAGGGCATATTTGTATCAAAACAAAACACAGACGAGTTAAAATATTAAATCGTTCTTTTGTAAGAAATTAGGCGATAAGTGCAATTCTTGTCCGACATTAATGAAAACACTAACGTGCATATTATCATAACGAGGCAAAACAATAAATAAGCTCATAGTTTTGTGCTTCGTTGGTTTAATCAACATAAAATAAAGTTTAAATAACAATATTTAGACCACGTAGTTGAACCTTATGGTTTTATCAGTGTTAGTACTATATTGCCTAAATTGGAGTCTGGTATAAATATAACTATTTATATTTTCATTATTGAAACCCAAGTTTATATGGTTGACAATGATATACTATACCATTTATTAGTCAGGCATACTTACTCAACATTCTTCTGTTTTAATTATAAAATATATAAATGTTAGGTTTCAGAAAGCAATGTTTTAAATCAGCATTCAGCCGCTCGGAAGTTGACTCTGGTTAAGGTTGATAAACATATCGAATTACTTAGATTTAGCGACAATTCCTTGGTGCCTGTATAATAGTGTCAAAGTTACATAACGATTGATGGCATGATTTTAATTGTATTGAATATCGATGTATGTTGACCAAGATCAAAATATGGTTGTTGAGATTTACTTTTTGGAAACTTCAATTTGAATAAGTACAACAAAACAGCAGTTGCTTATTTCCACTTACCAAGCGAAATTAATGATGATATAGTAAGCAATAAATTTTCAGCAATCGTAATTCAGGAATGAGTTGACCTTCCACTAAAAATATAAAATATTCTGTGAGCTGACCTGAGTCAAGCCAAACACGAACTTTGTTTTAAGCTATTGCAGCATTATAAATCCCGTATATGTTCTAATCTATTGGAACTTGGACGGACAAGCGGTATTAAAAAGAAAATCGAATTGGTCACAGATAAATCTGTTGTTTTCATGCCTTATTCCTGAATGAGGAAAAGTAAAAATTTGATACAAGAGCTGTTAGAGTGAACAAAAAGGGTGAACGGATGCTTATGCATTAACTAGCAAAATAATATTAATGGTAATAATGACACAAAAAAATAATAATAATAAGAATAAACGTTCTATACTGTTAACTGATGATGAGCAATTGATTAGATTTGTGGATCTAGACCTAGCATTCCAAATTCCCATAAAGTATTATGTATTCTAAATTGTAGTTCCGAGTTGATTTATTTATTTAATAAGTGTAACATGTAAAATATAATATTGTAGAGTTTCTAGATTTTAAAATACTCTATACGGAACAATACAAACGCCTAATTTTACCCTGACATGAGAAATAGCCCAAGTAATATTTTAAAAGTCAAAAGGCTGGTTTTTTAAAACTTAATTTTGAAAGAAAATTGTTCATAACAATACAGGTTATTTTGGCATCAAAAAAAAAAAAAAGAAAAATATTAATTAGAATTCGGGAAACTTACTGATTTCCCGATCTGAAAAGGTTTGTCTTTAAGTACATGTTTGAAAGCCCCTTTTGGAAAACTCTATTTCACACTGTGCATTTAAACCATTTGGGCCCATTTACAAAATCTAAAAGAGCCAAGACACAATTATTGGTAATAGTCGATAAATTTACAAAATTTTGTATTAGTGAGCCTGTACACAATACCAAATTTAAATATGTAATTAGATTTTTTTTAAACCTTGAAAGGTAGAATAATTATAGATCGGGGGAGTGCCTTTACATCACGATCATTCCAATAATGATATTTGAATTTTGGTCTAAACAAAAGAAGGCGGTTGCAACGCCCATGTAAAAGGACAGTGTAAACGTTTTAATCTCATCATTCTAAACTCATTGGTACCTAGCACATAATTTACAAAGTCATGGGCCATTTGCCTTCTACAGTACTTTGTGGATTTAAGCCACCCAGTGCAATGGATTCTATTCTTTTGGACGAGATAAAAGGATAGATGGAACCAAGAAGTTTGACTAAAATACATGAGATTGTTAAACAACGAATGAATCGTAACCAGTTGAAACAAAAACAAAGATTGAATAGCAAAAGTGTTAAATTATCGAAAAACAAAAAGGTAGCTTTAGTTATGGTTCAAGAAATTGACAACCCAGCAATGGGTGAAAGTCTAAATTTATTGGCTAAAATAAAGATCACTGGGGCATTACCTAATGAACGGTATGTAGTGGTGAAGATTGTAAAAAGAAGGTAAGAACGCCGATCAACTATTGTGGCAGTTGAAAAATTAAAGCAGTGAGTAACTTTTAGTAAGTATTTGTCGTGCGAAACTCGCATGATGAGTATACATACGTATTAGAAGGGCCGTGTGACAGAACTCACACGAAGCGGATATGTATATTTGTTTATATACGTATTCGTGGGGCCGTGCGATCAAATTCGCATGATGAGGATATGTACAGTCGCATGTTTGTGTATGTATTCGAAGGACCGTGCAATTTGCATGATGAGGATATGTATACTTGTTGGTGTACGTATTCGAAAGGCCGTGTGATAGAACCCACATGATGAGGATACTGATAGTTATTTGTAAATGTATCCGAACCCCTGTCGTTATGCTGACGGGATGAGATCATATGGTGCGCCCATGTGATCGAATTGTTGCCTATCTAACAATAATCAGTAAAATGAGGTTTCTTGACAAATTGACCATGATACTAAATAGAACTGCATGATGGTGACTTGCTTGGCATTAACTTTGGCTTTGCATTGAGTTTTGACTATTCGTATGCCTACTCAATTTTTCACAACTAATTATTTGACATAACGTATTATTCTTGTCGTTTATACCAAATGAATTATTTTTAGGGCGATGATAGTTTGATTGTGGACAATCAAGTACTGCAGGATGGCCGAATGTAACAGGTTGTTTATATTTAAAATTCAATATTCGTTGAGGGTAATATTGTTTGGGTTATGAACCAGATGTGGGCGTCTTGGAAGTATAAACATGGACTGTGACTGACTCACGAAAGGATCACACTTAGCATTCGGTTGTGGCCAGTTATACACATAAGTATTATACATTTTATTAACAAAGTCTTTAACATAGTTTATTCAGCGCCCTATATTTATTTTGTTTGGGGGTAGTTTACCCCCTACGGTTACATAAAAAATCATGACTACAAAATACAACTTCTCAAAAATGCGAAAAAATTCAAAGGAAAAAAGGTGTTTATTGCAGAAGACCTGACTAAAACCAGAAGAGAACTATTAAATACTGCAAAATCTACGTTTGGAGATAAAAACACTTGGTCATTTAATGAGCAAATCTATGCCAAATTGGATGGTCACGTGGTCAAGATACGTAATGTAAATGACGTTCTGCAATATAAAAAGTAACTGTACTAATGAATAGTTAAAATGTGATGGTTAGGGGCAATACTTCTATGATTTTATAATTTTTGTTATATTATTAGTTACAAGAATTCTAATAAATTTTCGTAAGACAGCTATTGTAGTAACTAGTTTAATGATAGAGTTTTTAGAGGAAATAGAGAATTATGAGCAGGGAGAGACAACTGTGTGCGAAAATATAACTGACTCCGTGAAATATTTTGAGAGTAAGCAATTTTTTAATATTTGTCACTTTAACATCAGGAGCTTAAATAAAAACTATGACGAATTTCTATTATACATTGAATCCTTTAATATAAAAAATTTAGATAGTATTGTTCTATCTGAATCATGGCAAGTAGATGACGTAAAAAATTATATAATACCTGGTTTTGAAATATTTTATAACGAATCTATTCATAATCAAAATGACGGTAATGTTTATGTTAAAAAGTATATTGAATACGCCTTCAGTATCAAACAATTTTCGGAAACTAAGTTGATAGAGTTCTCTTACTCATTAAATAATATTTCATTCATTTTGGCAGCTTCTTATAGACCTCCATCAACAAATTTAGATAACTACATCACAGAACTACAAAATTATTTTTCTACTCAAAAAGAATCTGTTGTAAAAAATTTTATAGGCGATGTAAATATGAACATTTTAAATGTTGATGATGTACTTTTAACGAAATATATTTGTTTAATGGCTGAACAAGGACTGTTCTACTATATAAATAAACCTACTAGAGAAACGAACATTATGTCTACCTTGATAGATCATATATTTATAGGAGTGAACAAAAAATCTCTTTATTCAAAACTAAATTTTAAATCTTATATATTTAAAAGTAACTTAACTGATCATTACATTCTTTTACTATCAATAAATATGCATGTAGATTTAGAAAAAGAAAAAATAATTAAATTTCAAAAGGATTCATTTCATATAAATTATGAAAAACTTAATAATTACTTCGCAAATGAAAGTTGGCAGGAAATTTATCAGCAAAACGATCCTAATATTGCTTATAATATATTTATCCAAAAAGTATTAAATAACATAAAGTTCAGTACTCAAAAAAGAAAGATGACAAAAGGACAAGCTAAACTGAAACCTTGGGTGACATAAGGCCTCTTAAATTCAATTAGACACAGAGACTATCTAAAAAGAAAAGTTAATCAGTTTCATACCGACCAATCCATAAACGAGTATAAAAATTATAGAAACTTTTTGAATAACCTAATTAAACAAACCAAACATGAATATTATAAATATAAAATTAACCAAGCAAAAAATAATTACAAAAAAATTTGGCAGGAAGTCAACGGTATAACCAATAGTACGGGAACTAAATCTGAAAATATGCACGAATTGAATATTGTAAATGATGATGGCCAACATATTTCTTCTGATACAGAAAGAGCAAATTATTTTAACAACTACTTTGTTAATATAGATAAAACAACTTCGGACCTATTACTAAATGATTTAAATATTAACTGTAACAAGTAGGGAAATTGTTTCATTAATTTCCACCTTAAAAAACAACACATCTCCAAGTCCGGATGGAGTATCAGCTATTATTTAAAAAAAATTCCACACCTATCTAATAGATCCATTATGTCACATTATAAATCTGAGTTTTTTAAAAGGGTGTATTCCTAAAGGTTTTAAACAATTCCTATATATAAGTCTGGGGACAAGAAACTTACCACTAATTACAGACCGATAAGTATTATTACCAATTTTGCTGAAGTTTTCGAAGAAGCATTGAAAAACAGACTACAACTTTTTTTAGAAAAACATCACATTTTATCTAACAATCAATTCGGCTTTAGAGAAAATATGCCCACGGAACACGCAGTACACCAACTTGTATATAAAATTGTAGATAACCTAAATCAACCCAAAAAAATGTTTAACTGTTTTCTTAGACCTGGCCAAAGCGTTCGACACTGTCAGTCATAAAATTCTGCTTGAAAGACTTGAAGTTATTGGTGTTAGAGGGGTTAATCTAGATATGTTTAAAGATTATTTATCTGGCAGGCAACAAACAGTGAAAGTTAACGTGACACACAGCGACCCGTTACCCGTCACCATAGGCGTGCCGCAGGGGACGGTAATAGGTCCTATATTATTTTTAATTTATATAAATAATATGTGTAGATTAAAAAACACAAACAGTTGTATAATATCTTTTTTGGATGATACAGCAATAACTTTTTTTGGAGAGACATGGGAGGAGGTCTACTGTAATGCAGAGAAAGAGTTAAAAATGTATTTTAGTTGGTTAAGCCTTAACATAGATAAGACAAAGTTCATTACATTCACTTCTACAGCAAAGGATTAACCACATAAAAAAACGTTAACCATACACAGTAGCTCATGCGACAATACTACAAACTGTACTTGCTCTATTATCCACAAAGTAACCTCAATAAAATATTTAGGCATAATGATCGATCAATTTCTACGCTGGACAGAACACGTCCAATACACCATAAGAAACCTGTACGCTGCGTAACTCATTTGTATAACACTCGAGCGACAGTCAATCAAATAACAGATGTTCCATTATGTAGAAAAAGTCATATTCAAAGATTTATATTCTTTTTTGGTCCTAAACTTTTTAATTTATTACCCATACGAATTAAAAACTTGACAAATACACAGACATTAAAAAAGGAATTAAAAAAATATGTTAACGAACATTTCAATAATATAAAATTAATTTTTCATAGATAATAAATTAATAACAACATGTATATTAAATCTATGTAAACATTAAGCATATCCACTTTTTATATCATCACATTTTTAAAATTTTTTATTTTTTTATTATTATTATTATTATTATTATTTTTTGTTTTAATGTAGTTTTAATTTTTGCACATGGTTTTCTCTTCCTCCTTGTTTATATGCTCATATTCCTCTAATAGCATTTAATAATTTTTTTGTAGGTAAATATTATATATTTATACTAATTTACTAACTCAGTACTATACCTTTACTTTAAATATTTGGCACAACAATGAAATATATGGATGAGTCTCACGACACAAGCCTTGCTTAGGTGGCTCATCCAGATTAAACTTTATATTTGTAAAACACCAGTTACTTAATGTGTATACTATAACAAATTTATCTGAATAAATAACTTACTTACTTACTTACGTCCGAAGTTTGTGAAAATGTTGAGTTTTTTGAGCCCCAAAATATATATTATTTACAATGTATACGTAATTGATAATAGATATGTTTATGTTTATTGCTTCACCACGTATAACACAACTTCAATCCCTCATATCTCAAAAACCATATGCTCATCTTTGTATTCAGGATGTTCTCACTATTAACAATAATTTAAACTTAGTTTAAAACAAAATTTGAGGGCGAGAGAATGGGCGATTTTTGGCCTAATTTTGGGGCCATTCTTTCTGTTTCGTATTCATATTGTACGAAGAAAAAAATTCTTTTCCTTAAAGAATCATAAATGATATGGTAAAATAGCTTCAAATACTTCCCTTGCTCTAAGAAATACAACCATATACAGCTTTTATCACAAATTTTGTATATAGTTAAATGCCATACTTTAATAATGAAATTATGAACTATTTTCATTGACAAACTACAATATTTAAGTACAACAGAAAGTTACAATAAGAAATATATATATAGTTATATTCGTTAGAACAATGGCCAGTATCTGAAACAGTTTTAAAGATTATACTATGTTTCATTTTTTAAATATTTATAATAAATCCAAAATAACCGTATAGTTTCCATCTCGCTCTGCAAAATCCTATCGTTAAGTGAAAAGAAACGTTGAGATTTGAACGCAAATACGCGTCTTCGACCATAATAAATGCGAGAAAGTGATGTTTAAAAAAAAATGATCTCTTTGAACTGTTTGAGATATTTTATAGAAATTTGATTGATGCACAAAGTTCACGGTTGTGCGAATGGCACAATTATAATTGAAGATTGGCGGAGGCGGCGGGAACAATGCAATATTGTCAATTTCAAAAATATCAAATCTATAATAATACGGTGTATGGCAAAATAACGGGGAGTGCCCGTGAATAATTCCTACAGTGATTTTTTTATTTGTATAATGTAGGGAGAGTTGCCACAATCATGAATTCATCTTTTCCACAAAAATATCATAGCCATGAAAAAATGGCGGTCAAAATAGATTTGTCTTAATTATCTCCTTTCCTGTTAATTCAATCCTAAAATCAGATATTATAGTCCATGCCAAAGTTGCAACAACCCCAAAGGTGCAAGGGTGGCGATCAAACATGGCAGACAATACGATGGTGATCCCCAATCCCCAAATACCATTCCAAAATTCCAAAATTTTTGGTCCATTACACCTCTTGGTACATCTATCCTGGGACATACTGTATATCTGAAGAAATTACCAAACCATAGAAAACGATGTTGATATTTTCAACACTCGATTAAGCCAAATTAAATTAAGTTTCTCATAGTTTGTGTTTATATACAGTGTGTTTCACTTCTCGTGAAGACATCCCTGTACCTTTTTTATTTGTGGCCGAATTCATTTCAAATTTTTATCAGCCATACAACTCCATAAGACGACTTTATTCAACGCATAAATGCCGCCTAGATCTAAAACGTCGGCCTACTGCAATAAAAAGAAAACAGTAATTCTCGAGAAATCATAGTAGGCTTAGAGATAGATAAAAATTTTGTTAATAAAAGTTGTTCAGAATCACTTAATATGCCCCCCTGTAAAATTTTGTGAAAATCGGAATATTTTCAAAAAATAAATTTTTGTTTCACTTCTCGTGAAGACACCCCTGTATCTTTTTTATTTGTGGCCGAATTCATTTCAAATTTTTATCAGCCATACAACTCCATAAGAAGACTTGATTCAACACATAAATGCCGCCTAGATCTAAAACGCCGGCCTACTGCGATAAAAAGAAAACAGTAATTTTCGAGAAATCATAGTAGTCTTAGAGATAGACAAAAATGTTGTTTAATAAAAGTTGTTCGGAATCACTTGATATGCCCCCTGTAAAATTTTGTAAAAATCGGAATATTTTCAAAAAATAAATTTTTGTTTCACTTCTCGTGAAGACACCCCTGTATCTTTTTTTTACAGCAAATGAAAGTCATACACAATTATTATTGAAATTATTTATTATTTAATTACACGTGTATGCAAAATTTCAGCTTGATTGGATAACGGGAGGTGGGTAAATTTGATTCATCCATACATAATACATACTTACATACAGATTTCCAAGTATTATAAGACGATCGAAAAAAAGAAAACGATATTACATTTAAGTTGATGTGCAATGCAATGTCCCTTTTAGCGTTTTATTGAATGCCGATTTTTGTTCACAACTTTCATTTGTTGGAAAAAGTTCTCTTTAGGTGTTAGATAAAATCGCCCTATGGAGTTGTATGGCTGATAAAAATTTGAAATGATTCGGTCACAAATAGAAAAGTGAAACAAAATTTTTTTTGTTGAAAATATTCCGGTTTTCACAAAATTTTACAGAGGAGCATATCAAGTGATTCCGAACAACTTTTATTAACAAAATTTTTGACTATCTCTAAGCCTACTATGATTTCTCGAAAATTGCTATTTTCTTTTTATCGCAGTAGGCCGGCGTTTTAGATCTGGGCGGCATTTATGTGTTGAGTAAAGTCGTCTTATGGAGTTGTGTGGCTGATAAAAATTTGAAATGAATTCGGTCACAAATAAAAAAGATACAGGATTGTCTTCACGAGAAGTGAAACAACTGTATAATTATATTAATTTAGTAATAATAATAATTAGTTAGAGTAGTATCTGTTTAGTTATAGGTTATAGTAATTTAGGTTATACATAATATAATAATTGTACTTCTATTATATTCTACATATATTATAAGCTTACGTCTGTAAGCCTTATTTGTAAACAATTTGTATTATCCCGGCCTTGTAAATGGAATGTAAATTCTGTAGGGTTCGTGTATGTAAATAAATAAATAAATACCTAAATAATATTCTCTAATCATAATGAACGCAAATAAATAAAAAATAATTAATTGTAAAAATAAATCAAGAATAGGCTTGTAAATAATGAATGAATGTTTCTATACTCTGCTGATGAGAACTAACGAGTTCGAAAAAACTTGTACAACGTTTCTAGAATTGAAATGAATGTAAGGTTAGATAATTGTTGTGAATGACTGAATATCAATAAATGATTTAAGTATTTTCAATACATTTTTTGCCTTATAATGCCAGGAATCCTATCATGTAATTCAATACTTCGTCAGTATTAGCTAGAAGAGTAGATTTTGATTGGTACTCCAATAATGAGTATTTTAAAGTGTTTTTCTAAGTAGTATATTAGCGTGACCTGATTAAGGTACCAATATACAGAAAGTAGATAATTTCATATTGAATAAAAATGTGTGAATGAATATAATAAATGATTTAAGTATTTTTAATACATATTTTTCCTTTAAAATGCTAAGAATCCTATCAGTAATTCAATACTTCGTCAGTATTAGCTAGAAGAGTAGTTGTTTTGATTGGTTCTCCAATAATGAATGTTTTAAAGTATTTACCTAACTAGTATATTAGGGTGTCCAGATTAGGGCAACAATATACAGAAAGTAGATATTTTCATAATAAATAAAAAAATGTGTAAGTTGTGATTTGCATAATACCTAAATAATATTCTCTAATCATAATGAAGGCAAATAAATAAAAAATAATTAATTGTAAAAATTTATTTATTTATTTGCGTATAAATAAATTTAAATTAGCATGGTGATAAAGAGAAATTGTTGTCTTGATAGATCAGTAAAAACTCGATAAATTCGGATAAAATTCATTCTTGCAAAGAAATAACACTGCTGAAAGTTAATTTTATTGATTATGCCAAATTTATAATGACGTGGGAAACGTGAGAAAAACGGAGCAGACATTTTTCCTAAATTCAACTTTTTCAAGCTGCTCTGTAATTTCTAAACAATTAACCCCACTAGAACTTCCTCTGAAGCCGAAAAATAAATATTTGTATTAGTGCTAATCTTATTTAGTTACTTTTTTCGTTTATTTTTTATTATGTATTATTTTAAACTTAATAGACACACTGTTCGTTTAATTACTTTTAAACAGCGACAGTATCTAGGAACCATTTATTTTTACCAATTAGGTAATCTAATTTTTTCCCATGCTAATTGATTATAACTGTTGCTAAAATATTCAAAGTATTTCTAGATATTGTGATTTACATCAAATTTTTTAATACCAAGATTGTGAAATGTTTAATTTTAAATGATGTCCATCCGATGCTTAATAGGCATTACCCCATCGACTAGAAACTAGTGTAGCATTTAAGTTACGTTTGTTTACAGATTTCCTGAATAATTCCTGAAAGTGTAATTTAACGCGTATAGATGGCCATTACCATTTGTAAAAACCTATAGAGTTCATTCTATGCACTTCTAATACATTTAGAAAACTACATTGCAGAGAGTTCAAAATGCACTGAAGAAATTTTCTCGAAATATCCAACGCTTACGGTGCTCACTAGCAGATGGCGCGACCCACCAATTTACAATGCAATTTGTACTCTTCACAATAGATGGGAGGAGATGTATCATACATTGCCATAAACAATGTAAAAGCTTAACGTATGGTGTACATCCAACTTTATTTGACCATAAAATGAAAAGTGATTTTAAAAAGTACTTCGGGCAGTAATAAATCGTCTGTTTGAAATTGTAAGAAAGGCACTGTAACAATCTATTCTTCTATTAATGTGCTGAATTACATTTCGAGAGTACGGAACAGATTTATTGTTATATAATTCACAGCTATCGAACTGTACAAAGTTTTATTTCGGAGCACAATATGTAACTTTGAAGTACTTCAAGATGGGAAAAGGCTTAAAGCAATCGTAACTTTTTTCCTATTTTATTATTTGCAATTCGATTTCATCTTTGCCTAAGCAAATTTCATCAATTTGTCTTTTTGTCTTCTGAATGCTTTATTGAAATTTTAAAAGGCACAAAAAGGCTTTTATAGAATAATGATGAATGGGATTTTATCAATATGTTCAGTTTACGCCTCTACGAATGCGGGTGGGTTTTAGAGGCAAGTAAGTGCTTGGGAATAATTACAGGGTGGTTCTAATAATAATAATATGATAATCTGCTTTATTTCCATCGACTTTTACAAAACTACAGTATAATTAAGTAGGTAGTAAAAAACGCTACTTGCACTAATTACACTTATTTATTTAATGCAAGTGGAATAAATTTCAAAAGAAATGTTACCAAAATTATGAAATCTATTTTACTTATCTTTCTGATTCTGCCTTTTTTATGTTTCAAGCTTTTCAGTAGCTTTTTGTTTACTTTATGAAAATACTGATTTTCCTTTTACTGAAAATATTAATGCTATTAACACATTGAGCGCCAAGCTAATATTGTTGAATCTACGCACGGGACCGCCCATAAGACAAGCTCAGCGGACACCGGTGTCTGATCTGCCCCTGTACCAAAAAAAGGCATATTTTGAATCACACCAGGCCTTAGCGGACACATTTAACGAAAAATTGGTTAACTTCCTAGGCCGCAGCGGTCACTTTAGCGGACACAAATAAATGGACGGACACCGCGCTATACTGTCGATACGGATTTTGTTATTCTTATTTAGTATGCGTTGGAATTCCGCAGAAGACGCACATTAAATAGTCTAACAGAGTAGACACTTCTGTTACCAAAAAAAAACTAAATAAACTAAACAAAGAAATTCCAAAATCCAAGGTTAGAAAAGTCACCACCTTTTTGTAAAACCTGTCCAGATCAACCGCGGTATTGTTTGGAATGTTTTAACGCATCCCACAATAAATAGTTTCATTTTATTTTTCATATATAGTATATGATTTTATACTGATATTTTGACATATTTTTGATTTTGAATAGTTTTTTAAGTTTATATTTTGTTTGTAAAGTTGTAAGTTTTGTAATACCTGTAATAAATGTTTATTTATATAACCTGGTTTCTTACTGATATAATAGTGTGTCCGCCCTGGCCCCCAGAATACACATAATTTTAAGTTATTCTCAGCAGGCCACAGCGGTCACAATAGCGGACACAGCTTTCAAAATCTAAAAAATTTTTTTTATTAAGAACCCATGATACGTTATTATACAGGGTCATGGTCGGTAATTAATGATAAGAACTCTTCGAATTTGAGTGTCCGCTGACCAATACTAATGGGTAAGTATGGCGGATACCAGTGACCGCTATGGCCTGATCTAGCTATACCTTATCAGACACCGATGTCCGCCATGGCGCTGAATGTGTTAAATATTTCATTAATTCTAAATTCAAATATGTTTTTATAGTATTCTAATTAACAAAAGTACGCCTTATAGTAGATTTTAAAACTACATCCCGTGAGAGAGTATTGTGGTTGGTGTCATTTTGGTCTGTATGCTGTAGTGAATGTGAACATTTGGTTTCTTCGACTGGTCATAGGAGGGACATTTTGAATAGTTATTTATTTAAAAAAATGTTTTAAAAGGTTTCTTGGGATATGTTCCACCTTGGCTATAACAGACAATATTTTATACTTTTCATTCAATAGATCAGGTGAAATGACCGCCATATTGGACCCAAAATGGCAAATACCATTTTAGACATTACAAATTGGGCATTGTAGATTCTGGAATGTTTAATAGGTCGCTTGGCCCTGAGTTGGCCTTTCTTCACCTCGACCTAAAAGGTCTTTTGTGAATTACCCTACAATTAGTTGCTGCCCAGGATTCCAAGACTTTTTGCAAAGCTTGCGATTTTCCTGGGAGCTAATTTCCCTATGTCACCGAAGTAACTCCTTGAAAATCCAGATTGAATTTGTGTTAGGTAAAGAGAAACGGATTAGTACCTTAAATTCACAAAATATATGCTCCGAAGTCTCAGTTGCAGCTTCGCAATAACTAGTTAAGAAACTATGACAGAAAATAATAATTGTAGTTAGTTATGAATGTAGGTAGGAAGAAAATATATATAATTTTAATTAAATAAATATATAGGGAGGCCTTGAGTAAATACCTTTTCTAATTTATTTTTATATTACCTTTAAAATAGTCCTTTGTATAATTTTTACTTTTTTTAAAATACATTTGCAGTGTACCAACATTATCACATATTAAAACACCGTAGGGGTTCGATCCATGAGCTCCTTTAAATCCAAAATATCTCTGAGAATTTTAAATTTGGGAATTACCATTTCCATATTCTTTACAATAAAGTCTATGTATTTTTCCCATCGTAGATGACTATGAAAACTCCAACACAGTTTATGCTTATTTTTTCTATTTCAAATTAGTAATTTATTTTATCCAATGCGGATAAAGAATATTGAAAAAATTAGTTTCACCTACTAAAATTTATTATAAGTAATTTATAATCAAACCACAGTTTAATATTTTTTGTCTCATTTTACTTTCTGTTTCAGATATTGCCAAGACTTATGTGAGTAAAATACTACTTAACATATTATGATTAAAATGTTAATATATGTTGCATAGTGCTGGGTCTAAAACGGTTCCTTGTGAAACGCCAAATTCAATAGTTTTAAGTTAGGATAACTCTATAGGTGTTGTCTTCGATCAGTTTTAAAGCAGCTTTTGAAAAGTTTTAGGACCGATGTCATCCAGTGATTCACAAGCAACGAATGGCTTACAGTGTCAAATACATAACAAATCTATAAGACACTTAGTGATGGGCAACAATCATTTAAAGCAGAGTAAATGTTTGTTGTAAGTTGAAAAATTGCCTATTGAGAGGACTTTCCTCTTGGAAATTGTACTGCATATTTGAAATTGTTTTTTGCTTCTTCATGTAACTATGTCATCTCTGTTTTATTACTTTATCTCATAATTTAGCAAAATTTTTTATGGTAGATAGTGGTATATAATTGTAGATTGTAGATTGTTTAAGGGGTTGGAGTTGGCCCTTCACTTTGACCTAAAAGGTCTTTTGTGAGTTATTTTACAACTAGTTGTTGCCCAAGTTCCAAGACTTTTTGCAAAGCTTGTAATTTTCCTGGGAGCTAATTTCCCTATGTTTTCAGGCGTTAATTTCGTCTGTTCTAGGTACTTTTCCCTAATGCGGATTAGTACCTTGCATTCACAAAGTAGATGTTCCGCAGTTTCAGTTGCAGCCTCACAGTATCTGCATTTATCATCTTCTGCTATGCCCATGTTCTTGAGATGATATCTCAAGGGGCAATGGGCAGTTAGAAGGCACGTGATCAGCCTTAGGTCGGACTTTTCAAGTTCGAGAAGTGGTGTATAATTATATGTTTGTTCTTTCACCACGTTCAAAAATAGGAAAGACAATTAAAGATGTGAAAGCAGAAAGTTAATGCCTATACAATTGTTTATAATTTGAGCTAAGGAAAAATCTATTAATATGATAGTTTTTTACTAGCTTCTGCCTTCAAACCATTCATACCTAGAACATAATTAATTTTGCAGGTTTTAAAGGTATTTTTCATCTTCTGTGATATTACTGTTAAGTACCCAAAAATAAAAGAATTGAAATTTTAGTCTTTCAGGCTTAAAGTTATTGTAAAGCTATTCTTAAATGCATCGTACATTAATTTAATATCTTTTTTCCATTGTTAGTAAAAATACGTATTATTATATTATTTTCATTAAGACTTCTTGACTGCTTTCTTTAATATTTTTCAGTAGATTTTTGTATTACTTTATTATTAAAAATAATAATGTTTATTTGTATAAGTATAAAATAGTTATAGTATCTTTACATTAAACAGAAATAATGGTGCACAATAAATATAGATACCCACTAAAGTACGAGATGTGTCAGTGAGGCAAATAAACAGAATTTTTTATTTACCACATGTACTTATATCTACACATATTCTCCATATACATATACTAATTCATTAGCTTAATTTAAGAATAACTAATAATTCTGGCGTATTTTACAATTTTAAATAATGTATAATTCATAAGAGCATAGTAATATAAGATTCGAACCTACCTCCTAACTTCCGAAAATAACGATTTACTTCTGATTTTCAATTGTTCCGGGAGCTAAAGTAATCCTCGGATTTAACTCAAAAAATGTCGGTATCTTTGCTTTGAGATGCGGCGTGTGTAACGGAATTTCTGTCGAAATACCGTTACAGCTCCCTTTAACATTGTATTTTGTTAATATTTAGTATTTGTTCGCTGTTTTGCGATTAGTTTAAAATATTTTGTGAAGTTTTGAGTTATAAAATGGTATGCTACAGTGTGCGCGAACCTTTCACTTAATATCTGGTAGGTGAATATAATTAAGAGATCCAGCGCCGCGGTGAGGAATTTTGATAATTGACGGTAGAATCGGGGCAAAAATTGATCATCTTTGACTCAGCGCTTGTACGGAGCGGTGTGTTTTCAAGATCCTGTCTGGTTTCGTAGCAATGATGAGATTACCTGTGCCCTAATCAATGTATATCTTTGCAATCCTTAAAGTTTTCGATTATTTTCTGTAGTTATTTTAATTGTATCTCTACTTTAAGCTTGTAAGTGGACATATTTTTGAGAATAATCTTGGTAAACCATGTGTTTTGTTTTAAAAAGTTAAACACATGTTTACCTGTGGTACCTAAGCTTGAACCAGGCTCAACGCCGAGTCTGTCCAGACTGTCTGCTGCTGAGACACCTCTGGAAAACGTAAGGTGAGTGTTCTTCTTTCTTTAATTTCATTATCTTTTGATTACATCATTAGAGATTTAAAGCACTCACCGAACGTACGTCCAGAGAGTCCTAGAATTTGGGGTTTCTGAAGTAGCAAACCATTTCCTTTCTTCTTATCTTTTGTAAAGCTTCATTAATGGATTAATTATATCGCTATATTTTTCTTACCTAAATTAATCATTAATGAAGTGTCGGTTTATTATCTTATTCTGGTTAACTGCTGGTAAAAAAAAAATCTAACTATCTATACCTAGTAAATTATGTCTATCTGTCCGTGTAAGTTTAAAATATGATCATCGTGTGATTTAAATGTCACAGAACTTGCAATTCTCGTCATCTCACCATTGTTATAATTTTGTCTAACTTCTTAGAGTTGCATTGAGAAATATTGAAAAGTAGATTACTTTTTTATCTCGTTTTATCGTGAGTTAATTTTCTTGAGCCTTTAGACACATAGAAGTTATATTGTAATTTTTTCTTTATAAAATTATGCTAATTACATAATATTTAATATTTAGTACAGCCTAACTTGGTATTAATTTTTTATTAATATTTTCCTGACAGATTTTCGTCTGAACTTCATGTTCAATTTTCTTCAACACGAAAATGAGTATTTTCAAATATTCCTAATTTTTGTAGTTAAAATTTATCGTATCTAAAATATGGTTTATTTAGTTTAATATTATTTAGTAATTTTCCAGAGTATTTTTTTATCGTAATTTTGGTCATAAATTTTTTCCTTATCGTAATATCTTGCTATCTGAAATATTTTGTTTTTTTTCCATAAATTACAATTTCTACTTAGTTTAGAGTACCTATTATCGCGTTTGCTATCGGTATTTCATATTTCTATCTTGCCCGACTGGTTTTAACTACTTATTTTTTCCGTTTTTATGTAAAAATCCCTGGATCAAGTGAAGAAGAGTGACCCAGTACAAATCAACATCCATCAGCCTTATGTAAGGAATTTGGTGGTTTGGTCAGCATCACCGTTGAGAGCGGACAGAGCTTATACTCCAAGCTAGAAGAAGGTTCCTTTTGGGGATCCCAGCTCAATTATACGTCCCTCACTTACCGAACTTTCGGCAGCTTCCAACCCCATTGATCTACTGTAGCTACTCAAATATGTAAGAATTTGTACTGTCATCGCATACGTTTTGGTCAGAAAACTTCTGTAAAAAACCAGTCAAACCTTTTTCTTTAACTTGTAAATTTTATCATTCCACTCTTAATTTAAATTGTTAATTTTTTTTATACATTTTTTAGTCATTAAGTGATTTAATATATCTTTGTACAGAAACTCTTTCTCATTTTTTTTTGTAATATATTGTTCTAGTTTTATCTACTGTGTGTTATTATTCATACTCACCACTATATTCAAGAATATATTATCTCTCATTTTTTTGGTTTTGTGTACAAGTATTCATTTAAAAATACGCCGGCGCCTAAAGGCCTAATACAACTTAAAAAAAATTAACTTCACACAAAAAAACCCACCGACCAGCACTGAGCTGGCAGGAGCTAACTAAATGCACGTCTTGTTTGGGAAAATGCCACAACCGTTATACGTGTTTGATGGGTTAAAGGCGCCGACATTTTTTGTCTGTTAAATCCGAGGTTTTCTATACTTTCATGAACTCTTTCTGTGTCATCAACGTTGCTAATAATCTTTCCTTTGCCTTGAATGGAGAGCGGTTCATTAATATATATTATGAGTAGTAGTGGACCAAGTATTGTGCCTTGTGGCACTCTATAACTGAGTTTTTTTTTTTAGTCATATGTTATATTTCCAATTTCATGCTTCATTTTAATGATATTACGTTTTATAATATTCTTACTTATTATTTTGTTTGCTGTTTGTTGTTTGCTTGCTTCCTTATTGGCAATTTATTTTTGTGGCACTTGTGTTGATTTTTTAAATATACATATTGTTTTTTTTTTAATATTTTCTTCAAAGTAATTTTCTGTATTTATTGAATACAAAATTCCATTTTTTTATATTCTTTCTCTTTTCGTTTCTTTTTTAATATTTATATACACTGTCCATTGCACTATTTTATTATTATATTAGCTGAGTTTAGCTGTTTACATTGGCATTAAATAAACTTAAGACTAATGTTATTTTCAACATGCTTTTATTAGGACCACCTGTAACTATCTATGTAAGAAGGCCCAAGGAACTGAATTTCACCCACTTCTAATTGTTGTATCATCATGAAATTTGGACATTGTGTGTAGCTCTAATCACAATACAATATAGTAGGTATACTCAATATTATAATATGTTCAAATTGGCCGCCGCCCCAAGGGAAAAGAAAGAAAAAGAAGGAGTAAATATGTGATCAAAACTTAAAGATTCAAAATAGCGGCGTCAATATGGCGGATACGTTTTATTAATTATCGTTGGATTCAACTGAAAATCGGTATCTGTGGGTTATCGGGGTTGCAAATTATAATTATCCGGTCCAATATTATATTATGTTCAAAATGGCTGCCGCTCCAAGATGGCGGATTATCATTTTCTTTACAACCCCCTTGATATGGGTGTCAAAAGAAAGGGCTTGATAAGTAGAAAATATATGGATCATTGCTACGGCCAAAATTTGAAGTGACGAAAAAATACGTATGAGAGCTCAATTTAGAGCCTGAACTCAGAACTACAAAAAGCCGTATGCGCCTTTGCAAAAATCAGGAAGGCGGCATCAATATGGCGGCCATAAACTTAAAAATTGATGATAAAAGAACAAGAAGTTCAATTTTAGAGTCGTCAAAATGAACTATCCGGTTTGAAACTACTCAAAAGTAGTAACTGGAGTTAAAGGTAAAAAATTTGGTACAATAACTTTGAAATCACAAAATGGCGGATCCAAGATTGCGGACTTTTTGCCAAAACCTAATGAAAATGCCTCTAAAACCATCAGATTTGTTTGAAAATAGATTGGCAGGGATTCTTAAGGTCACTTATCTCAAATCTGGTGTGATAGATTCCAAATCACAAAATGGCGGACCCAATATGGCGGACGTATGGCCGAAACTCCCATCAATTGCCTTTAGGAACAGAGAATCCCACTGAAAATGGATTTTTAAGATCGCTCATTATAAATCTGACATGAAAAATCCCAAATTAGAAAATTGCGGATTCAGGATTGCGGACTTTTTGCCAAAACCTCATGTAAATGCCTTTAAAAATACTAGATTTATTTGAAAATGGATTGGATTTCTAAAAGTAGGTAAGGTAAAGTCTTTAGCGGTGCGGTAAAGATGAAAGACGTCGGCGTTTTCTGAGTGCTTAGTAGATCTGCAGAAAACTATACTCTCCCTTGTGCAATATTCTAGATTCTGTGAGAACTTCGTTAAGTACACACGTCCAAGCCGTTCGTCACTTATCTCAATTCTGGTGTGATAGATTCCAAATCACAGAATGGCGGACCCAAAATGGCGGACGTATGACCGAAAGTCCCATCAAATTGCCTTTGGGAACACTGAATTCTGTTGAAAACGGATTTCCGGAGGTTTTTAAGATCGCTCCTTATAAATCTGACATGAATAACCCCAAATTACAAAATGGCGGATCCAAAATGGCGGACTTATTACACAAATCAAATTGCAGATGTTTCAACAATTTTGATTAGATATGAGGATGCTCCTGTTCAGAAGTATCTGATTGTAAATGTAGTATTACGAAATTAAAATGAAACAATGGCGAATTCATGATAGCAATTCATTTATTTAGAATAGAAATACTTCAAACAATAAATGTTGTGCTGCGTATTGATGAAAGCTATGATCTACTTTTCGACTATTTTTTAGATCAGTTGCATTGCGTGATCCCAATGCTTTAGGTGAAACTCAGCAACGGTCTTTTTCAAGATAGTTCTTGATACTTTCATTTGTTGCTAGGAGAGCAGCCTTGATGAATCGCTTGTCCAACGGTTCTTTTCAGAAGAGTTGGCGAGTTTTTCAATGGTGTCTTGCAGGAGAACAACAGTCTTCTCAGGATAGTTGTGACTTTTTCTTTAATATTGGTTTTCTTCTGAAAATTCTTTATAAAATTGCTGTACATTTTTCATTCAATTACATAGGTCAACAAAAAAAGTGTTTTTGTGTGCTGAAAACGAATTTTCGATTTAAAAAATTTTCCACCTCGTAGATTTTCAGTAAGTCCCAGTCTTTATCATCAATAAACAAGATTTTGATAATAAAAACCGGAATTTACTCGAAATATACGCGGTGGAAAATTTTTTAAATTAACAATTCGGTTTCAGCATGCAAAAAATATTCAAGGTGTGATCGGTTTAGTTCTTGGAGCCGAACATTTTTTTTTTGTTGACCTGTGTAGTTGAATGAAAAATGTACAGCAATTTTATAAAGAATTTTCAGAAGAAAACCAATATTGAAGAAAAAGTCCCCAACTACCCTGAGAAAGACCGTTGAAAACTTATCACCGTTCTCCTGCAACACACTATTGAAAAACTCGCCAACTATTCTGAAAAGAACCGTTGGACGAGCAATTAATCAAAGCTGCTCTCCTAGCAACAAATGAAAGAGTCAACAACTATCTTAAAAAAGCCGATCTTAAAAACCTCCGTAAATCCGTTTTCAACGGAATTCAGGGTTCCTAAAGTCAATTGATGGGAGTATCAGCCATACGTCCACCATTTTGAGATTTGGAATCCATCACACCAGATTTGAAATAAGTGATCTTAAAAATACCTGCCAATCCATTTTCAAACAAATGTGTTTTTAAAGGCATTTACATCAGGTTTTGGCAAAAAGTCCGCAATATTAGATTCGCCATTTTGTAATTTCGGATTATTCATGTCAGATTATACTGAGCAATCTTAAAAACTTCCGTAAATCCATTTTCAACGGAATTCAGTGTTCCTAAAGGCAATTGAGGGTGTTTCGGCCATACGTCCGCCATCTTGGGTCCGCCATTTTGTGGCTTGGAATCTATCACACCAGATTTGAGATAAGAACCTGCCAATTAATTTTCAAACAAATCTGGTGTTTTTAAAGGCATTTACATCAGGTTTTGGCAAAAAGTCGGCAATTTTGGATCCGCCATTTTGTAATTTGGGATTACTCATATCAGATTTATAATGAGCTATCTTAAAAACCTTCGTAAATCAGTTTTCAATGGGATTCAGTGTTTCTAAAGGCAAATGATGGGAGTTTCAGCCATGCGTCCGCCATCTTGGGTCCGCCATTTTGTGATTTGGAATCTGTCACACCAGATTTGAGATATGTGACCTTAAAAATCCCTGTCGATCCATTTTCAAACAAATCTGATGGTTTTAAAAGCATTTTCATTAGGTTTTGGCAAAAAGTCCGCAATCTTGGATCCGCCATTTTGTTATTTCAAAGTTATTATACCAAATTTTTTATCATTAACTCCGGTTACCACTTTTGAGTAGTTTCAAACTGGATAGTTCATTTTGACGACTCTAAAATTGAAGTTCTTGGTCATTTATCATCAATTTTTGAGTTTATGGCCGCCATATTGATGCCGCCTTCTTGATTTTTGCAAAGGCGCATTCGGCTTTTTGTAGTTATGATTTCAAGCTCCAAATTGAGGCCTCATACGTATTTTTTCGTCGCTGCAAATTTTGGCCGCAGCAGTGATCCGGTTGACGTGGAATGTCCCATATATGTGATCAAAACTTAAGAATTCAAAATATCAGATAGGTTTTATCAATTACCGTCGGATTCGACTGAAAATCGGTACCTGTGAGTCATTGAGGTTACAGATTACAATTATCCGGTCCAAATTTAAAAAATTGTTTGTTTTTTCGAAAGTGTCAACATTCTCTCCTTAAATAAAGACTAAAAAGTAAAAAAAAATAAATTAATAGTTTAAAAAACTTAAAAAACATGCTTTCATAAATACTGCCCTAAAAAGCAAAAAATAATCACCGAGCCTGTTGTCTCTCTCTACCCCGTAAAGGCCTTAGTGTAAGCCGTGTTTTTAATTAAGTATAATATTAGAGTATAAAAGCGTGGGGTGCTTTTCATTTAATCTAATGTCTTCAGCGTTTTTATTATCGAACCTGTTCGAAATAGCGTTCAAAAAACGCTCCACGCTTTTATACTTAAATATTATACTTCATTACAAACATGGCTTACACTAAGGCCCTTACGGGGTAGAGAGAGAGAACATGCTCGATGATTATTTTTTGCTTTTTAGTGCAATATTTTTTTTTTTGGGCTCCAATCAATCAGTGGTATATTGGAAGTGTCAGACTCTTGCTAACTAAAGCTCCCTCCTCCCCGGGCTCGTCTGTATACTACTCCAAGGGGACTGCAGCCTCCTGGACTTATTGTGCTCACCGTGTATTTCTTGTAAGGTGTTCTTACTGGCATTGCTAGCAACTGATCGTTGCGTGGTGCCCCTTAGATGGTCTGACCACCATCACCCATCCAACTCTTCATCGCGCGCGACGTTGCTGCACTTCGGTGATCTACTCTAGGTCTGGTTTAATACCTCCCTGCCTGCTTACCTTAGTGCAGTATTAATAAAAGCATGTTTTTTTAGTTTCTTAAACTATGAATTACTGCCATTGTTAGTACATAAACAATGTAGTTAGAAGTAGTTGAATGTTGTTCCCCATTTTCCAAATGAAATATATCTACTCAGTTACATCCCGCACAGCTTTCTATTAATTCACGAAAAGATTAAAAATAAATCAGACATTAGTCTGCCTTAAATATCCAGAATCCGGCAACATAACTGTAACTGTCATGATCTTTCAAGTATAAAAAGCTCGTACTGTAAGCTTTTAAAGTTCACGCATGAACGACCGACTCTTGGCTGTCCCGTCAGAATAACACGCCGCACCGGCATCGCAGAGGGCCTAGACCCATCCCAATTCCACTAAGAAATGAACCCCGTTTTCAGTTTTACTGTACAAAACGTATTTATAGAAGGACAAAGGGGCATAAGAGTTACGATTTGTTGACTTATCTATAAATTATGAAATGAAAAATGTAAAAGGGATATTTAGAAAACTTTAAAGCAACGCAAAATTATAAATTGCCCAGGTGTTAATATACATATAGTAACAAGTTTATTATTTGTATTATAAAATAAATAGTCTATTAATAATAACCATATTTCCATATACGGGACCTTTCATAAATAATTGTGAGTATATACCTTTACCTCAGCTGTATATTTTATTGAGCTAAATATTCTTTAATAAAATATTACTAGTAAACGAGATACTGGGCGTTAAACCAGAAGGAGGTTGGAACCAATATGTGGTATTCTTTTTTTATCGATGGATAAAAAAAAGAATACCACATATTGAAAAAAGTCGAAGATCGCGTATTCTGCTTCTATTTTTCATCTTAAGCTACATACAGAAAGACAGGCATTTTTTATTCGATATTTGAATTCAGTCTGTTATGAGACAGATTTCTGTACACAATTGTTTCTACGATGATGATTAAAAATTTTTGTCCGGGGTTAACAATATACCAATTCAATTCAATTCAAAAAGATTTATTAACATTTCGGTTACAAAAAAAATGCGCCTGAGTTGGAACCCGGTTCAGAGCCGGCCACACCACCACGGCGCGCAACGCCCTGGTAGATGGGTGGCCGGGTGGGGCAGGTCCAGCCTCGGCTAGAACAGTAAATAAAATGGGTGGAGGTTAGGGCTCCTGTTTTAATAAGAAATAAAACTTAAACCTAACAATTTATTGAAAAATAATCATGAACGATTTTAAAATACTTAGAACTACTTAGAAATAAATAGAAAATGGCGAATTTTGTTTAAGCGCGCACACGCGCACTGGCGCACACGCGCATTGTTTTAAGAGGTCGGGTTACTAGTACGGGAAAAACTCAATGAAAAAACCCGTTCGAACAAATGACAACCTTCATCCGATGGTCTACCTGCCTTCGGAAAGGTAGGGTGAAGGGGAAGTTATGATTTAAAAGGTTTTGATTTGTAAGAAGTTATTGGTCGAGAGGGGATTTTAAAGAGAACAAAAAGAAACAAAAGAACAAAAAGAAACAAAAGAACAAAAATAAGACTAATAGAGAGAATAGAGGAGGGGTTTGGGAGTAAAAGGTGGTGAAATGGAAATTTTGGTATAGGAAAGATTTGGCTAGGGAGGTTGCCGAAAGATAGGCAGCGCCTGGTATGGTAATGGGTGTCTTATATCGAAAAGTATGGCATTATGCTGTCTGATTCGTGTTATGTCTCGAGTTAGCGGACTGTCGCCCAATTTGAATTGGTAGAATTTTTGGGATGTTTCCCGGACGAAGTCCGCTAGTGGGGTTATGTCGTGGCAACGTGCGTAGAGGTCTCTGAGGGAGGTGTACCTACCGGAGTCTGAAATGAGGCGCATAAATTTATGTTCTAAAACTCTAAGTTTCCGCATTGTCGTGGCCGGGATGCTGCACCACACCGGCGCCGCATATGTGATGGCCGGCCTGATCACCATCGTATACAACAATATACCTGTTTGATTAAATCAAATAGGTATAATAAGGCAAAAGTTTAATACTGGAAATACAGCTGATAGAGCGGGAGCTAGGTGGCTTTTTCGGCAGCTCATCGTTTTATGAACTTTGAGATATTTTTACGGTTTAATGAATGATAACGATTCATAAAATCGACTTCTGGCGGAGCACCTCCTGTCAGGAGCGTCACGAACACTGTTTAAAAATCAGTGAAATCATGTCATCGTTACAAGGCTCATTTTTTTTGTGTGTACACATTTTATGTTTAGAATGAATAAAATAAGATCGCCAGAAAGTGTGGGCCGTCAGGAGGCGCAGCCAGAAAGGTAATAATGATACAATACATCTGAGGCACGGTACGGAGTCAAGTTAGCCGAAAGTGTTCAATTCCTGTATATTTAAGAGCCTATGGTACTTTTGTTGACACTAAGAACTTTATGGGAAGGCTATTCTATTGTTGAAGGAGCTTTACGTTTTAAAAAGGAGCCAGAACTTGTAACGATGAGTTTAGAGTTCTGAGATGAAATATGCGAAAAAAAAATCCAATTTTCTTAAAAAATCCTAAACATTTTCTTTCTGGCTAGCCTTACTGACGGGAGTTTCTTTCTGAGAATTTTTTTCTGTGTTCAAAACATTTAAATAAACATGCTCAACCTTAAGAAAGTTTGTAACGATCATGTTATATAACTCCGTTTTTTTACCTCTTTGACCTTTCTGGTTGCGCCCCTGATGGCCCACACTTTCTGGCGATCTTATTTTATTCATTTTAAACATAAAATGTGTACACACAAAAAAATTGGCTTTGGAACGATGACATAATTTCACTGATTTTTATATCTTGAACCATGGCCAACTCGACGGGTTGACATATGCTAGAAGTCTATTTTGTCGTTATTTAAGTTCGATAGAATTAATCAGCGCATAGAAAATGCTTGTAACGATGAGTGTCCGAAACAGCCACTTAGCTCCCGCACCATGAATGAAATTCAAGAAGTTATCGACAAACGAAAAAAATTAACGTAAGTATATAAAAAAGAGTTCTATTTTTAAAATGATGTAATGAGAAGGAAACCGAATAAAACGTTACAGTTAGTGTGTTACTGTGCGTTATTAGCATATTATTTCGAAAAATCAAAAATAAATTAAGGTCTTTCTATACCGGGTGTCAACGGAATCATTAAACAAGCCAGAGTTTTCAAGATATAAGTCTTAAATTTAGCAGAGGTAATATATACCAAAAATGTCAATTTTTTCATAATTTGACATTTTTCAATCATTTCTATTTTTATTTTTGAATCTAGAGTACAGTGAATGCACTAAAATCAATCAAATTTACCAAAACAATAGGCTTGTCCAACACGCTGTCACTTTCGTTTGTTTGTACTACAGCAGCCATCTTTTGTGGCCTAAAGGGCACCTTACACGTTCAGTAATAATGTTATTCCAGCAGATCATTAAGCAGCCATTAGACGATCAATAATACTGTCCGTATTGTAAATTACTGACAGTATTACTGATCGTCTAGGGATAATATTGAAGTACTGATGTATAGTATTGAAGAGCGATTGAAAATTCCATCAATACCAACTTCAGTATCAGAAATGGAGGGGATACTGACAGTAATATTGAACGTCTAAACGCAAATTATGCTCATACCATCAGTACCGATCGGTTTGCAAAGGAGATTAGTTGTGGATTCGTTTGTGAATTTTACATCGGCAAAATGGAACATGTAGATATTGAAGAAGAAAATGGAAGCCAATCTAATAATGTCGATAATAAAAACATTTTAAAAGAATTCATACAACAATTGGAGGTTCTCCCAGAACTTTGGAACACCTGTGAGCCTAATTATATGAGAACAGACAAGCGACTTCAGGCCTTAAAAAAATTACTAGGTATTTTTAAGAAAATTAAACCTAATGCCACAATTGCCGACGTAAGAAAAAAAATAAACACACTTCGTTCAAATTACAGAAAAGAAATTAAAAAAATTGAAGACTCAAAAAGATCTGGAAGTTGAACCGACGACATATATTCACGCACTTCCTGGGTGTTTCATGCACTTACATTTTTAGATAAGCATGAAAAACCAAAAACCAGCAGAATATCCATCGTGCAGGAAGAGGTTCAAGAGGCAACAAAAGAACAGCAGCCGGTTAGTAGTAAAAAAATATATTTGACTTTCTAACAAATAAACTTGTCACGTGTAGTTTTAGGTATGTTACATTTAACATTAATGAATTTTTTCACTTATTATTATTAAAATATGTGCAGTATAGGTCTCTTACTGCCTTAGCATTTAATTTCGGTTTTTTACAGTGTTTAGTCGTAAATTTAGACCTAAATTTTGTGGTTGATTTTCTTGTATATTTGGTGTAATTGCTTTTTCTGGTTCAAGATTTATAGCTTTTTGAAAAACTCCAAATCTTGCAGCTAATATTCCAAATGAATTTTCCACCACACAATGAGCAGTTGATAAGCGAAAATTGAATAGTTGTTGTTCGTTAGTACAATTTTTTTGAGGATAAGGTTTCATTAAATTGACGTTTAAAGCAAATGCTTCATCCGCAACGAAAACATATGGAAAGTATTCCTGTGAATTCGGTAATTGGATTGGAGGTGGAATATTCAATTTTTTTACTTCCACGTCCAGTGGATTATTGTCCAAATAGGTTTAAAATGTCATGAAACGTCGAGATTTTAAGTTTGAGCGAAAAAAAAATTTCTGTCTATCTGTCGGTCTGTCGGTCTGTCTGTCTGTAACTTTTTTTTTGTGCGCACGTTTACTCTGGAACCGTTTAAGATATTGACTTGAAATTTGGTATACATATGTACTTTAACGAGATCTAGAACTAGATTATATTTTCATCTTGTTCCGTCGAAGGGTTGGGGGGTAAATTGGGGTAAATTTGGGGTTAATAGGTCAATCAAGCAGGTAAGAGTCCATAAAATTGGTATTTAGTATATACAAGAGAAGCTAAGGTCTCGAAAAAATTTTTGGCACTAGCCACCCCCATTACCACCCCCACCCCCTTATTAAAGGGGATGAAAAAAAAATTGTGATTTAGTGTATGTACAGGAACCAGAAACCTCAAAATATTTTTTTACTTCATCCACCCCCCACTATCACCCCTCTATCACCACCCCCCACCCCACTACCGATGTGGGGTATCGTTTTATGGGTTTTTGGGGTAGAGGATTTCAAATATTATATTATTAAAGTTCCCTAAACAATTATTTTCACATACAAAGTTTTTTCGTTGTGAGTGACTTGGATAGAGAATCTGTATGTGGAAGTAGTGATTCCTTGGGCAGCGGTTTTTCTTTTGAAATAAATCCCAAAATTCTGTATAAAATAGCACTCTCCCATCTGACACTCTTCCGTTGGCTCCTACATCCACCATTATAAACTCTTTATTTGCATTAACCAATGCCATTAAAACTATACTATAATATCCCTTGTAATTATAGTACAGTGATGTCGAGTTTTTCGGTTTTCGTATTTCGATATGCTTGCCATCAAGTGCCCCCCAACATGTTGGAAAATTACATTTTTCTTCAGATTGATTAGCAATAGTTTTCCATTCCTGACCGTTCGATGGTATCTGAAAATAAAAGGTTTATTTTTATTTTAGGCAGAAAATACGGTACAATCCACACAGTCAACTTCAACCATCTCGGGACATTCATCAATTCCATCTCATCAATCCACACGTGCACAACCAAAGAAACAAAACAGATGATGTAGTAAAAAAACAAACAGAGTTGTTGTCTCTCGCATGTAATTATTTATCAAAATCTGATAATAATTTAGACATTGCCAAGGTCTGGGATGCAAAATTTGATTTGCTAGACTCAGAGCAGAAACTATTTGCCGCAGAGGCTATAAATGACATTATATTTGAAGCCCAACTGGGAAAGTTAAGCAGATATTCTGTTCGAAATAATGAGAGTATTACTACATCCCCAGCGATGTATCATTTTGAACCATCTTCTTCTACGATTACTAGCCCAGATACTCCAGTTCAACTTAATATAACCTCTCCTCAATCAACCATCAATGCAGAAGCAACATGTAGCAACAATAGCAGCTAATCAAATATTTCAACATTTTTCACTAACTTTAGTGAACATTCTGTATATATGGAATAACTGGTTCATTTCTCCATTATCATAAAAAGTTAAGTTAATTATTATCGGAATTTATTTTTATTTACATTAAATAAATATTTTTTGCTTATTTCTAGTATAATTTATTAACACTTACCTTTATATAATTCCTCAAAACATGTATTAGCACTTTACACGTTTCCAATACAATTTCACTGATACTTGGTGGCGAAATCAGAGCAGAAAACTTCAGGTCTTCAAAACTCCTCCCTGTTGCTAAATATCTCAAAGTAACTGCCAATCTCTCTGAAGGAGAAATTGAAAGTCCCATGACAGTATTCTTTTTTCTTATTAATGGAGTAACCATTTCTAATAATTGATTAAATAACAGTTCAGGCATATGAAAATAATTTTGATATCACAGCCACACAAAACAAATAAAGTGTCTTGACCCCAGAGACTGACTAGGTAGACTTTATGTTTTTCGGGTCGCTGAATCCGAATCCGGGGTCCATTTGATCCCATGTCATCAGGTTTAAGGTCATTTGAAGGTCAAATTTATGTTCATGTTTTTGAGGTTGCTGAATCTGAATCCGGGGTTTATTTGATCCCATGTCATCAGTTTTAAGGTCATTTGAAGGTCAAATTGAGATATGACCGTGAAAAATTCCGTAAAAAATTTATGTTTATGTTTTTGAGGTTGCTGAATCCGAATCCGGGGTTTATTCTATACCATCATATCAGAATCAGGGTCAAATGAAGGTGAAACACATGAAATTCAATAATACAATCTTTTTGACCCCGGATTCTGAAAAAGCAGAAAATTTTACGTCCAAATACATCCTGAACGGTTTATGGAACCGATTTCTTAGGTCATTTGTTGGTTATCAAGGGGTCAAATGCTTATTTTCCATTTCTTAGCTGATATATCGATTGTAAATCGAAAACTTGCGTCTATGACTAGTGACCTTTAAGTTTTTGTGGTTGCTTATCACGATCCCGGTATCCATTTGATACCATGATATATAAACTGATGTAAAATGCTATAATTCGAATGATATAATTTTTTGGACCCTGAAAGATCATCTGCAGGTCAAATACAGATTGCTTTTGAATCTTTCAACTGAATTGTGAAACCGTCAGCATTAGCGTTACTCACGAGGAGGTTGCGTGGACGGATTTTGTACATCATAACGGGCTTACTCCGTTACCCGCCATCACCACAAGGAGGTGCCCTGGATGCAGACACAAGTGCTATGCTGATTTGGGTGTAAAGGTTGTTCCATGCAAAGACATTTCATGATAAGTTGCAGAGCGAGAAAATGAGTTCCATAATTACAGTGGCATGGTTTGGAGTTGTGAAGCTCAACAACTTTAGTTATAAAGAACGGAATTTTTGCTATGAAAAACTAAGTAATAAAATTATGGGGTTACTCGGTTATGTGATTATTGAGCAATGTGACCATTCGAGTAAACGGATTCATCAGCTTTCATCGTCTGTAATCCCCATTTTATAGCTACGGGATCAGGTTTTTAGAGCTATTAGGTTATTGGGTTATTGAATTTTGAGGCTATTGAATTCAGCAGATTTGGATTTAGGTCTTTGGACTTAAAAATGTAGTTTAAAACATCTCAAAATAGTTTAACACCTCCATATGAAACCCAAAGTTCGGTTTGACTCAGATCAAGACGTATTTGGACGTAAGATTTTTTGTTCTTTGAGAATACGGGGTTAAAAAATTTATATCATTCGAATTATGGCGTTTGACCTTCGATTGACCTTGGTTTATACGTCATGTTATCAAATGGATACCGGGATCGTGATAAGCGACCACAAAAACTTGAAGGTCACTAGTCATAGACGCAAGTTTTCGATTTACAATCGATATATCAGCTAAGAAATGGAAAATAAGCATTTGACCGCTTGATAACCAACAAATGACCTTAGAAATCGGCTCCATGAACCGTTCAGGATGTATTTGGACGTAAAATTTTCTGCTTTTTCAGAATCCGGGGTCAAAAAAGATTGTATTATTGAATTTCATGTGTTTGACCTTCATTTGCCCACGCACAGTACTTTGTATTTTTGTGGGAGCTCAAACTTTATTTGTTTACTATTCTATAGAGTGTGCCAACAAAATTCCATTAAGTGTTGTTCCTTGAATAAGAAGACATTGTAATTGTACAAAATTTTATAGATATGTATACATATAGTAAATAAATGAATTATTATTATTATTATTATTATTATTATTATTTGACCTTGATTCTGACATGATGGTATCAAATAAACCCCGGATTTGTATTCAGCAACCTCAAAAACATAAACATAAATTTTTTACGGAATTTTTCACGGTCGTATCTCAATTTGACCTTCAAATAACCTTAAACCTGATGACATGGGATCAAATGGACTCCGGATTCGGATTCAGCGACCCGAAAAACATGAAGTCTACCTAGTCAGTCTCTGAGGTCAAGACACTTTATTTTTTTTGTGTGGCTGTGTAATCATCAGCATACTTAATTTTTATTTCATTTAACAGATTCATGTAACTTAACTGCTCTATTTTTTTTAACCAGTCTTTTACCCAAAAACGTCTTCTTCTCCTTTTATTGCTTTGCACTGCAAAAGCTAGCACTATCGCTAAAGAAGCTTTTTCCATAATATAACAAAACTCGATTACAAGTTCTTTTAGCGAAATAACTGTTCTTCTTGTAGAATACTGACAAAAATGATATAAAAATATTGATATAAATAATGACGGTCTAAGGGAGTCACAAAATATTGAAGTATTGATTCAATATTTCTATCACTATTTAGTGATAGAAATATTGACAGACAGTATTATTGATCATCTAATGGCTGCTTTAAAATCCATCCTCTGATAAAACAAAATCGGTGTGTTTTCTATCGCTACTTGAAATATAATGACGAAAAAATAATGTCAGTAATAGTGAACATGTAAGGTGTGAAAAATAATGACAGGGAATGACGGGGAAATTTTTAGTAATTATGTTTCCGTAATGATCTGCTGGAATGACATTATTACTGAACGTGTAAGGTGCCCTTTAAGCCGGCCAAGACCCTAACCTACCACAACAAAAGATGGCTGCTGTAGTACAAACAAAGCAAAGTTACAGCGTGTTGGACAGGCCTATAAGAGAAACATGTAAACGTGAGATTTTCCGAATTGGTTTAGTAGCTACGACAAACCAAAATTTCCGAAATCACTAATTTGTAATTATGTCAACTTTCTCAAATGGCAACATCTTTTAGACACCCAATAGTTAGAATTTTCACGACAAATCCATTGAAGCCTTCAAATCAAAAATCGGTTACACAAATTCTTTGGTGAATAATAACTAAAATATCGAGAAAATGTGCTTATCAAGTAAGTATGCCGTGGAAATTGAATAAAACTAGATTTAAAATATTCATTTTGTCAACAAATCAACGCTGCAAATAAAAGAAGTGTATTTTAACAATAAAAAACTTTAAAAAAAGATTAATTAAATGGCAGTAAATGTTAGTAAATGTTCCCCTTCTTCTTGACATTTTCTTGCTTTGTCGATGGTGTTTCCCATAGCACTTCGCAACATAGCAGGAGTTATACTTGCAAAAACTTCGCAGATACGATTTTGTACAATTTGAAGTGTTTGTGGGGGTGTATAAAAAACTAATTCAGGCCAACGTACAGGTCCATATATTGCAACTACTCGCCCATTATACCGGTTCACTAAAGGGGCCATAACTCGAGCGTTATTATAAGGCGGAGCCCCATCTTGTTGGAAATACATTTGTTCAGAAACTGCAAGTGGTAAGTCCATCAAAATTTCTTCGATATCATTCTGTAGGAATTCTAAATATCTCTCCAATGTGAAAGGTTCTTGAACGAAAATAGGTTCAATAATTATTGTTCTAGTCACTCCAGCCCACACATTTACTCCAAACCTTTCCTTAAAATTGCCTTGCCTCGTTAAATGTTGATTTTCTTGCGCCCAATATCTATTGTTTTGTTTATTGAACATTCCGTTGTTGGTGAATTTCGACTCGTCGGAAAACAATATCAAAGAAACAAAATTCGGGTTAGGGTATTGTTCTGAAGTAACCAGTCACAATAACCTAATCTTCACTTGCCATCATCTTCGTACAAATGATGGTACACTTGATATTAGAACCAGCGGTAACCATATTTCTTGAGAATCTTTCTTGCTGGTTCATGACTAATTTGCACCTCGTGGCCAATTTCTGTAGTAGAAGCAATATGATTCACTTTTACAAAAGCCAAAACGTTAATTTCTGTCGCTTCATCAACGATAAAAGTTGCAGGATTGTTATCAATTCCTCTCTTGATTTGTTTCTCCATAATTGGAAAATATTGAAAACGTGGATGATGTCTGTTCGGATACGTTTGGGCATACAAAACTGTGGCGTTTCTGGACTATTTGTGGTATTCTCCAAAAATTAATAACATGTCCACTTTTTCATCCCTTGTATACATGTTAAACTATAATCAAAATAATTAACAAACAATAAGAAATTTAAAGATAAATGGCAAACTTATTAAGTTAACAATACACACGTATTATTATCTGTCAAACTTCTTTTTGTTTCCACAGCACACTTCTTTTATTTGCAGCGTTGTTTTGTTGAGAAAATGAATGTTTTGGATCTAGGTAGTTCTATTCAATTTCCACGGCGTACTTACTTGATAAGCATATTTTCTCGATATCTTAATTATTATACACCAAAGAACTTATTTGTGTTAATATCAAATCGATTTTCGATTTGAAGGTATCAATGGATTTATCCTGAAAATTAGTACTTAACTGCTGGATGTCTAAAAGATGTTGCCATTTGAAAAAGTTGACATAATTACGAATTAGTGATTTCGGAAATTTTGGCTTGTCTCAATTTTTTTTTGTCTCAAAGTATGTCTCTCAATTTTAGTTTGTCAAAAATCTCATGTTTACATTTTTTTCTTAGTATTTTGGTCCATTTTACTGATAGGAGTGCATTCACTGTACTCTAGATGCAAAAATAAAAATAGCCCTAAAAATCAAGTGGTCTCAAAAAATTTTTAAAACTACGCAGTCTTACTTAAAATCGTCTCCAGAATCAAAAAATGTAAAAATATACATTTAAAATTCCAAAGTTGGGGTCTATTTCGGGGAAACCAGAAGTGATGGAAAAGTGTCAAATTATGAAAAATTTGCCGATTTTGGTATATATTACCTGCCAGATTTAATACTTGAATCTTGAAAACTCTGGAAACTATGGCTCGTTTAATGATTCCATTGACACCCGGTATGTGCCAATTATTTTACACAGCAATTTTAAATAAGAAAAAAAAAATAAGTCAGCATACGTATTACACAGCCACACACACAAAAAAAAGTCTTGTGCAGCGGACTAAATTATATAGATATGGTCAGAGCTGGGCAAATACTTTGAAAAAGTATTTAAATATTAAATACTAAATACTTTCAGATAATTGAAAGTATTTAAATATTAAGTATTTTCAAAAGATAAAAGTAAGTATTTAAATAATGAATAACAAAAGTAATTAAATAGTTTAAACTTAGTATTTAAATAGTTTCTGAATATTGAAATATTTTGATAACACCGAAATATTTTGAAGCACAGTTAAGTGTAAAAATAGTCTTTAATGGCTAAACTTCGCCAAATTCTATTTTCTATTTTCTATTTTTATAGAAATCAATATAGACTTATTATTATCATTATTATTATTATTATATTAAATACTGTTTGACTATTTGAGGTGTCAATATTTTAGGTTTCATGACTTTCATGAACTTCTACGACACTATTTTAATACCTCTATACTTCTTATACAGTTCTAGATGGGTATTGGACTTTTACTTATCCGTAGAGCTCTAGACTTTTGCGTCTGCAAATACCCAAATATAGCACAGAAACTATGGTACTAGTAAAAACTGTTCCCTGTCACAATCACAAAACATGTACATTAACAGTTAACAGTAACACTTACTGTCTATGTCTGCTCTCAACCAACTTATAAGAATTAAAACGTGAATGAATGAAGACTGAATGACTCAATGAATTTATTAACTACATAGTATAGTACATGTCTTGATTCTTGACGAGTATTCGCCTGTCTCTCTGGTGAATTTGATTATATTTGTTGTATTTATTTAAATACTTTTGAGATTCAAATACTTAGAGGGTATTCGAATATTTCTGAAAGTATTTAAATAGTGCCAGAAAAGGATTTAAATACTTTTTAGAAGAATTTAAATACTTCCCAGTTATTTAAATAGTTTAAGTATTTATAAATACCTTTAGGATCAATTTCACAAATACTAAGTAGAAAATATTTCAGATAAAGTATTTGTAAGTATAAATACAAATACTTGCTGCACAAAGTATTTAAATACTCGATATTTAAATATTTTCTAGTATTTAAATACTTATCAGGTATTTGTAAGTACATATTTGCCCAGCTCTGGATATGGTGTATTTTTCGAATCCGTGGTAAAAAAAAATCTATCGTGTCAGTTTTGTTTTTTAGTCAAAAACCTCCCTTAAAATGGTAAAATGTAAAATCATAAAAATAATGTAATAACTCTTAATGAAGTGTGAAAAATGGTAGATGTTTTGTAATCGAGAGTAGAGAATATAAATTGGAGCCACACTAAGCTATTTCTACAAATTAAACCGAAAGCCGCCCCCCCTATGGGGGGTAAAAACTACCGCTAAAACTCAAAAGAAGCAGGTGGGTGTGCAAAGGCCAAATTTTTGTATATCTTAGTGCAAAATATTTGACTCTGGTGCGACAACAAGCCACTACTCTCAAGGGGTAGAGAATCAACCCTATGGAAGGTTAAAACTACCCCCACCCCTCATAGGTTTCAATATAATCTTCATGAAAAGAAAGAGTGAAAACTATTTATTTATAAAATTAAAGAACTTGGCAACCGAACAAGTTGATGAATTCCTAAGGACAGTGGCGCAGCCAGAAAATTCGTCTGGGGGGGGCCAATAGAACCGGCCTCCCTGGAGGTTGAGGAAAACTTTTCAGCAAATGGTTGAAAATGGATGTGTATAGATTCCTCTACTAGATAATATGGGCATTAATTACAAAATATTAATTTCAAGAGATAATTTGGATACTGCCTTTAGTCCCTTCAAATTAGTCAAGAAATCGCTGTTTTATGGAAAATCTTCCCACAGATGAGACCTGTAAGAAGTATTTGGGTTACCTAATCATAATTTTCACACCCCGCAGTTCTAAAAAAGGGTGGTTTTTGATAAATATATACATATATATGAATTTTAGCGTTTTTTCGTCTTTTTCTCTATTTTGAGGAAAAACTATGCATTTTGGTGAAAAATATCAAGAGAGCAAATTTGTAGAGCATAAAATTTGCTATAAATTTTGTTTCTACTATTTTTTTTCAAATTCCGCTCAGTTTCGCCGCTAGAGGGCACGAAAGAAATAAATATACATATAGACTTTTGCGCCTTTTTTTTAAATTTTGAGCCAAAATTATGCATTTTTATGAAAAATTACGTGGGATTAAAGTTGCAGAACATAAAATATATATATGTTTTATGAAAAAAAAAAAAAAACAGAAAACACTTAAAGATAGTGAATTTTATGTTCTACAACTTTGATCTCATGTGATTTTTCATAAAAATGCATAATTTTGGCTCAAAATCTAAAAAAGGCGCAAAAGTCTATATGTATACTTATTTCTTTCGCGCCCTCTAGCGGCGAAACTAAGCGGAATTCGAAAAAGGTAGAGTTATAGTAAAGTTATAGGAAATTTTATGCTCTACTGCTTTGCTCTTTGATATTTTTAACCCAAATGCATAGTTTTCCTCAAAATAGAGAAAAAGATGAAAAAACGCTAAAATTTATATATATGTATATATTTTTCAAAAACCACCCTTTTTTTAGAACTGCGGGGGGTGAAAATCATGTTTAAACAACTCAAATACTTCACTTTCTACAGGTCTCATAACTGTGGGAAAAATGTCTTAAACATTTTCTAATTTGAAGGCACTATTTGTACTAATAGTGATATTGCTTCTTTATTTTTTCGGTCATCGAGGATGGCCCCCCCCCCCCTGGCTGCGCGCCTGCCTGAGGAAGATTCTTGATGGAAAATTTCTAATGGTTAGGGTAAGAAATCATTTCAATCATTACTCTATATTTAAAAATCTTACTTCGTAGGTAGCGCTTATAGGAGTAGTGCCAAAAAGTGGAATTGCTGAATCTTTATACCACTGATGATGTCCAAGACGCAGACTCATCAATACTGTACATTACACATACAAAAAATAAACTTGATAGCACATTCATTGTCAAAAATTCGGCAAGCGACATGATGGACATTGTTAAAATATGTATAAAATATATCGCTTTGCGAAATGGTAATATTTCATTAATGCTTTTTAATAAACTACACAAATAATAAATGTATAGTGCAGCCCATTGGAAAAACGTTTAGCAAATTACAGTAAAAATGGCTTCGTTTCTAAATCGAAAAAAACGTGTACTGCCCACTGTTTCCAACGTACATCTACATCTCTTCTAGCCGATGGGACAGCTGATAAAAGAGACGTGTTCGCTGGAAATTAGCATCAGTGATTGAAGAATAATAAATATAAATAAAATTCAACATTCCAGTTCTGCATAATACACTTCTGTTTCTGCTGACAATGACATGGCCTTTCGGTTTCTTATCACTGTAGATTCTTCTAACATTTATTCAATAAATTAAGTCAATATATTACAAAAAAGACATCCTGAGACTAATAATTTATTTAATGTAGTTAATTGTAAAAATGTAAATATAAATTTTAATGAGAAATAAGATTTAAAAATTAGTTCTATAGTGGTGATTATTTTTTTTTTATTTAGTCCCTTTGTTCTTATATCTAGTGTCACTCATACGATTGTAACAAACTTTTCAACGCCCCATTTTTCAAAATCTATCCAGGAATTCAAGGAAACATGTAAATATAGTCATGCGTACATACATTCAGACATGCGAAATACAGAACTCTGCTTTTTGCTTATTTGTAATCGGGTAAAAATAAAGTTCAGTTCGAAGATGACGGCTATTAAATGTACCAAAAACGGGTACGACAGGCACGTGTTGAATTGTGAAGGTATAAATTTACCTTGTCCTATGTAGTACCATCCCTTCTGCTGCATCGCACCTGGCTCAATTTGCACTACATAAAAGGATCGACGTATTTTAGATTATCTATTTCTTTAATCCAGTGAAAAATAAAATAAGTTCATTTATTTAATACAGTTATTTAGAACTTTTATATTTCAAATATTTCTACGTCACAGGTAAAATGCGTTAAATGATTATGCAATAGTTTCGTGGAATATATTAATGCCAGGTGTTTTAACCCTCATTTCTACTTTTTCAATTGAAAATAGAAATAGAACTTTTTGTCATTAACATTCAAACCCATCAAATGGCATAAATTGCAGTTGTATTTCATTTCCGGTTTAGATGGCATGAAAAATAAATGTATTTCTTCGTTTGAATTGGTTCAACTTGGTAATTACATGATTTTGTTAAAATTTGGTAAAACTCTTTTTAACGGACTCCAAAAAAATCTGTATGGAGAATATGGGCAAAATGGGGCATATTTTTAAAACTGCTAGTTTGATTCATTGAAATTTATTAATTTATAAATTTATTAATCTTTAACCAATTTACAAGTCAAGTGATCCCCTTACAAAATAATCATATTTTCATATATGAACACATACATAAATACATCAGAATAACAAATACTATAAGTATAAAATAATATATAAAACAAAGTATAAGTAGTTATAATAAATTTATAGAAAAGTTAGATATTTTGTACAACGGTGTTAAATTCTTCTATGGTATAAAAAGTATGGTGATATAGGAAATTCTTTTAGTAATATTTTAAATCTATTCAGGTTCGTTGCGCTCTTTATCTGAGGAGGTAACATATTGAAAAAGTAGCACCCCGCATATTGGGGAGATTTCCTGTAACTAGTGTAAGAAAATGTACTTATTTTGACATTTTTATTTCTTCTAGTGGGGTGATTATGTATTTCTGAGTTTAAAATTTGTTCTTTATGTAACTCAAAAGCTTAAACAGAGATATCCCAGTAAACGTTAAGATTTTCTCATTCTTAAATATTTGCCTACATGATTCTGTACATCCTAAATTAAACATGAGCCGAATTATTCTTCTCTGGGATAAAAATATTCTAGTACTTGATGCAACCAGACCATATATAGTTATATTTCAGCCAATCACGGAGTGGATTAAGGCATAATGTGCCGATAGAACCCTTTTTATCTAGAACGGTTTTTAAATTCAAGAGTGTATAATATTGTTTATTAAGTTTAGAGCAAATGGAGTTGATATATTCGTTCCAGTTTCTACTGTTTTTGTACAATTTAAGATGATCTATATTTATGGCAGTAGTTGTCAAACTGGGTGAGCACATTATTGGTTTTTCGATTTAATTCTTGTACATCGAGATATGAGATTATGATTGAGGTGTCATCTGCAAATATAAACACTTACCCGTCGACTATATAGTCAAGGAAATCATTTATAAATATTAAAAAGATCAGAGGACCCAAGACTGTACCCTGGGGAATACTTGATGTGACATCGAACTCGTTAGATATGTTTTTATTTACGCTCGCCTTGCGATTTTTTAAGAATGAGTGGATCCATTGCTGAAGTTTTCCTTGAATACCATCTTAGACAGCTTCTCTAATATACTTATATTAGCACCAAAATTAATTGGTCTGGAGTACTCGTTGACACAAACATTCAAAAATAATAAAAAAGCCATAGATTTTGTAGAAGTTCACGTGGCCGGGGGAAATTTCATAGAGGTACGCACAGACAACCGCCATGAAAAGACTACTCTTCCTTACGTTTTGAGCGTAGAACAAGCAGAATGTGACCTTACCTGGGACATAATTTTCCGCCCTATCACCATGCTTCTAATGCATATATTTATTGATAGGGCTAAACTATCGAATTTGTTGTTAAAATTGAGAATCTTGAAATATCTAAATTAAGTGAAATAAAGAATCTAGGCATCACGGATAGCGCATTTTACACTCAATCGCACATTTCTAATGAAATATGATTTTCTTTAAATCGTTTAAAAAGTGTGTATCCATTTAAAATTTTCATGTTACTTGCCAATATATAGATATAATTATTTCAGTAATACTGTTTCATCTCTTCTAATATAAACAGTTCAAATATTAAACTATGTTATTTCGCCAGCATTGTGTTTCAACATTGGTCCAAGGCTGGAATACATATTGGTCAAATACACTTTCAAATTGGTCAAATACACATATCGGCACAATATATTGATAGTAAATCATCAATATTGAAACACAATGCTGGTAAATTAGTATTGTTTATACCTTTACGAATTAATGATAAAATATTTATTATTTTATGGTAGCAAAATAAATTTCTAACACATCAGAGAACTCTAATTTTAAGGTTTAATTATGAAAATTAAATTTAACAACTAGTGAATTATATATCATTTTAAATACTCCCTACTTTAAATACTGAAAATTACTTTGAAATATTAGGCAAATTTTTACAAAGATAATTTCCTAATTATTTTTGTGGTAATAAAGCACTAAGCCCCAATAGTAAGAAAAATATCGGAACACAAATTATATACTTCTATATTAGGCCTTGGAGGAAGTGATTATTGCCAGATACAACAATATAGGCCTGAACTTCGTTTAATGAATATGAAGTAATTTTCTGCAAACGAAACTATTTAGCTATGCATCAAATATATTGGTTCTACTAAATATGGCACTGGCATGGTAAGATAATATAATTTTCAATCTCCAATTTACATTGCACCTAACCAGGGGAATTATTGGCTGAATATATTGAGAGTGGGTATCTAACCTACATAAGACCAGTTGAAGTTGTGCCTGTCCAATATCAATTTTAAGTTTATATATCTTTCCCTATAAGCCCAATATGGAGCCGATATTTCAAGGAAATCTAGTTTTTCACATCCACTAATTATATATTGGACCTTTGTATATCGGATGTATATATTGAATTCTGGTCTTTAACCACCAATATAGCGTCAATATTGTTTGGATCGTCCTAATATTAGGTCTAAATTCAATATGCTGCTCATAAAATTTTTTACAGGAACAAAATCTTATGCTACTGAGGTAGTGACTACTGGTGAGAATCTTTCATGATGGTTGTTTTCAGCTGAACGCGCGGTTACAAAACTGAACTAACATGCAGCGGAACCAAAACAAAGTTTGTTTCGGCTGAATGCCTTGCGACGTATATTGTAGACGCATTGACATTAATATAACACTGAAAAAACACTCACTTGGTAATAGCACTTAAAAATTTCGGCTAAAGAGCTAAATGAAAAAACCCGTACGAAAATTGTCCTGGTGGTATCCCGAGAGATGTCTCCCGAAAGATGTGGTGAAAGAAAAGATTATCGTTAAAAATGTTTTGATTTTTCGAGAATTTCTTGACCTAGAGGGAATTTGGAAGAGGACAAAAAAAGACCAAAAATAGGAACAATCCAACAAATAGGACGGGAAAGAGGGTATTAAAGATGCTCATTATCCTTGTGAGTTACATCGTTAGACGCTCGTTGTATAACATACTGTTATAATTAATTAGACAGTGTTTAAAGTTTCGTCCATTAAATTAAAAAAATTGGTTCCGCCCGGGATCGAACCGGGGACCTTCTGCGTGTAAAGCAGACGTGATAACCGCTACACTACGGAACCACTTACTAAATTTTGTCTTACTCACTTTCAGCTTTCTCTAATGTGTTTGAAATTCAAATAATCCAGCCTCGATAATCATGTTAGTTATATAGGTTTCGTTGAATTACTTTCTATTAAATACTAATTGATATTATGATATTATATTTTTAATGTAACATTCACAAATCAATTACTTTCTTTTCATTTCATAAACTCCATTTTGAGATATTGTCTACTTTGTGTTTTGCATCATTTTCAAAACAATTCACTTTAAAATTAATTCCTTTAGCATCAATGTTTACGATCTTCTTCTATTCATCCTTATTAAGAAAATTCGTGCGGTCAATTCTAAAAAGAAATAATATAAATCTCTTCATATAGATAACCAAACAGCTTAACATGTCCACTAATAAAGATGGGATTCCTTAATATAATATATTAATTTTGGAAGACATATTAATATGAAGCGATCATTTGCTTATAAAATTCAAAAGTTTAAAAATAAACTTTCCTAAAAAACCCTAACTGAAAGTGTTTTCCAAATGGGTCTTACTCCAACAATTTTTTTTATACATTTGCTTAAGTTCTACCTCTCGAAATATTTCCTCACGTTTAGTTTTATCAGCGTTATAAGGGGTGTAAATTTTCTACCATACAGTTATTAGGTACTATTTTGATTTCGTATACGATAGACTCAATATAGGCTATGATGGAAGCTCAATAGATTAAGTGCTGCGTTGCGGGCTGTTTCTCCAAATTCATTATTTCCTCCTAGAGCATCTAAAATTTTAGATTTTTTTCTGAAACAAGTGCATCTTATTAAAACGCAGCATAAACTTTTTTGTGAAATAGATTTATACATTCAAAGGGCATAGCTGGGTAAGCATGGTGTGACTGCCCCCAAGCGTCTGGCGCTTATATTTGTGCAGTAGGAAGCAATCTTGGAAAGTAGCAATTTCACAAAATATTAGCCCGAAAAAGGGACCGGTTTGGGGTGAGTAGGGGAGGGTTGATTTTAGCAAAACTATTTTTTTTTCTAAGAAACGGCGCATTCAATCGTTTTGTAAAAAATATATGTTAAAGACCTACTGAGAAAGTACTAAATAAAAAATCATGCTCAAATTCCGAAAACAGATACAGTAAAAAAAACATATATATTATTTTCAAATTTTTTTTAGGGTAACTTATCCCTGAATTTTTTTCTGTAGCATGTCTATGGACTCACTTATGTTATATTTTTTTCCCAGTCTTGTCCGAAGATTACGCCATACTTAAAAAAATGCCGAAGTGTGCAGTGCTGTATGCATATTTTGTGGACAATTAACTCCTTGCAAGTAAAAAAGGCCAAACTGCAAAGTAAATATGGATATCTGAGTAGTGTATACATATTAGTGACTAGTGATTATGGAGATGGTGAACGTTGTAAGAGAAACCAACATAAAGCTGCAACGCTGACAGTTAATTAGGTGCTCAATAGAGTTGACTCTTGCGCCGCAAAAATCAGTTTATAGCCGTAATGTTAAATATCATTAAGGGTAAAACCTAAAGTCAGCGGTACTATGGAGTACCTTGTCAAAGACTGTCATTATTCACATATTATAGTCGGCGCAGATAAGAGCTTGTTTGTTAACAATTTGCAGCACTAAATCGTAGCATTACTAACCTGAGAAGGATATAGATGTTAATCTTCGTCACTGTCATCTGCAATCACTGTACTCATGCTATCCTTCTGGAACAATAGGGAGAGAACTTCTGCCGGTTTAGGTATGCTTGCTAGATATCATCCGTACGAAAGGTAATACACGACAGCAGCTACATGGGAACAACATCCAACAGTTTGATACCCATTGGCACATTCACAGAAATGTCTTCTAACGCCGACACTGTGGGGAATATAGTCGAGGAAACATCGGTAAACTTTCGTTTTGATGTGACGTGAACAAACTTGTATTTTGAGTACATTGGACTGGTCCTTAGCGTACTGAAGATTAAGTGTTCCGTCTTCATTTATGACTTCGAGGTACGAAATCGTTTGTTTATATTGATACGATCCGGTAAAAAACAGTTTTAAATCCGTCATTTCTGGGAAGTCCAGTACATCTTTGCTGGAAATATCTACAAAAGGCAGTTTTGCAATTTCTTTGAATGTGCCAGTGGGAATCGAACTGTTGGATGTTGTTTCCATGTAGCTGCTGTCGTGCATTATCTTTCGCAAGGACGATATCTATCAAGCATACCTAAACCGGCGGAAGTTCTTTCTCTATTGTTTCAGAAAGATAGCATGAGTGCAGTGATTGCAGATGACAGTGAGGAAGATTAACATCCATATCCATCACAGGTTAGTAATGCTACGATTTAGTGCTGCAAATTATTAACAACACATGACTGTTAAGACCAAGCTCTTATCTCCGCCGACGGTAATATCGATAGTACCGCTGACTTTAGTTTTTACCCTTAATGATATTTAACATTCCGGAAATAAACTGATTTTTGCGGCGCAAGAGAGTTAAACTCTATTGATCACCTAATTAACTGTCAGCGTTGCAGCGTTATATTGGTTTCTCTTACAACGTTCACCATTTCCGTAATCACTAATCACTAGTATGTATACACTACTCAGGTATCCATATTTACTTTGCATTTTGGCCTTCTTTACGTGCAAGGGGTTAATTGTTGACAAAATATGCATACGACACTGCACACTGTGACGTGTCCCTAATGGCAAAATTAAGAACACCCCAAGTATGCCCGAAAGCCCAAAGTGAAGAGCGGGTGTGAATTCGTTTTCTTATTCTGAATTTTAGAATTTTGGGGTGCACCGGTTAAACTACCCTGGGCGCCAGCCAATTGTTAAAATTGACAGAGGTGTATAGGCAAAACTAAATTAAACCTCAAGATAATAGTGAAAAATTTACTAAAAAAAATTTAGTGAGTAAGTATATGACAAAGTATATATAGGAATGTATAAAACAAGCTTAAAACTAATTCGTGTATATGTATGAAATGGATAAATAATTGGGACAATAAATATAATACAACATTAAAATTAAACTGACAAACAATAGAGATCAACAACTGTCAGCCACTAATCCTTATGGCAGTTATGTATTATGTCAAACGACCTACTTATCACTTGCCCCGTGTGCCAAGTGTCCATAAGGGTAAGCAGAAGCAGAAAACAACCAATGTGATATAAGACGCAAGTTAATATAACCTCAAATATTCAAATACAGCTGATATAAATATAAAATGCACGCTTTAGAATTTCGTGTAAGCTTTTTACAAAATAAATTAAGCACACTAAACCAGCAACGATTATGTACAATGTATAAAGTAAGTATTTAATTATACACGTCTAATAATAATGTGATGTGTAAAGACATATGACATGATGAAAATTCTATTTTAGCTACAAGTCAAAAGGTGTGGTATATTAATACTCGTTGAACGGCCGTTTATCGAGTTCACATGAAACTTCTAATTATTATAACACATATGGATTTAACCAATCATTATCCAGCGGTATACTATTAGGACGAGACACAAAATTACCATCGACTAAACTAAATATTAATATTATTGAAAGGTAACAAATCCACTATTCTCGTAAACAAGATATGAATAATAAATTGCTTAGTTAACTTGCTTTTTTACTACACCGTGAGCTTCTATAGTAATAACGTAGCACTATCGTTACTTGTAGATATGCTGTACGCTGGTTCTCTGCAACTTCTGGTGGACAACAAAATAAATGCCAAAATTACTACAATACGTTGGTGATACTTGAGGACAATCCAAGAAAAATTACGGTACTTGCTTACTTCTCGGTTTTACCATGAGACCATGATTAACAGGCGTAAGGCTGATGATCTCCAGGGTGCCCCGAAACAAAACAATGTGTAGGTGATTTCTCTAATATTCTCTTGACTCCAGCCAAAGCAGTTCCAAAATTAATTTACCACAGACAAACAAAATCTAATATATATTTGTTTCTACGCAGATCAGCGTACTATGTTTAACAAGGAGATTACGACAAGTTTCATTGAGGTAATAAACAAAAGTACGAGCCTCTTGAAATAGGTATCTCGGAACGAGCCTAAAAATATAATTCCGTTTAGGTATCGAATTATATGAAATTTATATCAAAATTGATAGGGAAAATTAAATAAGACATACCTTAGTTTGTTATTAGGCGTTTTTCCCAAAAATTGTTAAAATTAAGGAAGATGTTCTTCACAATTTTTAAATTGCCAGCATGGCTGCTCTTTCTTGGACAAAAAGGCCCTTTTTTGTTAGCTTTTTACTTTTCAGCAAAAAATTTTGTTTGCCAACTTAAATTAATTACTAAGAGAATCCACTATGTTTGAAATTTGAATTTAAAAGAAAGATAATAAAATAATAGTAACTATCTGTATGTGATAATTAAATTGTCTGCCTTAGCTGTAAATAATACCTTAATAACAAAACACATTTTAGCCTACAAATTGTTCCTTTTCAGGTACCAAAGAAAATTAAATTTGGCAAGAAAATTCCTACAACCTTTCTTTGAGCCCCTGACATGATTTAAGGAAATAGTTTTCATATTAAGAACAATAATAAGTAAATCGAAGCTCTACACTCTTAGACAAAATACTTAATCTTAATATAGGTATTACTGGTTGCATACCTAAGAGGATATAAGAATATTATTCCACCAAATGTGAATAATATGGGTTGTAAATTTTTGTTATACAGGGGAATCAAAATGTAACTGTTACAACACTTCGGCATTTTTTTTAAGTATGGCGTAATCTTCGCACAAGATTGGGAAAAAAACATAACATAAGTGAGTCCCCAGACATGCTACAGAAAAAAATTCAGGCGTACCCCAGGGATAAGTTACCCTAAAAAAAATTTGAAAATAATATATATGTTTTTTTTACTGTATCTGTTTTCGGAATTTGAGCATGATTTTTTATTTAGTACTTTCTCAGTAGGTCTTTAACATATATTTTTTACAAAACGATTGAATGCGCCGTTTCTTAGAAAAAAAATAGTTTTGCTAAAATCAACCCTCCCCTACTCACCCCAAACCGGTCCCTTTTTCGGGCTAATATTTTGTGAAATTGCTACTTTCCAAGATTGCTTCCTACTGCACAAATATAAGCGCCAGACGCTTGGGGGCAGTCACACCATGCTTACCCGGCTATGCCCTTTATTTTAAAATTTTTTAGTTATGAAAAAAACATCAGGCGCAAATGTCTACGAAATAAATCAAATCACATTCAATCTTACGACATAATCCTATCAAATACCATGCGATTTTGACTAATAGTTACAAAATTATCGTAAATATAAAATTTTCAGAGCCCCACCTTGGGTCCCATATGGCGCAAAGAAAATCACCGAGAGTAGTCTCCGGTAAAGTTGTATTCCATTCACTGACACTCGTATGTTGACCACAATTACTGAACTATCCAATAGGTTTACCAAATTTCGTTAATACTTCTCGATTTTAAACGAATCTTCGGTGAACATATTATCGCAGCTGTAACAATTTGAACTTAATTGTATTATCTATAATTGAAGAGCTAAGAAGATAAAGGTGTTATGTCACAAAAACACGTTATTGAGTAATTTAACTCGAAAGTTTTTAGGCGAGAATTTTTTTGTTATAACGACTATATAGTTTGCATTTTGCGATGATATTGACATTTGATATACTTTTCAGAGACAAATAACTAAAGTTGTCAGTTGTCATTATTTTCGAAAATTTTAAAAAATTAATGTACATAACACCTTTATCCGTTCATAAGTTTCTCTGAAATTAATAAGGAATTAGTGAATAAAAGTGTTAAGAAATTAAACATATTTTATTATTATTAAAACATTGTACAATTTTTAGGTAGTCGGACAGTTCTACGGCTTTGGGCCACAGTTTGGTCATTTCCAAGTATGTTGTGATAATACGGCCTTACCATTCATTTATGAATGGTAATTGTTCTTTAAGATTGGCCAGTTTTCCTACACTTAGGCTGCCCTTGTTTTCATTAAACACCGTTAGAGCAATACAGTCGGAATTTATCTTATGCATATTCCTTTTCTTTAAAATATCGACTTTGTAAAATGGAGTCATTGTGATGTAATAGTAGCACCCATAGGTGCCATTTTATACCGTCCTGAAAATAAACCTTTCCATTGTTCAAGTTTTTCTTCCTGTTGTACAAATTGAGTTTTGAGGCAATTCCATCAATATCCTTGAAATAATTCTTCATATCTATGACAACGGCGTCTTTGGGAGTTCTCAAAATTTCTCGATACTGGTCCGGAACGTAGATGTTTTTATGTTTCCTTAAAATTTTCTCGACTCTGCCAAAGTCTCTGTCTGAATCTAAATATGAATGTCCCACCTCCGAAAATTTATGGTCGATAACTTTAAATTCTCTCTTTAAAATCAACAACTGGTAAAGTGTAATGATATTGAAGTTTTTATTTTGTCCACCACAGGAGTAGGGCCATATTATAATGTGATCGATCTTTTCTTGGAAATATTCATTGTAAATCTGTGAAAAGGTATGTAAGCAACTAGAAATTTCTAGGCTTTCACGGCTGGCCATATCTTCAGTCCATGTGAAAAAGAACTTTTTTTTTCAGTATTCCTCAATGTATGTATGCCAAGGTTGTAAAACCACATTTGACGAAGGTAAAATGCTTTCGATGTACTTAATTTTGGCAGCGGCATGGTTTGCTGAAGATCTAAAGTAAGAAGGCTAATCGTTCTATCTACTGTAACTTTTGCTCCGTCACGCTTTTGTTGTTCGAAAGCTAGTTTGTTATTTTCTCCGTATTCTTTAGTATTATTTATTTTATTTTTTTTTTAATTTTTTTTAACCCAATAGATGTAAGCGTAGCGAACCCTGTAATTCTTAAACGATAACCTTACAAACCCAAATGACCTTTGACTTGATTGGCGTAATTATCATACTTATTATTTTTTCCGCAAAATTTTCGGAATTCGCCAGATTTGCCTTAAACAATTTAATGCTCTTTCAAAATATTTGGTGGGCAGAAGCCATACCAGATATCAGTTTTGTTCTTGTCATAAAAATTTCTACCGTCCAGCCCTCTTCTACTTGTCAGCATAAAAATGTTTGTACAAAAATCAACACCGCAAAGCGTCACTTTCCAGTATTTCTGATTTACAGACTAATTTGCTAGAATACTTTGGTAAATTCGTATTTTATTATTGCATTTTATATTGATAATGTTTTGTTTTTAGAACATCATTAAAACTTGCCTGGGACGAAATTGCAACTGTGACTGATTTCTGCTGAATTGCCAAAAGGTATAAATGTGTTTACAGCAATTAGATACTCAAGTACCATCTCATACCATTTCGAAATTGAACGAAATAAATATATGGATTAAAACACTATAAATACTATTTCCAAATATCAGCCAATTTATAAACATCTTACATGATTCATGAAATCGTTTATTCATTGCCATTTGTAATATCAGTTTACTACGACTGGCCATTTTCACTATAATAATAAGAAACACTTAACACAACTTGTCACATTATTGTCAATATAACATAACTTTAAAAGCAAAGTGTTTTGGATTAAAACAATTTAATATCGCACAGTAATGGATAAAGGTGGTATGTGATCATGACACCTTTATCCATTAAATTATATAAAAACCATATGTACATAACACCTTTATCAAACATTAAAACGCATTTAGGAAAGGTTTATTATCCCAAAAACTTATTGAAATGATAGATTATAAGTGTAGAAATCTCAAAATTTTCAAAAATGTCACATAACACCTTTATCCACTTAGCTCTTCAATTATAACTTCATTATGTTAAAAATACTATAAATCTTGTTATGATCCAGTACTTCTTTTGCTGCCTATCCAATTCAGCATCAAGACCCAATACACTGTAATATTCTTAGAAATACTACCGCATTTTATATTGGCAATCAAATCTTCAACGCTTGTTGCTGTATGGACGAGATAGATTTACCTTATTGGTGTGACTGAAATCAGGTCTGGCGTACACCTCGGGATACTACTGCTCGGTGGTTATGAAGTATGGTTAATTTGTGTATACTCTGTGTACTGGCAATGTTATAAAACTGGACGAAATATAATTAGAATAAAATGGGTTAGAAAAAAATTCTATGTTTATTTTGGAAGTACGCTCAAATCTGATTTTTGTTAAGAAAAATCAAATAATGTATTGGAGCGCTTTTAATTATTACAAAAACATGGGTTTCATCCGACGACGGGTGTTTTGGAGCAATGCACCAGATGACGATTTAGCTAAGTTTATTCAAGCCAAATGGTGAATTTTGAATGTTAACCAAAAATTTTTACAAAATGAAATAAGTGTCATAAATAAGGATGCGGATGTCTCTATAGGAGTAGTTCGAAAACCCAGCAAAATCCTGTTTTCCTTATATGTGTCTTTAGTACATTAGTACTGCTTTGATGAATATTACTGATGTCATTCTCAGAGGGACAGATCAGAACAAACTTACAGTTTTAATACTTATAGACTTTTCCAAAGTTTTCGACACTTTAAATCATGAAATCCTATTTGCTTTGCTTAAATTTATTGGCTTTAACAAAAAGCTGCACAATTTTTAGGTAGTTATTTCCATAATAGATCTTAGAGAACAAAAATAGGTAATGGTACATTTGCTGCTTTAAGGATGTCATCAGATGTTCCACAAGGTCCTCTTTTATATACGGTTTACGCATCTAACCTAGAAAAAGTTGTAAAAAATTATGAAATACTTACGCTTATAGGCTGATGATACGCAAAGGCCATAGCAGGATAAGCTACTGAAAAGTACTCCCGTACATATGTTAACTTCCACAAAGTTTCAATACTACACTCAAAGAAATAGTATGGGTAAATTCAACAAAAAAAAATGGTTAACTAACAATATCGTTAATTTTGTTAAACCAAACTATATTGATGACATTTTTAAACAAGAGGTGATTGTTATTTTAATTAATAAAAAGTTGTCGTACAACAAAACAAACATTAACTTAAAAAATAGATGAATAAGACTATTATTTTGTTCGTCTGACTATTATTTTGTTGAATTCTGTCAAATTAAACTAGATAATAGTATATTTTATTTTTAACTATTATCGAATTGTAATTCTAACCCAGTATTAGTTCGCTGTACTATTGTACTTGGTAGAAAAACCAATATTATTGTCGTCTTCTAGAAGTTCTAAAAGAATTACCATAAAATTTGCTTGCTTACCACGTAGTCTATTACAGAAATTATTCCCAGATGACGCCACATACAAATCACTGACAATAATCAATCATGCATTATCTTACATTCTTATGAATGTATAGAAAATTAATAACATGATTGCAGTGTTCAAATTCTCTCAGGGATCATCGATATATTTGGATGGATCTTATAAACGATCTCTAATCTTTGGTTTGGGTGGTCTGATGTCTCAATACTCAGATTTTGGCTAACCAAAAAAAACTTCATCATACAATAAAGTGTAGATCAACCTAAAAATTAGTTGGTGAACAAAAAACAAAGTCGTTGTACTATTTAATTGTAGACCAAATTGAAAATGGTTAGTGAACATAAAAAAATGTCATTGTACTATTTAATTTGTTACAAGAAGATATGATTATTAAACTACTATTTGTTTACGAAAACAAATAAAGTTGTATGACTATTCTTTACTGATTGATTTAACTATGAAACTAGATAGGCGCGATTTCATATGCTCTTTTTGGTTGAATTTACCTATCATTTTCTTTGAGTGTAAAGTGTCTAAATTTTTTCTCTCTATTATTTGTTGATTAATTGAGTTGAAATTTGGTACACATATTTTATACCATTAACACATTTTAAAAAAAAAATCTGCGACTGTTCAAACCCCACCAGAAACACGAAAAAATAATTTTCACCCCCTTCAACATAACTACCCGCTCTGGTACAACCACCATATTCTGATGAAATATGCGCAGATGACAACTTTAAGGTGTCCAAGTTTCATTCATTATGTTGTTTTATAACGGAGTTCAGTAGGGCTGACCGTTTTACATTACATCTAATTCTACTTCAAATATGTTTTGTCTTAAAATGCCTATTAAATTACTAATTGCCGATTTATTCTTGCAGAAGTATATTTTAAATCTCATTGGTCTTAATATATTTCTTAAAATTTCTAGTCCATTTTAAAACCTATTCTAAACCCTATGAGCAAATGACACACCTATAGGGTATATGGCGCCTGTAAAACCTAATTTTTTAGAAGGTGTAACCAGGGGCGGACTAACCGGGTGCGGTGCCCTGGGCTATTAATGCTTTGGGGCCCCTCCCACCTCATAAGATAACATTTTTTTTTGAGATCAGGTCAGATCATGCATCAAGACACGTTTCACTTTGTTTTGGCTAAATACTGTACAACTATAATAATAATAGCGAGTAGCTGCATTACACTGGGCCTTGGTTGCGACTGGTCAAATCCAGATGCATACAGTGGCACAAAGACTGTGGATTGCGATGCGAAAGCAGACAAGAGCAAAAAATGTTATATTTTTATATTTATTACTGAGGAAACTTTCCATATTTGTAAAAGTCATGTATGCACTTATGCACTTATTGTATACACTTATTTGGTATCAGAATGAAGCTTGAATCATCACGAATCAGATTTCACCATAAAATAGCCTATCAATATATACCCAATGGAAAGTTGGGAGGAAAACTTTCCATTGGGTATATTGATAGCCTATTTTGTGGTGAAATCTGATTCGTGATGATGCAAGCTTAATTTTGATACGAAATAAGTGCATACAATTATATTATTTACATAACTTTTACGGACTTTTATCAAATATGGAAAGTTTCCTGACTTAATATTTATACCGTCAATGAGATCATATAGCATAGTCATAATCATATCACATTTGATTTTTAAGTCCATTTTCAGCGTTCGGGGGCCCCTTCACTATCCGGGGCCCTGGGCTTAAGCCCCTAAAGCCCCCCCTTTAATCCGCCCCTGGGTGTAACCTCTTTCCGGATAGCCTAGGCATTGAATTTGGGAGTTATCTACAATATGCGTTGTTATCTACAATATGTGTTCTTTATGTTTATTCTTCACCATAGACATGACTTAACAGCTATAAAATTTTATTGAAGGTTTGGCAAATACCTCGATATGGTGAACATAAAAAAATAAATACTAAAAGATAATTTATTTTTAATATAAATTATGTCTTTTTAAAACATTATTTAAGAAAAAACTAGCTTTAAGTGCATTTGGCATATAATAAATCTAGTATAAATCACTAGTTTATGAGGTGGCCACTATAAAACACTAATAAAAGCTAAATATATCTGAAAGACATTTAAATTGTTGCTGGGGACATGGCTATGTGCTGACTACGTGTATACGTTTGTATATGTTGTTTGTTAATTTGTTATTAATGTATCATAAAAGAGACACACGTGCTCTTTCCATATTTGTCACAATATCCTTGCTATTTCAATAAAAAATCGGGTATCATGACAACGCATCGTACCATGGTCAATTTGCCAATATTAGGAGGAAAATATTACAAAAATAAAATTTATCCAAAAATTAAAATTAATATATATGTCGATACCTGAATAACCGGACCATCAGAAACCAAAAAAATATTTTGTTTATGCCGCACGTGTTCAACGTGGTGACGTTAAATAGTAATTGGGTGGTTCCGCGGCAAATAATTTACCGCTAATATTCGTCCAAGCAAGTTGTTTATTATATCCAATATTATAAAACTGTTGTCGTATGCTGTTAATACATGCCTTTAACTATCGAAAAAATGTCACGAGGTATGTCCTCTTGGGCAAAACCATATTACCGATTTATTTCGCGGAAGCCTGCATTTGCGCACTTATATTTGAGTTTTAAAAAAAGTTTCACCGAAATTTCTGTTGTATATCGTAGGTCAGTCTCTGTACTTTGGAACATGTACTGAGAGTTTACTTTCTTGTACTTTTATTAGAAGATATTTGATTTTACTGCAGATGTTGTCATGAGATTTTCTAGTCAAAAGTGCCACTAAGTTTCGTAAAAAAAAGAGAAAAAATATTCATCATCAGGTATAGTTCAGCACGTGGAGGGCTCCACGTGCTGGCGTGATGTAATACATAAATTATTGTTTCTTACCAAATTGGGAGAAGATCGGTCAAGAGGTAGTTGAAATATTCCAAAAAAAAGAAAAAACTTTGACAGCCTGTATCTCAGTAAGGAGACACATTTTATCTAAGTGTTTCAGGTTAAATCTTCATATTTTGGACTAAGGATTCTCCAGTTAGCGTATGTCCAATTATTAATGAAACGTCCTGTATATTTGTTAACAAGCCATGCGTCCAAATGATAGTGAGGCGTGTATAAGAGAATGGTCGGTAATTCAGTTTTTCGTTTTTTTAATTATCTTCCACATTTTTTAAAAATATGAAAACAATTTGAGAATTGGCCTTGATAAATGAGTAACTTACGATGAAAAATTCAGAGTGGCCTTCTTTCTTAAAGTGCCAAAAAATTGTATGCAAAAATTTGCAAATTTTTCTTGCATACGAAATTTGCATTTAAAAATTATGAAAAAAATTGGGCAAATAGTCCAACATGTAAGTAACAACTGTGAATTTTTTCGGATTTTTTCCTACAACGGTATCCGAGAAAATTTTAAAAAACGAAAATCAAAAAAAACCCACCACTCCTCCAATATGGCGGCGGCAGGCTTGAAATTTTGGGAAAAACATATTTAGGGTAAGCTTCAAATAGTTGATAACAAACAAAATTTTGTTTGGGGCAGATTTTACATGCTTATCCTGTTATGCCTTTTGCAGCAACTTATGGCTTAGGCAATTAGGCATAGCAATTAATTGTCATTAAATAACATTTTTTCATCTAATTTTGCAAAAAATGTATTAACATGCTTGCAAAACTACAGTGTACCTGCTAAAATCGCTTTACATGACTAAATTTGCAACTCTATCCGATGACGGCATGGTGCATTTTTTATAATTTACAACTAAGTCAATTATTATTTAAGTACCGAAAAAAGATTCGAAAAAATACTAACATGTGTAGATATGGATTGCACATGACCGTATTCGTAATTGAAACAAGCTCTCCATTTTGCAGCAACCTCCGACGTCGCGTCGGCAGCTTGGTAAAATTTGCAATAAATAATTTGTTGCCAAATTTTTACTCTCAAAATAAAAAACCGCTGCCTAAGGAATCACCACTTCCACATCCAGACTTCCTATCTAAGTATCTTACAACGAAAATACTATAATTGCATTCCACTAAGTGGAGATAATTGTTTATGGAACGTTAATGGTATAATATTTGAAATCGTATACCAGAAAAACCCATAAAATGATATGCCCCATCAGTAGGTGGTGGTGGTGGGAGTGAATGAAGTGAAAACAATTCTTGATGACTGGTTCTTGTAAACACACTAAATCACAATATTTTTTCACCCCCTTTAATAATAGGGTGAGAGAGGTAATAGAGGTGGCTATTGCCAAAAATGTTTTTGAGACCCTACTCTTATATTTACTAAATACCAATTTCATGCACTCTTAATTGCTTGATTTACCTATTCATCTCAATTTACCCGTCAACTTTGCAACGGAATAAGATCAATATATAATCTAGTTCCAGATCTCGTTAAAACACATATTGACGTTTCATGACATTCTAAGCCTATTTGTACAATGAAAATTTTCAAAAATTTTTCTTGCGTTGGTATACTTCAACTGGATGTGCAAGTAATACGCAGAAAATAGCATGACAAAGATATAAAACATCATTCTGTGCCGTGGACTACACGATAGAAGTAAAGCCTCTACTTCAAGCATTTTCTTCAATGAAACCTACTACGCATCCATATTACTCGAGGTAACCCACTGTGTATCTAATTTACTAGAGGAAAGCCACTACACATTCATACTTCCTGAAGAAATCCACTGCGCATCCATTTTACTTGAGGACACCCACTGCGCATCCATATCACTTGAGGTAACCTACTGCGCATCTATACTACTCGTGGTAACCTACTGCGCATCAATGGTATTCAAGAAAAGCCACTGTGCATCCATAATATTCGGCGAAACCTACTGCGCATCCATACTACTTGAAATAACCCACTGCGCATCCATTTTAATCGAGGAAACCTACTGCGCATCCATATGGATTAAGTAAAAAAAATTTTGAGGCTTACGTTCTTGTATACATGCTAAATTACAATTTTATTTTTTTCACCCCCTTTAATAATGAGGTGGGGGTAGTAATGGGGGTGGCTAATGCCAAAAAATTTTTTGAGACTTTAAACTCTTTTATATACACTAAATACCAATTTTATGGACTCTTACCGGCTTGATTTACCTATTTACCTCCATTTACCCCAATTTACCCCCCAACCCTTCGACGGAACAAGATGAAAATATAATCTAGTTCCAGATCTCGTTAAAGTACATACGTGTACCAAATTTCAAGTCAATATCTTGAACGGTTCCAGAGTAAACGTGCGCACAGAAAAAGTTACACAGACAGACAGACCGACTGATAGAAATTTTTTTTTCGCTCAAACTTAAAATCTCGACGTTTCATGACATTTTAAGCCTATTTAGAGAATAAACATTTTTAACATTTTTTTTGTCGTTACTATACTTCCACCGGATGTGGAAGTAATTAACATCGCTGCAAATTTTACATAGAACATTGTAGACGTTGTTGAAGGTATATTCGAATTTGCAACTCTTCATGTGAGTGGCATATTGTTGTAAACATTTTTTATAATCATAATGCTGCAAAATGGTCTAAAATTTTTACAACACACCTGCAAAAATTACTAAATTTGATTCGTCAGGGTCAGTGAACTCGTTGATTTGCAACTTCTTTCAGGACAAGCAATATAATGTTTAAATGTTATTATTCTTTTGGTTGGAATAGATCACCTCACAAGCGAAAAAGAGGTTTTACTGACAATTTCCATTAGGCTCATGTTTGTATTTTAGCAAGTAGTTTTGCAAGCATGTTAATATATTTTTTTGCAAAATTAAATTAAAAAATTTTAATTAATGACAATTAATTACTATGCCTAAGTCATAAGTTGCTGCAAATTTAGCTTCATATTTTGAATATTGTAATACAAATATTATCAAATTTGCAGCGATGTTACATTATTTTTCGTCGAGATATTGCTTAATTTAAATTTTGAATCTGACCTTAAATCGAGTTGCAAAATTTTATAGTTTCGTTTTGGTTGGTACTTCGTCACACGACAAAGTTTCAAAAATGTTAGAATTAATGTTAAATTTTATGGTTATCACGTCTCTATTGACTGGCCTAATCAATGTATGTATAGAATTAATTCAAAGCACTTCTGCTAGCGTATTTTTTTTAAACTGCCAGTTAAAAGTTATCTGCAATATTCCACACTTTATTTACACACCGTATAATATTCAGATCATAAAATTGCTGAAACATAATTCTCTTATTATAATGACAAGCATATTTATTCTCGCATAAACTTCTATACTGACTGGAAACAACAAAGCTGCGAGACAGATTTGCTACTCGATTTGTTTTGACACTTCACAGTTGAGGAGGTGCATTATGAGTTTCCTTAAAAATAAAAAATATATTTCTACAACTAAAACGAATTCCTGTGAAGTTTCAAGAATGCAAATCTAGTATTTTTTTACCCTAACGAAGCCACCCTCGCTTTTTTTCACCCTCAAGTCAATCTATAGTGGCCCAGACGAGGCGAGAGTATTTGGCAAAGTAACGTCGGAAGGAAGGGACACAAGACGGGACTGGGCCACTTCAATCTTCCCTAACTTGAAAAAAATCTATAATGGTGTATATGTGTATATAAGATATGCTAGTTAGGACGAACGAAAAGAAGTTTTGATTGCTTCATTCGCATGCAAAATATCATTCTCCACTGAATTTTATGTATCTTTAAATACGGTGAGCTTTAAAAGAGCTTTCCAGGCTTCCTAATTAAGTTTGCTGTATACATAATTCAGTAGCTTTTTAATAAGGAAAATTATTAAAAATTTACTTTGTGCAAAGAACCGAAATTAAATATTCACTTATTCGGTGCGCATGATTTCCACTTGTAACTTTCCTACCAGCAATGTTGTTTTTAAGTATCTAGGCTTGAATAATTCCTGTGTGTAATAGAAGTAGTGCATAAATTTCTATTCATTTTTATTTAAATTGGAGAATCTGCTTTTCTTGTAGTGGTTATTATATCTTGACGAGGTCTCTATTCTAATTACCACAAATACTACAGGAAAATTAGACAAAAATTAACCCAGAATACACTGGTGGTAAGCTAATCATGGGAGGATTATGATTCCATGATTTCGTTCCATTGTGCACCTGCCGTGACGCATATAAGCAGTCTTTACATTCAACCGGCAGTGAGAGAATTCGCGCTCGATTTATTGGTAGTTTCTAGATCTTTTCAATTTTAATATAACTAACACAATAAAAAAACCGCGGTCAAATGAATCACTACTTCCATATCCAGATATCCTATCCAAGTCTCCCGTTACCACCCCACCCTGAGACCGTTGGTTCACGAACACACACTAAATCACAATTTTATTTTTTTACTCCCTTTAAATGGAGGAGGTATTGGAGGTGGTTGGCGTCAAAAAAATTTTGAGACCTAACCACCGAATCTCAATTTTCTGGACTCTTCCTTCCTTGCTTTACTTATTTACCCGCATTTACCACCAACCCTTCAACGGAATAAGATCGAAATACAATCTAGTTTAACAATCTAATTTAAAGCCAATATTATAAATCAAAGTAAACGTTGCGCACAAAAAAAGGTTACAGACTGGCAGACAAACAGAAATTTTACTTCCACATCCGGAGGAAGTATAGTAACACAAAAAAAAATTAGAAAATTTTTATTGTTCAAATAGGCTTAAAATGCCATAAAACGTCCAGAGTAATCGTGCGCACAAAACAAGTTACTTTTTTTTTGTTCAATCTTAAAATATCGATCGACAAAAAAAATTCCGTCGGTCTGTCTGTAACTTGTTTTGTGCGCACGATTACTCTGGAACTGTTTAAGATATTGACTTTAAATTTGGTACACATATGTATTACAACGAGATCTGGAACTAGATTATATTTTGATGTTATTCCGTTAAAGGGTTGGGGGTAAATTGAGGTAAATGGAGGTAAATAGGTAAATCAAGCAAGTAAGAGTCCATAAATTTGGTATTTACCACATATAAAAGAAGTTAAGCTTTCAGAAATTTTTTAGCAATATCCAACTATTATCATCCACACTCCATTATTAAAGGGGGTGAAAACTTTAAAATTGCGATTTAGTGTGTGCAAGAACCAAATGACTCAATTTTTTGTTACTTCATCCACCTCCACTATTACCCTCATACTACCGATGTGGCGTATCCTCTTATACGTTTTTGGGGTAGGCGATTTCAAATATTATGATATTAAAGTTTCAAAAACAATTATTTCCATTTTCGAAAGTATACCAATTTTTTTCGAAAGTTCGCCAGAATGGTGTACTAGGCCTCCTTCCTCCAACCTTTGTGTGACACTACAGCTTGCGGTACTGGGGGGGTAGCGTGGCGGGGGGTAATTAAGGGTAATTAAAGGTAATTAGAGGCAATTAGGGGAAGGTGGGAAAAAGTGGGACAAAATGGGGCAGGGGATGACAAGGTGGGACGGGGTGGGGGATAAAAGAAGATTAAAATATTGATAAATATTTTACTACTACTTATTAATATTTAATGTCATACATGTTTACATGTAATGTTTGTAATGCAACATTCACTTGGTCTTGTGGGCAAAACCGCCACGCTAATATTCATAAAAACAAATCTTTTAAGTGAGATTTGTGTAATAAAATATTTAATATACAGGATAACTTAAAAGATTTGGTTTTATTAATTTTTTCGTTGTGAGAGACTTGAATGGAAAATCTAGAAAGTAGTGATTCCTTGGGCAGTAGTTTTACATCTGAAGTAAAAAAAAATGTTTAATTTTTTTTTTTCAAATAGGCTTAGAGTGTCATGAAACGTCGAGTTTTTAAGTTTGAGCAAAAAAAAGGTTCTTCTGTCTGTTTGTAATTTTTTTTGCGCTCACGATTACTCTGAAACGATTTTTGATATTGACTTGAAATTTGGTATACCTGTATATTATAATAATCAATTAAACTAGATTATATATTTTGATCTAATTCCGTTGACTGGTTGAGGTAAATGGGGGTAGATAGGCAAAGCAAACAAGTAAGAATCCCTAAAATTTGGATTTAGGAGTCAAGGTCTCAAAATTTGTTTGGCATCAGCCACCACCATTATCACCTTCACCCCATTATTAACGGTGTAAAAAATTAAAATTGTGATTTAGTGTGTGTACAAGAACCAAAAGCCTAATTTTTCTTGTATCTGCTACCCACACATAGCACCCTCCCCCATCACACCCTCAGTTCCACAACTGATGTGGCATATAGTTTTATACGTTTTTGAGGTAGACGATTTTAAATATTACATAAGTGAAAACTTATTTCCATATAGAGAAGTGCAAATATAGTATCAAAATGTTTTTCATTGTAAGAGAGTTGGAAAGAAAGTCTGGATGTGGAGATAGTGATTCCTTATGCAGCAGTTTTCTCATGTCATTATTACTTAAAAACTATCAATTTATAAGAAAAATTATAAGAAACATTTTTGTCTCAAAATCTGATTTTTGTTCAGTGCCAGTGGTTTCTGTTGTCTTTATTGTCATCCTACGAAAAGAGGTGTCATCCACCCGTTATAAAATGGCAAGCCCCCGCATAAAATAGAAATCAAGATAGAAATGTTTCTTTGATGCATTTACTATGAAATTATAAAAAAAAAATTAAATTCAATTCATGTGACAGTCTTTTTAAATTAAAATCTCTAGTTGCTGTACGAATAGTTTGTTAATTACTGATTTTTTAATTTCAACTAAAAAGGAAATCCTTTCTTCTCTTTATTGGAAAAAATTTCGTACACATATATCCACTAGCAGAAGTGGATCAATCATTCCCCTCATAGATAACGTATATCTTTATTCATTTATTCTAAAATAAATTTATTTAAAAAACAAAGTTAATTTTCTTCTACTTAAAACGTTGCTTGTTCACAGTGCCTAGAGATGAAAAAGATGCAAAACTTAGAAATAATGACGTATATAATGGTAATATTTTCTGTAGTAAAAGTAAATTATTTTGTATTGTAAGAAGTGTTGTTGTTAATAGTTTTCCATGACCTCCTCGCAAATATATTAAATTTTTCGAAAATTAACCACTTTTCCAAGAGGTAAATATGACATATCGTTGGATAGCTAATTTATAAGTTATATCTACATCTCGAAAACTGAAGCATGCATAATTTTCTTCTTAGCAACGGTTTCTACTCAAAAAAGTACCTTAAGAATGCGTTACTCGATTTTCGATTCGACACTTGGTAACTGAGATATAGAGGTCATCAAAAATGCCAATTTTCCCAAAACGCTCTGTAGCTCGGTAGTCGAAAAAGATAGACGATCGCAGTTTGCGCCATTGCTTGCTTCTCTAAAATCTAGCTTAGGACACCTGTATTGGTTTTTGTCTATTTACCATAGGTTTTAGAGAAAACCCCAAATCCCATCTAATTTGGTCCACCCTGTATATATGGTTAATAGAGAAAAAAAATTCATATCCTTGTGTTAGTGAACGAATACTGAACAACTTTCAAAATGTCTGTCTGTCCGTCACGTTTCTTGTAAGTACGTAACTGTAAGTAACTTAAGATAGAAAAGTCCAATTATATTGAAATTTGGACAGTAAGTTAGAGTCAGATAAAGAAAGAACTCTATCGATTTTGAACAAAATTCACCAATAAATAAAAATGTTATTAACCACTTAAAATTTAAAAAATAATTTTTAAATTTGTTTTGTCATTGAATGAAATATTATTTCCTACCATTTATTTATATATTTTACTAATATACATTCCGCCACAATATAGTATCGAAACGTTAAAAACACCATATAAAAATATTATATTAAACATATTAACAATTTTCAAAGTTGCTAATTGTAGTCTAATGGTTTCAGCTTTGATTTAAAATCCAAGGGTTGTGAAGCCGAAACACAGACGTAGTTGTAGATGTAGTTGTTTTTTTTTTACCTTTTTTCACCTCCTAAGTCGGCGTAATAAAATTTGAAATATCAAAAAATTAACATCATTTACAAAAAAACAACTGGGAGGAGTATTCTACAGATTGTGCAACAATTATATAAAGAGTTCAACTAATCGGCGAAGAGTATAATGTTTACTCCAGTTATTGTACTACATTTTATGCAAATAAGCTATTATTGTTATTATCATTATTTACTATTTGATATGATAGTCTGTCTAAATTGAAGTTATTCCACTATAATGGTAAATGCATGAAATTAGGGATTTTCATCTTCCCGAGTGATTATTTGAATGAAGAGGTAAAAAAACTACATCAAATTATCTATTCTGAAATTTTCAGTTCAATTTTACAATCAGAATTCAGCATTTGCTTATAAATTAGTTACATAATTAATTATTTGTTAAATAAAGAACTACTGTTTTAGGCTTCGGAAAAATGTAGGTAAAAATTCCTGAGACCAGATTATGAGGAAGCAGCAGGTGCAAGAAAGTCAAACAGTCCGGAAATAGAAAAATTTGCAATTTGCAATCTGTTTACAAGTGGTAGTGTGTAATTTTACGCAATTAGTAACGCTGAAACGCTTCTAGGATCTTTAATAGTTGCAGCTGGTCCTTCCTTATTGCCTAACGGGGCTTCTATTTTAAGTGTCGAAGAATTAAAAGCATTGTTAATAGAGACGAATTTTTATTTATGAACAAATGTGTTTGTTGTACGGCAAATAAACTGTACCGACTTTTTCAGAGCCCATGACTCAACTTTCGATAATAAAGGACGAATTACCATGAATTACCAATAATAACTACGGCCCTAGAATTTTATGCCAAGGACAGTCACAAGGTTTTGCCTGATTTTTTTAATATTCACACTGCAAATATACATAAAATAATGACTTGCGTTCAATACGCTAATGATATGGTCGTCTATTCCTCTCAAAAAACATACAAAGACGGTGTCACGGTTCTGAAACATATTATTTACTGCTTCAAACTCTGGCTCATTGATCGTAACTTTGAATTATCAGAGAATAAGTCCGCTGTAATGATATTTAGTCGCCACAGAAATGACCCTGCTACCAGAATTTTAAATTTAGACTCCTCTTCAATCCCTCTTGTTGACAATTATAAATATCTTGGCATTATTTTAGACAAAAAATTACTCTGGACTAAATATATAAATTACATTAAAATAAAATGTGAAAAGGGTATAAATGTTTTGAAATGTGTCACCAAAGTCAAGTGGGACTCTAACAACAAAATCGCGCTTATGTTCTACAAATCCTATATCTTGTCAATATTAGCCTATGGTAGCATCGTAGCATCTTATCTGGTTCAGCTTCTGCCTCTAACCTAAAAACAATAGACATAATTCAACATAAGCCTTTACGTATATGTATCGGTGTAATGCAATCTTCACCAAATGTAGCTGTCTTGGCTGAATCACAAGAACCACCCTTTCATCAATGAAGGCAATATCAGGCAAACAATTTTTTTTGTCAAAATTCAAACATATAATAAGGAGTTATACAATAAAGTTTGTTCTTTAACAATAGAAATTTTGACGAATGCATTTTGGGCACATCGTAACAATCCACCTTTGTCTGAATCATTTCTGGAATGTCAACCCTATACAAACCTAGTCTTCCCTCAAAACAAATACTCCATTTTCCACTACGAATATGGTTTTGGATATATAAAATCAAATGTTTTATTCCCACAATATTCAAGTAACGATTCCTTAAATTCAGAGATCCTTAAAAAAAGCCTAACTAATGGTCCAACTTTAAAAATTTTTGCAGATGGCTCCAAAACCACAGAAGGAACTGGGTGAGCCTTTTACGTCTCCAGTATGAGCTTATCAGCTACCTTTAAATTATTTAAAGAATGCACTATATACAGTGCTGAAGCATTTGCAATATACCAGGCAACCTGGACCTCCGACTTTTACATAATGAAACCGAATCCTGTTCTTAAAAATATCACCATATTAAGCGACTCTAAATCCGTTCTGTTATCTATAAGCAATTTTGGACAAGAGCAATAAAAAAACGATATAATTTGTAAAATAAAGCACCAAGAGTCAATAGTTATTGCTGCGGGTTTTGAAGGGACATACAAATATCATAGAAGATTGTATAGTAGATAATCTTGCCAAAAAACCCGTTAAAGAACAAGGTATCATTCAGCTTTTCTATCCTGTGACAGACTTTTCCCATATCTATAAACAGGACTAAAAAAATAAATGGCAAATTATTTGGGAAGCGTACGTAGCCAGCTCAAAAAATCACTACACACAAATTCACTCCGTGCTACCAACTTTTCTTCCCCATATAAGTAGCCACAAAGTATCTAGGTATTTTTTTACGACAACTAGCAGATTAAAATTAAACCACGGCCGTTTTCCACAACACCTGAATCGGATCGGAGTCCTTGAAAGTCCTTTTTGTAGTTGTGATAGTGAATCCACTGCAGATTTGAACCATATTATTTTTAATTGTAAATATAACACCGAGGCTACAACAGAACTTATCAAAAAACTTTCTTCACTTAACATTCAACTTCCCACTAATCTTACTATTTTATTGCATCACAACTTTTTTTTAACAAAAATTTTTAACACAATTCTAACTTTTCTGAAAAATGTAAAACTGGACCTATGAATCAATAAAAAAAAAATTCTATCACATTGCTTTAGATTTAGCTTTGTTTCACCTCTGTTTTTATCCATACGGTTTTTTCTCCTATTCCCACCAACCGTGGTCCACCTTTCTGTGAAAATGCCCTGATAGACCCCTGGGCGAGAAATGCGTCATATACTTTTCTATTTCCTGGTGTTTATTTTTATTTTGTTTGTGCTAGGTTAGCTTTACCTGCGCTGGGTTAATTCACGGTAAATTTTTATTTGTTTATTCATTGATTTTTTTTACAACAGTTTGTGGCGTATGAGTTTTCATAGGCTCGAAGCCAAGTAAACCTTTTTAATAATACTACGGGAGCCCACCCTAAGTGTCCGTGCACCCCCCCACGATCCTTGGGGACAATGTTTTTCATAAAGATTAAAGCCTAAGGAACAATTTTAGACATGTCCCCCAAAAAAAAATTGGCTGTACTTTCAAAATGGCGTCCGTTTAAAAAAAAATACAAATAACCTTCTGCACAAAAAAACAAAGTGCATAAAATTTTCTACAATTTTGTTTCTATACAATATTTGGATATGAGTTACTATTTTCCAGATAAATGATTCAGCTCTTAAAATAAAATATAAAATTCAATATAAAACGTAATACTACGGAAGCCCACCCTAACTGTACGTGCACCCCCCCGATCCTTGGGGACAATATTTTCCATAAAGATTAAAGCCTAAGGAAGAATTTAAGACATGTCCCCAAAAAAAACTGGCTATACTTTCAAAATGGCGTCCGTTTAAAAAAAAATGGATATATTGTTTTTGTCATTTAACGCAAAAACTAAAGAAGATGGAGAAAAACTTTCTGCACAAAAAACAAAGTGCATAAAAGTTTCTACAATTTTGTTTCTATACAATGCATTGTTACCGTTTTTGAGATAAATGTCTGCAAATTATAATACTATTATTATTATTATTATTATTATTATTATTATTATTAATTTTTTTCAGTTTATTTTATATTTTGTTATGTTAATAATATAAAGTTATATTATACGTCTTACAATAATAATTGTCACAATTATTTCCTCTAAGCGATTTACCGATATATGAATTTCCATATTTCCTTAATTTTGGACTCATTTATCTGGAAAATGGTAACCCTATCAAAATATTGTATAGAAACAAAACTGTAGAAAATGTTATGTACGTTGTTTTTTGTGAATAAAGTTTTTGTCTATCTTTTTTAGTTTTTGTGTTAAATGACAAAAACAACATTGGCAACATTTTTTTTTAACATATGGCTGACATTTTGAAATGACAGTCGGTTTTTTTTTTTTAGGACGTCTTAAATTGTTCCTTAGGCTTTAATCTTTATGAAAAACATTGTCCATAAGGATCGGGGGAGGGTGTACGTACAGCTAGGGAGGGCTCTCGACTATGAATTAAAAAAAAAATAAAAAAAGTTTTTGGAATTCTCCACTTAATTCCATAAAAAAGTCTCATATTTTGACTCGCAAAAGGATGTTAAAAATATTTTTGAGGCATGCCTGCGCAACATCAAACTCTAACTACATCTGAAATTCTTCATAAAATAATCTTTGACAAGATTCTACAATTATTAAAATACTACATAGTGTACTGCGCGTTTCAACAATCAATTTGACATCTCAGGAAGATGATTAGAATTCAAACTGTAGTAATTATACCTTACTTTCAAGAAACTGTAAAGAGTATACAGGGTATTTCGTGGGTGACTAGTCATACGTTAGGGAGGAACTACAGTACCCTGAGACGATTTCAAAATTGTCTCTGTTAAATATAGTGCCCTTCGTTTCTGATATACAGCTTGTTTTCTATTTTTTGCCAAAATTTCGATCGGCCATATTTTTTTATTGGCTTCACCAAGTCGAACCAAATTTAGTAGGCATGTGTGAGGTCTTCATAATTCAGTAGCGCAACCAAACGGTTTCATTTTTTTTTCTTTTGGCATATGCCTAAAAATATCAACCTGTATATGGATTTTTGCAATTTTCAATACCGAATTTAAAAATACTCTAGTAACATATTTAAATCATGTAATTAGGTCATTTGGCATACTTTTAATGCTTTGAGAATTACCAACTGAGTTTCAAAATAAGTCAAATTCAAAAATATTTGGAAGCCTTTCGGCTACAAAAACATCAGTAATTACATACAGTGACTTTAATTTTGCTGTAAAAAAATGAAATTTACTCTGTGTTAGAATTGGTCACAACGATATTATATCGTTTGCCAAAATAGTAAAAAGATAAAAATGTCAACAAACATTAAAAAAAAATTAAATTAATAAAATTAAAGATGTGCCAAGAAAACTATATGGTTTAATTACATTATTAAGTTACTGTGTAGAGGTCGGAGGCAGACATTTTGAAAAAAATTGTAGTAATTTTTTTTTGTACCACTTTTGTTCATTATATGTAATTGTTTTTGATAAAATCATTTTTAATTAATTAAACTAAATATTAGGAGCGTTATTTCCTTAGTTATTTATATACGTTCGGACGCCACCTTTATATTTCCAGATCTCGGAAACCATTAATTCTACAGAAATTAGAATAAAACGAAATTCATCCTCAACTTAGAGCTTTCTTATTTGTCTCTAGCATGTTTTCGCTCAATTTTTCGAGTTATATGATGAAAATCTATTTGAAGTACCTCAAGCTAAAATCCCACTATTGTAGTCGTTATAACTTGAAGAGTATCAATTTAGCTAGTGTACTAATAGATGCAATCAAAGAATCATCTTAAAATTTGATTAATTACATTTAACTTTGGCCCTTAAAACTTTTGACACAAGAGCCATAATGTCTAAGATATTCAACATTTAAACTGAATACTTCACCCTATAAACGTTCGGTCGCCATCTTTAAACTTAAATATCTTCGAAACTAATAATCATACATAAATATAAAAGCTCGGTTTCTGGATTTTCAAAATTTGAGCATCTGGGTCATGCTATAATGTTAACGAAAAGCAACATTTGAGAATTATATTGTTTTAATTGCTGACTGTTTACTGTAATAGAATGGCGACATTCTTAATAAAAAAGTGTAAAGAAGCACATTGTTTCTGCCGTAACCTCTTTGCTTTTTGCGCTATTAGTACACTCACACTTCGGACTTATTCCATAGCAGTTTTAAATTCAAATATTTTTGACTAGTTTGATTCAAAATAGGTCAAATATGAGGTATTAAAAAGGAATGAGAGTGGTTTTTCTTGGGGATGAGTTTCACTCCAACTCAGGGCGTTCGAAAAAAAGTGACTATTTGAATGGTAGATCGTCAAATTCTACCACAAAAACCTCTAGAACGTTATTTTTGCTTTAATACCCGCCGAGTTACAGGGAGTTGGAAAATGTTGATTTTTAAGAAACACTGAATTTTCAAAGGTTTTAAATAATTTACTCTCAAGGAGGATCACATTTTCGAAAAAGTTTGTCATAACAAAAAAGTTAGCTTATGAAATAACAAAAATAATTTATGAAATAAAAAATTATTTATGCTCGTCGTTGTCGAGATACAGTCAATGTTAGGTGCATTTGAACGCAGCCATGAAAAAGTCAAACAATCATAACTCTGGTTTAAAAAAACATGTACAATGTCCCTTGAACCAAATTAAAGCTAATTACCGTAACTTAAAATTTTCTTTTGGCAAATCTGCAAAAATCAAAAATGATACAAGGAGAATAAAGTAAAAATTTTGATTTTTTACACAAAAAAGTGCCCGTTTTTTGGTTCTAGTAAATTCCAAATTGAAAAAAAAAATCCAAATCGTGTTTCTTGTTACTCCTAACTGTTATACAGTGTGTCCCAGGATATATGTAACAAAAGGTGTAATGGACCAAAAATTTTGGAATTTTGGAATGGTATTTGGGGATTGAATCCTGCTTGTTGTAAAACTAAAGCATAATAAAAATGACTTGATTTGGTGTTCTACAGGGTGTTTTATAAGCAAAGTTGTAAAAATCACCACTAATAAAGTACCTTTATTTTTCAAAATATGAAAAAATTCCAATAAGAACAGTTATTTAGAATGCAATTTTATACCTCTATACCAAATTTCAGGAATATAAAATTATTTTTTTGAAACTTCCCATTTTTTCAATAAATTAGTATTTTATTTTGAACCATTCAATTAAAACTGCATAGAAATTATTTTTGTGAATTAATATTTAAAGTTATGTAGAAGCTAAAAGTAGGCTATGAGAAAAGCAGTGGATACACATTTATCATTTATTATTGACATATCTGTCAAACGTAGTCAATATTATCCTTAATTTCTGATTCAAATTAACGAACCAAGCATAAAAAATTAAATGAAAATGGTACTCACAGTGCGTGAAAAAATTTATATTGTGCAATACTACGGAATTGGCGGTGAAAACTCGCTAAGAGAGGTGGTATGCCAATTTAATTTAATTGAAACACTGCTTTGTCACGTACTCAGGCTATGAGAATAATTAAAAAGGGCTACTGGTAGTGTTCTTAACATGAAAAGAAAAATAAAAGCATATGATGAAGACAATGTTGGGGCTATTATAGCTCATGCCTCTGTTATAGAAAATCCTAGGATGCCACTAAGAGAGAGATCAGCTCTTATTAATATTAGCAAGTCTGAACTCCAAAGAATTTACAAGGCAAAGAAAATCAGGGCATATAAGGCAAATTATAAACATACGCTTGAAGAGGGAGATGACGGCCGTAGGTTGGATTTTTGTTTGACCATTGGAGAAAAAATCATGGAAGAGAGATTTTTTCATCATTTCATAATTTTCTTAGATGAATCCACACTCACAAACAGTGGTGCTGTTTCATCTCAGAATTGTCGGTTTTGGGCTTCTGGAAATCCAAATTTTAGAATTCGTTGTAGAACACAATATTATAAAAAAGTGAATGTGTGGTGTGCCGTTTCTTATCACGATGGAGTTATTGGACCTTATTTCATTGAGGGAAGGTTAAACCAGCACACTTATTTACAGCTTCTTGAAAGACTTTCTGAAGAACATTTAAATATTTTAAGAGATATGCCTTTAGTTCATTTTCAACATGATGGTTGCCCTGGCCACTCCACAGAAATGGTTAATCGGTGGTTGAATTTAAATTTTGGAGAAAATTGGATTGCCAGGAATGGACCGATCAAGTGGCCGGCGAGATCCCCAGACCTATCAATATTGGATTTCTTTTTATGAGGTCGCCTCAAGCAGTTGGTTTACGCTGAACCACTTCCTAACGATGTAGCAGTATTGAATTACAAATGCCGTAAACTCCATACCGTTAGATCATATTCGAAACAGTTTTAAGGTCTTCAGGCGAAGGATCGAAATGTGTGTGGTAGCTACGTCGAATAATAAAAAAATTGTAAACATTGTTTTGTATTGGTCAATAATTAATTTGTTTCTGAATCTGTTATGTTTTTGACATTTATTACTTGTTATAATTTATAAACCTCATTAATCTTCTGTTAGTGATTGTTTCTTGTTTTACAATTAGTTCGATTAACATTATACCTTCTTACATATCGTATATTCAATTTTTTATTTACCAGTAGCCTACTTTTTGAGATGATTAACATTTGCTCCTACACAACTTTAAATATGAATTCAACTTTTAATTCGCAAAAAATGTTCGCAAAGTTTCAAAAAAATAATTTTATATTCCTGAAATTTGGTATAGAATTGCATTCTAAATAACTTTTCTTAGTGGAATTTTTTCGTATTTTGAAAAATAAAGGTACTTTATTAGTGGTGATTTGCTTATAAAACCCCCTGTAGCACAATAAATCAAGTCATTTTTGGTATACTTTAGTTTTACAACGAGCAGGACTCAATCCCCAAATACCATTCCAAAATTCCAAAATTTTTGGTCCATTACACCTCTTATTACATCTATCCTGGGACACACTGTATATATGCTCAAATTTTTTTGACCGTGATGGATACATTATCTAAAAGATTTTGATGTATTTTGAGAATTTTTGAAGAAATGAATTTTCTTGGCTTTAAGGTTAAATAACTTAGCAGGGAAGCATATTAGCCGATTGTTACCAGCATCTCCCTTTCTTATTTTGAATATGTAGTAAAATTATTTAAACAAAATCTTTAGATACGTTGGTTTCTTATACAGCCTGCTAGAACTTCTCACAACATTCTCTTTCTCAGACAAAAAAATATGGCAATAAACTAAGGATAATATTGCGTTTTTAATTTTTTTGATAAAGATAATAGCTTAGGATATAGAATTGTTTGAATTTAACTCTTAACATTTTCTTCTTTTTAAATTGACGCATTTAAGATGAATATAGAAAAACTGACAACCTCTGTATTGTTTTGACCTACCTTACCTTAAAGAGGATTACGAGACCTTCAAAGCACTTTTTTGTCTGATTGTTAGCGTTAATTTCAAAGGAAATATGACCGAAATAAGGAGCCCGCCACGTTTTAGCAAATTACGATATTGCTCGTTTGGCGGTAAAATCTCACAATATTTTCAGTTATAAAGGAGTAATTATAATGTTTATACCTTTTTGGTATACACGCACATTTCTTAAGTCGTTGGACGTCGCATGCATGTATGTACTTGTGTAAATATGTATAAAGATGAAAACGACTCAAACATTGATGAAGATGAATAATTATACTCAATTTAGTTTAAATCTCTATATATTTAATAAAATTGAAAAACATTAATTATTGTTTTATTAATTTGCTACACCTTAACACAAAAACCCGATCCAAATTTGTAATCAATAACCCCAAAATCATAAATAATGTTAGTTTCATTAATAAATTCCCAGTACATCCTTTATACTTATTATACTCTTCGCAAAAACGAAGAGTATATTGTATTTTATCGGCACATTTCTAAAATTGTAAATATCGCTCGTAGAGAAAAAAATTTCATATTATTGTGTTAGTGAACGAATTCTGAACAACTTTCAAAATGTCCGTCTGTCCGTCCGTCCGTCCGTCCGTCCGTCCGTCCGTCTGTCCGTCCGTCCGTCCGTCTGTCCGTCTGTCCGTCTGTCCGTCCTTCTGTCCGTCCGTCACGTTTCTTGTAAGCACGATAACTTAAGAAAGAAAAATCCGATTGTACTGAAATTTGGACACTAAGTTAGTGTTAGCTAGCAGAAGAACCCTATTGTTTTTGAACAAAATCGATCAGTAAATAAAAATGTTATTAACGGTTTAAATTTGAGAATTTTTTTTTTTGATTTTTATGTTTTTATAAAAATTTACATTTTTTCATTTTTTTATGTGTTAGGTGGTTCTTGCGTTTTTGACTCGGAATTCAAGGGTCCTAGGTTCGAAACCCACATGGGGTATGGCATGTTTTTTTTTATTTTTACTTTATTTTGCACTGAGTCTTTCACCAACTAAGTTTGTTCTATAAAATTAAAAATTTTTAAAACTAACATTATTTACAAAAAACTGCGAAGAGTATCCTATAGAATGTGTAACAATTATATAAAAAGTTTAGTAAACCGGCGAAGAGTACGTTTTTAGCTTGTTTTTTATTTGGAGGTGGTCCACACCATCTTGGAGGTGAGAGCAATTAGTTTTCTTATTAGGGGATGTCTTGTCTCTCAAAATGTAACAATCTGCTAAGAAATTTCTAATTTCTCAAAATAAACAAAAAACAATTAATTCGTCCATTTTATCCCTTTTATACCGGCCGTATTGAGGATGCGACATAAAGTTTTTAATTTCTGACTTCACATTAGTGACCAGCGACTCCATAAACATAAATAACAAAAGTTTTATTAATTTATTCTCAGTACTCCGTTAATTATTGATAAGGGTAAAAGCACACCCATTCCTTTTTAACATTCGAAGTTGATACCCTAAATTTTAAGAATTCGCAAAAATAAAAAAATTCTAAGCCACTATAGAATTAGTCCGAAGTTTAGGTATTTTTTATTGTCTAAACGTTGGTTGTGGCATTTTCTTAATTTTTCTCTATTCTTATTGGGATGCTCTGCCACATGTATTCTTCTAAACAATGTCTGAAATCTACAAAATAATACAATTAACCAGTATTTTACTGGAAAATAACCTCTACGCCTGTGACTTTTACGTCAAAGGATCAGTTAGAGGGTGGTTTTGACAAATAATGAATAAGAACAAAAATATAAAAATGACGTATTTTGCTGACGTTTCGGAAAACGAATCTGTTTCCTTTCTCAAAGCGTATTATAATGTTTGTGGGCTGTGTATATTAAATACACAGCTTTAAGAATATATTTGTTATATTCAGTATCCATAGATACTTACTGCTTACACAGAACTGTTGATATATAATTGATAGTTTTATTTTAAACAATGTTATAGTATTCCGTGTGAGTGTAATAAACATTATGTGGGTGAGTCATCCAGACCATTCAGTGTTAGATTGGGTGAGCACAAGGGTTACATTAGGAAAAATGAGATTCAGAAATCGAAGATTTGCGAACACGCTTGGGAGAACGGACATAGAATAAACTGGGACTCGGCAAAAATTTTAACAAAAGAGACAGATAGCAAGAAAAGAAAAATTAAAGAAGCGGCTATAATACTATTGAATGAGGATAAATGCGTGTCGAATTGTTCTGTAGATGTTTGCACAACCTGGCTGCCGATGTTAAAAGAAGAACTTAACAAACTCAACATTGTTTAAAATAAAACTATCAATTATATATCAACAGTTCTGTGTAAGCAGTAAGTATCTATGGATACTGAATATAACAAATATATTCTTAAAGCTGTGTATTTAATATACACAGCCCACAAACATTATAATACGCTTTGAGAAAGGAAACAGATTCGTTTTCCGAAACGTCAGCAAAATACGTCATTTTTTTATATTTTTGTTCTTATTCATTATTTGTCAAAACCACCCTCTAACTGATCCTTTGACGTAAAAGTCACAGGCGTAGAGGTTATTTTCCAGTAAAATACTGGTTAATTGTATTATTTTGTAGATTTCAGACATTGTTTAGAAGAATACATGTGGCAGAGCATCCCAATAAGAATAGAGAAAAATTAGGTATTTTTTGATACCAAGTCCCTGTACTATATAGAAATAGTAACATTTTAAAGCTTAATCTTTTCTTTTGGTCGCTAGAATTTTTTAGTGGCATAGTTTTTGAGATATTTAATATTTAAATTGAATACTTCGTCTTATAAACGTCGCCATCTTTATACTTCCATATCTTCGAAACAATTAATTCTGCAAAAATTAGAAACAAACAAAATTTATTCCCAGTTTAATAGATTTCTTATTTGAAGAATTTTTTCACTATAGTAATACTTTCGAGTTTTTTCACGAAAACCGTTTCGAAATACTTTTTTTCAAGCTGAAATGAAATCGTAATTTTCTAGTCGTTATTAGTTAAAGGCTATCAATTTATATGTAAAGTTGCATAGTTTCTTTTCTCGCAAAGTTTGTTTTTTTCAGCTCCAATGTTTCGTTTTTTTTTTCATGCCAATCCCTGAAAATGCATGGCATCCACCCCCTACTTTAGTCCGCCAGCCGAAATGTTTCTAATTTCAAATAATGTAATAATAACAAACATTATAAAAAAGTTTCATCAAAACCGATTATATCGGTTCCAAAGTAAAATAAAAACCTTCTTTGAGTTGACTAAATAATATATTTCTAATTATAAACTTTAGAAAAATAAATAAATAAATAAACATTAATTATTATTTTTCAACAGGACTTAAGATTAGAATTCCGACGCTATAAGCACGCTTGCTGCTTTGTAATAATAGTCGTTAAATTTTAAAGGCAAAACTTAGAGAATATTCCGTTAATTCAGGGAAAGTATAATGTGCCCCTCATAATGAACTGTACACAACAATTCCTCCGTAAATAAATAAAAACTTTTAATGAAAGAAGTTTTCATTAAAAAAAGGCATCATCAACGTTTTCTCATTTGAATTTAAGAAATATGACAACATTATGGCACAAAGAAAAGTCGTTAGTTTTAATGTGTAACACGCTTTTTTTAAGTCTGCGTACAAAATTTTATATCTCGGGAACAAAACCCAATTCCTCATTTCGCCTGAGGGGTGAAAAAAAAACAGGGGTGACTGCAAGGGTGCAAAAAATGAAGGGCGAGCTTTTTTATGAATGTCCAATTTCATTGTATGCCGTTTTCGATCGCATGATGAAGGGGAATCAATCGATAGAAATTTTCGATTTCTGATACTGAACACCGGTCCCTTTTTCGCTCCTTGTCCTAGGTTAGGTAGTCTGTTTTTTACCTTTACAATGTGAACTACACGGGCATATTTCAATAGTTTTGTTGGTTATTAATATTGTGATTTATTTCGTAGATGAAAAATTATTTTTGAAAATTTATGATATTTTTTATAGCATGGGTATGTTTTATTTTTTAATTTATACTTTTTTTTAGTTAATTATTTGAATAATGCAAACTTTTATTTAGTTAAATAATTATTTATAATATTTTTCGCATGGTATTTTTTTATTTTAGTCATTATTTTCAACATCTCAAAGATATCTGCAAGACCATCAAAACTGCAATAATTAGAGTGTACAGTGCCCGGTCAAAGTGAAAGTATAATCTTGTTAATAAAAATTTAACCCTTTTAAATGCCACTACATTTACGTCCTTAAGGATAGGATTTTGCAGCGTGAGAGGGAAATATGCGTTTATTTTCGATTTATTAAAAATATTTAAGAAACCAAACCATAGTATAACCTTTAAAACTGTTTCAGATACTTGCTATTGTTTTAACGATTACATCTATATATTTTTTTTATTGCAAACTGTTGTACTTGCATGTTGCAGTTTGTCAATGAAAATATATCATTATTAGAGCATGTCGTTTAACTATGTACAAAATTTATGATAAAAAAACTGTATATTCCTTAGAGCAATGGAAAGTATCTGAAATTATTTTAAAGATTATACCATTTATGATTTTTTAAATATTTATTTATATTTCCTTCTCACTCTGCAAAAGATCTAAAAAAGTCTATTTGTTATAAACTGTACTATTGCCAGAAATTTGCATTTTCGTAATTCTACTCCCGGCAAGATATTATTATTTTTTTCAAAAATCTAGTTATTCTTAGACGAGCTTGTTTATATTTTACAATTAATTATTTTTATTTATTTGCTTTTATCATAGTCAACAATAAAATCTCACCCAATCCATTTGAGATTGCTTTATTAATGAATTAATCTCGTCTAAGTTAAAACGTCATAAAGCTTTTGCAATTTTGGTATAATGTGTATTTCCTCATATGTCTGTTTACTCATATATTTTTTTTGCATTTTATATAATAATATTTAAATTACAATTTCATAAAATTATTACAAAACTTATTGGAATATAAACTGGTTACATTTTTATTGCTACGACAATATGTGTAAACATATCTAGAAAACGGATACCTTAATCCACTAATAAAAAAAAATGAAAGGTCCACTGTGGCACGAATCGTGATTTTTTCGTTCAAAATTATCTAGAGTACTTGTTTCGCAACCGATTGGGATAATTTTTTTTTAAAATACTCGTTATTTAATTTCCAAAAAACGTAAGAGAACAGATTTTCGAATTATGCTAACCCAAATTATTGAGCTTAGCCAAAATGGCTCTTTTTGTTTAAATCTTAATAAAACTCACAAAAAAATTTTTTCTTATCCAATTTACATAAATCTTGTTTCTCAGGAATTTTTGAGGTCGCTGATTACGAATCTGATATCCAAATTATCATAAGCCAATCTGCAAGATGGCGGAATCAATGGCGGCTATAAAATGCTAAAAAATGATGAAAAATTAAATAATTTTGTTAAAGTTTATGCCAAGAAGTTTTCAATATTTCTGATTTCTGAAGTACTTTTAAGTTAAAATGGACTAAATTTTAAGTTCCAGGAAGAAATTCAAGATGGCGGATCCAATATGGCGGCAATAAGATGATAAAACTAACTTAAAAACAAATTAAATGCATTAAACTAAAGAATTATTAAGAATTATTAAAAAATTTGAAAAGGAACAAATTTTCTGAAATTTGCAAATATATCCAATGTGGCTGCCATACATTAATTATCAATCATAAATATGCGATTCAGTCCTCTATTAATTTTGAACATAACCTTAAATAGGTCATATTAATATTTCTTTTTTTTTATGTGCTATGTGAAATGATCAACTCAATTGGAGTATTAATATTATTTAAACAACACAAATTAAACAGAGAAATTTAAGTTTTAAATAATGACGAAAAACGTTTGCACTAAGTTGGGTTTAAAGTTCATGGTGTAAAAATCTTGCCTTAGGTTATGTTAGGTATAAAGTTCTTGGTTTAAGGTTATATTAGGTTTAGGTTATGTTAAGTATAATATTATTGTCTTAAAGTTCTTGGTGTTAGGTATTTATTATATTATTAGCAGATAAAAAAAAAGAAATATGAATATGACCTACTTAAGATTATGTTCAAAATTAATGGAGGACTGAATCGCATATTTATGATTGGTAATTAATGTATGGCACCCATATTGAATATATTTGAAAATTTCAGAAAATTTGTTTCTTTTTAAGTTTTTTTTAATAATTCTTAATAATTCTTTAGTTTAATGCGTTTAATTTATTTTTAAGTTAGTTTGATCATCCTATTGCCGCCATATTGGATCCGCCATCTTGAATTTCTTCCCGGAACTTAAAATTTAGTCCATTTTAACTTAAAAGGACTTATCAGAAATATTCAAAACTTGTCGGCATACACTTTGAAAATTGCCATGACAACTCATTAAAGTGAGCTGGTCTGCTGGAATTCCAGCGTCTTCAAAGCGTACCGACAATGTTGGCTTCAGTAGACCAGCTTTTTTACGAGTTCGCATGGCAATCTTCAAAGTGTACCGAGAAGGTCGTTTGGTTGGTTGGTTCGTCTGCAAATCTCTTTCTTATGAAATCTAATTAAACTATATTAATTGGCAATAATAATAATTAGGAAATAAACTAATCTAAAAATAAACTAAAATTACTGTCTGGCGTTGATGAATTCCGAACAGTCACAACGACGGATATTTTACTGTGTAGAAGCTAAATCGAAAGCACTGAACATTTTGAAAAAAAAATTAGTTAATTTAACTTTATTACCTAATATCGATAGTGAGGTCGGCGTAAAAATGAACAAATAACGAATTCAAATGTATTTTTAACCGACTTTAATATTGATATTAGGTACTAAGGTTCATTTAATTGGTTGACGGTGAAATTTTTATTTCATAAATCCACTTTTACTTAAGTGGATACAAGCCAACAGATTATGCTAATAGTTAATAATTTTATCCATTTAACTGTGGAACGTGTGCAACCACCGCGAATAAACCAGCGTCGAGTCGCTTTCAACATGTCGTTTAAATGACGCTTCATCATGGCATGGCGTCGCCATTTCGATTTCTGTAAGAGGTAGTGAAACATGTGAAAAGTTTAAAATTACGTCTTGGAATATTTTATTAATTGCACTATGATTTGATACTAATATTTGATTAAATAGATTTTTGTTTCTGCAAGTCTATAAGATTGGAGTAAATAGCATTTAACTCTTATAGAAACAAGCTGAATATTGTTATTGAAAATGCATACAGAATGAAAAATAATTATTTTGAAATTTTAAAAAATTTGAAAATGTTAGTAATAACAATAACAATATTTAGAGGGATTTAAAAAAAAATTAATTCATAAGAAATTAGAGTACTAAAAGTACTAGAACTAAAAGAAATGGTGCCTAAATTTTTAAATGAGCTACTTTCTTGTTTGTACCGTTTTTAATTTTAATTATAAAAGGTCGATAGAAAATTTTGAAACCTTTAATTTTTAGAAGAACAAAAATTTTTCTCTCAGTTGAAGTTTTTGAACAATTTAGATTTTAACGTCGTATATTACTTCCACATCCAGTGGAAGTATAGTAACGACAAAAAAATTTTTAAAAATTTTTATTGTTCAAATAGGCTTAGAATGTCATGAAACGTCGAGATTTCAAGTTTTGAGAGAAAAAAAAAAATTCTGTCTGTCGGTCTGTCTGTCGGTCTGTAACTTTTTTTGTGCGCACGTTTACTCTGGAACCATTTGAGATATTGACTTGAAATTTGGTACACATATGTACCTTAACGAGATCTAGAACTAGATTATATTTTCATCTTGTTTCGTCGAAGGGTTGGGGGGTAAATTGGGGTAAATTTGGAGTAAATAGGTAAATCAAGCAGGTAAGAATTCATAAAATTGATATTTAGTATAGACAAGAGAAGCTAAGGTCTCAAAAAAAAATTTGGCATTAGCCACCCCCATTACCACCCCCACTCCATTATTAAAGGGGATGAAAAAAAATGTGATTTAGTGTGTGTACAAGAACCAGAAACCTCAAATTTTTTTTTACTTTTTCCACCCCCCACTTCCACCCCTGTCACCACCCCCACCCCACTACCGATGTGGGGTATCGTTTTATGGGTTTTGGGGTAGAGGATTTCAAATATTATATTATTAAAGTTCCATAAACAATTATTTCCAGATACAAATTTTTTTCGTTGTGTGACTTGGATAGAAAATCCGGATGTGGAAGTAGTGATTCCTTGGGCAGCGGTTTTTTTCTGAACGTTTCGACACCATTTTGAAAATGCCATAATTCCAAAACTAAACATCGGAGAAAAAAGAAACCATTCGAGTTGTTTTGTACCCTTGCATTTTTTTGTTAAAGTCCATATTTTTCGAGTAATTAAAAAAACTTAATAGGAGTACGGATTTTACGGGGTGAAAATTTCAATTTTCAGTTCGCAATAATTCGAAAAAGTGTATAGGACCTTTCTTTCTTATAATTTGATTCTCCGTCAAACTAATAACACAGGACCACAAAATATTTTTGCGAGTTGCCGGGGATCAGACCCAGTGTAGCATATGTTTTTCGGGTCGCTGAAACCGAATCTGAAATTTATTTTGCCTTGTCACGTCAGGATTTTTTTTTTTAAATTAAGAACTTTTTTTAAATTTCATGTTATATTCTAACATTCACATGGTGTCCAACGTAAAAAGAATTTCACAATAGTTTTCTTCACTGTGGTTACTAAAAAGGTTTAAAACAAATTACTTCCACATCCAGTGGAAGTATAGTAACGACAAAAAAATTTTTAAAAATTTTTATTGTTCAAATAGGCTTAGAATGTTATGAAACGTCGAGATTTCAAGTTTGAGCGAAAAAAAAATTTCTGTCGGTCGGTCTGTCTGTCGGTCTGTCTGTCGGTCTGTAACTTTTTTTTGTGCGCACGTTTACTCTGGAACCGTTTGAGATATTAACTTGAAATTTGGTACACATATGTACTTTAACGAGATCTAGAACTAGATTATATTTTCATCTTGTTCCGTCGAAGGGTTGGGGGGTAAATTGGGGTAAATTTGGAGTAAATAGGTAAATCAAGCAGGTAAGAGTTCATAAAATTAATATTTAGTATAGACAAGAGAAGCTAAGGTCTCAAAAAAAATTTTGGCATTAGCCACTCCCATTACCACCCCCACCCCATTATTAAAGGGGATGAAAAAAAAATGTGATTTAGTGTGTGTACAAGAACCAGAAACCTCAAAATATTTTTTTACTTTATCCACCCCCCCACTCCCACCCCTTGTCACCACCCCCACCCCACTACCGATGTGGGGTATCGTTTTATGGGTTTTTGGGGTAGAGGATTTCAAATATTATATTATTAAAGTTCCATAAACAATTATTTCCAGATACAAAATTTATTCGTTGTGTGACTTGGATAGAAAATCCGGATGTGGAAGTAGTGATTCCTTGGGCAGCGGTTTTTTTTTTAAATAAATCTTCAAAAAATATCCCTAAAAAGTAAGACATACAATTTAATTTAGTTTTCAAATATCTGTCTTATCTATTAGTGAAAAATGGCAAGGAACTATACCTTATTACCTAATATCAATTTGAAATCGTTGCAAAAATATCTAATTTCAAAACTTGTTGTTTATAGTTCATAGGTGCCTCTTAATTAGAATTTTTAGTTACGAAATTGACATTATACAGGAGAATGAAGGTCCCCATTTCGGGTTTTTCTTGAAAAACTCGAAAACTACGACTTCTAGGGAAAAATTGTTTTTATACAAAATGGGCCTTTCCCACGTAATGGAACTTGATGATTATTTTTTCATAAATCATTTATTAACACCTAATAAATACTGTATATACACGTCATATCGTATAATATTTTAATTTTAAATGGATATTTTAAAAATAAAAATTTTGTCTTATTTACTCCATATTTCAAACAAATAAACGCGCTCAAATTACGTCATGAAGGGATTCTCCAATCAAAATTAGCAATTTCTGGCTTCATAGGGCATCTGCACGTGGCGTCACAGCTAACCTCAAAAATATGTACTTCTTAAGATTTAAGAGTATTACCCCAGATATTATTAAAATTTCTGCTTGGTTCTCGTATTTTCAACTAAAGTCTAGTTCAATTTAATGTTTATGAAGTTCTAAATACCTTTTCCTAATAAAATAGGACTCTTTTTGTAGGTTGGAAGTCTAACCTGTAATTAGCAGTCTATTTTTATTAATCAACAATATTGAAAAATTATTTACGTGAATTTTTAAATATTTGCTTGGAGCCAGTACGGCTTCAAGCTAAAAATGCGTATACAAACATTTAAAATGAGAATAAACTTGAAAAACTTAAAATTTAAGATTATGATGCAGATGCCGTATACGAAAATTAACCGAACCTCTTGATGTTTCTGAATTTTACATCTCGTCTAGAAACCTGCCGATGAGACTATTTCCATGTTGCCTAATGTATATGAATGTTTAATGTTAGAGGAAATGCTTTAATTATTTCACTAAAGAATGTCTACTTTTTATCTCCGCTTTTGAAAATAATGAATTTCCATTGAATAATACCAATTCCTATAATAAAAATGATAAGAATTAACAGAAGAAACACACTTTCGACATGTTGACTCCCTACAAATAACTGACACTTGACAACAATGATGGAAATAAAATAAATATATAGGTTATGTTCTCTTATTTACGATTTACGTTGTGATCGCACGGATTTAGTATTTTGACTTCATAACTGTGTTTCTTAATTATTTAAAAGTGTGTGTGTGTGTGTGTGTGTGTGTGTGTGTGTGTGTGTGTGTGTGTGTGTGTGTGTGTGTGTGTGTGTGTGTGTGTGTGTGTGTACTGTGTAGACATAAAAAAAATGGAGACAGAAGGCAGCAAGTGATAATCTCCTTATTATTGACAGTGAAATGGTGAATGACAATCCTGTTTACTTAAATAAAATAACTGTTACTGATAAATCTTTAGATTTAATAATGATTTTAGAAATTATTCAATAAATGTAAAAGAAAATAAAACACTTAAACCTAGTTGTTTATATTTATTAACTGTAATTTGTATACTGCAAAAGTGAAATGAATCATATTTTAACGTTTTTATTCAGTTTTTGTACATACCTAGGTATTTAGTTTTATAGATTCAGCAGGTATGAAATATCTGGTAACTATAAATGTATTATGTATAGTACAGTAACTAGAGGTTTTAACTTTGGAATAATGTCATATGATTTAGATTTCATTCATTTTTGGCAACTTGATAGTAAATACATCAAAGAAAAGTTTCTGTAGTTTCACACGTCACTAGACTAGAACTAACAAAGCTTGATGACATGTCTGTCAATTTGATAGAAAGAGACAAACACTTATACGTACAATCTGCTCATATGTAGCCTCCACCAAGGGTGCTAGAGTTTACTGATTGGTCATTCCCCCCATTTCGTCATCAGTGCAGAAATATTGCCGCCAATTTTAAATTCGTATAACATAATAATTTTTTCTGTAGAAAAGAAGCAAATTTCGTAAAAAAGAAAAAATACGGGTGAGTTTTTTTAAAGAGAACTTTTCAAATATTCAATAAAAAAAAAACGTGGGAAAGGCCCAAACTAGATGAAATTTTCTACAAATAATCTCCTATTCATTTTTTATGTAGGATCAATACTTTACGAGATAGAGAGGTAGTCCAGTCGACGGAACGGTAAAATGATCAAAATCTCTAATTTGAGAGCTAATGAATGGATTTTGGTGAAATCTTACGCAGTGTGTTTGTAATGACGTTAATAAAAAAGTTGAAAAAAAATAGAGTAGGAAATGATCAGAAGGAGTAGAAACATCTTTTATCAAGGATTCCATAACTTGTAGAATTGTAAGTCAAAAATGAAAAAAAACCAATATACCTTTTTTGGTCAAAAAATATACCTTCTTTGGTCTAAAATAAAATGTTTTTACTCTTCTGAATTTTTTCGAAAAATGCATATTTTCCAGATATGGCCACTCGAAAATTCCTAAAAGTGGCGGAGGAGAAATGTAAAAGTTGAAAAAAATTCAGGTGAATGTACCATCGAAATACAAGACTTTTTTTTATTTGCAACTTCTGTGTAAAATGCTTTTTCACCGAGTTTTTCCTAAAAAACATGAAAAACTACTTAATTCTTTTTTAATTCGCGATTTTTCCACCCTGTGTCTCGTAAAGTATTGATCCTACATAAAAAATGAACAGGAACATTTTGTAGAAAATTTCATCTAGTTTAATTTTCTATAAAGACGTTTTTCACTAGATGTCGTAGTTTTCGAATTATTTAAGAAAAACGTGAAAAGGGGACCTTTAAACTACCCCCCACAGGTCAGCACTTTTGGTATGTTGTTCAGGGCACTCCTCCCGGCAAATATATAAAAATTTGCAACTACACGAATTAATTCCCCTATTTTTCCTTCGTTGATTGGACTATTAGATAATAAGGTATAGTTCCTTGCCACTTTTCACTAATAGATAGACAGATATTTGTAAAACTGAGTAAAATTTTATTTCTTACTTCTTAGAGATATTTTTTTGAAGATTTATTGAAGGCGATTCGATTTAACAAAAGAATTTTTTTTCAATCTTTTTAGTAGCTTCTTTTATTTATTTAGCTTCTACATACTGAAGGAAACTATTGTAAAATTCCCTGTATGTTGGGCACGATGTTACTATAAAAATAATATCTTGTTTGTGAATTAATTGATATTACAGGCGACTTCGCCAAATCTTCGAAATATGAAGTAAAAAAAATTGTTCTTAATTTAAAAAAAAAATCCTGACGTGACAAGGCAAAATAAATTTCAGATTCAGTTTCAGCGACCCCACAAACATATGCTACACTGGGTCTGGTTCCAGGCAACTAGCAAAAATATTTTGTGGTCCTGTGTAATTTTCACAGCTCAAGTGCTACCTTTTAGTTATTTGTACCCAAAACCAGGTCTGTAGAGCCCAAATACTCTACAAACCTTATACCCAAATGGTATCAAATTTAAAATTAAATTGGACGAATTTTATACCTGCTAATTTGAAGTCTGAAAAATTAAGTAGGTCCAGAGAAATTAAATATTTAAATAAATAATGATTAATTGATATAAAATTTAAATTTTGTTAAATAATAAAAAAACAATACAACAATAAAGATTAACACATTTTCATAACATACCATTTTCTTTGGATGTTTTCATTTGGTGCTTTAAGAACCTAGAAGTGCTTAATTGCAAAACAATATTATAGTTATACCTATTAACAAAAACAACATTTTAATCTTTCCATTTCACATATTAATCACAGATGCCATTTAAAAAAGAGTGATTAAGTGCTTTTTTTCCATTCCGTGTTCTTTGTCTAGACGCAAATATTTTATATTTTGAAACTCAACAGGTGCCTGTTTCACACTCAATATGCCACACTATTTCTCAAGTGGATTAATTTGAGTTTGCAGAAAGATGCAATCAGATATGGTGTAAATTATGAATTAAAATAAATAGAGCCTTTCATAATACATGAATAAACAAGCTAAAAACGTACTCTTCGCCGGTTTACTAAACTTTTTATATAATCGTTACACATTCTATTGGATACTCTTCGCAGTTTTTTGTAAATAATGTTAGTTTTAATTTTATAGTACGATCTTAGTTGGTGAAAAAACCATACCATATCCCATGTGGGATTCGAACCCGGGACCCTTGGATTCCGAGCGTAAGAACTACACCACCACCTAACACGTAAAAAAATGTAAATTTTTACATTATAAGAGACGAGCTAAAATCATATTTCCACGGTTGAATATCACATTATGAAATTTATATTTGTAAAATGTATAAATACTTAGATATTAAAATGAAATATCATTTCACCAGATTTCTATTCAATTACAAAAATATAAAAATAAAAAAAAAATTCTCAAATTTAAATCATTACCTAACACGTTAAATAAATGGATTAAAAAACAAAATTATTTACTGATTAATTTTGTTCAAAAAGGGTACTTCCCCTAGCTAACACTAACTTACTGTCCAAATTTCACTACAATCGGATTTCTCTTTCTCGAGTTATCGTGCTTACAAGAAACGTGAAAGTTGTTCAAAATTCGTTCACTAATACAATGATCTGAAAATTTTTTGTCTGCGAGCAATATTTACGGTTTTAGAAATGTACCGATCAAATGCAATATATTCTTCGTTTTCGTATTTGCGAAGAGTATAACAAGCTAAAAACGTACTCTTCGCCTGTTCACTGAAGTTTTTATATAATTGTTACACATTCTATAGGATACTCATCTTCGCAGTTTTTTGTAAATAATGTTAGTTTTAGACATTTTTACTTCCACATCCAGTGGAAGTATAGTAACGACAAAAAAATTTTTAAAAATTTTTATTGTTCAAATAGGCTTAGAATGTCACGAAAAGTCGAGATTTTAAGTTTGAGAAAAAAAATATTCTGTCTGTCTGTCTGTCTGTCGGTCTGTCTGTCTGTCGGTCTGTCTGTCTGTCGGTCTGTCTGTCGGTCGGCCTGTCTGTCTGTCTGTCGGTCTGTCTGTCGGTCTGTCTGTCGGTCTGTCTGTCGGTCTGTCTGTCGGTCTGTCTGTCGATCTGTCTGTAACTTTTTTTTTGTGCGCACGATTACTCTGGAACCGTTTGAGATATTGACTTGAAATTTGGTACACATATGTACTTTAATGAGGTCTAGAACTAGATTATATTTTCATCTTGTTCCGTCGAAGGGTTGGGGGTAAATTGGGGTAAATTTGGGGAAAATAGGTAAATCAAGGAGGTAAGAGTCCATAAAATTGGTATTTAGTATATACTAGAGAAGCTGAGGTCTCAAAAAAAATTTTGGCATTAGCCACCCCCATTACCACCCCCACCCATTATTAAAGGGGATGAAAAAAATTGTGATTTAGGGTGTGTACAAGAACCGGAAACCTCGAAATGTTTTTTTACTTCATCCACCCCCACTACCATCCCCATATCACCACGCCCACCCCGCTACCGATGTGGGGTATCATTTTATGGGTTTTTGGGGTAGAGGATTTCAAATATTATATTATTAATGTTCCATAAACAATTATTTCCACATACAAAATTTTTTCGTTGTGAATGACTTAGATAAAAAATCTGGATGTGGAAGTAGTGATTCCTTGGGCAGCGGTTTTAATATTATAGTATGAACTTAGTTGGTAAAAGACTCAGTGTAAAATAAAGTAAAAATAAAAAAAAAACTCTACCAAACCCCATTTGGGTTTCGAACCCAGGATCCTTGGATTCCGAGTCAAAAGCGTAAGAACTACACCACCACCTTACACGTAAAAAAATGTAAATTTTTACATTATAAGACACGAGCTAAAATCATATTTTCACGGTTGTAATTACATTATGAAATGTATATTTGTAAAATATATAAATATTTAGATATTAAGATGACATATTATTCCACCAGATTTCTATTCAATTACAAAAACATAAAAATCAAAAAAAATTTTGTTCAAATTTTTAAATCATTTCATTTTCATTTTTATTTACTGATCGATTTTGTTTAAAATCAACAGGGTTCTTCCTCTAAACACTAATTTACTGCCCAAATTTCAGTACAATCGGATTTTTATCTCTTGAGTTATCGTGCTTGCAAGAAACGTGACGGACGGACGGACGGACAGACGGACGGATAGACGGACATTTTGAAAGTTCTTCATAATTCGTTCACTGACACAATGATATGAAATTCTTTTATTTGCGAGGGATATTTACGGTTTTAGAAATGTGCCGATCAAATGCAATATTCTCTTCTTTTTCGTATTTGCGAAGAGTATAATAATACAAGAGAAATACAAGATTGAATCCTTGAGGAACACCTGATGTGGTCATATGCATGTCTAAACCCATTGTATGCCACGTATATACAATACGTATTATTTAAGTAAGAAATCATGAATAAAATATATAATTACCGGATAACCCAAAATCTATTAATTTCAATATTATAATAGAGCCATTAATGGTATCAAAAGCCTTTGAGAAATCGGTATAAATCATATCTACCTGTCCGTGTGCATTTATGGCTTCCGATATATTTTACGTAATTAAAGCTAAATTAGTCATAGTTGATCGTTTTTCCACGAAACCATACTTGTTATGATAAATACGCACGCTAGTACCCGCCTGTCTTCTCTCCCGTATTATTAGATATTTCAGTTTTTGAGTATAATGGCGCGCCGAATTATTAATTTCTCCATGAACCAGTTGCGCCATGCCTTTCCCTATTTCCGTTTCGTGAATGTATCGTAACAGTGAAATCATTATTGAAAAAACTATTATACGCCTTTAGGAGTATGTATGTAAATACATGCTATTATCCTTATGCTCCCTATCGTCTAATATAAAAATTTGGGTTATATCCGGTACAAAAAAAAAGGTTCTAATACTTTTTTACCCCATCGGATTATGAATTACCAATTTTAAATATGCCGATTGATCAGACGGAAAACCATTGAAATGCAGTTGCGCGGGATTAATGCCGTTCATCTCTGAGGAACGGCATCTGGTACATCGATATAACTGTAGCTAGCAAAAAAATGGTTAAATATTTTTAAATTTTTAGTTAGTGGTCGATATTATATATTGTCTTATAATTATTGATATGTTGCGTCATTATTCAGTTACGATACCTATTCGAATGAATCAAATAGATATAACTAGATAAAAAATTTTAATATCATCGCAGAAAAATAAAGTTTGTTTCACAGGCTGAACTAAAATATCAAAAAGAAATGTCAGTATATCTGTACGTGTGTGTAGACCGTTTCTTGTAAAAAAAGGTAACTTCTGTTAGACTTTCTGTTTTAAATTTGGAACAATCGGATACGTCATACAGGATGATCGCCAGAATCGTGTTATGAGTCAGGTTTTATATGTGCTAGATGCTATATCTAACTAATGCTAACTGTTTGACGAAAAAATAATATTACAATATGATAACATAGTTGACGCTATTTCCACAGAATAAATGCGATATACTTTGAATGGAAAATTTACAAAGTGGAACTCTAAAAAAGATAATGAAACAAACGCTACGATGGAAGATAACACAGCCCCACAAAAAAAAAGTGGTCTGTTCACCAGACTAGACCAACATATCTATACGTTTTTGGGTCGCTGAATCTGAATCCGGGGTCTGTTTGACCCCATCAGGTCAGGGTCAAGGTCAATCCAAGGTTAAATTGGGAAAGAAACGATTAAGCGAAGGAAACCACGATTTCTGTACGTTTTTGGGGTCACTGAATCCGAATTCGGGATCTGCTTGACCCCATCAGGTCAGGGTGATGGTCAATCCAAGGTCAAATTCGGAAAAACCTTTTAAGCGCAGAAAACCACCATTTTTATATGTTTTTGGGGTAACTAAATCCCAACTCCTGGTCTGTTTGACCCATCAGGTCAGGCTCAATGTCATTCCAAGGTCAAATTGGGAAAAGCATTTAGGCTAAAAAACCACGATTCTTATACGTTTTTGGGGTTGCTGAATCCGAATCCGAGGTCTGTTCAAACCCATCAGGTCAAGGTCATTCCAAGATCAACTTTTGTTTATCAAATGGAAACGCGTTTTTGACCACGGATTCTGAAAGAGCGGGATGTTTTACGTTCGCATATGATTTGACCTATGATCAAAGTGACGTTTGGTCATCAGAAGGTCGAATCACTCTCTCAAATTAATTTATCTAAGATCAAAGATGATTCGTATTGAGAAATCTCAGTTACAAATCTTTATCGAGCATGGTTTAGCCTCGTAATATTTCTCTTAGGGAGATTGGAGAACCAAGACAGCAGACACCTATATCCACACGCAAGCAACGAGTGGCGTCTTCCGATCCTCTGGGAAAAACGAAACGTCTGTCATATACTGACTGCCCAAACATCTCGGTGATAGGGACTGATGAAGTTGCTGGAGCATCACTGATGAGGCCAACATCAGTATCTTCCGACTTTGATGAGGAAAAAGTCAACTCATCGTCGGACACACTATGACTTGATCCTCACACCCTAACGCCCCACTGCAGAGCAGTACGCCTTTACTGGCTTCACTACCTCTAAGGATCGGAAAATGGATCATTCTATACATCCTCGATTAAGGCAGTTGTCACCATTTTGAGCATCCTCTGAGAAGCAGGATTTTTAATTTTAATAACAGGATCAGAGGATTCCCACAGAAATTAAACGTATCGCTTGGATACTGATGTTGGCCTCATCAGTGATGCTCCAGCAACTGCATCAGTCCCTATCACCGAGATGTTTGGGCAGTCAGTATATGACAGACGTTTCGTTTTTCCTAGAGGATTGGAAGACGCCACTCGTTGGTTGCGTGTGGATATAGGCGTCTGCTCTCTTGGTTCTCCAATCCCCCTCGGAGAAATTCACAAGGCTAAACCATGCTCGATAAAGATTTGTAACTGAGATTTCTCAATACGAATCATCTTTGATCTTAGATAAATTAATTTGAGAGGGTGATTCGACCTTCTGATGACCAAACGTCACTTTGATCATAGGTCAAACCATATGCAACGTAAAACATCCCGCTCTTTCAGAATCCGTGGTCAAAAACGCATTTCCATTTGATAAACAAAAGTTGACCTTGGAATTACCTTGACCTTGACCTGATGGGGTTGAACAGACCTCGGATTCGGATTCAGCAACCCCAAAAACGTATAAGAATCGTGGTTTTTTAGCTTAAATGTTTTTCCCAATTTGACCTTGGAATGACCTTGACCCTGACCTGATGGGTCAAACAGACCAGGAGTTGGGATTTAGTTACCCCAAAATCGTATAAAAATGGTGGTTTCCTGCGCTTAAAAGGTTTTTTCCCAATTTGACCTTGGATTGACCATCACCCTGACCTGATGGGGTCAAGCAGATCCCGAATTCGGATTCAGTGACCCCAAAAACGTACAGAAATCGTGGTTTCCTTCGCTTAATCGTTTTTTTCCCAATTTAACCTTGGATTGACCTTGACCCTGACCTGATGGGGTCAAACAGACCCCGGATTCGGATTCAGCGACCCCAAAAACGTATAGATATGTTGGTCTAGTCTGGTGAACAGACCACTTTTTTTTTTTGTGGGGCTGTGTAATATTTGACATGTGGCTAATGCAATTACAAAAAAAAGTTGTTAATTAAGAAAATTATGCTAAAATAATAATGTATATATTTACTAAATAATCTACTAAATAAGCTGTAAATGAAAACGGTTAGTTAACTAAACATTATCTCAGCCAAAGCCAACTCAAGTACCAACTAAATCATTTGTGTCTACGTCTACTTCGTCTGATGACTCAGAACTTTCAAATGCATAATCCTATATCAAAATCAGAAAAACTATCATTATCTGATTTCATAGGTACAGCATCATCTCTTATTTTCTACAATCTCGAAGTTCCTGCTACATTTGGTGCTGGCTGAAGATTTTCCGAGTCTAATATTTCCACAAAATCTATTTCGCGATGTTCTTATTGAGCGTTTTCAGAACAGTTGTATACACTTTTATATTACGCGTGTAATATTACCGACTTACATCGCTGGATGTAATATAGTCTGTGGAGCAAAAAAGACGAATAATTCGTACAAGGAATTTTAAGTTTGCACGCGATAGAGAGGGTTGCCCTAATAATTGATTCAAGTTTTTCACAAAAATATCGTGTTCGTTATGACCGCCATGTTGGAAAAATGACAGGTTTTTCTCAATTGTCGCCTTTCTTGCTAGTTCTACCCTAAAACTAGGTAAGTATTTACCAATATTGTAGAAAATAAATTTTCTTTAAACTATTTTTCTCTGTTACTAATATCTTACAATGTGTGATAATTTGTGCTTCGCTGCAGATTCTTGCAATAGGCCTCTTGCATGCGCCGTATATTTTAAATTAATTTATACCGGGTGATTTTTTTAGTTGGTACAGCACCTTTTCCTCGCTTATTATTAAAGATAGAGTTTTGAAATTTTGCAGGCATACTTAGTGACATTTTTTGCATCTAACGCACTTTTTTGAATTTTTCTGCTCTTTCCCGTCTAACCGGAAGTGACGTCAATTTTCGATTTCCAAATGAAACACTATAGTTTTTCTTTTGGATTTCAAAACCAAATCTTTTTCTGAGTTAGAACATGTAAAAAAAGTATTAGGTTAGAGAGTAGAGTTTTTGAGATAATGCGATTTTAAGGTTTCGGGTCTTGAGAAGCACTAAAAATCGAGTTACCTATGGAATGATTTTGTGACAGATTAAAATTGTCATCAAAACACGTAGTAGATACATGTCAAGTCAATAGAAGTTTGCGTTGTCGTCTTTGAATTTAGCATTTCAAACAATAAAAAACAAACAAAACAATAAACATTTTTATTTCAAACAGTGACAAAAATTTAAATATAGAGCTGCAATAACAAGGAAATTATCACAACTAATTTTCAAATAAGCCTCCATTTTGATCTAAACACTTTTCAACTCTTCTCTTAACACTTTCTGTGCTGTTTTCAATAAACTGGGTTTTCATCTCTTGGCAGATTTCACGAATACGTGCTTCCAAAGCCGCTCTTGTTTCGCGTTCGAATTCATAAACATTATCTTTAATGTGACCCCATAAAAACAATCCAATGGATTGAGATATGGGGACCTCGCTGGCCATCTAATCGGCCCGGAGGTTCCGATCCACCTGTCCTCAAAAATAACTGTTAGAAGACCGTCCACCCCCCTTGCAGTGTGAGGTGGGGCTCCGTCTTACATAAAATAAATTTCTCTAAGTGCAGTCAAAGGTAAATTATCTAGATAATTTTCTTCCAAGAAAGGTAATATGTTTTGGAAATAAAACGCTGCATTGAGATTTTGATCATAAACAACAGGTCCAATCAGTTGGTTGTTAATAAGCCCAACCCAAACATTGAACTTCCAAACTATCTAAAAGTTGCTGGATTTAGTTAAGTGTAAGTTAACCGTGAACCAGTAGTGTGCGTTATGTCGATTGAAAATGCCGTTATTGGTAAAACTGGCCTCGTCACTCCAAATTACTTTGCGCCAAGACCCCGGATCTTCTTGATTTTTTATCATTCGCAGAACGCAGTTCGTCTGGGAAAATCTCCATGAAGTAACTTTTGATGTACCGAGTATTTGTAAGGATGCTGCCCGTTTCGTTTCAATATTTTCTGGATGGAGGAATATGATATGTCAAATTGCATTTCTGGTTGACGAACTGAAATACCTGAATTTTCCGTAACGGCCAATAGAATATTTAATTCATTATCCTCTTGCCTCGTCACATAGCAAGTTCTGTTTTGTTTCACTTTAAATTGTCCTGAAGTTCTTAAATTTGTAATTATTTTTTTTAAATCGACGATCAGGTTTTCTTTTTTTCGGGATATTCTGCATTGAAACTACGGAAAGTAGGTAAATATCTTTGACCATTTTAGTTAAAAATTATGAAGATGTTAAAGAAATCTTCGTTTGTATAATCATTTTCCATTTTTTTTCACTAATTTTTTGTGAACTAACGCCAGCAAACTTTGAAATGCTAAATTCTATGACGACAACGCAAACTTCTATTAACTTTATATAATATATATAAATATTTGTTTTGAAGTTTTTATTTTTTTTTCAACATGTGCCACCAAATAAAAAAATCTGAAAGAAATTGAGGGTATTAATAACACAAATGCGCGTCTGTCTGAAAAATAACATGATGGCACCTTTTCAAAAAATGCACTTTTGGGCACTTTGGATTTTTCTTTGTTTTTTTAAAATTTGAATTTCGCTCCAAATACGACGTAATATTTTTTCTGAGTTCATCTGGAAGATCTTTATGGTCAAATTTTTGGTCCATTAGGTAAGTCGCAACAAATTTTTAATTAACAATTGCCCTTTTTGCAAAAATTCAGCTCCTCCTTGGATTTCTGGAATAATATTGTAACAAATGTTTTTTTACAGTAAAGGGAATATTTTGATGCCCATTTCATGTAATTTCCTTTATGGGCATTTTTCATATGCTTAACCGACTACACTCTTTATTAATTCAGGCATGTTTCATTGTTATACAGTGAGGTAAATAATAATAATTATTAAAATCACATTTAAATTTTCAACACTCACCTTGTTCTATTTCGATGAATTGTTTTCATCCACCATCTTCTTGCTTTCCAAGAATTTTCAATTTTATATTTTTTGTATATATCCACATAATTAAAATATGCAAACTCACAATAAGCTGCAGCAGCGGCAATTTCAGCAACATCCATGTCATTATTAGAAAATATTATTTTCAACATAATGTTTTTCTTTGAAATGCTAGGAATCATGTCATGTAAATCAATACTTCGTCAGTATTAGCTGGAAGAGTAGTCGTTTTGATTGTTTCTCCAATAATGAGTGTTTTAAAGTATTTACCTAACTAATATATTAGCGTGCCCAGATTAGGGCAACAATATACAGAAAGTAGGTAATTTCGTAATAAATAAAAAAGTGTGTAAGTTGTGATTTGCTTTATACCTTAATAATATTTTCTAATCATGATAAAAGCAAATAAACAAAATTGATTAATTGTAAAAATATCCATGTCATTCATTCACATTACTAAAAACAGAGACATTCGTCGAGCGGTCTCGGCGAGAGTGTACACATGGCCCACGTGCTTCCTCGTCTCTTGGTAAATGTCTCTCCGAGACATTCGCCGAGCAGTCTCGGCGAGAGTGTACTGCAGGCATGTACGCTAGCCCTATGCGCCTCCTGACACATGACGTCACACGTTGTTTGCGCCCCTAACGGATTTATTCAAACTTTAATGTTGAATACCGTCTGTAAAAGAAAAAATAAGAAAAAATTCTTTACACACTGTGTTTTGTATTAAGAAATGATTCTAAAAATGCCAAAATTATATTTTGTGCATGAAGCCTAATGCTCGTTGCTCCTACAAAGTAATTAGTTATTATTAATATTGTAGATTATAAAATGTTTAAAAAATTTTCTTCTACAGTCAATTGCTTAAAAATTACAGCAGCTTGGAAGTCTGAAAAATAATAAAATTTTCGAGTTGCTGTAATTTGTAAACAATTGATAGTGAAAAAAAAATGTTCAAACAGAATTGTTGTGAATTTTTATAATCTATAATATTGATAATAACTACTCGCTAGATAGGCGCAATAAGAACATAGGTAATTGCAAAAATCTGCTGAGAAGCATAAATATTCACGTTTTTGGGCTAGTCTAAATCGTAAAGTATTAGCAATAGAGAAAAATTGTTGTGTGACGGGTCAGTAAAAACTAGAAAAATTCAGATAAAATTTATTCTTTTAAAGAAACAAAACTACTGTAAGTAAATTTTATTGATTATGCAAAATTAATAATGGGTGTTATTTACGTCGGTACCACACGGCAGATATTTTTCCGAAATTCAAGAAACTTTTTCAAACATCGAGCTGCTGTAATTAATTGTAACAATTGAACGTAAAAAAAAATTGTTTAGGCAAAAGTTTTAGGAAATTTTATGATCTACAATATTGGTAATAACTAATTATTAGGTGGAAATAACGTCAACCGAAATAATAGCAACAATCTCCAAATTTTTTCCTGTAAATCGTAAAGTATTAACAATAGAGAAAACAAATTGTAACTTTTTTTATTCCCTACAATATTGGTAATATCTAATTTTACGATAAAACTAACAGGAAATGAGATAATCGGGAAAACCTATTTTGATCGTCATATTTTCCAACATGGCGGTCGTAGCGGACACAATATATTTGTGGAAAACTTGAATTAATGATTCTCTATTGTATAAAAAAAGAAAATCTTTTATAGGAATTATTCACGGGTCAAATGACAGATTGACTGTACAGGCTGAACCAAATTAGATGCGATTTGAGATTTTCTATAAAACTATGGCAGATAGACAAATACTGAGCTCGATTTTCGGGAAAAACAATGGCGAAAACCGCGATCGTCTATCTTTTTCGACTACCGAGCTACAGAGCGTTTTTGGAAAATTGGCGTTTTTTGGATGACCTCTATTCTCAATTACCAAGTTTTGAATCGAAAATCAAGTAACACATTCTTAAGATACTTTTTGCTTCTTGAGTAGAATCCGTTGCTGATACGAAGAAAATTATGCATGCCTGACTTTTCGAGATGTAGACATAACTTATGTTTTTTTTAAGTAGAACATCCTGTGAATTATTTCATTATTCGACCACAACTTAAATTACTATCCAACGATATCATATGTCACATTTATTTCTAGAGGAAGTGGTTGATTTTCGAAAAATTTAATGTATTTATGAGGAGGCAATGGAAAACTATTGACAACAATAACACTTCTTATAATATAAAATAATTTTGCCAAAAAATAGGAAAACCCAAACTACAATAACTGTTCGAATTGTCTTCCATTGACATCTATGCATTTTTGACACCTTCTCCTTACTAGTCCAGTCGAATTAGACATCATAAAAAATTTTGCGTACTGCGGACTTTTTTTTATGGAAGTTGTTTAAGAGGGCATAATAAGCAAGCACAGAAAACTACACCCTGCTACATCATGTGCGTCCCCTATTTTTAGGGGTTGAAACTTTGAAATTTTAATTTTTTTCCCTATTGCCCGTAGAGCTCTTTACCAAGTTACACTTTTTGAAGATTCATCCCTCCTCTACATAAAATATATATTACGCATTTGCCGTAGGACAAACGGTTTTGGCTGTTCGAGGCCGGTAAGGTCGCGCTGTCCGAATTTGGGGTCTTCTGTATAGGACAAACGGCTATTATTTCCAATCTACAATACTACACATACTAATGCCCTTAAGGAGGGATGATGATTTGCGAAAAAACTTTCATCGAATACCGCTCGGTTTTCATGATACGGGATGTTGAAATTTTGAAAACCTACTTTTTTAAAAAAAAGTGAACCTACTTTTTTTCGCTCATTTTTCTTTCATGCATGTACGACCCTAATATAAGAAAATCTACGTCGGTTTCATTTTAATACAATCGTTGGTTTAGGAGCTAGACAACAAAATATGCAAAAAATGGCTATTTTGGTATTGTTGCATTAAAAAAACCAAAACCAGTATAATTATGGTAAATGTTTTTATTTATCTTAAAAGTCCAATTCATTGCGCATAGAAAATGTGTTTCTGTATTTAAGTAGGATCAACACTTATTCTGTAATAACGATTTATGTCATGTGTTCTCCAGTCTCCTTTTTCACAATTTTTTTTTGCTGCCTTATGGTTCATAGTAGGGCAGAAAGCATTGTACATGTGAACAGGGCACATAATAGGGTGTTAAAATGGGTCTCTTGTTAAAATGCGATAGGACGTACCGTTTTCGAGTAAAACGCACTTGTTTGGTTATGTTTGCTTTGAGTTTTCATTGTGTTCTGAATTGTGATCTGATAAATAAATTCTACATTTTGGTGTTTTCTTTCTTAGGAGCTTGTTTATTTAAATCATTTTCCGATGAAATGGACATATAATAGCTGTTTCTCGAGGAAGGTAAAATTACTGTGGATTTTGTTATAGACACAAAATAAGTTGCATGATGATTCGAGACAAGCGTGAACCTTCAAATAGGGGAGTGAGAACCCCCTATTCCGTCCGAGTTCCTTCATTTTTTTCATTAGCAATAACCCTCATTAACAGAAAAAGTAAGAAGCGACACATAGTTTTATTTTTTCGTAGTCAGCGGTGAGTATTTACTAGTCAGTCGATGAAAAGTGTGATCTGAAATAATTTTTTGCAAACAAGTTCGTTTTACTCGAAAACGGTACGTCCTATCGCATTTTAACAAGAGATCCATTTTAACACCCTAATATGTGCACTGTTCAGGTATACATTGCTTTCTGCCCTACTATAAACCATAAGGCCGCAAAAAAATGTGAGAAAGGAGACTGCAGAACACATGACATAAATCGATATTACACAATAAGTGTTGATCCTACTTAAATGCAAAAACACATTTTCTATGCGCAATGAATTGGACTTTTAGGATAAACAAAAACACTTACCAGAATTATACTCGTTTTGGTTTTTTTAATGCAACAATGCCAAAATAGCCATTTTTGTCATATTTTGCTGTCTAGCTCCTAAACCAGCGAATGTATTAAAATGAAACCAACGTAAATTTTCTTATATTAGGGTCGTACATGCATGAAAGAAAAATGAGCGAAAAAAAGTAGGTTCACTTTTTTTTTAAAAAAGGGGTTTTCAAAATTTCAACATCCCGTATCATGAAAACCGCGCGGTATTCGATGAATGTTTTTTCACAAATCATCATCCCTCCTTAAGGGCATTAGTATGTGTAGTATTGTAGATTGTAAATAATAGCTGTTTGTCCTGTACAGACGACTCCCAAATTCGGACAGCGCGACCTTTCCGGCCTCGTACAGCCAAAACCGTTTGTCCTACGGCAAATATGTGATATATACATTATGTAGAGGAGGGATGAGTCTTCAAAAAGTGTAACTTGGTAAAGAGCCCTACGGACAATAGGGAAAAAGATATGGGCACATAAATAAAATATCGAAGTTTCAACCTCAAAAATAGGGGACGCACATGGTGTAGCAGTGTGTAGTTTTTTGTGCTTGCTTATTATGCCCTCTTAAACAACTTCCACAAAAAAAAGTCCGCAGTACGCAAAATTTTTGTGTTATTAGAACGTTCTCTTGTAATACTTTTTAAATAACGCCAAATTAGCTAAATTAATTGTTAGTTAAATCAATTTAGTTAATTTAGCTAACTAGACACTGATAAACTAATTCTGAGTGATATATAGCCTACCCAAATCCAGCATTTAAATAATTACGTGTTTCATTTGACGTATTACCTGAGGCGCTATCGTATTGGTAAATTAAGTTTTGAAATTGTCTTACAGGCATATTGTCTAAAGGGCCTCTATTTCTTGTCGTAGAATGTTAATAAAATTTTCGGTACTCAAATTACCGTGAAAAAAATGAGGACCTATTATTTGGTATCCAATAAAACCACACAATACACCAAGTCCAAATCGTCCTTGACGATTAACTGCGGCTACGTGCGGATTTTCACGAGCCCCATGGTGTTTATTATGTCGATTAAAAATTCTGGCATTGCTTACATGGACCTTCATTGCACTGACGCAAAAATCATAGTTAGGCGGATTTCAGTAAAAATTGTGCTATTCATGAAGAAAGCATGAAACTTTCAGGGATTGCTCTATATACAATTCTAAGTATTTAAAATTAAGGAGCCCTTCAATTTGTCACAAAATAACAAAATGGCTGCTATTTAAAATTGGCGCCTACTCGCTCGTGTAATAAGTTGACTATCTTAGCTCCTATTTTACCGATTTTAATAATGTTTTTAAATTATGGTAGCTCTTTTATGGTACTTTATTTTTAGTTACTAGAACTTTCTTCCTATGTTTACAAGTTTGATAGATAAATCCAGAAAAAGAGAAATCTAAAATCTGTTACCTACTCTTTACGAATTCGCTGTTAAATTTCTAGAAAGAAAAAGTTTAAAATAAGATAAGTATAATTTTAGTATCTTTTAGCTGTTAAAAAAAGTTACTGTGACATTGGCTACAACAGAGCTATTAGACATTTGCATGCAACGTAATGAAAACTAATAATATTTCAGTATCAGTTTTATTTAGTCCAAAAATAAAATTACATTTATTTAATGCAAATAATTATTTTCGCTGAAAAATGTATACATGTAACAGACTTAATTCTCACAATTGCCCTCACACTTACACATTGATGTATAATGAATGACAACTCACGCATTTGCAATGCCCTGTACATATTTTACGTGTACACCAACCTATTGTACCAGCCTCCCATCTCCATTCTGTAGGTGAAGGTATAACTGGCTGTTTAATGTTTGCTTGGCCCCAAACATGTCCAGCCTGATAGTCTGCTCTCTTAATAAGCAATAGAAGTGCATCTCGTGTAGGGGGCATTCCTTTAAGTGCACGATTTTTTTGTATAAAGATGTGCCGCCTAGCACCATTACATCAGTTTCTGAACATGTTTGATCGTACATTATAATTACAGAGCGTTGAAGTTTGTCGAAAACTATCTCTTCGGATGGTTGTGATATAGAACTACTTAAAGCTGCTGTAACCTGCGGGTATTTTTCCCATGCCACCCAGTCCGTTTTTTTCCCACAGGGAATGAAGACACTGTATCGCATCCAGTTAAGGTATGAAAACCTGATAACGTTGATGCTTTTTCAAATCCCATCGCTGCAGCAATCCCATGTGCAGAATTTATTCGTATATTCTTCCCTGTCCCTAATTCAATCCACAATTTTACACCTGGATATTGGCTAGCGAAAGTAATACCCAATACTAATTCTGACATACTAGATATCAAAATCAACGGTTCTTTATTGGAGAGCATCCCTGCCCAACGGCAGCATGAGCATGCAGGATAAGCTTGGTGTCCGCCTCTTCGTGAGTAGAGTGGTATACTGGTGCAAGACAGATGTCTGTATTACTTACCACATCCTCCCCCATTGTTGTTATGGTATTTCCAACGTCAGGAGTTGTATTCTTGACATACATTTCGAGGGACTTATTGTCATCCATTCGCAAAAATTCGTTCCATTTCTTTGGCAGGGTTGTTTTCGATGTGACACGAGTTCGAGTACCAGTTCCCCGTTTCTGACGAGACATTGTTTTTAATGAATCAGGGTGATAAATATCCAGAATAACTTCTAGCCTAGAAGTACGTCTAAAATATGTTTTGACATAGGAAAAAAATCCTTGTTCTGAGTAATCCACAAAGTTTTTCATAGAGTCGGTCAGTTTAATGATATTTATGAGTACAGCCCCATCAAGCGATACTGTGTCCAATGTTTCACGTTGGTTATGCTCTTGAGGCAGCTATTCCATACAACCGATGATATCACTTTTTTCAATATTCGAAGGTGATAGAGGCCACGCAAGATTCTCTACGAGCGTTACTTTAATACCCATGCCTTCATCTAATAACTTAGAGTTTACTTTTATAGGGACAGACCTCAGAACCTGAAAGTTAGTGAAAGCAGTCATAGCAATCACAGCTCTACTTTTCATGGGGTCTATCAAACATTAGTAGATTGACAAAGGGTACAATTTTGGTAATTTATAACCTTCATATTAATGATATAGTTCTCCATCATATCCATAAGTTAACTATAAATTAAAATACAGGATGTTAGGAGTGTGAGTGCTATTATATTAACAGGTGATAATAAGAATTATAAAGAACAAGAAAATTTTGTACAACAGGGGCCTAAAATCAAACGGTATTTTTGAGAAAAAAATAATGCATCGATCTTTGAAGGGCTATCACTATAAATGATTAGATATGTTTTACAATATGTTAAGAGAATATGCAATAAAGCAGAATATGTAGAACGAATTTTGACTCCCAGCAGTTTTGCATATTTTTTTAAAATATTTTATATTTAGTTATTTATTTTTAAAACAGATACCATGACAAAATGTCCCTATCTTTTTACTGTAACTACTTGGTAACAGTTAGTAGGAGAAAATGCATTAACAATTTGCTAAAATATGCTACTAGCACCTTACATATTTGTTTAAGTTGGGTTGTCTTACCTTTATTGCCTAGTTTTAAATATATCCTGCTATTTTTTGTAACACGAGAAGCTCGTTGATGTACAAATAGACAAACAAATCAAATCATGTGTTTAAAACTTATGTATAACTAAAATTTCTTACCTAGAGGTATTTAATTTTAAGTGTACCTTCTCGGTACACTTTGAAAATTGCCATGCCAACTCGAATTCCAGCTATCTTCAAAGCATACCGACAATGTTGGCTCCAGCAATTTGGGTGGTGAGTAGACCCCTTTAAGGTAACAAAAAAATAGATAGATACGTTGCCTAATTAAAAGAGGAGACGGTGTTGTCAGAACGTGCAATCATTGCTTTTGGGTATTTAACACAAAATACCTCTTTTTCCGTCAGCAAAAAGGTACTAAATAAAAGCGACTTACGTTATTTTAATTTTTGTTATATGACATAGTTTAACAGTGAACTAGTAAAACTAGGAAATATACTGCATTTTTTCTTTTTTTCGAGGTTTTTATCTCAAGCTCTAAACTTGGGAAGAAAGTTCCAATAACTGAAAATAAAGTTCCATTAAAGAGAAATCATAATTTAAAAAGATTATTAAAATCGAACAAACTGGAGCCAGGATATTTGAAGTATTATATGTGCGCGTTTAAACGGACGCCATTTTGTTATTTAAAGACATATTGGACGGCTCCTTATTTTTAAATGATTAGAATTGTATACAGAACAATCCCTGAAAGTTTCATGCTTTCTTCATTAATAGCACAATTGTTCTGTTTTTTTTACTGAAATCCGCCTAACTATCACTGGCAAAAATCGAGACGCCTTTGAAAGTCGTTTGGTCATAGATGGTGACTAATCCTAATTTTGTAGAGTTTGAATTTATTTTTTTTAAGCAACGCAACGCAGTTAGTTGTTTTTGGGATTCCTGTACTTCACGAGACTATGTATTAGGATTTTCTCTTATGCCTGCAGTACACTCTCGCCGAGGCGTTGCGAGGGCAGGCGAGCGCGAGAGTGTACTTGCTGCTCTCGCATCGCCCCGTGCGCCCTCGCCTTGTCTCGTTAATGCACTCGCCTGCCCTCGCAACGCCTCGGCGAGAGTGTACTTGCTACGCTCGCATCGCCCCGTGCGCCCTCGCTTCGCCTCGCCTCGCCTCGTTAACGCTCCGATTTGTGTCGGTTTTTTGGCCACGAGTCAAAGGGAACACAAGCAGCGAGGCCGAGGGCACCTAGTATATTCTCACTTGCTCTCGTCTGGGTGAGTTGAATTTTTGCAAAAAGGGCAATTGTTAATTAAAAATTTGTTGCAAACCTAATTGACGAAAAAATTTGAAAATTATCGACCATAAAGATCTTCCAGATGAATTCAGAGAAAAATGTTACGTCGAAACGCGACAAAACTCAAAGGCAAATTTTTACTCTAGTGCTTATCCAGTCGTTCTAATTAATCGTACTAATTAATTAATCGCTCTAATTAAGTTCTATTCAACAAAAATCAAGTATTGTGAGAACGTGAACAAAAATAAAAACTTATTTTATTATATACTCATATACAGGGTGTTCAAAATTCACGGAACAAAAAGTGGGTGATAGTGCAGTGTCTTCTGTGCACGAATTAATTACAGGCAGACAGAAATTGGTACCAAGATTCTTGTTTCGTTCATGGCCCGAAACAATAAAACTTTCTTTTTGCCCAATAAGGAAGAGAGGCAGGAGCTGGAGTGCACTGGAATTTTGAGCAAATTAAAAGATGCACCGGTTCCAATTTCATCAAAATATTTTAAAGTTTTAAATAACGATGAAATTGACACACTTTTTAACGAAATATTTAATAAGTAGTACGTAGTAGATTTTGTAACTTCTTGTTTTATTTCATTTTTTTAAATAGGTGTTAAACATTATAATTTTGTTCTATTTTGTTTTCATTTGTTTATTTTCATATCAATTCGAAAGTTTATTATACTGTTAGTAATTAGGCCATTCTGATGACGAGAGTCTTCTGTGTCATTCCGATGATGCATTGTTAACTTAATTACTTCCACTTCCAGTGGAAGTATAGTAACGACAAAAAAATTTTTAAAAATTTTTATTGTTCAAATAGGCTTAAAATGTCACGAAACGTCGAGATTTTAACTTTGAGCGAAAAAAAATTTCTGTCTGTCGGTCTGTCGGTCTGTAACTTTTGTGCGCACGTTTACTCTGGAACCGTCTGAGATATTCACTTGAAATTTGGTACACGTATGTACTTTAACGGGATCTAGAACTAGATTATATTTTCATCTTGTTCCGTCGGAGGGTTGGGGGGTAAATTGGGACAAATTTGGGGAAAATAGGTAAATCAAGCAGGTAAGAGTCCTTAAAATTGGTATTTAGTATATACAAGGGAAGCTAAGGTCTCAAAAAAAAATGTTGGCATTAGCACCCCCATTACCACCCCCACCCCATTATTAAAGGGGATGAAAAAAAATTGTGATTTAGTGTGTGTACAAGAACCAGAAACCTCAAAATGTTTTTTTTTCTTCATCCACCCCCACTACCATCCCCTATCACCACCCCCACCCCGCTACCGATGTGGGGTATCGTTTTATAGGTTTTTGGGGTAGAGGATTTCAAATATTATATTATTAAAGCTCCATAAACTATTATTTCCACATACAAAATTTTTTCGTTGTGAGGGAGTTGAATAAAAATCTGAATGTGGAAGTAGTGATTCCTTGGGCAGCGGTTTTTTTTTTTTGGGGTGAGCACTCGTTTTCGTATTTTTCTTCTTTGACAGTTGTGTTAACTGCATGCAAAATATTATCGTCTGCCGTCACATTTCTTTCATTAATTTTTTTATGATAACCACCCTGTATGTTTTCATATTTTCTTTCTTGACATTTGTGTTAATTCCAATATTATCATCCTCTGTCACATTTGTTATCATTACATTTTTTAGAGTGACGACGCTGTATATTTTTTGAATACATTTCTTCTTTGACAGTTGTGTTAATTGCATGTGAAATATTATCGTCTTCCGTTATATTACTTCTACATCAAGTGGAAGTATAGTAACAAAAAATTTTTAAAAAATTTTTATTGTTCAAATAGGCTTAAAATGTCATTTTAAGTTTGAGCAAAAACAAAATTTCTGTCTGTCTGTCGGTCTGTAACTTTTTTTCTGCGCACGTTTACTCTGAAACCGTTTAAGATGTTGACTTGAAATTTGGTACACGTATGTATTTTAACGTGATCTGGAACTAGATTATATTTTCATCTTGTTCCATCGAAGGGTTGGGGGTAAGTAGGTAATTTAAGCAGGTAAGAGTCCAGAAAATTGGTATTTAGTATATTAAAGAGAAGCTAATGTCTCAAAAAAATTTTTGGCATTAGCCACCCCCACCTCATTATTAAAGGGGATGAAAAAAAATGTGATTTAGTGTGTGTACAAGAACCAGAAACCTCAAAATATTTTTTTACTTCATCCACCACCACTACCACCCCCTATCACCACCCCCACCTCACTACCGATGTGGGGTATCGTTTTATAGGTTTTTGGGGTAGTGGATTTCAAATATTATATTATTAAAGTTCCATAAGCAATTATTTCGAGAATTATTTCCACATACAAAATTTTTTCGTTGTGAGTGACTTGAATAGAAAATCTGGATGTGGAAGTAGTGATTCCTTGGGCAGCGGTTTTTTTGTACTACGTTGCACAAAAAAACGTTTGGAAACCATACTTCTTGGAGAAAAATTAAGTAAACTTAACCTGAGACACCTAAAATCTGGTGCCTTAAAACATCATACATAATACATTTAGAAGCATTTATAAGGCTAATTTGCTTATTAATTTATTAATTTTCTGTAAAAATATGGTCTGGCTGGGTTATTAGGCTACAGATGAGGGGGTTGATTGTCGTTCTGCAAAGATTACCTCATAACTAACATATTCTGAGAATTTTATCGACTTTGGATTTCTGGAATAATATTGTAACAAATATTTTTTTACAGTCAAGGGAATATTTTGATGTCCATTTCATGTAATTTCCTTTATGGGCATTTTTCATATGCTTAACCGGCTACATCCTTTATTAATTCAGGCATGTTTCATTATTATACAGTGAGGTAAATAATAATAATTAAAATCACATTTAAATTTTCAACACTCACCTTTTTCTATTTCGATGAATTGTTTTCATCCACCATCTTCTTGGTTTCCAACGTCCATGTCAGTATTAGAAAATATTATTTTCAACATAATTTTTTTCTTTAAAATGCTAGGAATCATGTCATGTAATTCAATACTTCGTCAGTATTTGCTAGAAGAGTAGTTGTTTTGATTGATTCTTCAATAATTAGTGTTTTTAAGTATTTACCTAATTAGTATATTAGCGTGCCCAGATTAGGGCAACAAAATACAGAAAGTAGGTAATTTCGTAATAAATAAAAAAAGTGTGTAAGTTGTGATTTGCTTAATACCTAAATAATATTTTCTAATCATGATAAAAGCAAATAAATAAAATTAATTAATCGTAAAAAATCCATGTCTTTCAATCACATTACTAAAAACAGAGACATTCGCCTAGCGGTCTCGGCGAGAGTGTACACATCGCCCTCGTGCTTTCTCACCTCTTGGTAAATGTCTCGCCGAGACCGCTCGGCGAATGATTCCTAGCATTTTAAAGAAAAAAATTATGTTGAAAATAATATTTTCTAATAACGACATGGACGTTGCTGAAATTGCCGCTGCTGCAGCTTATTGTGCGTTTGCATATTTTAATTATGTGCATATATACAAAAAATATAAAATTGAAAATCCTTGGAAACCAAGAAGATGGTGGATGAAAACAATTCATCGAAATAGTGAGTGTTGAAAATTTAAATGTGATTTTAATTATTATTATTTACCTCACTGTATAACAATGAAACATGCCTGAATTAATAAAGGGCCGGTAAGTATATCAAAAATGCCCATAAAGAAAATTACATGAAATGGACATCAAAATATTCCCTTGATTATAAAAAAATATTTGTTACAATATTATTCCAGAAATCCAAATCGATAAAATTCTCAGAATATGTTAGTTATGAGGTAATCTTTGCAAGACGGCAATCGACCCCCTCATCTGTAGCCTAATAACCCAGCCAGACCATATTTTTAAATAAAATTAATAAATTAATAAACAAATTAGCCTTATAAATGCTTCTAAACTATGTATGATGTTTTAGGGCACCTGATTTTAGGTTTCTCAGGTTAAGTTTACTTAATTTTTCTCCAAGAAGTATGGTTTCCAAACATTTTTTTGTGTAATGTAGTACAAAAATTATGTTAACAATGCATCATCGGAATGACACAGAATGACTCTCGTCATCAGAATGACCTAATTACTAACAGTATAATAAACTTTCGAATTGATATGAAAATAAACAAATGAAAACAAAATAGAACAAAATTGTAATGTTTAATACCTATTTAAAAAAATGAAATAAAACAAGAAGTTACAAAATCTTACTTATTAAATATTTGGTTAAGAAGTGTGTCAATTTTATTGTTATTTAAAACTTTAAAATTTTTTGATGAAATTGGAATCGGTGCATCTTTTAATTTGCTCAAAATTCCAGTGCACTCCAGCTCCTGCCTATCTTCCTTATTGGCCCAAAAGAAAGTTTTATTGTTTCGGGTCATGGACGAAACAAGAATCTTGGTACCAATTTCTGTCTGTCTGTAATTAATTCGTGCACAGACACTGCACTATCACCCACTTTTTGTTCCGTGAATTGTATATGAAGAAGGTTTTACAAATGATCCAAACTCTTTTAAATTTTGTTGTAGCCTTTTGAATATTTTTATGTCTGTCTCTTTTCTGGATATTTAAAAATATTGTTTAGGCGGCACTTTTCGCAAGTTTTGATGTCTATAACTTACCTATTAAAATAAAGCTCGGAAGCTAAATTAGAATCTTCTCCGCGTTCTATAAAACACTTATCATCATATCATATTTTTCACCATTACTGAATTGAACCATTTTTAATAATGCACACTCACAATTAACTCACAAATTAGTTTTTGACATTTACGATTACTTCGATTTTCTTTTTTTACCATGGCCTTATCAATAAATATTAGAAATGCGATAAATATGCATAGATGCCAATGAAAGACAATTCGAATATTTATTGTAGTTTAGTTTTTCCTATTTTTGGCAAAATTATTTTATACTATAAGAAGTGTTGTTAATAGTTTTCCATATCCTCCTCACAAATATATTAAATGTTTTACTTTTTCTAGAGATAAATATGACGTATGATATATCACTAGATAGCTAATTTAAGTTGTGACCGAATAATGAAATAACTTACAGAGTGTTCCATTTAAAAAACACAATGTTTATATCTCGAAAATTGAGACATGCATAATTATCTTCTTATCAGCAACGGATTGTACTCAAAAAAGTACCTCAAGAATATGTTACTCAATTTTCGATTTGACACTTGGTAATTGAGATATAGACGTCATCCAAAAATGTCAATTTTCCAAAAACGCTCTGTAGCTTGGTAGTCGAAAAAGATAGACGATCGCGGTTTGCGTCATTGTTTGTTTTTCGAAAATCGAGTTCAGGGCACCTATATTGGTTTTTGTCTATTTGCCATAGTTTTAGAGAAAACCCCAAATCCTATCTAATTTGGTCCACCATGTACTAGTGTCTATTAGTAATTATTTTTGTATTTAATTCACCCTAATTTAAGAAATGAACTATCAATTGATCTTACATTTTTGCCGTGTTATTGTCACACATCTGTTACCAAAATTTGTTAATATGACTGTATGAATTTTTTTAAGACTATATCGATAAAATGTGAAAATTTACGGGGATAAATTTAGTAAGCGGAAAACTTTCTTGTCTGTCGAAATAGATATCAAGTATATTGAGAAGTGATAAACATAAAATAGGTAGATAACTTATCTATTTGAAAATATATTTGAAAATACGGAACTTCCTCGAGGATGGAACAATGTAGAGAAAGACGTAAAGCCTTTAAAACTCATTACTATCAACCTTGTACTTAGTTATCGTAAACAATTATTTAACAAAACTCACAATAAATAACTTACATAAGTCAGTCTGTAAAACTAGTTTTTCGAATATATTTCAAGCAGTTGAGTTACTATGACAATAGTAAGTATTAACATAAATCAAAGTAAAGTCTATTTTTATTGCATATTATTATTAATAACTAGGTACTAATAATTAACTGTTATAAACAATTTCTAAACAAAAATTTTGTTTTTCATAACTATCAAATAAGAAATAGAAAACGAAAATATTTTTATTTATTTATTGCACATTTTTGATATTCATACATTTTTGATTTTTTGCCCGATTAACAAACAAATCAAAATGTTTTTTTTTTTAAACAGGGACATTGCCTATTGGGTAAAGCGACTTGATAAGTGTGCACTTTTGTTTTACTAACGATTTTAGAACTACTTGGTAGGTTTACAATAACAGCATATTGTTGATTTTCACAAAAACATTATTCTATTTTCCACAAGTCATTAACTTACACATTCTTAAAGTTACTTTTTGCAACTCTATAGAGCTGAAATAAGGCATAAAGACTATGTAATGTACGTTAAATACAACTTAACCCCTGCTGAGACGTACCTACTCTACAATTATCTCGCTCACCCCTATTGTTTTTTTTATGTAACCGAATACAAACCTCCGTTTTTTTGCATATATCATGTTCGCAGTATCTTAATTTCGGCAATGTTTCCCCTTTGTATAAACCTTCCCAATTAGCATAATTAATCTAGCGCTTACGCGTAGCGTGAAGAAAAAAAACTATAAATATAACCACCCTCTTACCGCACGGCGAGCAAAAAAAAGTGTGTTTGCATTTAATATTTGTAACGCTCCATACTGCGCACCCTTTACACAACCGGTTATCGCTTGATCTTAATTAACCTAAATAAAATAAAAAAAACTGTATACGTAGTACGCCTCCCTTATTTTGGTTTTGTTTTATTCTATTTTAATTAGTTCATGTTAAATGGGGTGGGCATTTGGGGTGTGAAATTTTAATTGTTCATTTAATAGCTTTGATTGAAAAAAAAATTGAGAGGCTGCGCTTCACCATAAGCAGATTGTAACAATTGAATTTTTAGATTTTAGAATTGAACTTGAACTTTATGTTTCTATTGTAGTCTAAGCCGATTTGGAAAAAAAATATATATTTGTGATTGGATTTTTCTCTATTTTCAGGCAATTGTAATGTTTTAATAAAAGTATAATTAAAAAAATATTTTTAAAACCAAGCTTTTATTTAATAAAAACGTACTAAAAAGTAAATAATAAAATTTAAAATTCAAACCTTCTTCGCTATAAGTTCCTTCTTGGTCACTGATCATAGCGCAGGTCTCGAGGCAGGTCTACAAAAAAAAAAAATCTACTCCTGCCTTAAGTATTTTTGTGTGCTGACCGAATTTTCAATTAAAAAAAATTTCTACCGCGTAGATTTCGAGTAAATCCTGGTTTTTATCGTCAAAATATGGTTTTTTGAAAATTTTTGACGTTTACTCGAAATCTACGCGGTAGAAAATTTTTTTGATTGAAAATTTTGATTCAGCACATAAAAATACTTAAGGCATAATAGGTTTAGTCCTTGGAGCAGACATTTTTTTTTGTCGACCTGTGAGGCGAAACTTCATAGGTAGGTATAACATATTTTTTAAATGACATATAATACTGTAACGTGTTTCCACCCTTAGGAAACCACCCTCGCAAAATCCGTGGGTTCCAAAAATTATAACAAGAGATGTCCACTAACACACTTTATTAAATATTTACTGGATACTTCACAATACTATTATTAATTTAAATACACTTTACTGACTAAAAATCACAATGTTTATTACTTTGTTTATCTTTGAACTCTTAACCTCACTTTCTATACTTTCTGAACTTTCTGAACTACTCGCCGAGAATGCGATCGGTCTTTTATACCTAAAATGACAGATCTCGATTGTTCTGTGATGACGCCACCATTCTCTCGATAATTCCAGATGTCACTTTGGAATCTTCTGGTAGGTTCTTTTTCGAGTAGGTGCAAATACACTACATTCATTCAGACATTCGATCTGTTGAAGTTTGCCTACTTTTTAGTAACATAACCTTAAATTTTAAGGGGTGCAACATATTACACTGCCCCCTCCTTAAGCCTGAACGTCCCGGTCAGGCAATTCAGCCTCTTTCACATACTTCGCCAGTCTATCTAAGTGTACGATCTTCATCTTGGACTTTTTGTTTCGTTGAATACGATAGACGACATCATTAATTCGGGTAATAACAGTATAAGGTCCTTCCCAAGGAGGTTGAAGTTTCGGTGACTTCCCTTTCTTCCGCTGTGGGTTGTACAGCCAAACCAGATCTCCTGCCTTGAACCCTTCTGAACTACCCTTACGGTCGTATCGAGCCTTCATTCGGTCACTGGCTATGGTGATTTGGTCTCTAACCAGCTCATGAACATTTCTTAGCCGTTCACTCATTTCATCCACATAGCTGTTCACAGGAAGCTGTTCTCCGCCTGGTGTTCCGAAAATCAAATCACACGGCAGTCTGATCTCATGTCCAAATACTACACGGGCTGGTGTTTGTTTCGTAGACTCGTGGATAGCAGCTCTGTATGCCATGAGGAAGAACGGTATGTGGAGATCCCAATCACGTTGATTCTTATGAACCACTTTAGAGAGATGTTCTTTCATGGTCTTGTTATGTCGTTCCACCATTCCATCTGATTGCGGGTGAAGGGCTGTTGTCCGTGTTTTGTGTATCCCCAATAACTTGCAGATTTGCTGAAACACCCCTGACTCAAAGTTCCTCCCTTGATCTGAGTGCAGCTCCAGGGGTACACCAAACCGACATATCAAATTATCTACCAAGACTTTGGCTACAGTGACTGCTTCTTGGTTTGGAATTGCATAGGCCTCTGGCCACTTACTAAAATAGTCCATGGCAACCAGTATGTACTTGTTCCCATCCTTGGTTACTGGGAATGGGCCGGCTATATCGATCGCGATCCTCTCGAAAGGAGCTCCGACGTTATATTGCTTCATTGCACCCCTACTTCTAGTCTGTGGTCCCTTACTGGCTGCACAAATTTTGCAATTGCGACACCAAGCTTCCACATCTTGACGACTATTTACCCAATAAAATCGTTCTCGTACTTTATTCAGGGTCTTATTAACGCCGAAGTGCCCACCGGATGCCCCATTATGCACTTCCTGAAGTACTTTCGGTACTCGACACCTGGGAATCACTAGACGCATAACAACTTCCCTGCCATCCGGGCTTTCCCAAGCTCTCTTTAGCAGCCCGTTCATGACTTTAAGTGAATCCCATTGGGCCCACAAAGCCTTCAATCCAACTGCCTTATCCGAAACATCCTTCCACGCTGGTCGAATTCCTTTCTCCTTTGCTCTCAATATAGCCCCAATTTCTGTGTCATTCAGTTGTTCTTGTCTCAGGGCTTCGGTCGTCCAATCGTTCGGAACCTCTATTTTAATAGTGTTGACGGCCACCGTACCCTGCAATTTCTCAACGTGGCGGCAGTGCTTGCAATCTTCCTTGCATGGTCTTCTAGATAAAGCGTCTGCGTTCTTATGAGATCTTCCAGGTCGATGTTCTATTTTGAAATCATACTGTTGCAGCCGTTCTATCCAACGAGCCAGTTGACCCTCAGGGGTTTTCAACTGCAACAGCCATTTTAATGCAGCATGGTCGGTCCGGATCTTGAAATGTCGTCCATAAAGATATTTATGAAAATGGTCCACTGATTTAACGATGGCCAGTAACTCTTTCCGAGTTACACAATAATTTCTTTCCGGTTTGGACAGCACCTTGCTGAAGTACTCGATCACTCTTTCCTGCCCATTCTGGATTTGGGACAGTACACAACCGACCGAAGAATTGCTGGCATCCGTGTCTAAAATAAAAAGTCCTTCCCGTTGTGGGTATGTTAGCACAGGACCAGTACATAGAGCTGCCTTCAATTTTCTCCATGCCGTTTCACATTCCGGTGTCCATTGGTACTGTACTTTCTCTTCTGTCAGCCGGTGTAATGGCTTCGCAATTTCGGCAAACCCTTCCACAAAGCGCCTATAATAAGTGCAGAGGCCAAGGAAGCTCCGTACTTCATGAACGTTACATGGTCTTGGCCAATCTCGTACAGCAGAAATTTTGTCGGGGTCTGTTTGTATTCCATCCGAAGACACCACGTGACCAAGAAATTTGACTTCTTTCTGGAATAGCAGGCACTTCTTCGGGTTCAACTTCAGATGGGCATTCCTGACTCGCCCAAATACTTCTTGAAGATTTTTCAAATGTTCTGTAAAGTCCTGTCCCATAACAAGCACGTCGTCAAGGTAAACCAGGCACGTCCTCCAGGTTAGCCCTCGCAGTACGAATTCCATCAATCTTTCAAAGGTAGCTGGCGCATTGCAAAGTCCAAAAGGCATGACGGTAAATTGATAAAGACCACTGCCTGCTGAAAACGCTGTCTTTTCCTTATCATCCGGATGAAGCCCCACTTGCCAGTATCCACTCCTAAGGTCTAACGTAGAAAACCATCGTGAGCCTGCCAACGTGCTTAATGTGTCATCAATTCGTGGTAATGGGTAACTGTCTTTCTTCGTGACATCGTTTAATTTTCGATAATCGACACAAAATCTTAATGTTCCGTCCTTCTTGGCAACCAAAACTACTGGCGATGACCAGGGACTCGTTGACTCCTCAATGACTCCATCTTGCATCATCTTGTTTATCATTGCCGAGGCATCCTCTTGTTTTGCTAATGGAAGCCTCCTAGGTGGTTGTCGAATAGCTGGTGAGTCGCCAGTATTTATCCGATGCTGGACTATGTCTGTTTTTGTAAGAGCCTCTGTATTCTTGGCAAATACTGAACTTTCCTTTTCTAGGAACTTGATTGCCTCCCTTCGCTCATCCTCAGATAAATGCTCCAACTGGGTACTCAGCAAGGTCAAAACTTCCTGGTCTATTTTCGTAGACGAACTTCCCTCTGTTTGTTCCTCGCACCTCGCTACCCATGTGACCGGTTCATAGGAGCCAATCGGTTTGCCTTCCTTAATTGTCACCGAGTGGGAATTTAAATTAACAACTCTAATTGGGATTTTGTCTTGAGTCCGGGTTAAAGTTCTCGCCACAATAATATTGGATAGGGACTTAATCGATTCGTCATCTTCAACTAGGCCAACACGGTACCCTCCAGGATTTCCTTCTACGGCAGCATCGATCATTTGTTCTGAATGAGCAGGAATCTTGATCGTCTGTGTTGTTAACAATCTCGCTTTATGGAATTGGTCGTCTGCGGTTGCCAGAATAAATTCCTCATTTCCAATTTTTAAGACTCGCTCCCCTACGTCAACAATAAATCCCTGCTCTCCCATGATGTCCAGACCCAAAATGAAATCATCTATAATGTCAGCCACAATGACCTTGTAATTGAACCTCAACCGTCCAACCTGCAGTTCCAAGTTGATTTCTCCATGGACCGCAGCCCTGTCCCCCGTGGCTGTCCGAATGATTACTCCATTTTGCTTCTTGTCAATCTGCAAGCCTGATATAAACCCTGGCCGCACTATTGATGACGTAGCACCGGTGTCAATAGTAAACACGCATTTTCTTCCATTCACATATCCTTGCAACAACAGACTGCTTGGAATTCTTTGGAGCTGGGAAATCTTTATTTCTCTGGGGGCACCGCATTCCCTAGCCAGCACAGCCCCCTTGGTGCTGGCTATCTTTAGTTTTCCTGCTTCTCTTCAACATTCACAGCATTTACTCGACTCTCCGAGTTCTGCTGTCGACAGTCTCGTTTCATATGTCCCATCTTGCCGCAGTTGAAACATTTAATACCTCCGCTCGGCTTTCCTTTATTTTGTTGTTTTTCCTGATTTCCGAGGCCATCCAATTTATCGCATAATTTGGTGAATATTTTCTGCATCTCAGTCAGCAAGAGGTTCTGGTTCATTTCTGGTTGCGATTCTTCAAGAGTCACAGCTCGCACTCTCCTTGGAGTATCCCTGTAAGCGGCTTCTACTTCGAGTGCACGCACCAAAGCTTCGCTACTACTTTGGTGTCTCGTCAGCCTCAGAACTCGCCTGACCTCTTCGTCCCTTATACCATCTAAAAAGGCCCCCACGGCTAATTGTTCCTGGAATTCTTTAGGTGCACTCGGATACGCCAGGTGTGCCAGTCTCTCTATCGCAGCTTCAAATTCTTGTAAACTTTCCCCAGCTTTTTGCATCCGGGATTTCAGCTGAGTCTGGTATAATTGGGCAAGGTGTTGATCGCCATACCTCAAGTCTAATGCAGCTTCCAAGACTTTAAAGTCCCTTTGTTTCTCCACCGGGATAGTCTGAAGTAATTCTGAGGCCTGGCCCCTTAACGCCAGAACTAATGCCATGGCCTTTTCCTCGTTATCCCAGTTGTTCGCACACGCTGCTGCCTCAAACTGCCTCTTGTACGTTGTCCATGAGCTTTGGCCGTCAAAGGAGGGAGGTTTTAACCGGTGACCTGATGATACCACCTGCTGGCTTCCTCTATCTCTCAACTGTCGTTTAAGTCGCTCCACTTCTCCTTCGAACTCACTCATCTTTCCTTTGATCTGACTGACTTCGGTCTCAACTACACCTACTTTTTCTTCTACCTTGTTTATCTCTTCTTTGACTTCACTCTTTAATCCTTCGTTGGCAGAAATGATAGCGTCCTGCTGTATTTTCATTTGTTCATTCAGAATTTTCCTTAATTCTTCTTGGCGTCTTTCTTGTTCCTCTTTCTCCTCTTGACGTCGTCTTTCTTGTTCCTCTTTCTCCTCTTGACGTCGTCTTTCTTGCTCTTCTTTTTCTTTCTGACGTCTTCTTTCTTCATCCTGACGTCGTTTTTCTTGCTCTTCCTTTTCTTCCCGGCGTCTTCTTTCTTCATCCTGACGTTTTTTCTCCTGTTCTTCTTTGTCTTCCTGCCGTTGCTGCGCCATCATTTTTTGGAATTGTTCGAATAAGTCCTGTATTTGTTTATCGGATGCCATACTTCTTGTTGTTACGGGCATACGATGAAATTAAAATAAAATAAATTTAACTGTCACGTCAATATGGAACTTTCTAGACAAATCTCGAAATAGCACGAAAAAGTCTTATCCAGAGTCTTTTGTCACTATCCAGTTCAGAGAATTTAATAATCTCCACTAATGTCCAAATAGAAAAGTTCTAGAAATTTTCACGCACTAAATGAGTCTTTTTCAGTGTCTCTATCACTTCTCAGTTCAAAGGATTTAATTATCACACTAATGTCCTAATAAAATGTTCTACAATGTCTCAAAAATGCACTTAAACACTATTTTCCTGTTCGAAAACAACCCTCGAACAATGTCCAGTAAATTAGTCCTGTGTTAGCACTAACCCTCGAGAATCCTTCTCGAACACTCCAGCACAACTTCAGAGCTCCTCTTGTCATAAAATTCCGCTTCTGACACCAATTGTAACGTGTTTCCACCCTTAGGAAACCACCCTCGCAAAATCCGTGGGTTCCAAAAATTATAACAAGAGATGTCCACTAACACACTTTATTAAATATTTACTGGATACTTCACAATACTATTATTAATTTAAATACACTTTACTGACTAAAAATCACAATGTTTATTACTTTGTTTATCTTTGAACTCTTAACCTCACTTTCTATACTTTCTGAACTTTCTGAACTACTCGCCGAGAATGCGATCGGTCTTTTATACCTAAAAATGACAGATCTCGATTGTTCTGTGATGACGCCACCATTCTCTCGATAATTTCAGATGTCACTTTGGAATCTTCTGGTAGGTTAAGGGGTGCAACATATTACAATACATAAAAGCTTGAGGCGTTACGACTTCTCTTCATTGGAGACAAAAGTAATCAAATACGATATCTAATTCCATAGTACTCAGCTAAGTTAAACGCCTCATGCTTTTATGTATTATAGGCCATTTAAAAAATATCTGTTATACCTATTTATGAATCTTCTATCTTCGCATATGGTGACTAAGAATGGTCTTATAGTGAAGAAGCTGTGAATTTTAAATTTTAAATTATTTTTTACTTTTAGTAGGTTTTTATAAAATAAAAGCTTGGTTTAAATTTTTTTTTTATTTATATTTTTATTTTATATCTTTTAGCCTGAGTTTTCTGCAATGTCTCTCATCCTATTAATTTCTGCTAGAGTTGCATGGTGTTTTCCCTGTTAATCTAATTTTGAATCATAAATCCATTTAATGATCGAACTCTGCTGAGTGTGACAAGCTGTCCCAGCGGCGAAAACATTTTTATTTTTCAATTTTAATCGAAAAATCGTAATCCACGTCCCCGAAAACCCCCAGATATCGATTTTCAGACGTATCGGATCACAAATGAAAAAACTGGTCCATTATCTTGGCGTCGCCATTTTGGTTTTTCAATTTTTTTCAATAACATTGCATTGTCAAAGGATTTATAGAAGTGCGCAAAATTTCAGCTTGATAGGACAAGTGCGATAAAATTCCATCACAAATTTTGAACCTAAAGACATAGTTAGAAACATTGCAAATTAAAGAGAAACCCTATTGACATTTTATCTAGAAATCGGGTGTTTTGACACGTTTGCCCAACTATTTGCATAGGATGTAACAAAAAATATGTCAGAATGAATGGCAGATTCTGGGCAGCAAATAACGATTATATAACTCAACATACTGTGTTTAAAAATGTTGCAGTAGAAAATAATTATATATTGTTTTATTAAAAGTAAAAGTTATACTTTTGTAGGTTTGCCGGACGAACGAAGTGTGTCCGAAAATTACAGACGAGTCACAACAAGTGACTTTTATTCCGAATAAAACATACAATTTTTTCTTTAAACGTCGATTAGCTATAAAAAAAAAGAAAAATAAAAAAATCTCGAATTTCACCACCAAAAACGCATCGTGTTAATATCGCATGGCCGGCGTATTAAATAAAATACGCGATGCTATGGATATTACTTTTTCTGCCGCTCACAGCGTCAGAAAATAGTATATTATATTACTAGGAGTAGAACGCACTCTTTTTTTGTGTTGAGCCCAGGATTTGCGGCTGAGGCGAAGCCGAAGCCGCAAACTGGGCGAAACACAAAAAAAGGCGTTCTACTCCGTGTAATATATACTATTTTTTCTTCAAGCGTATTAAAATGCAAAAATTCATTTATTTATCATAAATGTACAAATATTCAAACTACAGTCTTACATGTTGACACAATATGGTATTAACATTATGTTACTAGTAAAACAATACCCATTGCGGTGGCGCTTTCGGAACTAACATTATGTTACTAGTAAAACAATGTCCACTACGGTGGCGTTCGGTACTAACATTTTGTTACTAGTAAAACAATGTCCTACTTCTACTTCTGTTTTTGGTGACATAATTTAAACATTTTAATACGCTTGAAGAAAAAGTACTTTTACCTCCCTTGTTAATGGAAACGCACAGCCGTCTAAAAAGTCAAACTTTAATGTCATGAAATAGGTTAAGAAATGCCATATTTTTCTGACGTTTGAAGAAAAACAATTTTATATCTCGAATAAAATTGTTTAAAAAAATCCGTTTTTAAAGCTGTTTTACTGTCACCTTTTTTCCTTATGTGTTTTAGCCAAAAAATAACACTTTATTGGAATCATGAATTATAAACTCTTAGAGCCACGCCGGGCTACTATTACAAAACTGGTCTTAATGAGAAAATTTCTAGTTCCTAGATCATCCAAACAATTCACTGGGCAGATAAATCTAGGTAAAAACGATGTTAATAAAAAAGCTATATATTGTTCTATATCTGTTTGCCTGCATAATTTGGTTGGGCATTTCCAAACATTTTTTGCAAGTGAGGGACTAACTTCAAGCCCGTAAGAAAATTAATAAAATTAGAAAATACCGCTCCAATATGGAGGCTCAAAGTTGAGTCAACTTTTCCGGAACTTCCAAACTTGGATAATTTATAGATGGTCATTATTTGAGTGTTATTGGTTTTTGTTTAATAAAAAACATTAAAGGGGATAAAAAAATCAAATTGTGATTTTGAGTGTGTACAAGAAATAAGGGCCTCGAAAATTGTTTTGGCATCAGCCGGAATTATCCATAGGGATAACTAGGCTATAGCCTAGGAGCGACAATGCGTCTAGGGGGCGCGCGCCAGGGCATGAGGGAGCTCTTTGCACTCTCTGCTTATTAAAAAAAAAAAATTTGTCCTTGCCCCCCCCTTCTTCCGATAATCAATTTTTGTTTTCGAGAAAAATTTTTTTTCCATGAAAACATTTTTTTATTTTTGTTTTATTTCTCCCCCTCCCCACTTGTCGATTTTGAATTTGGACAAAAATGCTTTTTTCAGATCTTTTTTCCATTATGAATAAGAGGGCGCAAATATATGATTAGCCTAGGGGCGCGCCAATCCTTAATCTGGCCCTCTCGGTAACCTTATTGGGTGAAAGACTGTCCAGGTCCTCTGGTAGCAGTTGCTCTTTGCCAAAGACTGAGAACCTGGTTCTTCCTACAGCAAGACATGTACATAAACGTGCTCTGCCGTTTCGTCCTCCTCTAAACACAGACGGCATACAGCGTTATCTGCTAATCCAAGTCTGTGCAGGTGATCATTTAATCTGCAGTGCAATTAGAATTCTTAAGTGTAACCTGCTTATCTCTAATAATTTTTTTGTTCTTGATTTCAGAGGATATGTAATACAAACTTCTTTGAATGAACTAATCTTGATAGTTTTTGCCAGTACTGGAGTATTTTCTCAGTACAAGACAAGATGGTTGTTTTCATAGTGCTTGACTATATTCCAAGCACTGGTTCTGATTCGATAAATCTCGATAACGCCCCTTCCATAGCTAAGGATTTATTATATTTATAAGGAGTTGTTTCATTGCCTTCCATGCTAGAGTGGCCCATTATCCAGAACAGACTCAACTTGTTATTTCTGTCCAATCGGGTTAGAGCCTTATGGCAGTTCCAGTTTCAGAATCGGTAGGATCCAATAGGTTTAAGAACTGGTTATCTAAATAGATTATTATTGATCCATTTATAGGATGCACCTTTTCAAGCATCCTTAGATGCAGGTAAATGGCATGAATTTCAGCCTGAAAGACTGACATTACAACTCAGGCTTGAAGTTATTCTTACCTTTGGGTTGCAATTGTATATACTTCAGTTGATCCAGGGGTTTCGGAGCCGTTTGTGAACCAACAATTGTCTGCTCTTTACAAGTCGGCTTTATTCTGATCCCATTCGTTTCTTCCAAGAAACAGGACGTTAAAAGGCAGCTCGTCTGAAAGCATTCCCAAGATCTCGTGACTGTCTATGTCATCTGTGGCATATTAATAACTGCTTGTTAGAGTCTGTAAGTTGTCCACCTCGCTTCTCTCTCCAGGTGGATATGGATAGGAGGTAGATACAGGAGAATTTTCAGAGCAGCTTACGGTATGGTACATATTGCACCAGTTATTGCTAGGCATGCTTGTCTCTGCAACCCAGTGAGTTTGACATTGGTCGTCTGTTGTAGCCCCTTGGAGCAGCAAACTATGGAGGTTTACGCTATCATTGATCTTATGACCCTAACGAATATGTAATATATTTGTTGGGTACCAATGCTCTAGGATTTTCCACAAGTTCTTTCACATGTGCATAAATACAGTTTAGTGTAATACCAAGGTATTTCATTTCCTCCACAAATAGAATAGTTTCATCTAAAAAGGAGGGTATTTCTGAGTTATCCAGATTCCTTTTTCAAGTGAAGGGTACTATTACAATTTTGTGGAGGTTAACAGACATCTGCCCCTCTCATACCAAATGTAAACTACTAGTTTACTAACTCAACGATATGAAATCTTTCTCTCTATGAGCAATATTCTGTTTTAGACCCGCACCCAAATGCAATATACCCTTCGACTTTATTTTTTTATAAAACATAACAAAAAAATATACCACTCAAACATTAATTATTGGTACTATTAGTAAGACGGCAAACACAGTAAAAACCATTAGAAAACAGCTATTAGTGAAACAGTCTTTTAATTTGGCATACTGATTCTGTTATTATAACGACTATTTTTCCGAGCAGCGCCAAATCAAAATGGCTTCCGGTTTCAAGATGGCGGCTGTTTTAGAAAATTTAAAAGATAGACGTTTCTAGCTAAACTATTGATTTTATGGAAAAAAGTTATTAAGAAAAATTGTTCCCCATTAAATTCTGAATAAGGAAGTTCTTATAAGTTTTTTTCTAAAACTAATAATTAAGACTCTACGGGGCAAAATATCACCGCCGACTCGTGACGTCATTCTGCATAAACACTCATTTTAAACCAGCAAGAAGATAAAACAGATATAATTTAACAATCAAACGCCGTTTCCATAGAGAAACACAGTAGCACCCGCCATACGCTTGGGGTATGTGCATCATATAACTAATAACATAACCTCAATTGTTATGTTTTTTAGGTTTATTCTCATTTTTAATGTTTGTATACTCATTTTTAGCTTGGAGCCAAACTGGCTCCAAGCAAATATTAAAAATTCACGCAAATAATTTTTCAATATTGTTGATTGATACAAATAGACTGCTAATTATAGGTTAGATTCCTAACCTGCAAAAAGTGTCTTATTTTATTGTGTCAAACTTTAAAACTTCATGAACATTAAATTAAACTAGATTTTGGTTGAAAGTACAGGAACCAGGCAGATATTTTAATAATAGCTACATAATACTTGTAAATCTTAAGAAATATATATTTTTGAGGTTAGCTGTGAAGTCACATTAAATCTCGACTGTCACCTAATCAGCATCTGCGTGACTCACGCGAAGTTCCGCCCCGTTTTCGCGCGGTCCAACTTTGGTAATTTATTTAAGGGCTTAAACGTCCCAATAAAAACCTAAAAATTTGGAAATTGCCTTAAAAAGTGTTCCACTTTGGATTTCTAAAATAAAAAAAAATGCTGAACGGGCCTATTGTAAAGGAGAATGCAACTAACTTAAAAAAGTATGTAAGTTTAACTAAAAAAATCTTTACCTATTTTATTAAATTATTATTAGTTTCTCGTAAATGAATGCTCAACAAGAACAATATAATTATTGCTTTAGATTGTAAAGTATACATAAAATCATTTTCTAGTATTTCTCCGTGTGGCGGCTTTATTTTTAGTGCTACGTAACATATTGTATAAAGTTTTTTTATTCAAATTTTAATGTAGGATATTTCTCTTAACAATTTTTTCTGTAATAGTAATTATTTGGCTGAAAAACTAAACTTTTAAATTATAAATAAAAAGTAACTTTTTTATATTTTTCTATGTACCGCCTTTATTTTTAGCTTTAGGTAAAAAGCTGTATTAAAGTTTTTTATTCAGAATTTAATTTGGAACAATTTTTCTTAACAACTTTTTTTTGTAACCTCAATAATTTAGATAGAAAACTCGTTATTTTAAATTGTCTAAATCGGCAGCCATCTTGAAACCGGAAACCATTTTGATTTGGCACTGCTCGGAAAAATAGTCGTTGTAATGACAGAAATCAGTATACTAGAATGATTACGAGATTGTTTCACTAATAGCCGTTTCTTTCTGGCTTGCCGCTCTACTATTTAAATTAAATCCTGCATAACATTACGCTACAAATGTAAAATAGATATTTTTATTTTCTTTTTAAATAAAGGACCCCGCAGAATCCTTATGGGAAATTACTTTCGGTCAAACTCTTTGAAACTCTGGATTTTGGTAGTTCTTGATGTGTAGAACAAACGTTATCAAGGGCACTAAGTCCTAGAGACTGAGATATAGCCCTCTGAAACTGGACTTTACGTCCATTCTACAGCATAGTTAAATCCTTATGGGAAATGGCTCTAGGTCAAACTCTTTGAAACTCTGGATTCTGGTAGTTCTTGATGTGTAGAACGAAAGTTCTCAAGGACAATAAGTCTTAAAAACTCATGATTTTGAGATATAGCCCAGAGATATGCTGCAAAATGCACGTAAAGTCCAACTTCAGAAGGTTATATTTCAAAACTATGAGTTTTTAGGACTTAGCGCTCTTGAGAACTTTTGTTCTACACATCAAGAACTACCAGAATCCGGAGTTTCAAAGAGCTTGACCGAAAGCAATGGCTTTCGGTCAAGCTGAGAAATGTCCCATAAGGATTCTGCGGGGTCCTTTATATTACGTATATTTTTATCTCATTAAGGATGTAATTATACAGTCTTGGTGCAAAGAAGGCTTAACTTTTTTGAGTTCTTGAGTTAGTTACTGTTGTTTTTACAGAGTTATTTATGTTAATGCAAATCGTGTGAGAATGACTAATATGTGTTAGGCTGGTTTCAGTTCTAGACTGTTTGGTAGTTACACATTTTGAGTAGAAATAAGTAGAGTTAAATCGGCAGAATCTGCGAATAAGTGTGTCACATGCTTTTTGTCACACCATGTATATGAACAGTTGTTCCAATTTAAGTAGAGCAATCCTCGGTTATATTTGGGAGAACTACTTTTTTTAATTTGCAGTACTTCTATATTCTCTATTAATCTATACCGAAATGGACTTTTTAAATTTTCATTTCTATCCGTTTAAAAATTATTCCAGATAAAAACGCTCATTGAGTCACCGTGTACTTGAAAACCATCGTTAAAGCAAAACAAGCAAAAATTAATATTTTGCTACAATTCTGAAATACAACCATATTATTATGAGTACGGTATTTACATATTTAGCGGGCGATGAAATACGTATTCTTCTACTTGGCATGATAAATATTTAGCTCGCACATAATTTTCTTTCCCGGCTTGATCGCTCTACCTGAGCAATGTAATATAATAACAAAAATTACAATTTACTAAACCGCGTGGAGCTAAGTATAATATATATATGGCACATAACCGACATTGATGATAATCCTCCATACATATAAGAACGTCGGAAAAAACAAATACAAAAAAGATAAATTACATTTTGCATTAGCAAAAAACCCAACAAAAAAGTTAACAATGTCATTAAGATGGCAATCCCGAGTTGTATACAGTAGCAATAAAGCACAGCCATGGGCGACTCGAGAGGGTAAGGTCCTTTATCTCAAAAATATAGTTAATAACAAAGAACTCTGTTGATATTTCTCAAAACTAAACTTAATACTACTGAATACCACAAGTTTCAATTTTCCCAAGCAGACAGTTTTATATTTTTTCTTCTTCGTTAGTATAAATGTCATTTATGTCTATTTCGAAATTAAGGCTGTGAAATTTTTGAGAGTATAACGCAGAATTAAGTAAAAACTTACCTTACCAAACACAAATTAACTTGTGTTGTGTGTAACATCAGTAATGCTTTGAACCTATTTTTGGAGGATGTTGTTCCACTGATGATACGAAGAGATATGTGATTTCAATAGATGATACACCACTACATTACCGAATTAACGTCTGAAATTTCATAAATAACAATTAACTAAGTTAAGCTGGGTGTGGTAATCCAGTTACATGCCCTGCTAAGTTACCGAACCATAATTCTTTCGATTTTTTTTTCTGGTGGTACATCACATAACATAACACACCACATACAGTAGACAACCCCAAGATCCAAAGCCAAGGCTGTCCGGAAAGAGGTTAAACATTGAAAAAACGCAGACATACATATCCATACCTACCGACATTGCCAGTGCTGCGGCTCGAACCCAGTGAAGTATTTGTCATGTAAAATGGTAAAATTATCCACATGATCTTTTTATAGAAAATTTTGTAAGCTTTCAGTCTATATGTAAGTATTTTTACATGTTAGGAATGGAAAAGAAGTTATTATCCAAATGAAGTGCCTGATACAATTTATGCAAGACAGAACTTTTCGTGTAAGTGCAATGAAGTGAGGTCGGACATTATTGAAATATTTTTGGGAATTCCTCAGGGATCTATTTTAGGTCCGTTACTATTTTTAATTTATATCAACGATTTTCAAGAATTTAACAAAAATGGCGTCACCATGATGTATGCAGATGACACAACCATTGGGGTAACTGCTACTAGCAGAACTGTCTAACAAAATTCATGTTGTATTGAAGTAAATGAGTACCTGGTGTGATCGACACAGACTAATGCTAAATGAGAATAAAACCACATTTTCAAATTTTACTCTAACACGTATCGTTACTTTACTTGGAATAATTTTGAGTGATTGCTCGAAGTTTCTTGGCACTCTATAAAAAGCAACTTATAATGGAAACAGCATATTAGTCATGTATGCAAAAAGCTAAATCGAGCTCACTTTGTATTACTGTTACTTACTAAAGGATATGTTGAATGAAGTAGGACTAGCTAGTGTGAATTATGCTTTAGCCTATTCACACATGTTACTTACCTGGGGTTGATCATGTTCCGGGAGATCATTTATTTTACAAAATCGAATATGGAGACTCATATTCAACTTAGATCGCAGAGTTAGCTGTAAATCTTCTTTTATAAAAAAAAACACATCCTGACTATATTTATAATAATTTAATTATTACAAAAGACAGATGAGTTTTCTGAGCATCGTTTATATAATACACGAAACAAAAATACTTTAACAATTCCCTTACATCGGACATCGACTTTCAAAGAATCACTTAACTATAATTCTATTGCATCATATAACGGACTGTCAAATAAGATCCAAAATATGAACATTGGTAAATTCAAAATTACTATTAAAAATTTTCTTGTATAAAAAAGGATGTTACACAGTTGAAGAACTCTTAATAGATATATAAACTATTACATAATTGTATTTATTCGTTTTATAGTATTATGCTACGTGTATTTTTTATGACTAATATCCTGAAAAATTTTTTCGGATGCAGAACATAAAAAAAAAGTGAAAAAAATGTTTCTCATCCATTTTTTCAAAATTTTGAAATTAAGTCAAGCTAGGAAAAAACGAAAAATACATATGGATAGACCACGTATTTATGAACAAAAAATGTGCTAACAAAATTTATCGCTAAAGCCACGGTTTTGCCGGAAAAAAATAGTCAAGTGTAACGTTATAACTCGGAGCGAGATGTATGCGTACGCGCGCCTGAATACGTATAACTGTGACACCGACGCATTGAATTACATGTCTCTAAATCAAAATTTGTTCAATCTATATGAGTGTTGGTTCATTTAAAAGACGGAAATAGTAGCTTTCTGATGCTTTTCTGTTTTAAACAAAACAAGCAAAGGATGGAGGGAAAAATCTACTTATATATATTATCACGCCCGAACTCAATCGTCGCAATAAAAAATATAGAAAAAATAAAAGCCCTTCAAAAAAATTCTTTCTTCATTGAGAACTGTTAAAAAGTATGAACACTTCATGATTATCATAGTTTATTAAGTTGTAGTAACGTGGATTAAAAAAAAGTACATCTCAAATCATTTTAATTTAATTGCTTGATGATTTTATTGATAAATATATATATTGTAGGCTGTAGGCCAGGCAACGAATGATCAAAAAAGGGTGTAGAGGGAAATTTTAGGGACAGAAAATTTGACTTATGAACTTTGGTTGGACTAGTCTGAAGATGAACATATCAAAAAATTTTTTGGTTTTTCGCTTATATCTCGGAAACTATGCGTCGTATGGAAAAAGGTAATCTATACAATATTAAACACAATTAAATTTCCTATAAGAATGTTTATATTCATTTTCTTCCTATGTGTTATAGTTTACGAGATATTCGCCAGCCAAAATAGATAATTAAAAAAAAGTATTAGGTACCTTGAATATTTCTATCAAAGCGGTTTAACGTGGTCTGGTCAGTCACAAAACGACCTTTATTTTACAACACTCGACGTATTCATTAACGTAATATTTTGTCGAAATCTATACATTTCATTACATATACAGTGTGACTCACTTAAAATGAAGACGCCCTTATAACTTTTTTATTTTGTTTCCGATTTGAATCAAATTTTACTCAAGTATAGAACAAATTAGGGTCTACTTATAACCAGAAAAACATTCGCCTGCTACAAAGGCATAGCCTTCTGTAGTACCAAAATTTGCTGAAAAAAATAAAAACATTTTGAATGTTAAAAATTCTAAAAAACGCACCGGATCGCCGCCACAACCGTAAATACACACATACACAATACATACAACAAACCGCTTTGTTAGAAATATTCAATACTTTTTTTTTTAATTATCTATTTTGGCTGGCGAATATGTCGTAAACTATAACACACAGGAAGAAAATGAATACAGACATTCTTGTAGTAAATTTAATTATGTTTAGTTTTGCATAGATTACCTTTTTCCATACGACGCATAGTTTCCGAGATATAAGCGAAAAACCAAAAAATGGGACCTTTAAAGTGCCCCCTCCCCCCGCTCACCACGTAGGAGTGGGGACTTTTGATATGCTCATCTCCAGACTAGTCCAAACAAAGTTCCGAAGTCAAATTTTCTATCCCTGAAATTTCCCTCTATAATCATTCGTTACTTGGTCTACTGTAACTTGCCGAGAAATTCACCAATTGGAAAAAATAAAATATCGCTATTTCGGAAAAAATGAATACTTTTCGAATGTTCACTCACAAATTCCTTTACTTTTATGCATTTTTTCAAAAATATGATTAATCATATCCTGATAAGAAATTGCGATTGTCACGATCTTATCCTTACAACTATGAAAATATCTTCGATTGTTTTGAATATAAATTCTGGAACTCTTTCCAATACATTAACAAATGTATAAGGAATTCAATGGATATAGCTGAAATGTGGATAGGTGTATCTGTAATAAATACAATACAGTAAAGGCACGTAAAAATTCATGCGAGCGATTCATCGACCATGTGTGGTGTCTCTGTATGCGTTCATAATTATATATTTTCCCTCCAGACTGACTTAGTCACTAAGAAAAATGTTAAAAATGTATAATTAGAAAGAGAAAAAAGCTTTATTTTACTTGTTAAAACTGCTAAGAATTTTTAGAGGTTCCGTAGTATGCGCTTGGCCGAGCAGAGTGACAAAGTTATTTCACTATTTTTTTCCGGGAAAACCGTGGCTTTAGCAATAAATTTTATTAGAACATTTTTTGTTCAGAAACACGTGGTCTACCCACCTGTATTTTTTTATTTTGAAAAAAACCTATAAAAATTTTTTTTTCACTTTCTTTTGTTCTGCATCCGAGCGGAATTTAAACTTTTCAGTATATTATTCCATACACTTTCACGAACTCATTAAAAAAATATATTCAGTTTGCAACTTTTTGTGGGTTTCACTATAAAATGATCTCTATCGTCTGAGCTATCTAGATAAAATCTACTCGCCCACTGATAAATCAATTCATACGACTAAGTTAAAAAATTAATCCAGACTCACGATTGTGTTTACGGACGCCTATGAGAATAATATAAATAATGCACATGACAAGGCCAATATATTATATCTACACACGGCGTTTTCTTAGCGGGGATACGCCGTATATAACAGTATAATCTGGGGTAGAAAATGTATCTGAGGAGGCTTTGTTTTCTACAAAAATTAAGCTCGGCTAATACAAGCCCAAGCGAATGAGAATGGGATCCACATATGATCTTATGAACGACTTTTCTCGTTTACCTTCACTACCCTTATACTCCTCCCACCTCACCCTGGGTGATAAAAAATATACCTAAGTAATATAAAGTTATATGGGTAACGTGTATGATGAAAGCATAAACTAATTTCAAATTTCATTTAATATTTAATGCGGATTGTGATAAATTATTTTCTGGAAAACACACAATACACGGGCTGGTACAATGAAATAGGACAATCCTTATAACTGCTTTGTTATTTTCTGGCAATTTGTGATTTAATCGTGGATGAACGGGGAAAATTTTAATAATGCAATATTAATAAATAAGTCAAGTGGGCGAGCAAGGAGTACCTATTCGTGGAAAGCCGACCAGGAAGTTACGCAAAAAGAATAATAAATTTATTGGGTGAGTAAAGTTTGCCCCACAACTTGTTTTTTAAACTGTTTTTTTCTCAGGAAGTTTGCGCCGCCAGTTATGCGCAGTCCTGTCTAGAGGGGGGGCTGATTTCCCCGGGCCTGGGCTTGTTTGGGGGGCCCAGAAACTTTTTTTTGGATTTCTCCCCCCGCTCATCAAAAAAAATTTTTTTTTCGGATTTCTCCCCCCAGTTCATCAAAATTTTTTTTCGGATTTCTCCCTCCTCGCTTAGCAAAAAGTTTTTTGATCAAGGAAAACTTTGTTCGAATTTCCCTCCCACTTTACACCCCAAAATAATTAGCTAGCGCCCTGTCCGTTTTCGAGTTATTAACCACTGAAGGCGAGAGCCAAGTTAACGCTTTTTTGGTCACATTAACAAAAAATTGCAAATAGTACAGTAACCGAAGCAGTAAAAAAGGTAAAATTCCCAGCCCAAAAACGATGAAAGGAATTTCCTTAATTTATGCTTTGGAAACCACCCCTAGAAACTGAAAAAATAATAACTCTCCTAATTTTACGAATAAATTAACAAAAATCCATATGCTTATGCTTTTGAGGTCGCTGAATATGACTGTGAGGTCAAAACTTATGAGACGAAAATATTGAGGGTTGAAATCACCCTTAAATACTGAAAAATTAATGACTTCTAATTTTACGAATAAAATCACGAAAATCCATAAACTTCTATTTTTGAGGTCGTTGAATATGATTATGAGGTCAAAACATAGGAAAGACGAAAATATTAAGGGTTGAGAGGGTGGTTTCAACCCACCCTTAAATACTGAAAAATTAATAATTCTTCTAATGTTATAAATAAATTGACGAAAATCCATATACTTATATTTTTTAGGTCGCTGAATATGATTACGAGGTCTAAATTTATTTAAAAAATGGTGGATTAAAAATGGTCACAAAAGAATATAGTAATATGTCTAATATTAATGTAATATTAAAAATACAGATTGTTACAAATAAATCAAATTAATACAATTAAGTAAACTAATTAAATAATATTTTTAATCCGCACTCTAAACATGCTAAAATGCAATGCAACCCGCATTTTTTTCGTACTCTTCGACAAAACAGAAGGCTATTGCTCATTTCTCTACTTACTATAGACATTTAATATGCGCGTACAAACTGAAAAATTTCAACATTATTTCAAACTGTCATATCTCTGGAACAGTTTGTCGTAGGGAAAAAAATAAAAACCCAAACTCTTCGTTTTTTTATAAGCTTCATTTCATTCGTATATCATGTTTTTATCAATCTTCGAGTTTTTGAGATATTTCAATTTTAAATAGATTATTTCACTCATTAACGCTATAGCCAATGAGAGCCCGTTTTTTCAAAACATCGCACCAATCAAACGTCATTATTAGTGGTAATTCAAGCTAGATCGGCTTTTGACAGGACCAACATGCAAAATTTATCGCTCTAATTTTTTAGGTCGCTGCAGCGGCAAATATGCGAAAATTTTTTGACGTTTTTGTCGTGAAATATTTTTGGCAAATAGGGCAACTCGAGCTTTTAAGTTTTATCTATAAATATCTTCTCTAGCTTATTATTAATTGTTAACGTACTTACCTTGTAAATTGTAATATTGTATTATGTAGTAGCAAACAAAAACACACCTCAATTCCAAAGCGAATCTTGTCTGAAATATATAGGCTGTAACTTTTGCCTATCTGTAACTATTTCAGTTTTCCTAGTGTTAAATCAGGTAACAATTACACACAAAGATTGTACTTAATATACCTAGCTCATAATACAGGAACAAGTCAAGCACAGCTTTCAATAGCTCAATAACGTAGTTACAAAGGTAAGCAAATCATTTATTATAAATGTCAAGTACACATTCGCTCTGGAACAAACTAAAAATGTATAGTACTTACATATTATGGTAATCTACCAAAAAGTAACTCGTTGAACCAAAGCTGTGCATCAAACATTATAATTTGTTGTATTTAAAATTCTCTTTGCTTAACAAAGCAAACCTCAACATAATTCATAAACTTCGTAAGTTAAAAGTGAGGATTAAATACGTAAATATGAGTCGATGAACATTTATTTATTATGGAATATAACTTGTAGCGCTAGATGGCGCTCTCTATGTCAATCTCGGAACCATGGGTGTATATTTTATTTGGGCGAGACATCGGTACTAAAGTAGTGCTCTCTCTATCGTTCCTCGTCGTATTGCACCTCAGAAACGCCTGAAAGGTGTTAAGCCAGTCTATATATTATAATATCTAAGGTTTCAACTCGTTTTATTTACTAGTTGCCATGGAAACGTCACTAGATTATTTTAAAATATAGCGAATCTCCGTTGTTTCTACTGCGTTTGTTTCAGATTTGCTGTTTTGACAATATGAGTCGGTTTGGAAATATTTCTGTATATCAAATTAATGATGAAATTGAAAATAAAGGTCAGTAAACTCCAAAAAGTGACAAGAAAACGTCTGAAGGCAGTTAATGAGAAAACATAATATTGAAGATGTACTTAATGAATTATTTATTCGTGAAATATTCTCCTCAAATACCACTCGTGCTTTAAATTTTATCTAAAAATTTTTTCTCAAGCTAAGTCGCCCTTAGTTAATATAACTCGTGCAAATTGGCAGTTTATTATCAAAGATTAAATCCCTCCCGCTAAAGCGGTCGGGATTTAATCAGATAATAAACTGCCAATTTGCACTCGTTATATTACCAGGCAACACGCTTTCGAAAAAATTTTCGATAAAATTTTAAGCACTAGTGATATTACATACGATAATTTCCTTGCGTATTCGCTCAAGCGCCATCTTTAAATCTTTATATCTCCGGAACAGTTTATCATAGGAACATTTTAAAAAACCAAACTTTTCTTTTTTTATAAGCTTCATTTTTGTACTCTTACCATTTTTTATAAAAAATATCTTCTGAGCAGTTTCCAAAACCCGTTTTTTTTCAAAAAATCAAACCAAACTTTTGTTTTTTTATAAGCTTCATTTTTGTACTCTTACCATTTTTTATAAAAAATATTTTCTGAGCAATTTCCAAAAACCGGATTTTTTTCAAAAAATTATGAACATTTTCATTATTGAAAATGAGTACAGAATGAAAAATAATTATTTTAGAAATTCTAAAAAATTTGAGCATGTTAGTAATAATATGCATTAACAACATCTAGAAGGATTTTAAAAAAAAATTGAATTAGGTAATAAGAAATTAGAGCAATACGACTAAAAAAATATGGCGCATAAATTTTTAAATGCGCTACTATTTTGTTTGTAACTTTTTTAATTTTCATTATAATACGTCTCAATCGAAAGAAAATTTTAATACCTTTAGGTTTTACAATCTTACAAATTTTCTCATAGTGTAAATTTTGAGTAATTTTAGATTTTAACGTCGTATATTTTTTTCTGAACGTTTCAGCGCCATTTTGAAAATGCCATATTTCCAGTACTAAACATCCGAGAAAAAAAAAAAAGAAAAAACCGTTCGATTTGTTTTCGTAAAAGCTTTAATTTTGCACCCTTGCATTTTTTTATTAAAGCAGACATGTTTCGAGTAATTTGAAAAAATAAGAATACTGATTTTAGGGGGTGAAAATTGCAATTTTCATTTCGCAATATCTCGAAAAATATGCATTTTAGCAAAAAAGTGTATAAGATCTTTCTTTCTTATAATTTGATTCTCTATCAGATTATGTGTATTTTTTGCGACAACCCCTATGAGGGACCACCGGTGGGGAACATCCTTGACCAAAAAGCAGGAAAAATGACAATATAGTTTCTTATCTACATACTTTATGAAGCACGTTGAAGAAAAAAAAATTGGAAATTCATTACATCGTTTTCGGGCTGGGATTTAAAAGCTTCACTTACTGTACTAAAAGTGCGCTAGATTTTTTTACTGGGATCCAAAAGAGCGCTTGCTATTCTTTATAATTTGAGACTGTTTTTGTTAATGGGACCAAAAAAAAGGGCGCTAGTTACCAATTCCGACAAAAAATGTAAATTTTGCAGATAAGATATGTTCTATCACCAACCACCCTCAACATCTCAAGTCAGGTTGAGATCCTTACACCTGCTCTACAGTATTCAAAAAATAAGCTCTGAGTACAGTTTAAGTATAAAATCGACTAGATATCGAGTCAGAAAGATTCAGCACCTACCACAACTTCACAAGAACCTTCAGGATATACATACCTGAAAGGGAAGAGGAGGCAACTACGAAGACATTCAAATGATACCATATGGAGTACTGACGGATCAAAAACGTAAAGACGTACTGAAACAGGAGTTACGGGAAACCCACCAGAGACAGATATCAGTCTCAACTTGGGTAGTACCGCAACAGTGTTCCACGCAGAAGTCACAGCTATAGAAATTAGACGGAGATCATACACTGACAAAAAAATTCGTGTTATCACTGACAACCAAGCAGCTCTCAAAGCTCTAGATGCAATAGAGAAAGATACTTTCCAAAAGGGTAAAAGATTGCCTTAATTCTCTGGCGGACTACAACAGTGTACAATTGGGGTAAATGCGAGGACACCAAAACAATGAAGGTAATGAAAAAACAGATAATCTGGCCATAGAGGTGTAAAAACAGCCTTGACGGGACCCAAGCTAACCTGCGGGATATCATGTAATACCGCAAAAGAATTGGTGAAGAAACTATTAAGTCAGAAACTCAACTTGTTTTGAACTGGGGCACCAGAGATGAGGCAGTCACGGATATTTATCACTAAAGGACCATGCAAGACAATGACCAACGAATTGCTAAAGCTGACATCTGAAATATGCAGTGGGCATCCTAACAGGTCACTTCACACTAAATAAACCTAAGCAATATAGGGGTGAGGGACAATTCAGAGTGCAAGATGTGTGGTGAGGATGAGGAATCTCCTCACCATATACCATGTCAATGCTCAGCCCTGGTGGCTGGAAGGTTTTCGTACCTCGAGGGATCATTCGTGTCTCCAGAAGAGATAGCCAGCGCTTCCATCGACTGTACACACACCTTTTGGGCGGAATGTGACTAATGGAATAAATAGACGGGGTACAATAAGCCTCCATTCACAGGTGGATCAGTCCGCCGGACGAGTCTCTCCAGCCCAGTCGGCTGACCTGTCCTCTGATATATATAGTAAACGGACAAGTCGCGGCACGGTCGTGAGTCAGCTTGACCAACAAAGGGACCCACAACACGACCTGGACCAATTCGTGCTATTTCACTTGTGTGTGGACCAGCGTATGCTGTTTCTGATGGTTGAATTATTTTTAAATGCCTCACGGTCTATTAAAAATGTCTTTTTAAGATATTCTTCCTAGTAATTGGTAGGATATATAACAGAACTTGTATTTTTAATCTTCAAAACTTTTGTTAATTGCCAAAAATCTTAATGTTGCTCTGGACAAACTGCATCCCTCATGAAGGTATTTTTCTTTTCAATGAGAAGTTTTGCTAAATTTAGCAATCCAACGTAAATGAGTATACCCCCTCTCTTTTTCTCAACTGTTCCTTTGCCCATACACACGTTTCTTCTACGTTTTTTGAAAAAATAATTATTCCTCCGACTATTACAGCATTTTCGTTTATTCGTGACAAAAGGGATATATTGTCAATACGTTGTTGAGCGCAGTTGGTATAACCAAATTACAAATAGGTAATGTAAGGAATTATGTGATGTAGGTAAATGTATTATAAGATGCAGATATAATAACTATACGATTAAAATCCTCTATTACCTACTTCGATCAGGTACTAAAATTCCGATTCGGATTATCCGAATCATCCCGAGCGTATTTAATCTTGACGTGAGTCTAATTTAACACAATAAATGATTTAACATTTAACCTAACCTCTCTTACCTCTAAGAACTTTGGGAGTTTGACACGACTTTAACATTAATAATTTACCTTAATGCAACCTAGAAAATAATTTATGTCACTGTAATAAGTTAACAATTTACAAAAAGTATACTAGCAATACAACCGGCAACACATTTTCTCTAAATATGAAGTCTTCTTGCCCAAAATGGCAACATGTCAAATCCACAGTAAATGTCCGAGGTCTTCGGCGGCATTTCTGCTAGATCAAAGGAGTGTCGCATATGGCATTTATATGTGACCAAATGAGAATACTCGGGCCGTCTATGTACTGTGTGGCGAATGGAAAATTGGTCCCGTCTGGTCGCAGTCACGAGTCGGGTCCAGGTTGGCCTAGTGAACGCTTTGCTTCAGTACAGCGGGTTGCCATAGCAATCCAGAAGGAAAAAAACGATTGAAGTGTAAATAACAGTAATACCAACTTATAATTATAGACCGAGCAAATGAAAACCACCCAGACACATTAAGAATTTGTGCGCGTAAGGTTGCAAACAAGGTGGAGTAACTAGGAGTTCTCGTCGACAATTCATACCGGTAATGGGATTCGACGAAGAATACAGATAGCAAGTTGTCACATTAATTTTACATTTACTCGAACCAATATATAGGAAGCCACTAAGATCCTTAATGAATTGAAATGTAATGCCTATGAAACATATGTTGTTAACTATGTCGAAATATTTTTGCACATATATTGTTCAGTTTATATTTTATATTATTAATTGCTGTATTGAGCAGAGTTGTTTCCTGATCCTAGGGATTAAGGAATAAAAAGGGAAAAACTGACACGACAGAAAAAATTTCTTTGTCCAAATTTGGCGTCAGCGCGTCAAAATACTTCAAAAAATTTAGATCAGGAATCAGAACCAGAAACCAGCCACCCGACAACAAACCGTTACATAATTTGGCGCCCGGGCAGATTTAGACTTTTCTTACCCTTTTTAGGGGATGGTTGATGAAAACTGACACGATGGAATTTTTTTTTCCAAAATTGGCTTCAGTGCATCAAAATACTTCAGAAAAGGATGAGACCTTTTTTTGTAGACCTGTGTTATTAAAGTTCCTTTAGATAGAACTGTAATAATAACTAAAAGCTAATCGCAAAATAATAAGGCAACGGTAAGCATAGAAATTATAATGGAATTACTTACTCTGTATAGAGAAACAAACCTTCAACTAGACTTCTTCCAACACCTAGGTATATGCCATTCATATAAAGTGTATATTTCATGAACATTAACTGAAAAATATAACTGGTGATAAATATTTTTCCTGCTATTTATTCCGAGTTAACTCAATATAAACTCAACTAGCGTTAAATATATTACTCATAGTCGTTGCGTACTTATAAGCAAATTAAGGACTTTTAATTTTGCACTCGACGTCTATTTCTCTCCGTCCATATTAATCTTTGTCTCTTCCGTCCCTCCCTCCTTCTTATTTCGCATGGTTTCGAATAACGTTTCTAGACAAAATAACAGAATTCTCTTACATCCATCACAAGTAAACAGATGTAATGAAATAAGTTGACGTTTTTAGTGAAAGTCTCTTAGATAAGTCGAAAACAACTACTGTTCTTATACATATTCCTTCTCATTTTTATTATGTTATTCGTAAATGTTGATTAACATTTAATACTTTCTGTAGGATTAAGAGTTCTGAATGACTAGGAAACGTAAACGATAAAAGCCGATTTACTGCACTATTTTTGTAATTATTGTACATTCTATAGCATATTGTCCACACATTTTTAGAATGAGTACATTTTTTAGCTACGTTGCTTTATTTTTAATTTCGGCATATATACAGTGTGTCCCAGGATAGATGTAACAAGAGATGTAATGGACCAAAAATTTTGGAATGATATTTGGAGATTGAGTCCTGCTTGTTGTAAAACTAAAGTATACCAAAAATTACTTGATTTGGTGTTCTACAGGGTGTTTTATAAGCAAAGTTGTAAAAATCACCACTAATAAAGTACCTTTATTTTTCAAAATAAGAAAAAATTCCACTAAGAAAAGTTATTTAAAATGCAATTTTATACCTCTATACCAAATTTCAGGAATGTAAAATTATTTTTTTGAAACTTCCCATTTTTTGCGAATTAAGAGTTGAATTCATATTTAAAGTTGTGTAGGAGCAAATGTTAATCATCTCAAAAAGTAGGCTATTGGTAAATAAAAAATTGAATATACGAGATGTAAGAAGGTATAATGTTAATCGAACTAATTGTAAAACAAGAAACAATTACTAACAGAAGATTAATGAGGTTTAAAAATTATAACAAGTAATAAATGTCAAAAACAGTTTCACAAACAAATTAATTATTGATCAATAAAAAACAATGTTTACAATTTTTTATTATTCGACGTAGCTACCACTCACATCCACACACATTTCGATCCTTCGCCCGAAGTCTTTAAAACTGTTTCGAATATGATCTAACGGTATGGAGTTTACGGCTTTTGTAATTCTCTGCTTCAATACTGCTACATCGTTAGGAAGTGGTTCAGCGTAAACCAACTGCTTGAGGCGACCCCATAAAAGAAATCCAATATTGGGATCTCGCCGGCCACTTGATCGGTCCATTCCTGGCAATCCAATTTTCTCCAAAATTTAAATTCAACCACCGATTAACCATTTCTGTGGAGTGGCCAGGGCAAACATCATGTTGAAAATGAACTAAAGCCATACCTCTTAAAATATTTAAATGTTCTTCAGAAAATCTTTCAAGAAGCTGTAAATAAGTATGCTAGTTTAACCTTCCCTCAATGAAATAAGGTCCAAGAACTCCAACGTGATAAGAAACGGCACACCACACATTCACTATTTTATAATATTGTCTTCTACAATGAATTCTAAAATTTGGATTTTCAGAAGCCCAAAACCGACAATTCTGAGATGAAACAACACCATTGGTTGTGAATGTGGATTCATCTGAGAAAATTATGAAATGATGAAAAAATCTCTCTTCCATGATTTTTTCTCCAATGGTCAAACAAAAATCCAACCTACGGCCGTCATCTCCCTCTTCAAGCGTATGTTTATAATTTGCTTTATATGCCCTAATTTTCTTTGCCTTGTAAATTCTCTGGAGTTCAGACTTGCTAATATTAATAAGAGCTGATCTCTCTCTTAGTGGCATCCTAGGATTTTCTATAACAGAGGAGGCATGAGCTATAATAGCCCCAACATTGTCTTCATTATATACTTTTATTTTTCTTTTCATGTTAAGAACACTACCAGTAGCCAGAAACTTTTTAATTATTCTCATAGCCTGAGTACGTGACAAAGCAGTGTTTGGAAATTTCAAATTAAATTGGCTTACCACTTCGTTAATTTGAAACAGAAATTAAGGATAATATTGACTACGTTTGACAGATATGTCAATAATAAATGATAAATGTGTATCCACTGCTTTTCTCATAGCCTACTTTTAGCTTCTACATAACTTTAAATATTAATTCACAAAAAATAATTTTTATACAGTTTTAATTGAATGGTTCAAAATAAAATACTAATTTATTGAAAAAATGGGAAGTTTCAAAAAAATAATTTTATATTCCTGAAATTTGGTATGGAGGTATAAAATTGCATTCTAAATAACTTTTTTTAGTGGAATTTTCTTCATATTTTGAAAAATAAAGGTACTTTATTAGTGGTGATTTTTACAACTTTGCTTATAAAACACCTTGTAGAACACCAAATCAAGCCATTTTTGGTAAACTTTAGTTTTACAACAAACAGGACTCAATCCCTAAATACCATTCCAAAATTCCAAAATTTTTGGTCCATTACACCTCTTGTTACATCTATCCTGGGACACACTGTATATTATTATTCTTTCCATTGTCCTTTTGGGCTTTTTAAGAAATTTGGTAATGTTTTTGTCTAGGTCAAGATTTTGTAGAATAAACTACCAGAGCTTGACAAGATAGATCTTTGAAATCAAATTCAAAAAAGTACAATGAGCAATGTAATGAAGCATTCATAAATTCATGTTCCATTATTAAAGTTTCCGGATTTACACACGACACCAATATGCACACGGCACGGCAAATCTACCCAGCTCCCGTCTAGAGGTACGGATTTGCACACGACACTAAACTATACGTAGTTCTACGTCACCAGTAAGCGAGGATTCTCGGATATAATAGCCAGCCCCAAATCAACTAATTCAGTGTGGACAATTCTGGCAATCTGTCTCCAGCGTGGTGAGCTGGACATATTACAGTTTTAGTGCATCTCTCGATGCAAAAACGATGGAACGAATGCAATCTGACCTAGGGAACCCTTCAGCGTGGTGAGTCTCGAGTCGATAGTAATTCCCGACGCCGCACAGTGGAAAAAAAAAGCCTTTTTTGGACAAAAATCTGCCTACAAGTCAAATCTTAATCAATTTTGATCTACCTTGGCTTAAAATCTAGCTTATTGGCTACACTTTCAGAGTATACTGCCTAAATTGCAAACCCCGATTTCCTAACCTCAAAAAAATGTATCAAATATGACTCACTTTTTTCTATTTCTACAAGTCAATTCTTGATCGATTTTGACAATCCTGGGCTTAAAATACAGGTTATTAGCTACCCTTTCAGTGTTTACTGCCTAAATTGTGAACCCCGATTTCCTAACCTCAAAAAATCTATCAAATATGAAAGTAATCACTTTTTTATATTTCTACAAGTCAAATCTTGATTAATTTTGATAATCCTGGGCTAAAATGCAGGTTATTAGCTACCCTTTCAGCGTATACTGCCTAAATTATGAACCCCAGGATTGTCAAAATTGATCATGATTTGATTTGTGGAAATACAAAAAAGTGACTACTCTCATATTTGATACATTTTCTGAGGTTAGGAAATCGGGGTTTGCAATTTAGGCAGTACACTCTGAAAGTGTAGTCAACAACCTACATTTTAAGCCAAGGTAGATCGAAATTGATTAAGATTTGACTTGTAGGCAGATTTTTGTCCAAAAAAAGCTTTTTTTTTCTACTGTGCGCCGTTTCGCCGCCAGAACCAGAGCGGATGAGCCTGACCTGTAGACCTCCTACAGCGTATTGAGCTGGGAAACTTTTTGAGTCGACGATATTCGCCCGACGCCCGATGCCACTCCAGTAGCAGCAACGCATCGCATCGTTACACTCGTTCACTCTCTCTCTCTCTCTCTTTCTCTCTCTCTCTCCCTCTCTGTCTCTCTCTCTCTCTCTCCCTCTCTCCCTCTCTCTCTCAGATAATAGAAAATGTTATCCTAAGAACCGTAAAAGATACGGACCTGTATAACCTGTACCTGTATGTTATGTAATACTGCCACACATTACCCGTTTGAAGAAGAAAAAAACCGCTGCCCAAGGAATCACTACTTCCACATCCAGATTCTCTATCTAAGTCACTCACAACGAAGAAACTTTGTATGTGAAAATAATTGTTTATGGAACTTTAATAATATAATATTTGAAATCCTCTACCCCAAAAACCCATAAAACGATACCCCACATCGGTATTGGAGTGGGGGGGGGATGAAGTAAAAAAGATATTTTGAGGTTTTTGGTTTTTGTACATACACTAAATAAACTCTTCATTTTACTTGGAATTATATTTTCTTCTAATATCTTTCTATGTATCTCTCATTTATTGCAAAATAGGACAAAATAGTTCCTTGGTGTCGACGTTCTCCACAGTATATACGTTCATTATGTGTTGCCTTTCAGATTCCGTACGTGTACAGTCTTTAAAACCAGTGCTCGGTTAGAAACTGTGTCACAAAATAGTTTGTTTCTTGATGATTACATGCCAGCCAAGGTTTTAACTGCAGAATAAGCCTCTTTGCCCGCTCTCCTCCTCCCATATGTTTTACCACTTCCTGATGGCGATTTCTCTTTCTTCACTTCTGTGTGTCATATTTTGCCCATCTCTTTATCTCTATTCCACCAGAAGTTCAATCGGTGGGATGCCCGTAACCACTTGCAGAACCCTTGTGGAAGCCGTCCTGTAAGCTGTCACTCTAACCAGCATCCTCCTCTATATCTTTTCCATGATATTTCTACATCTCTTTATTCTCATAGCCCTAAACCACACTAGTGCTACATAGAGGAGAGTCGATTGTACGACATTGTACACCACGGCTCTCTTAAAGCTACTTGAACCACCTATGTTAGGCATAATTCTTGCAAATGTCCCTACACTTATCTCAGTCTTATCGCAGGTCACCTGTCCCTCGTTTATCCACTCCGAGTTCTTTAAGGGTTTTGAACGAACGGATCTCTGTATTTTGTCTGGAATTTTATATCTTTTATATGCTTATCTCTATAGCATTTGAAGATTATTTGCCTTCTTCGGTGCCATGAATAATTTGTGTTGTGGCAGCAATTCATTCACACTTCTCAGCGATTCAGTTGCTCTGCCTGCCAAGGCCTTCTTATCATTTGCGCAGATCATATCCGTCAGATCATCTGCGAATTCGACCCACTCTTAAATTCTCCTCATGTAAAATATTCCACAGGGTGAGTCTGTCTTCGTCATCTCAATTATATCTCTAGAGGTATGAATTTTTCAATCTTGAAACTAGTTCTCTATGGCTCTGATAAGCAACTTCCCGTCTCCTCAACTGCCCAATTGCCAAGCTCCATGTTGACCGTATTCCTTATATCTAATGTGATCAATGCACTCAGCTTCCTCCCCGATGTCCTGACCGCGTTGTCCGGGACTCCACTACCCGTATCATTGACCTTCCATCAAGAAAGCCATACTGTTGGTATGCAATAATGAAGTTACTGGGATGTTTGCATGTAACTAAAATGGAACACGCTGAAACAAAAATCCTCACTAGTTCCAGCAAAAAAATGCATTGTGTATGAATTTGTATTACTCTGTATATTTCCAGTTAAACTTAGTGTTACATAAAATTATACACATACACCCCTCTTCAAGGGGTTGTAAATTTCCCAGATAAGAATTTCGGGTAGGTGTTCATAGAATTTCTTACTTCGATGAAAGAAAAGTCATAATACCAAATTTCTTGTGGTCTAGTGGCTTTCAAGTAGAACCACCTACGCAAAGCAAGAATAAGGAAACATGTGAATCAAGTTATGGCAAGAGATGAAGAGGTCATCCTTTAAAACGTTGGACTGGTGTCAAGGAACTGATAGGAAGGAACTTTAGTGATACCCAGGTAACTGCAATAGGAACGCGTGATGCTGTCAGAAGTACCATACAGCAAAGGGATGTCAATTAGAATGAAGCATGGATTTCAAAACGTTTGTCGAAATATTGTGAAGGAGAAAATGAATCCTTTTACTCGAGAAACTAACAAATATTTGTTAACACAGTTATAGTGTGTTTCAAAAGAAAGATGTAATTTAATAACAAACGTTATAAAAAATAAAATAGTGACTATATACCATATAATTACGAATACAGTTTTTTTGAAATTACATGCCTTATACCGTATAATTCAAATTAAGCCAGGTAGTCGAACACACGATACAGCATATAAAGAAAGGATGTGTAGAGCACAGGTCAAAAATGTATATAAAAAACATACACGTGCCAGGATATACATCTGTACGTCTATAGATTTATCAACCTTTTACAAAGGCTCAATTTACTTGTCTCAGGTACAAACTTAATATAATAATCGGGCACAGGATAACGCTAGTTTTTTTAGAACATTAATTTGTATATAAAAGTAACAGAATAGGATTATTAGTATTTTCCCGGTTATGTAAGTTTCTCCAAAGAAAGCTGATAGTTCTTGAATAAATATACCTGTTAGATTATTACGATTAGCTTCAAACGTCAAATTACCATGCACGTTTAAATTATTTTTCAGTATCTGCAAGTTAATTCTATTTACAGACCTACCTTGCACTGACGAGAGCCAATAGCTCGAAACTGCAGTCTGCAAGTGGTATGAGATGGCTGGCACGAGAGCTCCTTTAAGTAGGAATAAGTCTTTCGGCTGGTGTGTATTAAAATCGAAACTTTAGCGTTTTGTGGCAATAGATAGTTATTGCACTAACGCGGCCAAGCTTGTAATACGTAATTCAGCGCTCGGCGGGGCTTTAGTCCGGGGAATAGCTGTTGGTTGCAGTCTGGTTTTTATTCCTTATATATTTAAGGAAATGTATAGAGGAGTTCGACAAAATATTTCACTAGTAAATAATTCTATTTATTCTGAAAATCTTTTAGAACCATATTTTGAAAATAAACCTTATAAATTACATGAACAACTATTTCTGTAGAATCGTAGAAACCAATTCTGGTTGAAAAATTTGAATACTGGCTTGATACAAATGTTATTACATAGTTTTGTTGTATTTGGTAGGTATAGAATTGTTTATTTTTGGCTCAATTTTTTCTGAAACAAATACAATTAGGCTGTTAATTTTCCAGATAAGCTGTCCTTGCACAAGTTTGGTTAGAAAATTGAAAATGTGTTTTTATGAAATACTAATGCCTCAACATTTTTATTGTTAATATATTGAGAGTTGATGGAAGAGTGACAATTAATTATTTGTAAGAAAAATACGAACTGCATAATATTTAACAATTCAAGCAGCAGCAATAGGTGCTAAAATAAATTCCTCGCTTGTGTTTTGTGCGTTTATTTATTTAAGTCACTTGCATGGACATACTCATAAAATGTTGACGAATTGCGGTTTCCAACCAAAAATTTACCTTATAGTGGAGTCATATATCAGAAAATTTTAATGTTCTTCTTGTTCTAGTAGGCTTAAATCAAAAAATGTAAATTATTCAGGTAGTTTTCGTAGCACCGTTGAGGTGTGTTAGGGGCGACAAACCCATATGTATATACATCAAATTCTTCGTTAGATAGTCCTCTCCAAGTCCTATAAGTTTAATTCAAGATTTTCCCTAACCCTGAATAATTATTCAAAAAATCCAAAAAGTGATTTTTCCCCATGCAATTTAAATGGGAAACTTCATGTTTCCATAGCCAACATTTAAAATCAAAATTTTGAAAAACCAATAACTACGTACATTCTTTTTTGGATTTGGAAACAAGAAATATATAAAAAATTAAGTCATTAAGTCATTCTTGCACCCTAGTGGACACTTACTAAGAGTGGCGAAACCATCTTGGCGTGTTTCGAGAGAAAATTACTAAGGAGAATCTATAGGGCTGTCGAAGAAAATGGAAGGTGGAGGAAAAGGAACTTCGAACTGTACAGACTATTTCAGGGACCAGATATTATTAAAATAATTAAACTTAGTAGTCTGCATGTGTTGAGTTTCACGATCGGAGATAACAAAATAGAAGTGATAGAGAACTTCACGTATTTTAGCACCGACATCGCAGAGAATGCAAATGAAGACACAGAAATTCGCAAAAGAATTACCCAGGCCAACAGAGTATATTTGTAACTCTCGTCAACATTCCGATCCCGGGGTATCTACCGAAAAACAAAACTGTGAATATACAAGACCATCATCGGACTAATCTTATGCTATGGGTGTGAAACGTAGACACTCTCTCAGAAATCGGCGAACGCAATCAAGGCATTTGAACGAAAGATATTAAGGCGAATACTTGGACCAGTGAATTATGGCGGCACGTAAAGCATGCGATATAACCACGAATTGAATCAATTTTTCAAAGAGCCATCTGTGGAGACTTATGCGAGATTAAAAAGGCTACAGTGGGCAGGACATGTAGTGAGGATGGAAGATCTCCAAAAAAACTTCTCAATAGACAAATGGATGGCAGAAGACCGGTAGGAAGACCAAGGAGGAGATGAGAAGACGGAGTCAGAGAAGACGCGCAAAACATTGCGCAAATAGAGCGAGAACCATAGCTCTGGGCAGGATAGTATGGAAGAGGACGCTAGAGGAAGTCAAGGCCCGAAACCGGGCTGTGGCGCCGTAGGAGAGATAAATGAAAAAAAAAATGTTATTTTTCCACTAATGGTAAATTTTACATGGAGTGGCGCACCGAAAGCGAAAAGTTTTCTGCTTCTATTTTCGCTTTTTTGAAAAATGCTCGGCTCTGTCGATTTCCTGTGTATTGTCGATCACGCCACTGAATCCCTTAAGCATTGGTAAGACCCACCCTTAATATTTTAAATGGCATTGGTCAGGTAGTAGTACATCGTTTTAAGGCCCATTAAAATATCTTTACAGCTTACTTTTTAAATTTGAATGAACAGTTTTCGAGAAATAACGTATAATCAATGAATGCCATCAAATCACTCCACACACGCTGCAGAATGTGCGACATTTTGAGCAAAATTTTTACTTCTATATGGAAGCTGGTGGTCACCATGTTGAACATTTACTCAACTGACACGTAAATAACTGGTTCATCAAATTCTTTCATTTTAGAACTCAATTTATCTAAAACTATTAATTTAAATTTAAAAAAGCATATCGCTGTAAAGATAATATAACTGGTTTTAAAACAATGTTCTTCTTAATCCTCAAACATTTAAAATTTTAGGAGTGGGTTCTACTGCAAAAATTTCATAGAGTTGCTCTGTTTACGGTGGGCAACCCTGTAAATCCTTATTGTATTGTCATCAGTTAGCAAATTGTAATTTTATATGTAGATTTAGGAAAATACCATTTATTAACTAGTATCGTTATTACAAGCTTTCATTTAACTTGCTTTGTATGTACAGGGTGTTCCTTAATGACGTGCTAATATTTCAGGGTGTGTTTCCTTAGGTGATTTTATGAAAACAAGTTCATATGGACACGGCTTAAATTTTTGCTACAGGGAGGGTAGGGTGTTGAATTTCTTTTTAAATCGATATTTTTTAATTACTCGGAAAGTACATTAGATATAATTTTCAATTTTGGTTTGTGTTAACAGGATATAAAATCACATATTTTAATTAGAAAAGTTATTTTATCGCCCCACCAGTGGCGTCCCTGCAAACATGTCCTCTGATATTTTTTACCAAAAATATGGTACACCACTGATATTTTTCCATGTGGATATTTTTTCTCATTAGCCTGGTCAATTCTACATGAAAACAGTCTCTTATGTTCTTCTCGTCAACTAAATTCAATTTGCTTCATTAAGCAGTATTGACTTATAATATTTGAACACATAAATCTAGTTATCCTGAAATAAATGACGTTTTTACAACATCATTTTCAAAATAATATTTGTTGATGTACAAATCCATCTCGTCGTATTATTTCTTCGATTTTTAGTGATTCATTGAATTTATTTTATTCGAATATCTCAGTAAATATGGTGAATTATACAAATGCATTACGTACATGATCTCGAAGATGGTAATGCAAGACAAGTCAGAAGTATGTATCAGGAAAGATATCCTAATCGCGCCTTGCCAGATAGCCGATTCTTTTCGACTCTTCATCGCCGTCTTTGTGAAACCGCCGAGGTCTACCTTCCAAAAAGGTACTTTAGAAGGTAGACCTCGAACTGTCAGAACACCCAAAATTGATGAAGCGGTGCTGCAGGAAATCGACGAACATTCTGAGACGAGTACGAGGAATACTGTTAGAGCTCTAAATATTTGCCATCAAATTGTTTGGCGAATTTTGGTTGATTCTTTGTGGTATCCGTTCTAAGAGGAATGCAGGCATTACTTTCTAGGGATTTTCTACAGCGTGTGAACTTCTGTTAGCGGTACCGTCAGAATGTTACACTAAATCGCAGTTTGAGTCACAAGATCACAGACAAAGCAAATTTTTCTAGGAATGCTATTCAAAATTTCCATAATAATCATGTATGGACGACGAAGACCCTCGTGTCTCCCATGCCATAACCGAAATCCATTTTCAAGAGCAATTTTCGGTTAATGTATGACTAGGAATTATTGGTAATAATCTTTTATGTCCTTTTTTTCTGCTAAGACGCTTTAACGGACAATCTTGTGTTGCTTGAAGATGTACTAATTGCGTTAAAGAATCAAATGTGGTACATGCTCGATGGAGCTCCTGTTCATTTCAGTATAATTGTTCGTGGCCATTTACATGTGGCTTTTTCTAATCGTCGGATAGGTCGCGGAGGACCTCAGCAATGGCCAGCAAGATCCCCCGATCTCAATATTTTCGATTTATTTTTGTGAGGTCATCTTGAAACCCTGGTGTATAAAACTCCCATTAACACTTTGGCAAATTTAAGATAGTGAATAGTTGCCTCGTGTGAAATAATACGGAATACGCCTCACAGTGTGGAATTTACGTACTTTTTTGGACAAATCTACCTCCGGCGCTGAATTCTTAACCAATTTTGATGTACGTTGGCTTAAAGTGTAGAGAATTAAATATGCTTCTAGATGTCACTGCCACTTTTCCATTTTGGGGATGATTAATTACTTGAATAAGGGATGAAATCCAGAATTTGTTTCTCCACATCCGACCCGATCTATGAAGATGAATAAAAATATATGGAAACAATAGAAGATGATTAAATTTTTGGAGAAAAGATGTTAATATAATTGGAGTTGTTGAAAAAAAATACATTCTAGTATTTCTTGTATTATAATTCACCCCTAAATAGAAAAACATACCTAATACATAAAAATTCGTAAAAACAGTGTTTTGTATTCTGAATGATTGCACTCAACAAAAAATATCCACAAAAGTGTATATATATATCCAAATCAGTCCAATGTAAAAACAATCATATAGAAAAAACACCCCCAGCTCGAATAACCACCCCTAATATTTATAAATTTGTAATTTCCAGATTCAATTTGAAGCATGTTAAAATGGTCTTTACGAATTTTTATATATTGGGGATTGTTTAACCAACTGTAGATAGTTTTTCGGGCAACTATTTCTTAACGCAACCTTGTTGCGTTGTAAATATTTCCCGTTTAATACAAGCATTCTGAATACGAAAAACTGCTTTTTATGATTTTATACATTTTAGGGGTGGTATTCCAGTTGAGGGTAGCTTGTTGGTGAACTATTTCTCAGCCCAATTCTGTTAATATATATTTGTAGACCTTTTATTGCACTCTCTACTTATTAAAAAAAATTGAAAATAAATATTCGGGAAATTCGGAATTTAAATTCTTCAAGGGTAGTATTTCAAGTTGGGGATGATATTTATACTTGCTTTATCTTCAATGAAGTCTTGTTCAATAAATACATATCCCTTTGTAGATATTTTCTGCTGAATAAAAGCATTCAGAATAAGAAAAACTGTTCTTTACCAATTTATATACATTAGGGGAGATTTTTCAAGTTAAGGGTAGTGTTTCGGTGAACTATTTCTCAGCCCAACCCTGTTAATATATATTTGTAGACCTTTTATTTCACTCTCTACTTATTAAAATAATTTGAAATTAAAGAATCTGGAAATTACGAATTTATAAATATTAGAGTTGGTTATTCGAGCTGGGGGTGTTTTTTCTGTATGATTGTTTTTACACTGGACTGTTTTGGATATATATATATATATATATATATATATATGTACACTTTTGTGGATATTTTTTGTTGAGTACAATCATTCAGAATACAAAACACTGTTTTTACGAATTTTTATGTATTAGGTGTTTTTCTATTTAGGAGTGAATTATAATACAAAAAATACTACAAAATTTTTTTTTCGACAACTCCAATTATATTAACATCTCTTCTCCAAAAATTTAAACATCTTCTATTGTTTCCATTTATATTTATTCATCTTCATAGATTGGCTCGGATGTGGAGGAACAAATTCTTGATTTCATCTTTTATTCAAGTAATTAATCATCCTCAAAATGGAAAAGTAGCAGTGACATCTAGAAGTATATTTAATTCCCTACATTTTAAGCCAAAGTACATCAAAATTGGTTTAAGATTCAGGGTCGGAGGTAGTTTTGTCCAAAAGAGTACGTAAATTCCACACTGTGGCGCCGGGAGTATTTGAACGAGTGAGCAATTCGATGCGAAAACGCAGATGGGTACAAGCATGCCTATTAAGTGAAGTTGGCCATTTCCAACAATTTTTGTAAAACAATATTTATCATTATCAATGTTAATAATAATTAGTTTCAATTTGAATTTAATTGTTTTAATCAAGAACTGTGCGTCTGATGAGAAAAACGCAAGAGGCCGTTTTCATGTAGAATTGACCAGGTTAATCAGAAAAAATATCTACATGGAAAAATGTTAGTGACGTACCAGTTATTTGGTAAAAAATATCACAGGACATGTTTGCAAGGACCCCACTGATGGAGCGATAAAATAACTTTGCTAATTAAAATATGTGTGGTTTTATTTCCTATTAACACATACCAAAATTGAAAATAATATCTATAGTACTTTCTGAGATATTAAAAAACAACGATTAAAAAAAAGGTTCAACACCCTATAGCAAAGAATTTAAGTCGTTGCGGACATGTATTCATATGAACTTTTCTTCATAAAATGACCTAAGAAATCAGACCCTGAAATATTAGCACGTCATTGAAGAACACCCTATATGTTAGTATGTTTAGTTCAAATTTTGCAAGTCAATTGTGAACCACTTAACGACGTCCAGTTGAGCTGAAATTGAGCATACACTAGTAGTTCTGGTGACAATACAGTAATATGGTACTAACAAGTGTGTTTTTTAGTTTTAACACTATAATTTGATTAGATAGTGTATTCACTCAGACGTTGTATTCTAAAAAATGGCGAAGGATCCGATATTATTTTAAGTAAGGACGACGCAATGAATATAAAACTAATTAAGACGTAACTAAACATTTGAAAATAAAACTGAGTGTAAAAGAAAACTTTTTAAAAACAAGCATTATTATTTAGGTGTACTAAAACGAAAAAAAAATATAAGCTAAAATGAACTAATTATCTTAAAAGCTTGTCGCGTGAATAGACATTAAAAAAATAATTACTCAGGTACTTACAATCACACAAATTAATGCCTATATGAACTTCTCGCGCGTGACAAGCTTTTAAGACAATTATTTTTTTTATTTTTGCTTTCTTCGTTTTGGTACACCTAAATAATAATAAAAGCTTGTTTTTAAAAATTTTTCCAATAGGATTAATAAATATAAATCACGTATTCAATTATAATTAGTCATATATCACAATGCAAAAGCAGTATTTTGCTTAAAAACAAAATACCATTTCCACGATTCACTTACGTAAGTACTTTGTATATTCTCGGCGATAAGTGATGATGAGTACGTATATGTCACAACAATAATGCTAACTACAACGCCATTTCAGAACGACGCATTTATCGTCAACATGATTACCTTCATTACCATCCGCGATATATTCCTACCAAATCCCATTAGAGTCATTTGCTTTGGAGACAGACACAAGGACATTTTTAAATTCCCATCTAGCGACCATTTTCCCTTATCCATATTAATCTAAGGACCGTCGTCCTTCTCCCCCATATATCTTCGAATAACATCTCGGGGCGAAGAAATACACATACTCCTTCTCCCATATAATTTATTCCGGACCGGTGACGGTGAGTTTTAATAATATTTAGTTCCGATCTGAAGGGGTTCGAGGGGCGGCGGTGGCGGCGTTCGCATAAGCAGTCTTGGCCCTCATTAGACATGTCTCTGCCGTGTGACGGTGGCGCAGTAACCATCTTGTGCCTAAGGACCCCAAGTGCAGATGAGTGGTGGGGAGGGTGACGTCACACGTCGGCGCGCGGTGTCCGGTCCGCCCCCATCGCCCGCCGACTGCTAATCAGCTACTTCACATCGGCTCGACACTACTTTGCCTTATCGATCCCATCTCATCCATATCCAGTTAGTGTTTTAACCATGCGTGTACCTGTACACTTTTAATTAGGCAAATTTTAATTATGTTAATTAATTATGTAAATTTTTTAATTGCGTATAATTACTAATGACGACAATTTAATCGTGATAAACTAAATGCATTTCTTGACCAAATGAGATTTTTTACCACGTGCTTCGAGTTTTGGAGTTTTTTTCTTTTTTATATTAAAAAAATAACTACAAGGTGTTAAGAGTATCAATTTGATTCGGGTCATTTTAAATGACATTACCTTTACACATTTCCTTGTGTTTTTTGTTAGTGCCTTCAAAAAAAAAAGAATAATTATAAGTGACTGGCCTCTCGGGTGGTCCTTAATTTTGATTTTATTTTTTTTTTACCTCCACGTTTTTTTCTGGTAATTGCAGAAATTATTTGTACAAAATTTTAATTTGTTTGAATAACCAGAACACGAGGTGCATTAAGCTCAAAGTAGAGAAAAGGAAAGATTTGCTTTAAAAAACTGATCGAAACCTCTATAAAATGAGTTTAAAAAACTGTAACTGTTTTATTTGTTAATATAGGCATATAAAATTTGACACACATATAGAGAAAAATATTTTTTATAGTTGAATAACATTGTAAAATTATTGATGACATTTATTTGTTAATCGAGGAAACTAAATTTTTAAAAGTCATCATCTGGATTCATTATGCCAGAGCAAAATCAAAACTAATGAATGTATTCCCAATGTTACTTTCACATTCACGTAGTAGAGTGGAAGTATAGTAAGGGTAAAAAAAAATTGAAATATTTTTTGATTCAAATAGGCTCAGAATCTCATGAAACGTCAACATTTTAAGTTTGAGAGAAAGAAAATTTGTCTGTCTATAACCTTTTTTATGAGCACAATTACTCTGGAACGATTTATGACACTGATTTGAAATTTGGTAAATTTATATATTATAATGAGATAGAATCTTGTACCGTTGAAGGGTTGGGGAGTAATTGGGGGAGAATGGGGGAAAATGGGAGTAAACGCATAAAGCAAGCAAATAAGAATCTATAAATTTCTTATATGTTTGTTGAGTATTTTGCCACTGTAAAAATATTTAAAAATTTTGATGAAATAAACCTCTGCGCCAAAAGGATCAGACAGAGGCTGGTTTTTAATACTTCTATTACAAAATGTCTCACACCTAAAAATATATAAACTGAAACAAATATGTTAAATCATAATGACAAAAATTAAATCGAAGGCAGTTAACGTTTCGGAAAATATTTGTTTTTCCGTTATCAAAACTTTCACTTTTAATTATGTCAGACATGACAGTTTGTTATTTATGTATTTCCATAATCACGTGTGACATTAAATTATATTTATTTTATTTTTACTTACTTCGTTTCCGAAACGTTAACTGCCTTCGATCTAATTTTTGCCATTATAATTTAACATTTTTGTTCCAGTTTATATATTTTTAAATGTGAGACATTTTGTAATAGAACTATTAAAAACCAGCCTCTGTCTGATCCTTTTGGGACATAGGTTTATTCGATGGTTTATTTCATAAAAATTTTTAAATATTTTTACAGTGGCAAAATACCCAACAAACATAAGAAATCATGAATATATTATAAATAATGAATTATAAACAATATACTGTTTCACATTCGCAACTAATAAATATACTGGAAAGAACTGGATTCAGAGTCTTGTTAGAAATGTTGAAGAGTTATCTGAAAAACAGGAAACAATATGTCAAAATCAATAATGTCATTAGTGAACACCAAATTGTAGAATGTGTTAACATCACAAAACAAAAATAGGCCATTATATAAAAAAATTCAAATAAAGGACCAAGAAGGAAAAATAGAAATTAAATCCACAGAAAAAATAAAATATTTAGGTATCGTAATAGACGGAAACTTGAAATGGAATCATCAAGTGCAATCAGTAGTGAATAAATTAAGAGAGTTCATATATAAATTTAAACAACTTAAAGAAATTTTAAAACTTGACCACTTAATAGTTCTTTATAAAGCACCCGTTGAGTCAATAATAAGATATGGCATAGTTGGCTGGAGTGGGGTAGGTGTATCATATATAAAACCTTTGGAAAATATTCAAAAAAGGATAATTAAAATCATTTTTAAAAAATGTACATTATACCCCACTGATGCGTTATATAATGAAAGCAAATTATTTGAAGTTATGCAAATGTTTTGTTATTGCATACTAATTCATCAAATTAATAAGAGACATGAAAGCAACGCTATCTCACATTCACACAACACTAAAAATAAGGAGAATCTAGAAATTAAGAAAATTACAAAAAGCACTGGAAAAAAAGTTTTAACTACCTCGCGCCAAAATTATATAATATGTTACCTGAATCGATAAGAAAAATAAAAAAAGATAAAAAAATTAAATTCGAGGTAAAGAGATGGATATATTCTGAAGGTAGGGATCTATACTTAAAGTTAGGTAATTAGATAAATGTAGGTATATAAGTTAAATATAGATGATATTCTAAATTAATTATTTTGTATTAGCTATTGGTATTAACTCTAAATTAATTATATTGTATTAAATGAAATTACTAGTTAAGGTAGCTATGACACACAACCTATCTAAATGAAATGCATTTCATCACATTCAAGGGTATAACAATACTCTTAAGTGATTTTTGTTTTATTTATATTCAAAAGATACAGATGTATTAGCTAAAATCTTTTATTAACATTACGCTATTTTCACACACAATTTAATTTTACTGTATACTCAAATGTAAGACTTTGTTATAAAAAAATATTATTATTAAATATTATTATATAAGAATCTATAACCTTGGAATTTAGGGGGTGTAAGAGAAGCTAAGGTTTCAAGTTTGTTTTGGCCTCAGCCACCCTCTCTGTCTATTACCACCCCCACACCATTACTGAAGGTAGTAAAAAAAGAAAATTGAGATTTGTGTATATAAAACCAAAGACTCCATAATTCTTTTTGCATCAGCCACTTCCTCTACTACCCCCGCCCCATTTTTAAAGAGGTAAAAAAAAATTGTGATTAAGTATATTTCCAAGAATCAAAGGTCTCAAAATTTGTTTTGGTATTAGACGAACCAAAGTTCGACCTGGGGAGTAAGCAGATTGAGGCCCCGGACTCGAACCACTCCTTACACTTCCTAAACTTCCTATATACCTTTGTATTATCGATTTTTCTTCCCTTTCTCTTGAAAATGGCTCCAAAGTGGGAGCCGAAACGTCGAGACTCCAATAATCCCAGACGCGGTTCAACCGTGAACCTAGTATTTTTCATACAGACAACCGCAGAAACCTATCCGAGTATTTCATATATATCTATATAACAATATTTTGGACGAATTGGATTCCACCAATAATTATTGGGAATTGTTCTTAAGCTGACAGTATTTTACTATTTAGAAAGTAATTATGAGGTGTATTCTTTATATTTATATCTACTTTATTTCCAAATGGATCAGAACCTGCAACTTCCTTTTGTATTTTTTAGAGAACAGTAGTCTCTATCGTATCTATGATGAAAAATCCACTGTGATAAACTGTAATTATAGTTGAACTTTTAGGCAAAGTTTGGAAATGGTCAAATTGAACATAGTTACACTTTTTTTATACAGTGTGTGCTATTTAATACCGCAACATCCGGTTATTTTGGAATTTTTTTTTTAGATATAATGCTTGATGAACTTTATTTGACTGTTTTTAAAAAATTGTAATTTTCATATTTTCAAGGCCTACTAAACTCCTCTAAATGGGTGGAAATTTCGAGACCAACTATTAGGCAAGCTTTTATCGTTTACGATTGGCAGTTGTCTCAAATACCTCTACACAAAATTTTAGCTCGATACCTCATATAGGGTGTTTGTATGCAATAGCCAAATTTAAAATTTCTCACTTTTCGACTGGACCTATATTAAAGTCGGTTAGGTTTAGTAAAAAGGTAAGGTGGTCATTCGACTTGAGGAACATCAAATACTAAATGTGAAAGAAAAAAGGAAAGTTATTCTTTAAATAAATAGTGCTTCTACACATTATTCGGTTGCTGTACGTAGGTGCCTTATTGAAAATTTTTCAAGCATATGGATTAGACGGAATAGCTTTTCTTTTTTCTTCATCATTTAGTATCTTATGTTAATGTCACTAAATCAGGAATAAAAAATAAAAGCTATTTCGTTCAATCCAGTTGTTTGAGAAATTATTATTAAGGCACCTACGTACAGCAATCGAATAATGTATAGAAGCACTAGTTATTTAAAGAATAACTTTTCTTTTTTCTCCCTCATTTAGTGTTTGATGTTCCTTAATTCGAATGACTACTTTACCTTTTTAGTAAACCTAACCGACTTTTATACAGGACCAGTCGAAAAGTGAGAAATTTTAAATTTGGCTATTGCATACAAACACCCAATATGAGATATCGAGGAAATATTTTGTATAAAGGTATCTGAGACAACTGTGAATCGAATACGCTGTCCAAATTGCTGATAAAAAATTGCCTAATAGTCGATCTCGAAATTTCGACCCATTTGGAGTATCTTAGTAGGCCTTGAAAATACGAAAATTACAAATTTTTCAAAACAATCAAATAAAGCTCATCGAGCACTATATTTCAAGAAAAATAATTTTTTTAAATCGGCCAACGCGTTCCAAATTAAAGGGGTGTTGCGATATTAAATAGCACACACTGTATATAATAAACCAAATCAGCTATGCAAGTAATATGGTTTGGTTATTCTAAAATTAGAAAAAAATACCCTTTCAAGCCATACCTATATACAGCTTTATAATTTGAAGAGCTAAGTGGATAAAGGTGTTATGTGACATTTTTGAAAATTTTGAGATTTCTACACAGACAACTATTTTAACTTATAATCTATCATTTCAATAAGTTTTTGGGATAATAAACCTTTCCTAAATGCGTTTTAATGTTTGATAAAGGTGTTATGTACATATGGTTTTTATATAATTTAATGGATCACATACCACCTTTATCCATTACTGTGCGATATTAAATTGTTTTAATCCAAAACACTTTGCTTTTAAAGTTATGTTATATTGACAGTAATGTGACAAGTTGTGTTAAGTGTTTCTTACTATTATAGTGAAAATGGCCAGTCGTAGTAAACTGATATTACAAATGGCAATGAACAAACGATTTCATGAATCATATAAGATGTTTATAAATTGGCTGATATTTGGAAATAGTGCTTATAGTGTTTTAATCCATATATTCATTTCGTTCAATTTCGAAATGGTATGAGATGGTACAAGAGTCGAGATGGTACTTGAATATTTAATTGCTGTAAACACATTTATACCTTTTGGCAATTCAGCAGAAATCAATCACATAGTGGCAATTTCTTCCCAGGCAAGTTTTAATAATGTTTTAAAAACAAAACATTATCAATATAAAATGCAATAATAAAATACGAATTTACCAAAGTATTCTATCAAATTAGTCTGTAAATCAGAAATACTGGAAAGTGACGCTTTGCGGTGTTGACTTTTGTACAAACATTTTTATGCTGACAAGTAGAAGAGGGCTGGACCGTAGAAATGTTTATGATAAGAGCAAAACTGATATCTGGTATGGCTTCTGCCCACCCAATATTTTGAAAGAGCATTAAATTGTTTAAGGCAAATCTGGCGAATTCCCAAATTCTTGCGGAAAAAATAATAAGTATGATAATTACGCCAATCAAATCAAAGGTCATTTGGGTTTGTAAGGTTATCGTTTAAGAATTACAGGGTTCGCTATGCTTACATCTATTGGGTTAAAAAAAAATAAATAATACTAAAGAATACGGAGAAAATTACAAACTAGCTTTCGAACAACAAAAGCGTGACGGAGCAAAAGTTACATTAGATAGAATGATTTGCTTTCTTACTTTAGATCTTCAGCAAACCATGCCGCTGCCAAAATTAAGTACATCGAAAGCATTTTACCTTCGTCAAATGTGGTTTTACAACATTGGCATACGTACATTGAGGAATATTGAAAAAAAAAAACGTTCTTTTTCACATGGACTGAAGATATGGCCAGCCGTGAAAGCCTAGAAATTGCTAGTTGCTTACATACCTTTTCACAAATTTACAATGAATATTTCCAAGAAAAGATCGATCACATTGTAATATGGCCCGACTCCTGTGGTGGACAAAATAAAAACTTCAATATCATTACACTTTACCAGTTGTTGATTTTAAAGAGAGAATTTAAAGTTATCGACCATAAATTTTCGGAGGTGGGACATTCATATTTAGATTCAGACAGAGACTTTGGCAGAGTCGAGAAAATTTTAAGGAAACATCAAAACATCTACGTTTCGGACCAGTATCGAGAAATTTTAAAAACTCCCAAAGACGCCGTTGTCATAGATATGAAGAATCATTTCAAGGATATTGATGGAATTGCCTCAAAACTCAATTTGTACAACAGGAAGAAAAACTTTAACAATGAAAAGGTTTATTTTCACAACGGTATAAAATGGCACCTATGGGTGCTACTATTACATCACTTGATGAAATGACTCAATTTTACAAAGTCGATATTTTAAAGAAAAGGAATATGCATAAGATAAATTCCGACTATATTGCTCTAACGGTGTTTAATGAAAACAAGGGCAGCCTAAGTGTAGGAAAACTGGCCAATCTTAAAGAACAATTACCATTCATGAATGAATGGTAAGGCCGTATTATCACAACATACTTGGAAATGACCAAACTGTGGCTCAAAACCGTAGAACTGTCCGACTACCTAAAAATTGTACAATGTTTTAATAATAATAAAATATGTTTAATTTCTTAACACTTTTATTCACTAATTCCTTATTCATTTCAGAGAAACTTATGAACGGATAAAGGTGTTATGTACATTAATTTTTAAAAATTTTCGAAAATAATGACAACTGACAACTTTAGTTATTTGTCTCTGAAAAGTACATCAAATGTCAATATCATCGCAAAATGCAAGCTATATAGTCGTTATAACAAAAAAGTTCTCGCCTAAAAACTTTCGAGTTAAATTACTCAATAACGTGTTTTTGTGACATAACGCCTTTATCAACTTAGCTCTTCATTTAATACTTTCTTTTATAACTTGGTGCTGCTCCGCTAAGCAAGGCCAAGATATATAACGACGAACAGAACATAACAACTTCAGTCTTAGAATCCTCCTGAAGAAGCTCGACGATCACGGCAACACCCGGAAGAAACAACTTCATTATTAAAACATGTTTTAAAACTCATTTGCTAAGGTGACTTATTAGCATGAGGAAATGTGTAACGGTATTCCGCAAGCATCCCTCTACCCCCCGACCTCTCGCTGAAACTACATTTCATGAAATCATGCACCTGGTGCAGAAGTTTTTATCCTACTGACAGCTGGAGCAGGGTTTTTGATTTCTTTTCCCTGCGCGATATTTTATATGACATAATAATACAAGTAAATATAAGCGAATTTACGTGAAGCCATTGGCAAGACACGAATAAAAAACGATTGAACTTAATAAGAAAATCGTCGTAAAATTAAAACAACATGGTCTGAAGGTCGCTTGCCACAACATTTGGCCGCTGTGGTACATTGCTTGGTTTCCGCGGTTTGTACGTAGCGTTACATATTATATTGTGAACAGAATATGAAATACCTACCTAATGACATGTCAAAAATAGTTAAATAAAATAAAGATGATTTAATTGATAATTGGTAAATTGGTATTCCGTCAGTGTTTGTGGCACATGCTATTTTGTTCTTCATTTCTTATTATTTTGTGAAAGTATTTTATTATATCAACACCTGTTTCAGTAGCATTGTTACAATTTTTAAATGTTTTCCAATCCTGCTTTGACGTTAATATTCCAGGTAGAAGAGCCCTTGTCAAGAAAATCCACAGTAATGTAGAACCTCCTGAAAAAGACATTTTTGACTCAGTAAAGACACTCGAGCCACTTATCAATGAAAATTGGAAAATTAGTAGTTTTTCTAATTGAACAGTACAAATTATTGCAATACTTCCAGCATTTATTCCTTAGTGGCAAATGATACTGAATCACCAAAAACTGTTACATCTTCTGTGGCAAAACAATATATATGATTATATAAATTTTAAAGTGTCATTTGACTTATCCTCATTAATACTTACGTACACAAATAATCAAGAAATATGCAAACGCCATGAAGCCCAGTTTTTAGTTCATCTGCTGAAATGCATTCATGAGAAATAAATTAGTATTTTACTTGCAACCAGTAATTGAAATAGTTAATGAGTTATGGTAGAGTGAAATTAAATAGAAAAGATAACATCGTCATAGAATGCGCAGAAACCGAAATCGTTACCACGTGCTCGTTGCCTAGGTAACGATCCTATTTTTACGGCCGCATGGGCGTCGCACTGCCTATTATCTTTAATATTTAAATAAAAAATGGATGGCACGGCACTGATATAATGCCAACTGTTGTACGCTGTGCGCGAACCCGTGACGTATGTTATCTTTTCTATTTAATTTCACTCTACATTTTATCATAGAACTCTAAACCATGTTGAAACAGAACCTTCCGCTAAACTAATACCATTTATTTCATTGCATTTACTACATCTTACTAAGGCGATTTTTTTCTTATAAACTCATTGAGGACTGTTTTGTAAAAATATTTTATTACTATCTAAATTTAAAATGCATAACACGACTAGAGTTAACACTACTTACGTGATATTAAAATGTAGAATATAGCAAGTAACAAGGTATTGCCTTAGGATCCATATTGTTTAATACGTATTTAAATAGTTGGTTTATTTAGAAGCTGAGGGAAATTTAAGTTTCAGGTGATACCATAATATATTACAATGATAGATTGGATAGCATTAAAGCCAAAAAGATAATCTGACTTATCTTTGACGTTCGAATGATTCAACACCAGGGTATTGACTGTCAATTATGATAAGACCTCAATTTCTTCTTGTAAGGATAGCTAAAGACCACACTGCTATATACAGTATGATTAATATACTATCTTTAAGTAAAAAAAATACAGTTTAATATATCGGAAAACAAAATACATATATTTTGCAAACACATTTTCAAAATACAAATTGGGGATTGCAATACCGGATAGCCGGTTAACCGGTTAATCGGTTAACAGGTCAAAAAACACATGACGATAATTACTCAACTTTTCTATTTATGTCAGTGACTAGTATTCACTAAATACAGAGTGACTGTCCCAACACTGAGCACTTTCAAACAAAAAATAAATAATATTATATATAGTAAAACACAAACAGCAAGCCCTAAGGAATACAAGTAAGAGAGACATTGACAATATCTCGAGAGGAAATTGAATATTTCACTGCTACAAATATCCATGAAAACCATTTAGAAGTATGTTATTACCAATTCTTATTAACTCATCGACCTACTAATATCGATAGAGGAAGGGCATCTTCAGCTGGTGGTATTCTATGCACAAATATCAGACGACTAACAGATACAGCTTAAAAAATATTATATTTTTAGATTAGGTATTCACTAAATGCCCTATTTGAGTTTATTTATATAATTTTTGTTATTTAAGTTGATACTTTTGTTTTATTTACAGAATAATTATTTATTTAAATTTATTTCATTTTTATTTTTTCCATTTGATAAAAAGCCTTTTGTTTGTTCATTATATGAATTATACGTATATAAAAATGTTTTTTGTTAAATTTAGATAATTTTGTACATGGAAAAAGACAATTGCCATTTTCGCCACCCTAATCATTCATTCTAAAAATTACCGGTAAATACCGGTTAACCGGTTATTTACATTTTTATTTACCGATTTACCGGTTATTAAAACTTCCGGCAAATTGTAATCCCTAATACAAGTACTCGTACAAGTACATAGTTAAGGTTGAAAAAATTATATTTATTTTTGAAGCGATTTATTACATTACAAAATTATCTCATAAGAAAATTTCACAAAATATATCTATTCGTTCTCATAAGTTAAAGAGTTTCTTTTGCGATTATTTATCATAATGGATATTATCAATAGTAATATCTATTGAAAAATTAAAATAAGAACATATGCAGAGCTGTGTACTTCAGTACAAAAATGTACTGCAGTAGTTTAAGTACTTTAAGTACTTTACTTTAAGTACTTTTAATATTTCTGTACTGGTATTGTAAATTTGCAGTACATGTTTGCAATGTACTTGTACTGGGTACTTATTTTCTAAAATTTTTACGAAGTATTACTTGTTACTTAAAAAAGTACTGTAAAATCACAATCTACTTCAAGTACTTTACGTAAGTACTCCCAGTATTAGACAGTACTCCCAGTATTACAAAACACTCTCAGTATTAATAAAAACTGTAAAACTATAACTACTCCAAGTACTTAAGAAAAAATGAGCCAGTATTTTATTTTAATAAATCAAGTAATTTTCATCAGCTCTTAGACTATTATATATTATGCGTTATAATTTTAAGTTGCCTTAAGTTTTATATTATATATTTTTTACTTATTTCTTTTGTTGTAAATATATTATAAAATGAGTACTAAAAATATATCTTTTGTGACCTTACTGTAATTTTCATACATTATGTCGTATAATTCATACGATATTATAGTAATGCCATTATTACCGTTATTACCATTACCAATCAATAATAATAAAAATGGACTCCAAACATGAATTTTTTTAATGAAAATTATACTTCCAAAAACTTCACCGTTTTTATTGATATTAATATGTTGCTGTTGTAGTCTAAGAGCTGGGCACGAAATTTCAATATGACTCGGGTTAAGAAAAGGTTCCGTATCAATACGTCGTACACTAAGGGAGGACCCTGATTTGCTAACAGCTCGAGCGGGGAGGGGCGCCGCCATATTGAAAAAATGACGCACACAAACAGTCTCTTTGAAATATCTCGCTTCAAGTGCCTCATATGACAAAAAAATGCTCTTATGAAAGTAAAAGAACATTCGATTTTCTACAAAATATGTCCTATAGATTTTTTCGTTAAACTGAATAGTTTCGGTGCAGCAGCCGAAATTATGATTTTTTTGTAATTTCTCTGTTTAGTGTGACTTTCATGAAGGAGTATTTTTGTGTTGAGACAAAATTTGTTTTCATACCTGAAAATTTTCAAATATAGTTGATTTTACTTGTCTGCTACGCGCAGCTCAATGTTCAATACTCGTTTCCACGCCACCTTGAAGTAGAGTATATGGCGCCGTTTTCTTTTACATGGTTGTCCCCTATACTCCAAATCCTCGACTAGCCTGTTTCTTGAGGCGTTTTAGGTGCTTGATGTCGAAGGTCCAGGTTCGTTATAGTCTTCAACAATACGATGAGGAAGTCGACTCTCCAGTCGAAACATTTCTCGCAAGTATGGGGAACAATCAATACGTACAATCAGTGAACAACGCAACGGAAGCAATTTCCATATACTCTACCTCAAAGTGGCGTGGAAACGAGTAATGAACATTGAGCTATGCGTAGCAGACAAGTAAAATCAACTATATTTGAAGATTTTCAGGTATGAAAACAAATTTTGTCTCAACATAAAATACTCCTTCATAAAAGTCACACTAAATTGAGAAATTACAAAAAATCATAATTTCGGCTGCTGCACCGATACTATTCAGTTTAACGAAAAAATCTATAGAACATATTTTGTAGAAAATTTAATGCTCTTTTATTTTCATAAGAACATTTTTTGCAGTATGAGGCATCCGAAGCGAGATATTTCAAAGAGACTGTTTTTGTTCGCCATTTTTCAATATGGCAGGGCCCCTCCCCGCTCGAGCTGTCAGCAAATTCCCAAATCAGGGTCATCCCTTAGTGTACAAAGTATTGTTATGGAAGCTTTTCATAACGCGAGTCATATCGAAATTTCGTGCCCAGCTCCGTCTATTGTATTACTGACTATTGTTGGTAATCCTAAAATTCTAAAAATGATTTTAATAATATTTATCTGATATTAGTACTGTTTTTAAAAAAGTACTTACAAATATATATTGCAAGTAATTCAAAATACTGGAAGTCGTTAAGGTTGCTGTTTTTCAAAGTACTTGCAGTACTTGAAACTACTGCAAGTATTTATAAAATACTCTAAGTATTCAAAATACTGAAAATACTTGAAGAGTACTTTACTTATTACTGCTACTGCAAATGTTTAATTTTAAGTACATTACTGAATATTTCAAGTATTTCTGAAAAGTACTGGTACTTAATACTGCAAGTAAAACAAAAATTGTTTGATACTGCTTACTGGTTACTGCCAGTACTTTCATTGAGTACATATGATGCTCTTTGTAGTGTATTCACAACTTGAAGACTTGGCTCCTTGGTAATTAGTAATTATTAATCACTGACAGTTGACAAAGCGGCCCTCAAGACCCTTGCATCAATCAGGACCAACTCAATACTGGTTCAAAACTATAGACAGGCTCTCTGTGAACTTGGCTTATCCAACTGGGTCAAACTTCTCTGGGTGCCTGGACACAGCAACATTGAGGGTAACGAGCGGGCAGACGCTCTGGCCAGGGGGGGCTCTCAGAGGCCGCTACTGGGTCCGGAGCCAGCCAACATCCAACCTGTGTGGGATTCGAACACACGATCTTTGGATTGCAAGGCAAAACTTTAACTACTGGACTCTCACAGATTACTACGAAAATTGTCTCTGATATATATCTTTCGAGAATCATATTTCAACTCATTAGATATATTATTATGTAATATATATTAGTAAAATGCATAAACAAAAAAAATATATTATGGACACAGTATTTCGCAAGATTTCTATTTAAGTACAAACAACAAAAATTAAGAAAACATTTTTTTTTTAATTAAATGATTAATAACTTTCTTATTTACTGATTGATTTTCTTCTTCAATGGGGTTCTTCCTCTAGCTAACACTAACTTAATTTTCAAACTTCAGTACAACGGACTTTTATTTCTTAAGTTATCGTGCTTACAAGAAACGTGATGGACGGACGGACATTTGGAAAGTTGTTCAGAATTCGTTCACTAACAACGATATGAAAATGTTTTCTCTAAGAGCGATATTTACGGTTTTAGAAGTGTGACGATCAAATGCAGTATACTCTTCGTTTTTGCGAACAGTATAATGTGAACAATTTTCCGAGAATGCGTTATGACTCGCATGGTTTACGGATTGCCTACTTTTGGAAGTTTATACGTCATACTAAACTGGTCCGTTAGCCCCTAAGCAAGCCGAATGGTCGGATATATCAGGACATACTATAGAATTTTTAATTAGTCACAACTTGAATGGAAGCAAAAAAATAAGTTTCGTTCAATTTTAATTTTCCTTATTTTTAATCCTAAATTTGTTAAATTTGATACAAGACTTTTAAAAGTTCTTTGCGATTAAATTGAGAAAATTTTGTTTAAATTACTCAGTTTGTGTATTAATAAAATTAACTGTAAAATTTAGTTTTTGTTCACCCTTTTATATTTGTTGTCTTCAAAGATTTAGCCACCTTTAAGCGGAGGTAGAATGTGATTTTTAATAGAATAGTGCATAAACTGCTTATAAACAAAAAATCAGCATTGTAGATTAATATTACGTGGCGGAAAATGCAAAACTTCTCCGCGAACTGCGATAGCCCGGAGTGCATATTCGGTCAAAAGTCTTGTTTTTTATGTTAGAGAAAAAATGAAGCATCGGAAAGCTCAATCAATTCTCTTTACATAAGTTGTCTACAAATTATTCGAAAAAAACGATAATTATCAAGATATTCGAGGAAATGTAAGAAATTACACGTTTTCGTATAGAGTGTATGTAAATCTTAAAAAAATTATTTTTTTCAGAAACCTTTGTTTCAAAGGGCCAAGATTAACGAAGCGTCAAAGTAGTACATGATATTAAGTGAACATCGTATATGAGATCGATTTCAGTTAATTACCGATTAATTACGGTGACAAAATGAAGAGATTTTACCGAAAAAAAAAAGTCCCATATCCCGTCCCCTCTAATTCCTTCATTTTTGTCGGAATTCAAAATATAAAAAAAAAGAGTTTTAGCAAATTTAATTCCAGTTAAGATAACTAGAGTAGTCTTTTGGCGTAGTAGCCAAGATTAAAAAGTTGCCAACTGTAGAAGCTCAAAATTTGCGACATTTCAGTGGTTATCTCCTAAACGAAAAAAAAAAATCAAAATTCTGATAGTAGCAAAAGATTCGTAATGGAAAATACTCTTTGACCTTCTTTTTTATTTCGAGCTAACTCCCACCGTTTCGGAGATATCTGCGAAAAATAACAAAAAACAGCTTACATTTCGGAGTCGAAAAAATTGCAAAAACATGCAATCTTGACACATTCATATTTTTAGAAAAACACCATTGGGACGGCCGTACGATGTCGCGACGTAAAGAGGAAGTCTTCCAGTTAAACCTGATCGTAAATTGCACGGCGAAATTCGAAAATTCGGCTCGGCACGAACGAATCAAAAGTAGTATTTTGTGACATTTCAGAAAATCTTTATAGATATTAACGCGAATAATCTGTCACTACCTCCCAGGCTCCACCTTCGTGTGTTGCGCGTTACGTCGATTGGATAGGCTAGGCATGAAGATAAAGGTGATTGGCTTTGTACCTAGTGAGTTATAATAACTCACGCATTATAACTCATGCTGTTTTTTTATGTATATTATTAATTGATCAAAAGCAGTTCAATAATTAGTATATAACCTAATAAGAGTAGATACAGTTTTTTGTGTCTCATTATCAATACAGTAAACATAATAAAAAGGTATATGGAGGTCGCAAGATGACATTGAACTGTACTGCAATACTGGTCTGCAAAATATTTTATTTATTATACCCGAATATTACCTGGCCTAGAAATATCGGTTTTTTAGAAAATAATTAATTTAAGCAAAACCGTTGGAGTAAGGGAAAATTGCTACTTTTAGGTCAATATGTTATCATGAAAAATATTTGTACGTATACAGCAGACACCCCGTATTAATACTAGTTTCATAACATTAATGCTTCATCAGTCATTGTCGTTCACATTATAATTTTACCTAAAATCTGCCACAGCGTAAAAAAATATGTATGATCTACAGAATATTTTTAAGTACAGTATCAATGTTTGAGCAATTCCTGAGTTAGTTGTTAATAATCTAATTTCTTAAAGAATGATTCATTTAAAAATTTGTAGAGTTAAAATAACGTGTCTAGTTCGTATTTTTTAGTACGTCTTGTTTAGGAAATCATATCTAGACTTTCATAAAATCCGATCATTGCACGTTTCATAATATTCTATCACGCCAAATGCTCAACTGGCAAATTGCCGGAAAATAACTTTATTTTCACTTAATATCAAGTAAAGTGGGTATGAAAAAATAAACAAATCATTGAATTACCACAGGATCAAAATCATATTTTACATTTCTTGATTAATTTAATTTGACAGTGATACTAAGTAATTTTTTTGATATTATTGGATGTCACGTAGTCTGTTTTGATTTTGTCGTTAGTAAGGCGATATTGTGGGCATCATTTACAAACGACGCCGACGTGAACATAATAGGTGTAGTTTTGCTGGTTCTGATTTTTTTTCCAAATGAGTGATTTTCAAATAGAAAATGCAGCAAAGGCTGCCTGCGAAAGTTCATTTCCCGAAAAATCAAAAGGGCGCTGTGAACGAGCGTAAAGATGCCAGAGCAAAAATACTATTATTTTTGAAATTGTTTCTGAAATGTCACTGTTGGTATACTTCATGGGAAATCAGCAACATTAAAGTCACTGGTGAGAGTTTGTGGTGTGAGTACCCAATGACTAAGTCAAATATTTATATAGAAAATACGCTCTATATCCAAATATCCTAAACTGAGGGCATTTCTTAAAAAAGTGTATTAGTTAACAAACGTGAGGGAAGTTATCCAAATTTTGTGAACAGTGTTACTAATTGTAATAATTGTGCTTTTACTATAAACATGAATTAATAATTAATAAAATATCAAGTTTAACAGATCTTTTTATTTGCATAACTCAAAAACGTTTATTTACCCAAGGGAGGTAAGTAGCTCACTTACCTCCCGTCGTCAATAGCAACTAGCACTTTCCCGGTACAATCAACTTACCTGCTTAAAAACAATGTGACAATAGTCTAGTTACCATAGTGGGAGCAGATAAAATCAATTATTCATTGTCAGATACCAAAAACAGTTTCCAAATCAACAGAATTTTCTCCTATTCTTTTTTAAGTTTTCACATGACGTGAGTTAATTCTAACCATTCAAAATTGATGTCTTGAATGGCTGCCCTAATGTTTTTCTTTTAAAAACATTTTTCTTTTCAGTAGTCATGGAGGTTCCCATAGTATAATTTCTGATTTAGATAACCCCATAAGGAGTTCATAGCAGTGAAGTCTCCTCACTTTGATGTTGTCAAATAGAACATAATGACAACAAAGAAATCAATACAAATATTACTACATAATAATCATTTTCTTAGATGGGATAGTTGCACGATATTTAGATAAATATATTAGATGAAAAATGTGGATCAGTGAATCAACCCGTGCTTTTTTTATATCTTAAATAATTAATATTTTCGCCATAATTTAATTATTTAAGAAAGTAGAAGGGATCATACTGGAAAGATCGTGACGTAAGTTATCGATTAACCAGTAAAGTATTGTCGAATAATAAATTTATTTAATCCGTTTAGTACTGGAAATTTATCGATATGTGTTGTATTAAATACTGTGATACAATAGACAAATCACAACTATTTTATCTTCAACTATATAGTAGATTATGAAAATCTTTTTCTGATATATATAATGTGAGAGCTACAAACGGTGAAAAGTCACATAAGCTGCAAGATTTGTTAATTTTAAATAATTGCGGTACATTATCTCAAGCGACATCTATCGATGAACTTCTAGTACTAATATAGATTGAATAATTATATTCACTTTATGAATCAAGGTTTCTATATTTTCCTTCCACGATTCAACACATGCTAAGATAAATCTACTACGCCATCAAATTCGTACAAAGGAATAATTTGTATTTAATAATAATAATAAAAATAAATAAATTTTAGATATAACCTTATTGGAGATAAGAATGTAAAACTTGTCAGCATTGCAATGTTGTTTAATTTAGAAAATAATGAATTTATTGAAAACAATTTTTTTCACTGGTCCATATTTTAAACTTGGATCAAATGAGTTATTTCGATATTCTGCTTTAAAATTTAAAACAAAGGTTAGTTTACTGTTGAACAATTTTCAGATTATTGACGACCATCTTTTACATTAAATATTAATATTCATAGGGGAGAAGGCAGAATTATTTTCTAAGATGTGCTTAAAAAAATAGAAAATAACAAAGATTTTCCAGATTACTGACTTTTTCTGTCACCCCGTACATTAAATGTTGATGATTTCAACGAAAATGCGACTTTCGAAATTGCAGAAACTTTTATTGAAATTGAAAAATCGAAAATAGAGAAATTTTTCTGTTGCGAATTTAATTCGGGGAAATACTGTACATCTTGCATAACTAGTGGAAATAAATGTTATTCTTTCTCTACGAAATTTATGTGTTACTATAGCTATCAAATAAATGCATGTTCAGCAGATTCCCATATTTACTGAAATAGTAACAAATGAAAAAAATGCTGCAGCTTGCGGCATCATTGACCTAATTGGCATGATTTTACTTTTTTTAAGTACCCTTCCGATCTGCCTCAAAAAAATAAATGTGGTGTAGAAATCTACTTCAAAAAAATCCCGCCAAAGATTTTTTTTGAAATTATGTTTATGTACCACCTTTCCCTATTGGAATAAAATAGGAAATTTTGTTTAGACATGTTTGATATATGTTACATGTATTTTACTTCCCCATCTACATAATGGTAGAAAAAAAAATTGAATATTTGTTTGTTCCAATAGGCGTAGAATGTCATGAAACGCCGTGATTTTAAATTAGAAAAAAGAAATTCTGTCTGTCTATAACTTTCTTTTGTGCACACTGGAACGGTTTATGATATTGACTTCAAATTTGATACACCTATAGTGTATTTATAACGAGATCTGGAACTGGTTTATAATTTGATCTTATTCCCTTGAAGGACTGGGGGGGGGGGGGTAAATGGAGATAAAAAGCAAGCAAGAGTCCATAAAATTGAAAGATCTCAAAATTTGTTTGGCATCAGCCACCGCCACAACCAAAGCCTTTAATAATGGGGTGGGGGTGTTAGTGGAAAATTTCGATAGGAGATCTGAATGTGGAAGTAGTTATTCCTCAAGCAGCGGGGTTTTTTTTTCAAAAAGACCGATTAGGCAAGACAAGAGAAAAAAATATATTCAAAATTTTATATCCTTCACGTAACTGAAGTCACATCATGAGAATTAATAGCATTAATATTGACCTAAATTTCCGCGGTGGCAGTTTAGCCTACTGCTAAATTCCCTAGAGGTAAAAAAGGTGTAAAACTTGATAATCTTTTATGGGTGATTCTTGCAGAAAAATGTAATATCTATATGATCCTGATACTTACTCTTTCTTCCAAGGGGTGACTATGTATAAATCGAAAAATTTAATTTTTGAAAAAAGTGTTGCTGACTGATTTTTAAAACGTAGTATATATTCTACGTTTATATATACTTATGTGGTCGCTGATTCCGATTCTGAAGTCAAAATTAAAAAATTCAAAATAACGGCTCCAATATACGGATGGAATTTTTTTCTAAATCATATGTTGTAAAGAGAAAATATTTTAAGTATAATATATATAGCTTATTTATAGTGTATTTATTAAGAAAAAGCAGCATTCGAGAACGTTTTTCATTATCGGCTAATTACAGTAACAAAATGGTAACGTTTTTATTTCAGAAATGTGAAAACGACCATTACTTCGATCATAACTTCTTCGGTTTTACACTGCAGTAATAAAAAAAATACTTCCATATCCTAAGCTATAAATACTGTTACATGTTCTGCCCCCAGAGACATCTATGGGAGCTTCCTCTAAGTTCCATGTAGAAGAAACCCAGAACATTTAAGTTAGTTATTGACTAGTTCGGCAATCGTCCGAGAGCGCGAGCATGTCTCTATAGTTAGAAAAGAGAAATTTGATGGAAAAATGTTCAAATCCTTGCAAATCTTTTCTTTAAAATATCCTCACAAAGAAATCTGGCGGTCAAGTTAGGTGACAGTGCGGTACTGGACCACCTCGTCCAATCTACTGACCATGATAAACCTGATCCCATACTACACGTGCATTCACTGCATAACTACTTAAAGATTTACCATTACAAGAAAGGATGAACATATGGCTCCAATACGATGGTTGTCCAATATATTATGTAGAGATATTTCATAAAAGGCCATGGCAGGTTAAGATAAGTGTCCATGCCTTTGCAGCCTTTCCGCGTGTAGTTCCTTCCAGTGATGTATCTTTGCGTAAGATACTACCACAAAAAGTTTTGATCTCAAATCTGGGAAAAAATATCAATTTGTTTGTATTTCACATGTATTGTAAAACTACTCAAGACAATGAATTAGTGATATTTTCACGAATCTTCTCACGAAGAAAAAAAATGATGTTTTTTTAATTTTTTGAAAAATTTAAATACGTACTTACACATTAGAGATCATCACCATTTTTTTCTATTAATTATACACCATACAATAAGCTCCAACATATATTTTTCACGAAATTCTATCGAAAGTAGTCAAATTGACAAAGATAATGTTACGTAAACACCCTGTATCGTGGGTTCAGAAATTAGAACACCAGGGTAACACTAAACAATAGTGTATTAACTTACGTACCAATTACAACAAATAAAGAAAACGAGTATAAATTGGTTAGAAACTCGATATATTAATAAATATATAAATGAACAACAACTGCTTGGATTACACGTATTGAAAATTTTTTGGAGCACTCTACGTATTTTTTTTGAAATAACGAGAAGTATTTTTCACAATACATATATTTTCTACAAAACTCCATCGAGACGGTAATACATAAAAAAATTATGTGTTTATTAATAAGAATACATAATAAAAAAACATGTTATGCTAATGATACATGATAATATTAGTCGTCTTCATTACTGTCCTCATTTATTGTAGCACTGGTATCTTCTGCGAATAATTCAAACAGTTTTACTGATGGTTCCGGAATATCATCAAAAAACCTTGCATATGATAAATCCATGTATAAGTAACAGAAAACTAATTAACTTAGTTTTCTAAGAAAAGTCATTAACTTAGTTTTCTGTTACTTATACATGGATTTCATCATATGCAAGGTTTCTTGACGATATTCCGAAACCATCAGTAGAACTGTTTGAATTATTCGCAGAAGATACCAGTGCTACAATAAATGAGGACAGTGATGAAGACGATTAATATTATCATAAATCATCAGCATACCATGTTTTTTTTATTATGTATCCGTATTATTAAACACATAATTTTTTTATGTATTACCGTTTCGATGGAGCTTTGCAGAAAATGTATGTATTGTGAAAAATACATCTCGTTATTTCAAAAAATACGTAGGCTGCTCCAAAAAATTTTTAATACGTGTATGTAATCCAAGCAGTTGTTCATTTATATATTTATTAATATATCGAGTTTCTAACCAGTTTATACTATTTTTCTTTATTCGTTGTAATTAATACGCAAGTTAAGCCATTATTGTTTAGTGTTACTCTGGTGTTATAATTTCTGAACCCATGATACAGGGTGTTTACTACTTTACCCATTCGGTAGAGTTTCGGGAAAAATATACGTTGTGGCTTATTATATGGTGTGTAATTAGTAAAAAAATGGTGGTTGTCTCTAACGAGTAAGTACGTATTTAATTATTATTATTATTATTATTATTATTATTATTCCTGAAAATATCATTAATAAATTGCCTTGAGTAGATTTACAATATACATGTGAAATACAAACAAATTGGTTCACTTGATTAAGAAAAAAAAATTTTTTTCGGATTTTAGAAAAAAAAAATTTCCCAGATATTATGAAGTTTTTGAGGTCAAAATTTTTTGTGGTAGTATCTTACGCAAAGATACATCACTAGAAGGAACCACACGCAAAAAGGTTGCAAAGGCACGGACATTTATCTAAACCTGCTATGGCTTCTCTTTTCTAGTTGCAGAGATGTGCTGCTACTATGTCCAATGCTTAATTACGCAAACAATGGGGCCAAACAAAATATGGTTGAATTAAAAGTTAATTTTTTCACGCAGAATACGAATCTATAAAAAGCAAAGTTGACCTTCAAATGACCGCGAAGTCCTCCATTAAACTTGAACTAATTATAGCCATTAGCCATTTGTGTTAATTTATAGGGGGACTTAATGAAATTTTTTTTTGGAAAATTCTTTATTTTCAAGTTATTCGCGTTTGGCAACTAAATATTTGTGACATTTTTGTTTCTTTTAGATTTGAGTTTTGTCGTGATTGGCAATCTTCTATTCGCATACTGGAACTGGATCTTAGATATCATGTTTTGACTTAATAGTGATAGGTAAGAGTCTATTTTGCTCAAAACTTGTTTTAAAAACGCTCTTGAAATATTCTTGAGTTTCCCGGCGTAGGTAATTTTCTCAGCATATCCAATTATAATTTAAAATGAAAGTTTACCCTCTTATTAGTTTAAAATTTCTCATTAAAAATAAATTAAATTACGCCAATATTTTCCTCAAATAAACCAAATTAGTTTCATTCAGGACTTAATTAGGTTGTTTATTTCTCGAGCTTGAGCACCAAAGTCGACTTTTCAAGTCTGATGATATGGCTTTTGTTATTGGGGAACCTTTCTGGGAATTCTTGGAGGCCGATGAGGGGAGGAGGGCAAGGGCGGCCGCTTTTTAACTGCGAACGTTTAAAGGGGAACGGGCGGTGGGGATTAATTTAGATTGATCAGAGTCGGTTCTGGACACAAGGAATTGATTAGGCAATCTGTTTTAGCGTGTCCACTCGAGTGGGCCATGTCCGGTACAGTCCGGGCTAGAAGCGTCAACTTTAAGTTGCATGGACCAGCGGCGCTCCCCCACGTGTCTGCATTGATTATTGGAAAACAGAGATTAATTACGGTAAAACATTTCACCGGAGTGGAAAATGTTTTTCCTTTCTGGCGGATTGCAATTTGAGGAAATGGAAAATTTGGCAGAGATATTGCAATTACATCGTAATTTGTTATTAATGCAGGTTTTGATCCGTAATACTTACCCGATCCGTTGATTCTGCGCAGACTGCAAATTAATTGAGGGCCCTTGAATATTTTAACGTATTGATTTTGAAGGAGCCATCTAATTAATACGAATTATATTTACTTCGTTGAAACGTAAAAGATTCCAGTAAGGCATGCACAATATCATTAAATAATAAAAATTATTTACTTCATTTTTGTTTACTAGCTTTGTAAATAAGTAAAAAACTGAAAAACTACTTTGTATATACAGGGTGGACCAAATCAGATGGGATTTGAGGTTTTCTCTAAAATTATAGATAGACAAAAACCAATATTTTCGATTTTCGAAAAACAGGTAATAGCGTAAACCGCGGTCGTCTAACTATTTGCACTACCGAGCTACAGAGTTTTTAGCAATTACCAAGTGTCGAATCGAAAATCGAGTAACACATTTTTAAGGCACTTTTTTACTAGAATCCGCTGCTGAAAAGAAGAAAGTTTTCGACATATAGACATAACTTGTGTTTTTTTAAATGGAACAAATGTGGTTAATTTTCGAAAAATTTAATATATTTGTGAGGATGCCATGGAAAACTATTAACAACAACACTTCTTATAATACAAAATAATTTTGCCAAAATTAGAAAAAACTAAATAGTCCAGTCAATGAATGGTTTCTAGAGGGAAATGCTGAGATCACAATTTTTGACTAGAGCGGTGTGTTTGGACAATTAAAGCTGACTAAATTTTCTACAATAACGTTTCTATTATTTTCAGTAATGAATTGTATATCTTTTGACTGTATTCTAACTTTATTATAAATTGAAAATAAATTTTAATAATCATCGTAGAAAAAAATTTCTTGTACAGATATCTGTCTCACAACAGACTGAACTGAAATATCGAATAAAAAATGTCTTTGCGTCTGTAAGTGTGTGTGTGCGTGTATATCTATGTGTGCGTGTATACTGCTTCTTGTAAACACGATGACTTCTGTTAGACTTAAAATATTTGATTACAATTTGGAACATATGTAAAACAGCACATTGCAATAATCCCTATTGAAATTGGGCCGTATCTGTAATACATGGTGATAACCAGACGCCTACAATTCTCACTTCATAACAATGTTATTAAAAATACCACGTTCCATATTTTAGGATAACACTGATATATCATCTAATTCAAATAAAGTTGGTTTGCCTAACATACACCCGGTATATTGCAGTTTAGAAATCTTATACATCTTCTTATTTTTGTATGCTTAGTAATATTTTGCTCTGAAATTAAAATAAAACTTATTTTACGTATGAGAGTTTATAGGCTTCTGGTTATCACAATGTATTACAGATATGGCCCAATATCAATAAGCATTATGCTGTTTTACATATGTTCCAAATTGAAATCAAATATTTTAAGTCTAACAGAAGTTATCGTTTTTACAAGGAACGGTATACACGCACACACACTTACAAACGCAAAGACATTTTTTATTCGATATTTCAGTTCATTCTGCTGTGAAACGGATATCTGTACCAGAAATTTTTTTCTACGATGATTATTAAAATTTATTTTCAATTTATAATCTAATATATAAAAATCACGTGTCACAGTGTTTGTTATCGAACTTCTCCGAAACGGCTTGACCGATTTTTATGAAATTTTTGGTGTATATTTGGTAGGTCTGAGAATAGGTCGTAGGCTATTTTTTATACCCCCTAGATAATAAGGGTGGCCCTACCCAGAAATTTTCTTTTTATTTTTTTTACAAAAATTTATAATTTATATGGCAAAACAACGTTTGCTGGGTCAGCTAGTAAATTTATAATAAAGTTAGAATACAGTTAAAAGATATAATAATAATAATAATAATAATAATTTTATTTACCACTGGGATACAGAAATGTACATATGGCAAGTCAGTTTTGTAGTACAACATAAAATAAACAATAACTATTACAATATAAAATTAAACAAAACTATGTAATAACTAGTCAAATTGTATAAAATAACATAAAACAAGTAAGTAAAAAATACAACACTGATTATACTAAAGACAAACAACTATCAAAGGATAATTATAAATAAATAAATAAATCTTTGTTGATCCTTTGTATACTACAAATCATTGTAAATGGGATGCGTCAAAAGCAGTACAGAAAATACATAAATTGTGTAACAAACAACATTGTAGATACATAGCAAATAAAATAAATAAATATCACACCGTTAGGGACTGTTTTTACAAATATAAAAATCAGAAAAAAAATATGACACTATCAGGAGACTTTGTTTTTTAAGAATATCGTAAATTCATTAATTGAGTAAAATGGTTCTGCAAGAAGAAGTTTTTTTAAACGTCTTTTGAAAATAATTAAAGAGACACTGTTTTGAATGTCTACAGGCAGCGCATGAAAATAACGAGAATCTGCATACACAGGTGATTTTTTATAGAATTTATGGTCGTGTTTTAATCATAAAAAGTTATCTTTACCTCGAGTGTTATACGAGTGAATATCACTGTTAGTAATTAGTTTACTTTTGTTAGTGTATGTGAAAGTTAACAGTTTCCAGAGATATATTGAAATAATAGTAAATATTTTGTTAGCTTTAAAATAATTCATTACTGAACCATAACTGATACGAAAAAAATTAATAAAGACATTATTTTAGAGAATTTAGTCAGCTTTAATTTTGCATATAGCCACTTTTTGATTACGGCTAACCGTTTTCGAGATATGAGTTAAAAACTAAAAACCGGGACCTTCTTCGTGCCCCCCTGCACCCCCCCCCACTTAGGAAGTGGGGGGGGAGTTTTGATATGTTTACCTCCTAAAGTCCAAACACAGCCTTCAAGTCAAAAATTGTGATCGCGGCATTTCCCTCTAGACCCTCTTATTGAACGTTCATTGACTGGGCTAAAACTACAATAAATATTCGAATTGTCTTCCATTGACATCTATGCATTTTGACACCTTCTCCTTACAGCAGTTGTTGAATTTCAAATCATGACAGGAGTTATTGTTCGAAATGCAGCTAATCTTTTGTTTTCCAATCCTTCTTTGTTATTAGAACGTTTTTTGTGTGTAATATTTTTTAAATAACCCAAAGCCAAAAGTCGGCAGGTGTTATATCGGGAGATCTAGCTGGGCACAAAATAGGACCATCATTTCCTAAAAATTAAACAATAGCTAAACTACTTTGTTGTTTATTAATGTAAAGTTAGCTAAATCAACTGTTAGTTATCAATTTAGTTAACTTAGCTGACTAGACATTGATACTAGTCCTGAGTGATATATAGATACCTATCCAATCCTTCCCAAATTGAACATTTAAATAATTACATGTTTCATTTGACGTATGATCTGAGGCGCCATCAGTGCCGTAGCGCACCTTTTGGGTTAGTGGGAGTGGCTGTTAAAAAAATCCCAACTCTAACTAAAAGTTTTCAAACTGTATACTTTATTAATTAATAGTTGGTAACACACGTATTTCTCTGAGTTTCATTGATGCCCACAACTGAACTAGTCTTAATAAATTAATATTGTCGGTTAAGTCTTTCTCGGAATACAATAGCATAAGTGAATCCATTCTCGAATCGTCCATTGTAGATCTTGTATCACTTTTCACAAATTTTAGTAAACTTAATTTTCGTTCATTTGTGGCTGTAGAGAAACAAGCAGTTACTACAAATTGACATAGACGAAATGCAAGTTTCAATATTTGCTTAAACTCAACTGACTTTTGAACTATTTCTTTCATGGACGTTGCTTATCCACACTTGCTAAAAAGCACCTCGAGTTCACTTTCTAGAGCAAATACATCAGGCTTATTACCATCACAAGGATACATATCCACAACACGCTTTAAATTTTGAATGTTTATATCTTTAGCCAATGGAATTTTAAAAAGTTCAAAAAGAGGTTTTAAAGTTTCTTCGCAAACATTAATATAAGAATTTAAAACATTTATTAAGCAATTTAACACCTTTTTAAATTATTCTCTATAGAATTGGTGCATAGTTAAATGGGTTTGATTTTCCGCATTCATATCTAGTCGTTTAGGAGTCAGACGACATTTATGTGTTTCCTAAAATCTTCATCAGGGTTAACATTTAATTTTTCTGCGAAAACTTTGATTGCATCAATAAAATTATACATTTCTTCATCCTTATTGCGGACATTTTCCAAAGAAATTACTGTACTTTTCATAATGCTTAGCACGTCAGTTACGTTTATTCGATCGACTCCAACAGTTTAGTTGTAATTTGCATTCAGACTCACTATAAAATCAAATGTTAAAATTCTTTTGAACAAACCAAATGCTTACGTTTTTGTGTTATTATTATTTCTTCGAGCATTTCCACGATAACTTCTAAAGATCTGTGCACAGCTGTGATGCTTTCCGCACGGGCAGTTATCGTGTTTTTGACCAATTTCTAAGTTGTAGTGAATTTTCTACTGATTTAATTTTTCTTATAAAGGTTGAAATCTTTTAGTACTGCCAGAGAAAAACGTGTATAGCTGCTCCAACAGATTGAAGATTTCCGAGACAATTCTACTTCTAGCACAGCTATGTTCAACAACAAGAATGGATGAATATGAGATTGTGTGGTGCGAGTACAGCTTGTATTTCCGATTACTAATTATTGTCGAACACAGAATAAAGACTTTCTTTCATAAATATTAAATATAGAATATAGGAACATTGGACAATGACAACGGTAATTTCAAGTCCAACTGAAAATTCCTAACTCTAACTCTCCCTCAATCCAACTGGCAAAGAAATTGGCGGGGGTGCCACCTCCTCCTACCCCCACCTTATCTACGGTTCTGGGCGCCATCGTCTTAGTAAAATGATCTTTGAAATTGTGTTACAGGCATATTGTCTACAAAGGACTCTATTTCTTGTGGTAGAATATTAATAAAATTTTCGGTACTCAAATTACCGTGAAAAAAATGAGGACATATTATTTGGTATCCAATAAAACCACACCATACACCAAATCCAAATCGTCCTTGACGATTAACTGTAACGGTTACGTGCGGATCCAATGGTGATTACTATAACGATTAAAAATTCCGGCACTACTCGTCTATCCGTATAATTGTTCTTTCAATTCCTGGCACTTCGTTGCACTGACGCAAAAACCACTGGCAAAAATCAAGACGCCTTTGAAAGTCGTTTGGGTATAGTATATAATTTTGTAGGATTTGGATTTATTTTTTTCTTAAGCAACGCAACGCAGTTGTTTTTGTGATTCCTAAATTTTCCTGTATTTCGATATATTAGGATTTTCTCTTACAGTTTCTAAAACAATATTTTCTACAGCTTCTCTACCTGCTTTATTACGTATTTTTGCTCGAGGTTTTACAAATGATCCAAACTGTTTTAAATGTTGTTGTAACTTTTTGAATATTTTTATGTCTGGCTGTCTCTTATCTGGATATCTAAAAATATTGTTTAGGCGGCCCTTTTGGCACAAAGTTTTGCTGTCTATAACTTACCTATTAAAATAAAGCTCGGAAGCTAAAACTAACTAAAACACTTAATCATGTCATATTTTTCACCATTACTAAATTGAACCATTTTTTACAATGCTCACTCACAATTAACTCACAAATTAGTTTTTAACATTTACAAATATTTCGATTTTCTTTTTTTACCATGTCTTCTCAATAAATAGTAGAAATGCGATAAATACGCATGTATGTCAATGGAAGACAATTCGAACATTTATTGTAGTTTAGTTTTTCCTATTTCTGCCAAAATTATTTTATATTATATCACTTTTTCTAGAGATAAATATGACATATGAGATATCGTTGGATAGCTACTCTAAGTTGCGATCGAATGGTCAAAAATAACTTACAGGGTGTTCCATTTGAAAAACAAAAGTTATGTCCATATCTCGAAAACGTGCATAATTTTCTTCTTATCAGCAACGGATTCTACTCAAAAAAGTTCCTAGAATATGTTACTCGATTCTCGATTCGACACTTACTAATTGGAATATAGAGGTCATTCAGAAATTCCAATTTTCCAAAATCACTCTGTAGCTCGGTAGTCGAAAAAGATAGACGATCGCGGTTTACGCCATTGTTTGTTTCTCGGAAGTCGAGCTTAGGACACCTACATTGGTATTTGTCTATCTGCCATGGTTTTAGAGAAAACCCCAAATCCCATCTAATTTGGTCCACCCTGTACAGTGTGTTTCACTACCCATCTTCACACCCCTGTAAATTTTACTTAGCCACACGATTTGGATGGCAGTTTTTTTGTAACTAAATGACCCTAAGATGTACTTGTACAACCTATTGTGACTTTAATATTACACTCAACTGCCTGCCATGTTATTTTTTCTATGCGATTTTTCGGAAATTCATATTTACGATTTTTTTATAGAAAGTCTGGCAACGTAATGTTGCTTAGCGCCCACAGTGGGCTAGAACCACCTTTAAATTAAATATGCATGCACTCTATCAATTCCTACGGGAAATGGTAGCTTTATCTGTCCCGAAACAATTCCCGTAAAATCTGAAATCATTCCCTTGGCCGTTTTCTATAAAATTCACTTTTATTCATTTTTTTTTTTTGAAAACTGATTTTTTGCATTGATAAAAACAAGAATCTACTACATTTTTGAAGCCTCTGAATACCCGGACATATTTCAAACAACCTATCAGTTAAGTATCAGTTATCTTCTTCAATCCGTGATTCTTACGTTTATAAAATATACAAAGACAATATCTATTTTCGTCGTGCGTTCTTGCATGATTTGCATTGCATTTGAATTTTGCATAATTTTTTTGATTTTAATCATAGTCACAGAAAATTTTCACTCTTGGAGTCTTGGATTGTTTGCCTAGTGAAGTCTAAAGAGTAACTGACCGAGCGACGCCAATATTCTTTGGCAGAGATGACGGTCTCAGATATCTTAGGTCGAGCAGGACTATTGCTCTTTACCCTAGTACATCGCTGGACCGGCCTCGTACGGGGCGGGCAAGCTTACTTTATATTAACCCCACTCACAAATGTGAGCGGTGTGGATGATTTCGGCCCACCTCCCCGGGTCCTGGCCTTTTGGACCTTGCTGGCTAAGGCCTTTATCTTCTGGCGCTCTTCTGTCTTGATGATCTTTCTTCGCCAGCTTGTCACCCCCTGGGTAGTCATCGGTCTGTTCGGAAACTTTGGGATATTTTTGGCTGGGATTGACTGCCGGTATGCAGAATGTCGATTGACATCCTGCCATCCGGATCATCGATTAGGTAGGAATGAGCTATGTAGCTCGAGGAAGTGCAGACCTAAGTGCTTTGGTAGCACTTTCGATCTGCACGGAGCTAGGTGACTACGGGTACTGGATGGCATTTCGTCCGATACCCGCAGGGTAGTAGGTGGGTGGTTGGGTTATCGTCATGTCTCTTCTGTGGGTTGTCTTCATCGGCGGTGGTATAGTTCTCATACTCACCCGTTATCTGACTGAGCGAATGGAAAGTCTACTCAGATGGCTAATAGAGGCGCTCCGATTTCCCTATAGTAAATCTAGTTAAACAAATAGTAATGTTATTCATTGGTTACAGATATATTGGTAGACAAAAATTGCTGTCATTCAAAATAACATAGGAATAGATCTAATGATTTTGTCTAAATTGACTACTTGGAAAGTTTATATAACCCGATTATTATCAAAACGTCTGGAGTTGTCGAGCATGAAGGTTTCTTGTATGTTATTTCCCCAAACTTGGCTTAAGTTGAAATTTGTATTGGAATGTTCAATGTTACTTTCTTGATTGACATTTTAACAAGCTTATCAACGCAAAAAATCAGTTTTCAAAAAAAAAAAATTAAAAGTGAATTTTCTAGAAAACGGCCAAGGGAATGATTTTAGATTTTACGGCAATTGTTCCAGGACAGATAAAGCTACCATTTCCCGTATGAATTGAGAGAGTGCATGCATATTTCATTTAAAAGTGGTTCTAGCCTACTGTGCGCCCTCTAAAACCCAAATATCGGGAGTTTCATGAAATTCTCAGATTAAATAACTCATATACAAGTTTTCAATTTACGAAAATTTAAAATTATTATTTCATTGTAAAAGTCCATAATACTTTTGAAGTAAATGAAAACTGTAAAAATAAGTTAAAAAAAATACGTTAAATATCATTGCAATTGAAAAATATCAACAAAGAATGCCTTTTTTGATTGTTTGAAGATAAAAAGAAATGATTTACCTGTTTGTTTAACAATTTAGTAATTCGTTATGATAATAAAAATGATCTTCAAAAAGTTATAGGTACACTTTCTACTTTTCTACTCTATAATAATTTCAAAACTAATCGAAACACAAATATTCATAAGAAGTCAATGATTAAACATGATTCAAAATATTTTGCAGTGTCGCAAACATCATAAAATGAAGGCGTTTAAACCAAAGCACTTTTTGTACAAACTTGAAGATGGTGATGAAATTAACTGTTTGAAGTACTATTTGTGAGCACAGGAATTGCTGTAGGAACATATATAATTACTAACTACTGAGTAGTTATAATAACACAGGCACACAAAATAAAAGAAGTGGTCTTTTTCTGGTACTCCATTGGGTAACGCATATGTATTTCAACGTGCTGAACACGAATCAGGTCTGTTTTTCTCCACTGGCCACTATTTCTTTGTAAATCGCGAAAACAACGTAAAAAAAAACTCTTCATTTAGGATATCTTTGCGATTTACAAAAAATTGGTGGGTAACGGAGCTAAACTGATTCGTATTCAGCACATCAAAATTCATAGGGTTATCCAATGGAGTCCCAACTTTTCACTTTTTTTTTGTGTCTGTGTAATGTTTGCATACGCGATTTTCTAGAAAATGGCGGAGGATCCGGTGATATTCATATATTACACAGACACACACAAAAAAAAAAGGTCTGCTTCTGGGACTCCATTGGGTAAACCTTCTATATTTCGACATGCTGAATACGAATTAAGTTTCTGTTTATCTCCGTTACCCACCTATTTTTAGTAAATCGCGAAAATAACCTAAATTATGAGTTTTTCTTTAGGTTATTTTTCGATTTACAAAAAAAATGGTGGCCAATGGAGCTAAACGGGCATCTCATTCGTGTTCAGCACGCCGAAATACATATGAGTTACCTAATGGAGTACCGGAAGAAGACCACTATTTTTTTATTGTGTGCCTGTGTTATTATATTATTGTTCTAATAACAATGTTTGTAGTTTAATTTTATATAATACTAACAGAATGCCTGTGTTTCACTATGGGTGGATATCGAATACCACCCCCTACCCAATTTGTATCAAACAAAAACTAAACAATTCTAATCATGATCATCTATACTATTGAAGTTTGGAAGTTCCGAAGAAAGTTGATTCAACTCTAGGCCGCCATATTGGGGTGGCCATTTTCAATTTCCCAATTTTATTAATTCTCTTGAGGACTTGAGGATAGTTCCTCTACTTGGAATATTTCAAGTACTTGGCATGTCTGGAAACGTCCAATCAAACAGATATAGCCGTTAAAATGGTATGAAATTTAAAAAAAACTATAGAAACTAGAAACTACTCGAGAAGAAAGTTTTATATAAAAAAGTGATGGCATATACAGCAAAAAAAGTACATTAAATTCAACTGTAGATTGAGGTGCCCTAGAGATGATAATTTTTTTTCCTACCGCGTCTCCAAGGACACATCTTGCATATCAGTACGAACTTGTTCTAATGAGCATGCAGCCCATTAAAATAAAGAGCCGGATCAACAATTTGATCATCGTACGTCAATCCACTTGAAGGTTATTAGGAGAAAACTGGTTGCGAGGCACTCACTTTAAAGGGCTGTAACTCGGTTAGGAGGCGCGGTAGGAAAATATTTTATTATGAAAATCTTCATCTCTATCTACAATTGAATTTAATGTACTTATATTAAGTATTTGTGTTTTATTGAAGATGGTGATTATCCCAGAATTGGTTATTCACAAAACCTCATGTTAGAAAGATTTGATATGTCGAGTCTAGAAAATAGGAGAATAGCACACTCTATAATTTTCCTACATAAAATTATTTACAATATGGTTGATTGCCCGTCTATTTTGGAGCAACTGTGTCTTCGTGTACCTCGTATAGAAAGCAGAAATCGTGAAACATTTTATCTTGCTACCCCCTGAACCAATTTACTAAAACTTTCACCAATACATTTTATGTGTAAAAATTATAATTCGCTGCAAAATGAGCTTGATATATTTAATTGTAGTCCTGCCTCAATTAAAAGATTACTATCCATATAAAACGAATATGCGTATAATCCCATTCCTCGTATTATCGTTTACATGTTTTTAGCATAATGTGATATGTATATGCTGTATATATATATATATTTTAAGTCAGCTTCTCTTGTATAATATTTGTATTTTGTTTGTTCTCTGACGTACTGTGTATTTAGTAAATATAATATTTATACTGTTAGTGCTTTCTAGTGTAACATTCCCACCCTTTAATTGGTTATCTGTTGGGTGGTTGTATCTAAATAAATAAATAAATAAAAATAAATAAATAAATTGGCCGCCATATTAGAAGCGCAATTTTGAATTTTGCAAATCTCCATGTCAAATTTCAAGTTCCTAGCTTATCGAGAAGTACCAAAAATGATTAACCAGACAGATAAATATTGGTAAAACCAAACAAACTTTGTTGCACTTTCCTTTACATACAGTGTGTCCCACTTTCCACGGTAACATGTTCGTAGCTCAATTATTAATAATTAATTTATTTTAAATGTGTGAATTTTGAACATCTCTCCAAGGCAACTAAAAGCGCATATATCTATTCAATTTATTCCACACACGAGTTGATAGGGGGGAAGGGATAAAAATCACATATTTTTAGGTAAATCATATTAGTGATTTTTTTTATAAAAAAAAAATATTACCACCATTTTGTAGGCCATCCTTTAAAACCCCTTCTTACCAAGTTTCCTTTAAATATTTCTAGTAGTTTTAGAGTTATAAACAGGTAAATATTACGTTAAATCAAGGATTAATGGCATTTAACTCGGTTCGAAGTGAAGTTAGAAACAATGTTCTTTTACATTTTTTGCTACAAATTTTAAGTAATAATCAAAGATATCATCGTAGCTCGCCAAAAACGCAAAAGAAGTTGTCCTTTTACATGGGTCTTTTCCAGTTTACTTGTCTTAAATCCAGCCACTTTTGAAGTCGTAAACAAATTTTTTAACTTGACAGTAATGAATTAAGGTTACACAATATTAAGCTTCTTTTTGTCATTATTTGTTGTAGAAATATAATTATTCAATTTTTTTTATTATTTTTTATTTTAACCGAATTTGGCACAATGGAGATTTAAAGGATACCCTATGTAGTAATATTTTTCTTATGAAAAAATTTCTAATATGATTAACCTGAAAGTTGACCCCCCTAATCCGCACATCTATGGAATAAACTAAATAGGTATATGCACTTTAAGTTACGAAGGTGTTAACCTTAAAAGTGGGGCGCACTGTATATGGAAATACTCTTAATAAAATATTTCATTTTAATATTATTTATAATGTATTTTCCGGACCTGGCAATAAATCTGTCCTGATTTACTAATTTTTTCCTGTGTGAACTTGGCTTGTAAATTTACCAATCAGAGACAAGGACACAGGTTACCTATCTTTGCGTATACTACATTCTTATTTAAGATGGGCTATAGTTATGATACTAGATATATTTCGTATATTCTGTAAAAGAAATTTTTATTCTACAAATTGTATTATTACTAGTGTAACATGTACACTTCTGTGCAATGAAATCCCGTACACTTGAAAAATAAAGTAATCCAGTTTTTACTAATTTTGAGTGGTGTGAATCAGTCTTTTTGGAATTTAGATTTTTTTTATTAACATATAGGTTATAAAAAACTGACATTGATTGTGAAACGTCATAAGTAAGGTATTTCAGTAATGTTAATCCAGAAGAAGAACATACGTATTTTTGTTTTTGTTTTTTACATTTTTACACCATTTGCTGGGAACGATTTCGATTTATAACAAATGTAAAAAATTGACATTGAAAAATTCACAGATACGACTGCACATAACTGCGATTGTATTTATTGTGTAAATAATGTAACTTAATATTTTGTGATGGCTCCGTTTCCTTCCAAGATGTGATTAAATCTTGTTGGCATAGAAACAATTAGTCTACGACAATAGTTTTCTTTTTCTCTTAGCTCCTCCCAGCAATTTTCAATGGCCGACCAAAATTCTTCTTCATTTCTTGGTCTGAAGTTTCGTTCATAAATTTTTATTACTAGCAAACCCCAGACGTTCTCAATTGGGTTTATATCAGGACTGTGCGAAGGCCATGGTAATAATTCAATATTATTGTTCCCAGATCATTGCGTAATTATCCTGGCAGTATGAATAGGGCAGTTCTCCTATTGATAAATGAAGGTGTTGTTTGGATATAATTGCTTCACCGAAGGAAACATAACGTTTTCCAAAATATCCCTATAAACCTGTCCATTAAATCTACCATTACCCATAATACGCCACACTACACCAGGGTCATGTACGCTTATCCATGCCCAAACATTAACAGAAAGTCGCCCGTACCTGTTCCGCGGAGATATGTAACGTTCGTGAAACCTGGTATTTCCAGGACGTAACACCCGAATATGTCCATCATTACAAGACTGAAAAAGTTTTCATTGGTAAACACAACATTGTTCCAAAACTCCAATGGGTTCTTCTGTTAATATGGTCTTCTTGGCACGTACAGTTTTTTAATTCCTTCGGCTAGCTGTTGACCTCGATGCTGGAAAATTTGTCATGAACATAGTGTCTCCTGCTGTTTGAAACGGATTTTTCCTCAACTAGCCAAGGAGCGCCTCATCTTGAACAAGATTTGAACTTCTCGATCGGCCTGAACCGCCTTTTACCTTTACGCTACCTTCCTACTCCCACCTTTTCTTCACACTCATAACAGTACTTTTATTCAATTGATAATGATTAACAACTGCTCTGATACACCATCCCTCTTCAATTTTAGAAAGAATTAAAATTTTTTCATATTCAGTTAATTTTGGCATTGTGAAAATATGACACTGACACTGACAAATAAATAAAGAATGATTTATTATAGCGAAAAATATGTGTACGGGATTTCATTGCACAGAAGTGTATGTCTACATATGATTCATCAAATATGTTCTATGGTATAGCAAACATGCACAAAGAACTTCTGTTAGATTTTCTTTTTTTTCTCTCTCAAATTTCGAACATATGTAAAATAGTATGGCAGAATATACTCTATATCCAACATACACGGTGAGTACCAAACTATCAAGTTTTATATAAACTGCGTTTTCTGATAATTTTATAGCAAGATGTTACAGGTTTTTAATAAGACTATTATGAAACCTTTGAAAGTTAAAGTCAGTCGTTGACGACTGTGAGTGCCTATTTGAACAATAAAAATGAAATTGATATTAACTATGTACTTAATCATAGTGACACCATGTAAATGTGAATTGTATCATGCTCGAGTGAAATATTACTCAAATAAGTATTCGCATTCGGCCACATTTGACTGCAATTCCCCCCTCGTTAAATTATTTATTTTTATCATAAATGTAATAAATTGAACATATATTCATAAATACATAATCCGCCCTTTTCTCTCTCAAATAATTTTAAATTTAACTTTGTCGATTTAAACCCACAATTGAACTTTTAAAAAGGATACGATGAAAAATAAGAACAGCTTTATCTCAGTAATGTTTATTCCCAAGTATTAATGACGCATTGTATCCCGCGACCGAACCCCGGGAAAACTAATTTAAAAAACAAGACAATTTTACACCCTATATTGGCTAAAATATTTCACAGACATTGATTAACACCCGCCTTTATGTGTGGCATTTATTTGTTTACTATAATATAAATTCGACACTTTACTTAAAATTCCATTCTGCCTTCACATTCCCATTCGTAAAAGTCATTGTGAGGAAAGTTTCCCTTTTTGGCTTGAGAGTTTTCTCTACTAAAACAACACCCCATTTAAACGTGTGTCTAGATTTGACTCACATGGCGTACCAATAATCGAGAGAAATGGCTTGAATTTTGTATGAAAGACGAAAAAAGGTTTTTTAGCAATTGACCCCCCACCACGATAATATATGAAACACATGAGTGGGGCGGAGATGAACGTACGCGCTTTCTTTGAGCTGGAGCGGGACGGCATATGTATGTGAGTGAAGGAAAGACTGGAAACGGGCAGACACCCATTTAGTCGCAGCGTTTCTTATAATAATCTCGGGGCGAACACGGGGTAGTTAGCTGAGGGGTTCAGACCCCCGAGATGCTGGCCTTTTTAGTAATATGGAAGAACGCGCTGTGTTTTGGTCTCCAGATAATGTAATGAGGGATTTGAGTTATTGCCTTATTAAACGGCCGTATTTGTTGTCTTTGTTTTTCTTGGTTTGTGCGTCAGTTTCACTTATATAACTAATACTCTCCCGAATCCAATTACTCTATATTTTAATACTCGATGATGTTTGCGTAAAAGCCTTTCGAAAACATTTACCGTTCCTCAGGTCTAATTCGATTGATTATTATTATGTGAAGCTTAAAGCGAAATAAATTAAATGCTTACGAACTCAAATTGGAATAATTTTATAACACTGTAAGGATTCCCGTGTTTTTCACCTTCTTTCTGTCAAAGACATGATTTTAAAAGGGGCTTGGTGGACAAGGAATTATTAATTTAATACAGCAGCTCTCTCTCTTTTGATGTCAAAAATGCTCATTAAGAATTCAGTGATATATATGGGACCTTCCATGTCAACCGGAACACCGTTACATCCCAAGATTAGAGCGTCAAAAAATATTTCGGAGCTAAAAGTTATCATTAATCGAAGGCAATATGGTGATTTTTAAAATTCAATATGGCGGCAAGAGTCAGGATAATAGAAAAAATAAAAACAAACATCAATTGACTATTTCACGAAAGAAAATTTAATAAAAATTGTCATGGCGAAAACTAGATTGATGTCACCAAATTATGACAACCAATAGTCTGTTTCATCATTTACAAACATGATAACCATGCTTAGCACTGTTAACAGATTGACCAACTTCTAAACTGACAGCTGGCAGCGGTGTGATAAATTGTGTAATTTGAATTTGTATTAACATTGTAGACTACAGAACAAACTAATAAAGATAATTTCTAATACTCTAATCAATTAAATTATGCTTAGAATTAAAGATAATGAAAACAATGATATGATTATTATACGGGTTATTGGTAACTCAACGTATTCCTGTCAAGGGGTGTTAGAGAACCTAATTTGCAATCATTTCAACTCACGTGGGTTATATGCAAAAGTATTCAATTTTGGAGGTATTTGAATCTTTCACTTTTTATTGAAAAACCTCAAATTTGTATATTCAGAATTAAATTTAAAAATTACCACTAATTCAATGGCACTGATTTTAATATTCGTCTTAGATAACTTTTCAACAATGCATTACTATCAGTAAAATGTCAAAAAATAACCAATAATCCAAAGATGCAACAAGAAATTAAAAAAAAAATGATTTTTTAATTTCTGTTACAATGACGACGATTTAGCACAAAAATTAATTAATACATTAATCGTAAAAATCATTTAAACAACACCTGTTTTTTATTAGATTTTGAAAGAGGTAAAAACTAGTTCCATGAATAAGTTCAATAACAGGTGAGCAGGTGGAGCGCGTTCATTTACTATAATTTGCATTACTGGACACCAAAACTGCAATGAAACCCGAAGAAAGTAAAACTAAAGAGTTTTCAAAACAGATTTAGTTTAAATGTTTGGATGGAAGTAATCCACAGCCACTTAATTGGTCACTACTTTCTGTCCCCTAATTTAAACAACGAAAGTTATGAATTGTTTTTAAGAAACGAGTTGATGCGGTTGCTGGTAGATGTTCCACTCACAACGAGGAAAAATATTGTGTTCCAGCACGATGGCTGTCCAGCTCCAGCTGTCCATTTTCAGAGCACGATATATCAGTGGCTGAATGAAGAGTATCCAAATAATTAGATAGGTAGGGGAGGATTTCCTTGGCCTGGAAGATGCCCTGACTTATCTCCATTGGACTTTCATGTCTGGGGGCATATGTCGGAGTTGGTATACAAAACACCGGTGAACTCCGTGGAACAATTGAGGCAGTCGATAATCGATATGGTGGAGCAAATTAAAAACGATTTTACTTCAAAACAGAAAGTAGGCGTGACCAAAACGGAAGTGAGGAAGAGATTTCGGGTCTGTATACGGAACAGAGTTTCTCATTTTGAACAAGATTTGTAATAATAAATAAATCAGTTATCAACTTAAGACTATTGCTTCATTTAATTGTCAACATTAAGCTCATTTGAAAAATGAACGCGCTCTACCTGCTCACCTGTTATTGAACTTTTTCGTGAAACTAATTCTTTTTCTTATAACATTTTACCTCATTGGAAAGCTAATAAAAAAGATATGTTATTTAAATAATTATTACGATTAACGTATTAATGAATTTTTGCATTGTAACAGAAATTAGAAAATCTATTTTTTTTAAATTTCTTGTTACTTCTTTGGACCATTAGGTATTTTTTGAAATTTTACTATTAGTAATGCATTGTTGAAGAGTTATCTAACTACGAAAATTAAAATCGGTGCCGTTCAATTAGTGGTAATTTTTAAATTTAATTTTAAATATGCAAATTTGGTTTTTTCAATAGAAAGTGAAAAATTGAAATATCTCGAAAACTAAAAGCTTTTGTATATAACACATGTGAGTTGAAATGATTGCAAATTAGATCCTTTAAGATCCCTTGGCAGCAGTGGCGGCTGGTGAAATTTCAATTTTTTCTCTCGTCTGTGGCGCATGAGACCCAAACGAAATATGGGAAATGACATCTAGAAAAGCACTTCTCTAAGGACCCCTCAAAAATTTTGAAAAAGCAGTTTGCGAAAACATTTTTTAAAATTCGGTTGCCCTCCCTGGCCCTAGGGACTCACATTAAATTTATTTTTTTTTTGTCAGATACATTTGACTTTTCATAAAAATACAACAATAGGTTTTGGAGTTTATGAAAATATTTTCATAAACTGAAGTACAATGAGCTGAAATTTTGTAATTTACAATTTGTTCCCTACAGGATGTTCCATTATAAAAAACCAAAGTATAGTTCATATCTCCGGAGTGGAACTTCCAATTGTTTTTCCAACATGATTTTTGGAAAACACATGTAAGTAATTGGGTTGTTGCACTAAGTTAAAATTTGAGGAGAATCTATGTTAAACAATAACAATTATTCATATAAAATCATTAGAAACATGTAGAAGTTGAAAAGAAAGTCTTATAATAGTATAATATTAATTACAAAAATACATGCATTTAAAACGGAGATGACATAATAACGGCAGTCTGTAGAGAAGTTAGTTATAAAACGATGAGAAGCGGGTACTAATTTAGAAACTCGCTGATAGCGACGGAGAAAAAAGACAATCACGACAGTTTAATCTGACATTATATTTAACGTCAAACTCGACTGACGTTCATAGGTTACAATTCGGTATAGTTTAACAGCATCTAGTTATGGATAAATATAAGTACAGATAGTGTTTTCTGCCGTACTGTGTAAATAATACCACCAATTCACCAGAAAAACTGTTGTGTTCCAATAATAAACGCTGAACATAATAATGAATGATTCAAAGCCACCAGAGAAGGACCAAGTCTTCTTATTGTGGAGACCATTTCAATGTCAAGTAAAGTAACAAATTACAATGTATTCTAAGCGTTTTATTTGTGGTAAGTTGTATCTTAATGTAGGAATTTGATTTTTAATATGGGTTTATGTTGTAGGAAAAACGGCCGCATTACAAGACTTGTGTGGCGTTCTAGCTGTTACAAATTTAAATTACCCGCCAAACTGGTGGATAAAACAGGGTGTATTACTGTATTCTTAACGGCTCTAGATTAGAATGTTATTCATGCTTTGACTTCCTAAAAGGAGGGAAATGGCTTTAATCTGCTTTTATGTATTTTATCTAGTTTATGTTGGAATAAAGTGCAGTTGTTTTTGTTAGCTATTGATTATTTATGAAGCTCCCTAGACGCCCCATAATACTGGGATGATTAATAAATTAAGAAAGGAAATTTAAAAACTCGCCATTGAAAAACTATATGAAATAATCTGTGAAAGTCGTCTAAAGTCGGTGAACACAATCAGTCGGAAATGGCTACGAATGCGTTGGATTGTAGTTATAAATGCCCTTTGAATTATGTGTGTTATAAATACATATCATCGTTTATTGCTTAGATAGATACTAGCATAAAGTACTTACCTATTTATTATTTTTTGTTATAATACAGACCTTTCTTGATATCTTCGTAAGTCTCATTCTGACTCTTCTTAGAAGTGAGTATCAATGGATAATAAATAATTTCTTTACTAGATAAACTTATTTTGTTGTTTTCAGTTAGATACGCATGTATATAGTTAATAGGAAATAAAACAATGAAAAGGAAATATTTAATAAAATACAAAGTATAGTTAACAAATTCGTCTAAATTAAATAATAAAATACATATTAGACATATTATGTAATATTAATAAGATAAGATAAAGGAAGTTCTTGCAGAAATTACAATAGTTTGTACTGTCTATAGCAGCTGTAACGTAAGTATCTTGCAGCTTTTGCACTTCCAACCATTACAATGTCAAAACGATCGTCTCTTTTTAAAAATTCGCTGACCATAAATATATCTACCGCAAGTAGAATGTCAGAATTAGCTTTTACAGATATACTGCCTTAGTCGTTTTGTAAAAAAATATTAACAATAACTGCAAACATCAATCACTGCTAGCTAAACGTCAAATTTACTTTTGACATACCTATGAGGTTATTTTCTTTCTTGTCAGCAATGTCAACTTATTCGTCTTCTTCTGTTCCGCTTATAAGTTCACATCTAACTGCCGTTATGATGTCACTACCGTTTTCGCGGCACATTCAAATAGTCGAAGTTTAACAATTTTTTAAAAGATGTTGCGCTAAGAATTTTTCTTCCAAATTAAATATATAACTAAATTAAGTCCTCCACTACCATATTTCACCATTTTTGAAAATTCGTCAACAACCCAATTGTCTATAACTATTATTTTTTTAAACTTTTTTACGTAACTCCAAATATAACAAAGTTAAATGGGGTTCTAATATTCAAGTAAAAAATCTGGAAACAACATTTGATTGAAGTCCATCTTGACCGTCCAAGCAAACTGATCTCGAATTGAGAACAAAAATATGTGTTAAATTCATTCTTAAAAACAAGATGAGAACAAATACTTTTGTATCTTGAGATCAGAACAAAAATCAAAGGACAGTTCTCTTAAGAACGAAATGAAAACGAAACAGGCGAGAAAGAAAATCGGGAACAAAATGAGAACTACAATAGAAAAGAAGACCTGTGTCTATCAGCGGGCCTGAAGTAGGCCTTCGACACTGTTCTCAGTTTCAACACTAACTTCTTCCAGCAGCGGTATTTGAGAAAAAAACATGGTCGTTTATCGAAAAAATAAACATGGCTGCTTATGGCAAAAATTGAGATGGCTATCTGTAAAAAACGTGTAGATTCATAGAATAGCTGTTGAGCTAAATGATTTAAACAGTTGTCCAGGCATTGCAAACTAAATTACAACTTTTAGGCAAAGATAAAATTAAATTCAAGAAAAAGTCCCGACGAAGTCAGTTGTAAGGATTGTAATTTGAGGTGATGTTAGACAAACGCAACCTCCTTTATAACCAGAATCAAGAAGCATATCACCTATACGAAATATGGAAAAACTGAAAGATCTGTAAAATTGTAATTTTAAGTATGTTGGACAACTGCAACGTCGATTATAACTAGATTCAATAAGCATATGTATGTAGGAGGCGAATGTTTTTCTGGTCATAAATAAATCATGTAACATGTTCTATACTTAAGTAAAATTTGATTCAAATAGGAAAAAAAATTAAAAAGTTATATATTTCAAGTGAAACACACTGTACAAGAGAAGCTAATGTCTTAAAAAAATTTTTGGCATTAGCCGCCCCCATTACTACCCCCACCCCATTTGGAGTAGATGATTTCAAATATTATATTATTAATGCTCCATAAACAACTATTTTCACATACAAAATTTTTTCGTTGTGAGAGACATAGGTAGCAAATCTGGATGTGGAATTAGTGATTCCTTGGGCAGCGGTTTTTACCTCTAGGTACTGCACTAAAATTGATTGAAGATATTGTTTAATTTGGGCACTGCTTTTCAAAGAACAAATATCGCTAAATATCTCCATACCGTCATACTGCTAAGTATTTATACAAGGTGTCCCGAAATTCCTGCATGTCCCTGTATAATAATATTAACCATATTATTTTACTGTCATTCAGCCTCCCTATTTGGATATTCTGAAATCATTTTTTCTTTCAGATCTTTCCCTTTATAAAAATATCTGATGTTGATCATAATAAGTATTAACACTGAAGCTTCAATATTTACCGAGGTATTGGTTTTATATATTATTTCGTGTTTTGTTTCCCTTTCCAATCGGCAGCAACGGCGAGAATTAATGCGAAGTTTCTCTGATAGACCTAAGACCCTCTTATCAAAAAGCATTTTTAATTAAACGGCCTCGACCCGCCGTCTAGAAGAATGAAATATTTTTAGATTTAATTAGATACTCCATTCTTAAGCGAGGGGTGACAAAGCCTGCCATTTTATGACTTCTATAAAGACTATATCGCTGATTTCAAAATGGATGGTGGGATGCGAAATGAATGGAAATGTTTCCAGTAATTGACTTGACGGTCTCTATTTAAGTCAAAATGTACAAGTAAAGGGACAATGTACAGTATGACTGGTGGTCTGCATTACAGTTTCTTCACGACAATATCGATTAATCAGTTCTAGGTCTTTAAAACGAACTGAAATCTAAATATATTCAATATTTACGTTACACAGGATGTCACTTATTTAAAATAATTGACGTACGAGAATGACAGGAATTACGAATGAAAAAAATATTACATATACTTATTAAGAGAACAATAAAAAAACAATTAAGACCGCTTATGTATTTCGAAAGTGGGTCTTTTTGTCCCTTGGGAGAGGGTAGAACCATTGGTGTAGCACTGCCTGTGAAGTAGAGTCCGCAAACATCAAAACACTTAAACACTATGTGCATTTTGCCACTCACGTTGGCATCATCAGGAACGGGAAAGTGAAACTAACAATGCCTCCTACATTAATAATAAACTAATGATATGGTCGAACGAGTTCAGTAACTTCAGTAATCCATCAGTTATTCCTATCTATACCTAAACTCTGTCTCGGGTAGACAAACCTAGTAAACAATCAATCCGACCATTTTGGATAGGCTGTTTGTCACCAATAACATTATTTTTACATTCTGCAATTTATAAGTATTCAAGAGCATTCTGTACTTACTACATTCCTATTTCGCCTTAAAATATCGATATATATTCTATGATTGTTATTACTTATGTTAGGCAACACTAGATCTTTCAGTTCTTCCGTCTATCGGATAGATGCTTATTGAATCTAGTTATAATCGACGTTGCGTTTGTCCAACATACTTAAAATTACAATTTTACAGCTGCTAGATTTTTCAGTTCTTCCATATTTCGGATGGGTGATATGCTTCTTGGTTTTAGTTATAAAGGAGGTTGCGTTTGTCCAACATAACCTCAAATTACAATCCTTACAACTGACTTCGTAAGTCGGGACCTTTTCTTGAATTTAATTTTATCTTTGTCTAAAAGTTGTAATTTAGTTTCCAATGGATGGATAACTGTTAAAATCATTTAGCTGAACAGCTATTCTATGAATCAACATGTTTTTTTACAAGTAGCCATCTCTATTTTTGCCATAAGCAGCCATGTTTATTTTTTCGATAAGCGGCCATGTTTTTTTCTCAAATACCACTGCTGCAAGAAGTTAGTGTTGACACTGAGACAGTGTTGAAGGCCCGCTGATAGACACAGGTCTTCTTTTCTATTGTAGTTCTCATTTTGTTCCCGATTTTCTTTCTTTGCCCCATTTCATTCTCGCCAGTTTTGTTTTCATTTCGTTCTTAAGAGAACTGTCCTTTGATTTTTGTTCTCAAGGTACAAAAGTATTTGTTCTCATCTTGTTTTTTAGAATGAATTTAACACATATTTTTGTTCTCAATTCAAGATCAGTTTGCTTGGACGGTCAAGAAAGACTTCAATCAAATGTTGTTTCCAGATCTTTTACTTGATATACAGGGTCACATAAACATTAGAACCCCATTTAACTTTGTTATATTTGGAGTTACGTAAAAAAGTTAAAAAATAATATTTATAGACAATTACTTACATGTGTTTTCCAAAAATCATGTTGGAAAAACAATTGGAAGTTGCACTCCGGAGATATGAACTATACTTTGGTTTTTTATAATGGAACATCTTGTCTAAATGTAGTAAAAGAGTTCAAAAATAAAATCTATAAACGATCATATACATTTTTCAAAAATCATGTCAAAAAACAAGTTGCATTCCGGAGATATTGTTGCAGAACCTAAGAAAATCCACCTAGGTCGGAAAATAAACAAAAATTCAATTTAACAAGAAAATGTTAAAAAGGTACTTTGAGAGCATAACTAGTCATAATTAAGACGTTAGCGCTGAAAGTTACATAAAAAATATTTTATAATTTTTAATTTTTTTTAGTTTTTATCGCTTCACGAAACATGGGTAAATATAGTATCTTGTGAATTAAGCAAAAAGAATAATAATGACATTTTTGACCTGGCAATGTACCGAAGGGCAAAATCGAAAAATGTGGCAAGGACGTGGAGCACTTATATGCAATTATTAGGAAAAAAGGCAGAAATGGTCTAGGCCGGCTTCTCGAATAAAACAAATTTGGATTCATCCGACGACTTGTCACAGTTGTCACAAGGGCGTCGGAAAATCATCAGAATGTAATGGTAACAAACCTAAATGCAGATCTTTAAACACGGTAAAATTAGAGAGAAAACCGTCTTGTGCATAAACAGGATCAAGGGGTCAAATTCTCTTGAAAATTCTGTTTCTTAGGATTTGTTATGGAAGTGTCATAGTATCTAAGATACTTACCCCCTTTAACCTAATATTTCATCCTTTAAAAGTTCAAAAAATGGTAATTTTCGTGATATTACAAATTATCAGGGGTCACATTTGGGTCCTTTACTATTTCTATTGTTTATAAATGATATTGTTTATTCAGTCAAAAATTGTAAAATTTTACTATTTGCAAATTATATAAAAATGTATAAAATCTTCCGTAATTGCGATTCTATATTAATGCAACATGACATTAATAACATATTTAGATGGTCTATAGATAACCATTTTAATATTCAAAAATACAAAATATTAACGTAACAAGCGAACTATGGATTTTTCCTATTTAACGAACAACTTGATTCTGGAAGGAGTGGAATTAAAAATTGATTTAGGTATTAAGTTCGATTCTAAATTATCATTTAATGAACACGTTTTCTGTCTCTAATCTTGCTCACAGAAATCCTGGTTTTGTAATTCGCAATTCTAAATCGTTTAAAAATATTAAGACTGTATTAATGATATATTTGAGTTTTGTTCGATCTAGGCTTGAGTATTGCTCGTAGTTTGGTGTCCTTTCTACATAAAGTATATACAGGCTTTAGAGAACATACAGAAACAATGTATTAAACATTCAAACTCCATTTTGGATGGGGTATACCATGGGAACTCCGAGTATTTGTAAAATTTATCACGTTATAATCTAATGACCCTGTATAACAGACGGATATATTATAGCATATTGTATTTATATAAAGTAATAAATAATTTAAATTACGACCCAGATACCCTAGTAGAGATTTGCATTCGAGTTCCCAATTTAAAGACGAGGTCCAATAGGACATTTTACGTACCCATATTGAGGAAAAATTATGTAATGAGGTCACCTGTCTTTATTATGATGATTAATTATAATAACATGTAACAATACTGTGATATATTTGGTGATCCGTTTCAGCTGTTTGTAAAAAAATTGAAAAATAGTTTGTATGAAGTTTCAAACAATATTGACATTTATCATTGAATTATGTAGGTTGTAGGTAGATATAAGTTGTTTTTTTATTTTAAATAATTGCAGATTATTCTTTAAAAAGAAGAACTCTTGTTCTAGTAGTTCTCATTATGCTCAACTTGCATACACATTTATAATATATAATTTAAGTCTAGTGTCATTTTAGTTTAGTGTAATTTAAGTTACTGTGATTTAAATTAGTTATCCATTGTTGGTCGAAATTCAACTTAGACAACTATCTGTAATTGAGATATTCATCCTGTAGACATGTTTATCTAAATAAATAAATATAAAAGTTGGAACGTCAACTTTATAACTCCAGATTCCTCATAACAACATTAAGAAACGAAATTTATCCCCAATTTATTAGCTTTTTTATTTGCTCCCAACATTTTAAATGTAATGCTTTTCGAGTTATTTGATGAAAATCCTTTTGAAATAATTCTCTTTTCAAGCTAAACTCTCAATTTTCAAATCGTCACAACTTAAATTCTATCAATATATATGAAAATTCGCACAGAACCTTTTCTTCTCAAAGTTTGAGCTCTAGTGTTTTTATTTAGGTGTCACTCTCTGAAAAAAAAGTGGATCCACCCTTTATAAGCTCCCGCATAATCTAGAAACATTTCTTTGATGCATTTACTATTAAATTGCCAAAAAAAGGAAACGAAATCTAATTCATATGACATTATTGTTGAAACCTCTTGTTACTGTACTACACAGCCTTTGTCTTTAATCTTCACCATCAATTTAAGGTTTTCTGATAACCATGGAGTTGGAAGTTTCATAGCTCTAACAGTTTTTTATGATGTGTAGAGATCGAATAATACATTTATATGGTGTATCATCATTAACATCAACGATATTAAAAATAAATAAATAATTAAAATATTTGTAGTCTCTACAAGTTACCTACCATGTTTGCTTTCGTTTTTTCTTTTTAACCTCCCCACAATAAAATTGTGGGAGGTTACTACAATTAATCCAAAATCGAAAATTGAGATAACATCAAATCTTTACGTTTTGAAGTCCCAGGAACCCAAAAAAGTGGTTTTTGAAAAATGTCTGTGTGTATGTGTGTATGTATGTTAGCACGATAGCGGCGAAGCTACTAAACGGATTTGGATGAAACTTTGCATGAGGGTTTCTTTAGCGCTTCAGAAGATCTGAAAAGATTTTGGTTGAGATCGGATTACGTTTAGTGCCGTTTTGGCACAGCAAGTTGTTTATTTTATGATTACTTACAATTTGTAATCGAGCCATTGAAAAGCAGTAAAAATTCCAATTTCAGCGATATATCATATATCTTTCGATTTGGTTTTTGTTATAAAAATTAAAAAGAATTCGATATATGTGCACACATGACAGCATCCAAAAAATATTATTGGTATTATTGTTAGGGGAAAATGTATTTTGCGATCTGTCAAAAATATTTGGGTTGGTAACCTTTGTGAATGTTGGTTTATAGGTTATGGTAAGTAACGTCAGAGCTAACTTCAAAAATATATATTTCTTAAGATTTAAGAATATTACATAACTATTATTAAAATTTCTGCCTGGTTCCCGTACTTTCAACTAAAATCTAGTAGCATCTCAGTGTAAGTTTATGAAGTTCTAAATACTTTGTCCTAATAAAATAGGACTCCTGTAATTAGCAGTCTATTTTCATTAATCAACAATATTAGGCAATCCAAACCACGTGACTTCCAACATGGCGTGGCGGTCAAACATTTGTTGGCAGTCGTTAAACGCTTGTCAAAACAGTTTGTGTTTTTCCGTTGGCCTGGCTAAGTATCTTGAAATTTTAACAAACTAGTGTTTTTTGTGGATTGTGGCAAGGCATTTTTATTGTTTTCAAGTAATAAATTTTATTTAATTATGCAGAGTGAGTATTTCAAGAAGTTGATGTTGGAAAATCGAGAAGTAAAAACGATGGAAGGTGTTAGATCATCCATTTTAATGACAGCTATCCATCTTTGACGTCGTTTTCTCGACAGATCATTTATATGAGGGAAATATTTAGAATTGACGACGTCGGGTACACGGTAAAAGCTAAACTTTTCACGATTTCCACGATGCCCACAACCCACTACTATGCACATATCAGGCATTTTTTCCAATTATAGCCAATAATATTGTCTCGAAAAAATCTAATAAGACACATTAAACAATTCTTTACAGATAAACTCAAATTAAAAACCTTTAAAACGTAAAAACTGCATGAAAAAATGCTGCACTGGTCAAAATCTAAACAATAAAAATAAACGCGTGTTTGACTGCCACGCCCTCCGATTAAAGAACTTATATCTAGATACATAACAGGCTATCTTTTCACTGTATACCTTGTTTGCTCCTAACATAGTCACATTATATGTCCATTAAAATGGATAGATGAACATCACATCCCATAGGCAACAGTGGGGTTGTGTGTGTAGAAAATGGGTATAATGGTAAATATTTTCATTAAAATGAACTATTGCAATTCCTGCATTACCGGCTCTTTATATAACGTGATGTAGGCATACGATATTACAGTAAGATAAAACAAGTAAGATAAATATGTATTGAAAGGATATTAAAATTGAATTGCTATTTACTTTATAACTGTACACTGAACTTCATCATGTTACGACTATGGAACGATCAATTTTCTTCTTTTCTAAACTGCTTTCTGCAAACGGCACAGCACTTCACTATTTATTTGCACAAAATATATTGTCACTAAACTGTGTAAATATGAATAGAGAATATTATTTAGGTATTAAGCAAATCTCAACTTAAAATAAAATTACTTTTTCACCAGTTTTTGGTCGGAGAACACGAAAAACATTTATTGACATTAATGACCGAACTGTCAACTGAGATTATGATAATCGAACTGAAGCCGATCGTGTACGAGTGGCCGCGAATACGCCGATGGGCCAATCAGCAACTTATGGGAAGAAGTGCCTTAGAATGGGAGTCTTTCGGGATCATAAATTCATGCCATTATGTATCTAGATATAAGTTCTTTAATCGGAGGCCACGCCATATTGAAAAACAATTTTGACAGGTTGTTGGATTGTATAATAGAAAAATTATTTGCGTGAATTTTTAAATATTTGCTAAATATATTTCATAACATAAAAATCAACATTCGTAAAGGTTACCAACCTAAATATTTTTGACAATGTCAAAACTTATTTTAGTTGTTTTTTTTAAGGTAATAATTGTTTATATCCGTGTTCGGATATTACGTGACTGATGGGACGCATCACAATCGTTCATTTAATGCAAATCGAGCTAACCAAGCTAAATCTGAAACGTTCGAATATTACAAAATAAAGGCCTCGGACGAAGCTCGACTTGCTCGACCTTTTTAATCGAGCAAGAAGATTTTAATTTGACGCATGCGTAGTCTGCTTGAATTGTCTATAATATTATCGACTTGTTGAGGTCAGTGTGTCATTTGGGCTAAACTCTCTATTATTAGATTTTTTCGGTATCCAATGTTTTACAAAAGTTTCGAAACGTTATCTGTGAATATCCTTATTATATCCGGCATTTGATTAACATGCAACATAAACAATCATGAGAAGTTATGTTTTAACAGATTGCTTGTAGTCCACTTCAGTTCGTTCGATATTTGCTCATGAAATAAATGGCTCCAAAGTCACTTGTAATTTATGTGTTTGCTCAGTGCTATGAGTTCCGATATAATATCCAAACACAGCAGATAAGGATCCACCGCGTGGGGGGGTTCCAGCCGCTTCCAGTAGCTGCCGATTTTTTGATATTGAATTTAAAACGAACAGGTATTATAAAAATTAAGGAAATAGAACAACTCTTTGCAGAACTCCTATTGTATATCTTTTGGATAAGAAAATTAACGTTTTATTTTGACTATATATTTTCTGTTTTCTAAAAATAAATCAATTCAATAATTTTTCAGGTGTGTAATTGACGTTTGTGGCATAATCTGTAGGAACGAAACTTTCCACCTTGAAAGCAGCGGAAAGCTGTAGTGCACAGCACTGTACTCCCATACAATTCTATCTTGCTTGATTTTAGTTCTACAGCTAATTAAAAAAATTAAAATGTTTTTGTTAAGTCTTTAAGACATTAATGAAAATTTATTTTAGTTAAAATTTTTTTATCTATTTGGCGTATTTTTCTTACTGTATTATAAAGAGATAATATTTTATAATGGGCCTTATAGAAAAATAGTCAATTTTGAAATGTATTTGCTGACATGGAAAAAATTTTATCCATTAAAATTAAACGAAGAGTTTCATATTATAGATTGATACGAAATTATTTTAATCTCGAGACAATTCTTTTGGCAGCGTGGCACAATTCTGAAATGTTAACCTATTATAAAAGTTCTGAGTTGTAAAATAAAAAAATGAATAAATCACGTAAATAAGGAAAATGATATCATAAAAGAAGCATTCCGAGATTTAAATCCTGTAAAATTTTCGCAAAGCTAATCCGCTCTAAATGACACACATGATATGAGCCTAGGAGAAATATTACATATTACCCCATGTGTTTCTACAAAACGAACAAAATTTCAGAGATTTATTTTGTCGGAACACAACAACTGAGGGTACTTCACCCTTTGTATTACTTTGTAAATTTCAGGGGAAGTGAGGATTTAAAATGCCGGGATTGAGAATTGCAATAATGCAAGCCTATAAAATCGATATTCTATAATTTAAAGGGGCGAGGGGTGGCACTTTAATGGTCTCCTTCATAGTAATGTGATCGGAGAGTATTACAGTTCCATTTGTACACAGGGTGCGTCCTAAAATGATGTTATTTTCTGAAAGCTTCACATTGGCTCGATTGACAGTAGATTTCTAGTTTGATTCTTAAATATATGACTCATTGCTTGCTATTTTGATGACAACTAATGGTAATTTTTTTGCCAACAAAAAGAAAATATTAATTTAAATTCTCTTATATGTCTTATTTTATCATTTAAAACTTTTTTATTTTTGTTGCTCTTAGTTGTCGTCAATATCTATATATTTATTTATTTGCAATATATTACCAAATCGCTGTTATATGAATGACCATATTGGACATAAACGACTGTAAATATATTATGATATTGTATCAAATACGATCAATATAGAGAAAGCTAAACACGATGAATTCGAAAATTGCACTGACAGTTTTTGCAATTAAGTAACTTGTTATTGGTAATCAACAACTGCAGGGCTTTCCTTACTCACCTCAACTACAGGTCAATAATTTCCTAATAATTTTAATTTTTACTTTATTTTGTTTACTGGTTGGCTGTTAATATTGGATCTGAATTGAGCCCGAACTAGCCATGGTGTACTACTAGTTTACAAGTATACTGCGTCAAATCCGGGTTTCTTGCTATCAACAGATATACAATTTTTTCTCAAATTAAAAGAAAAATGCCAATTATAGTATTAGGAGACTTCAACGCGCATATAGGGAAAGACGAATAGACAGAGGAATATAAAAGCGTAATTGGAAAAACTTTGCTCCACACAAGGTCTAACGAAAATGGAAACGCGCTGAAAAACCTAGCACACGAGTTTGACTTAACAAAAATAAATACATGGAGCAAAAATCAAACCTGTCTTGACATTTGGAATAATGAAAGCTCAAATCTCACAAAAAGATCATATCCTGCAGGCAAAGAAATAAGAAAAGGGATCAAGAACATTAAAGTAAAAAGGAGTGCAGTAAAAAGGAGTGCAGAAGTCAATACAGACTACAAAATCCTATACGTAAAATTGGAAATAAAAGAAGAGAAAATGAGAGAAAATACGTAAAAGAAGCAAAAAAACATCACACGGTAACTGGAATAGCTCTCTACTACAGCACGAAGAATTCCAGAAGAAATACTGCGAAGAAATAGAAAAACAACTGACAGAAAAAGAATTAGACTGAACATCAGTGGGTTCAAAAATAAAATCTGCGACAAGAAAAACGTTAAAAAAGGACGGATATGAGCCCGACAAAAAAGGAAAAAAAAACAAGTACGAACAGCTAAAAAATATGAAGGTTACAGAAAAACAACACCCAACGTGTTACATAAATGAAAACTAAAAGAAGCATTGAAAGAAAAAAGAGAGGCGGAGAGAAACCACGACGAGGAAAAATGCAGAGAATTTTTTGAAAACCTAGAAACACTCTCAACAGTACAACGAATCAAACCCTCAGATATTTGGAAAAAATATGGGAGAATCATTAATACCCACAAGAGAAGATGCATACCACTGCAACATTGGACCAGGAAACTGGAGGCAAAAAAACTCTAGTTTTTGATTAAAATGGAGAAAAAATCAAAGTATCCTTATCTCTTAAATTGTATCATATAATGAAGAAAGAAATTATCCCCATAGAAGTTTGTGTCACACTTTTTAAGATAAAGGGCCATATTATATGTTATTACATATTACTATGACACAGATAAAGAGGTCATCAAATAGACATTCCATACTGATAAATATAAAAGCTTGTATATTACAATATTTTTGAAATCTTTGCAATTTACTAGAATGAAACCTAATTTCCTGGAGCTGCAGATACCACATATTCAACATGAGACACATAGTAAAATTTATTATCGCAATTATCGGTATAAGCCTTTAATATATATACGACGAGTAATAAGAGTTAAATTAATGCTGTAATAGTCATTAATTATCTGTTTTTGTTAATTAAAGATATAATATTGCATTTAGAGATATTTTAGCTAAGGCGATATAAATAAGAAAAATCAGTAATATTGTCAGTACAGACTGTTAAAATTCAAAAACTGCAGCAGTATTAAATGTTTTATAGATTTTAAGGCAGTCAGCAAAAATAGTTTTGGGTAATTGATTTGATCAGCTAAGTATATCATTAATAAAAATAAGAAAAAGCAGCGGAATCAAATTGGATTCTTGTGGGACACCTGAAATTATTTTATATTCAACAGATTTGGCATTTTCATATTCTACATATTGCCTTCTACCGGTAAGGTACGCCTTAAAGAGAATAGTAAATTTTTCAGTAAACCCAAGCGAATACAATGTATACACAGTGGTCAGTTTAGTCAAAAGCTATCTGAGGATCCATTTAAATCACATCTACTTGACCTTGATCAAGCAAAGTTCCACCGACGTACTGTGTGATACAAGATATAATTTTTGTATGATCTATTTTTCATGAGGCATGGATAGATCTTTTTAGTTGGTTCAGAAATGTATTGATATATGATGATCTTAAAAAAGCTTTACACAATTATTTAAGGTTGAAACGGTGTGATAATTACTAGCCCCTTCTTTAGGCACTCTAGGGCAACTTTCCAGAGACCAGGTCTAGTGTTTGTAGAAATGGACAGATTAAACAAATAAAACGGTACTTCGACACACAATCTTTCTCTACAAAACTTGAAACATTGTCGATACCAGATGAGTTTGTTTTTAAGTTTTCTTGAAGCGGAAATAATGTCTTATTCACATAACGTATAAATAAAAATATTAGTTATGATATGCACGATTACTTGTTGTTGAAAATGTCTTGTCTGATATTAGGTATACGCTACTAAGGTATTTGTAAAACCATTAATAATAATAATAATAATAATTTATTTATGTCGTGTGCTGTTACATAAAAACAGATGCTACAGTCAACAAAATGTAAAATTACATATAGCTACACAATTACAATAGAAAAATGAGGACAGACAGATATGAAAGATATATGGCATAAACATAAAACATTTAGACAAACTCGTTAAGGCTATAGATACATTTTTCAATAAGATATTGTTTTAATAGTATTTTGAAACAATTTTAATTCTTAGCGTTTAATATATGTATATGCAATTTGACATAAATTTTAAGGTCTGAGAAATAAGGTGATTTTTCATTTCATTTCAGACAAATTATGCATAGTTATCGTTAAGGAATATCCATGCCTGGTGCTATAGTGATGAAAGTGACCACTCTTTCTGAATAAGTTTTTTCTTACATATTGCAACGCTTTTTATGCCTAATGCATAAAAAAACATTCACATGCTTACGGCAGTCAGTTTGTTTCGGAGAGCAAAAAGAGGAGTGAGTAATAGAGTAAACACAGACAACAATAGAGGGCGCCACTTGGCCAATAGTTAATTTAGAAATGAAATTCTGTCAGCCAAGAAACAAAATTTTAGCTGGCATATAACATGCGATGTAAAGTACTGAAATTTTAACTAGTATCGTTTTAACTATAGTACGTAGTTATTTATTGTGAAGTCTAAACAAAGTTTGGATGAGTATCAAGAAATGAGAGCACTTGGACGTGGACAACATTTATTAAAATTACCCAGATTGTATGTACAAAAATAACATTTAAGATTAATTACACTGGTGATTTGAATTAAAATTTCAATTTGAAGAATTCTAAATTATATTGTTCGCATATGAATTTAAGTAGGTGACAGGGCAACATATACTCTTCTCACTAACAAGTTTACTATAAAAAAAATCTTTACTATGTGAGGTTAAAAGTTGATAACAGAACTAAATGATCCTGTCCTACTAAGTTATTACGCAGTGTCTAAGCAGTTCATGGTACCATATTTACTTTTACAGCGACATGCTCACAAAGATTCATTTAATTAAATACACTTGAAATCAAACTGAAGGTTCACAACTTATGAATCGATAGATGATCTGATATCATAAGATAATTTAATTTAATTATTGTCACAAAAAAATTTACTAAATTGGTGGTTTGAAGCCGTTGAAAATTAAGAAAGAAAAAAACCTTATAAACTCCGGCAATCCGGCGAGATTTTGAGTCCTTCTTGATACCTAGAGCACATCTCCCAGCGCTTCAGTATCTTCGTGCGACTTCTCCCCGCAACATTCCAGTGAACAGCTGTTACTCCAGCAGAAGTGCTCCTGGATTAACACGAATAAGATTTCATCACAGTGAGTGACAGGATGACGCGGACCAAGACCAATTGAACAAGCCAGCACAAGGCGCTTCCAAGAGGATCAACATAACCAATATAAAACCACGTGTTTTTTTTTTTTTCAGAACATTACCAGAACAAATCACTGGATCCAAACATTCCAAACACTCTGCAATGCAGAACTCAAATAAGAATTCCATTATACAAATTCAAAGTGAAAAGCTTATCTCCATAGAAGAGAGCATTACTCAACAAAAAAAACCCGCCAACTTGAAGGTTCAGCTAAACACAGCTTTCTGAACACTCTGAACATTCGCGGCAAGAGCAGTACGAGAGGACACGCTAGGACATCATCCACAAATCCATGAAAATATCACTTTAGCTACGATGCCACCAAAATTCCTCCCAAAAGAAGAACGTGTCGGCAAGGCTTCGCGGTTTTCGCAAGAAGGACGTCTTTCGACCGTTCCCCCAGCGTTACCAACATGAAACTAGTTACAAACAAAAATTCCTCTACTACTTTGAGCCACAAAACGTGTTTACCCAATTTTAAGAACATAAGAAGAGCAAACTCCATAGACTGAAATGATATCATCAAATTACCGGACCAAGAGTTCCACAGTATACAACACACCGTACTGTCAAGTTGGTTGCCTACTTGTAACCTGTAACTTGGTCCCTGAAAGTAAATAATGAATGTTTAGGCGGCACTAAATCTATTACTTCCACTTCCAGTGGAAGTATAGTAACGACAAAAAAATTTTAAAAAATTTTTATTGTCCAAATAGGCTTAAAATGTCATGAAATATCGAGATTTTAAGTTTGAGCGAAAAAAAAATTTCTGTCTGTCTGTCGGTCTGTCTGTAACTTTTTTTTGTGCGCACGTTTACTCTGGATCCGTTTAAGATATTGACTTGAAATTTGGTACACGTATGTACTTTAACGAGATCTAGAACTAGATTATATTTTCATCTTGTTCCGTCGAAGGGTTGGGGGGTAAATTGGGGTAAATTTGGGGTAAATGGGTAAATCAAGCAGGTAAGAGTCCATGAAATTGGTATTTAGTATATACAAGAGAAGCTAAGGTCTCAAAAAAATTGTTGGCATTAACCACCCCCATTACCACCCCCACCTCCTTATTAAAGGGGATGAAAAAAAATTGTGATTTAGTATATGTACAGGAACCAGAAACCTCAAAATATTTTTTTACTTCATCCACCCCCCACTACCACCCCCTATCACCACCCCCACCCCACTACCGATGTGGGGTATCGTTTTATGGGTTTTTGGGGTAGAGGATTTCAAATATTATATTATTAAAGTTCCATAAACAATTATTTTCACATACAAACTTTTTTCGTTGTGAGTGACTTGGATAGAGATCTGGATGTGGAAGTAGTGATTCCTTGGGCAGCGGTTTTTTAAATACCAAATTATTAGAAATTAGAGTTGTAGCACTTTAAAATGCTACACCATTTAGAAATGTTGTATATGTAAATTGATGGAAGTGTTAATATATTATTGTTTGTGAAATATGGTCTACAAGACTCAGTAGTTTTTAAATCATAAATAAGTCTAATGACTCTTTTTTTGTAGTATTAGGATTCTATTAACAGTGGATGATCTACCCTATACCACAATATTGTAAGAGAGATGCGGATACACCATAGCATAATAAATATTAAGCAGATATTCTTTAGGTAAGTTCCGTTTTAATGAGAAAATAGTGTACAGAGAGCTATTAATCTTTTTAGCTACATGGTCTACCTAAACATTCCACCTTAGATGCGAATCTACGAATGTGCCAAGAAATTTAACGGAACTGGAGAATTTAATATTTTTGTGGTTAAAAAAGTTATCAGTAAGTGTTGTTTCTCAAGGAGAAATGTATATATAATCAGTTTTGGCAATATTTAGCATTTAACAATTTTTTAGAGCACCATAAGTTGAAGCTATCCATCACATTTGCGAAAGATTACAATCCCAGAAGACTCCGTGCTGAGATCATGACAGTTGTATCATCTGCGTACATGGTAATTTTTCCCTTTATGTGAGATGGAAGGTCATTTATGTGTAGCACGGAGACTTGTGGAACTCCTAAATTAATATGATGATCATTTGATGTAGTATTTTGTATTTTAATTCGCATTAGTCTGTTAGATAGATAGGACATAATCCAATCTAGGAAACTACCCCTGAAACCCCTGTATAATTTCTCAGGCAAAAATCCGATACCAACCGTGTCAAAAGCGCGACTGAGGTCAAAAAATAAACCTATGACATAGTAACCTTTATCCAATTCATCATAAATATATTGTAAAAACTGATTAGTTGCAGTCTCCGTGGATCGATTTTCACGAAAACCATGTTGCGAATTTGTTATGATGCACTTACTGTTAGTTGAGAATTATCATATGCTATTCCATTGCCATCCTTAAGCAAACCAGGAGTGCATGGATGCCCTTTTTCGTTCCACCTAAAAACCAAAATTTTGAGGAGTTAGACTGAATACAGCTTTCAGTACTACAACAATTTATATATGCTCAATTCAATTGAACTTTACTAGAATTTCGTAGTATTATATACTGGTTTCGGTAAAAAGTTGGGTAATGTTTTGAATTTTTCTACGACCTGATTTTTTTTTGTAGATTTATATGCAGGTTAGATTGATAACCCTCGTTTTCTACTTCTTCAAGGCGTTTGAAAAATATATTTTTTTTATAATTTTTTTATTTATTTCTGTAGTGAATATCGTCAGTTGTTTTCATTTCCATGACATCCTGTATAGCTTGATACACTAATTATATCCACTATTGTATTAGCGACATATGTAAGTTATTTGAATATATTCGAATGATTATTTTCAAACAAACATTTAAACATTCAGAAATATTCTAATATAGCAGAAAGTACAACATTCACTCACAAATACAAACCGATGGTTGTATATTAGGGATGCATTGGACATTGATGTGTTTTGTGAGTCACATTTGTGGTAATAGGTTTTTCAATTTTCCGAATTGAGTATGTTTGGTGTGCATAAGATGTCATAGGTCCAAATGACATCAGCAGGGCAGTACGGGATCTCAAAGTTATCGAGGAATAGGGATAGGGTAAATTCGTAAAGATCAGTTTGCCAATAACGCAATGCTACCTTGAATAATACAATAGTGCAATTACGGTTAGATTGGGAACCTGACGGTGTTAAAATGTTTTTATTGAGATATTTATGAAAATTAGTAGACATGTTTGAAGGAACATTTACTTTTCAGAATACTGCTGAGTAAGTAAGTTTTGTTACGTTCTATTGATCATATATATGTGTAAAACAGGTCATTAAGAAACTTAAAAGCTCATAACTAATAAGAAGCAAGAACTAATTAGATATAAAGACAAAAATTCCTATGTATTTTTTTATGTGTGTTCAATCATTACCAAGGATTGGCTTAAGCCGTTTTTCAAATTCTAGTTTCATCTAGTGTAAGGTGGACAGAAATTGAAAATAATTTTTTTATTCGTTAATTTGGTGAATGTGCTAGGGATAAAAAATTCAAATTTTGTCCGGATTAGGTTAAAATTGGTTGCTAGGTATTTTAGAAGCATTTGATATCCAGTCTGATGACAAGTGTTAAGAATTCAATATGGCGAATCCAATACGGCTGCCAAAATTGCAATATTTTTGCAGTTTTACATGAAATTTGATATAGGGAGATTTCAGGACTCTGATACCGACCCTGATGTTAAAGTTTGATAATTTAAAACGACAAATATTTTCTTCTACTGTGTATAAGGTAAATAAAGACGTCATACAGAAGGTTAAAAAGAAATTTTGCAAAAAAAAACATTGAATTGTTACGTAGTGTCGCGTCGAAAAAAATATGTTTGAATTCGTTGATTATTTATTTTTACACCGACGTCAATATCGATATTAGGTTATAAGGTTCAATTAATTGGGCGGCGATGAAATTTTATATCATAATTTTTAATGCCCTTTTTGAAGGTGGTACAATTTTTTTTCAAAAAATTTTTGTTGTTGTTCCCAAGGTATGTTGTATTTTATGGTACACTAAAAAAAATATCGTACAGCTGCTTCTGAAGAATCTTTAAATGCATTAAATAAGTTGCATTTTCATTGCATCTGAAGTAGTTTCCACAAGCGCTAAAGCATTTATCACCATTTGGAGATGGATAGAGAACTACATTTTCATAATAGCTTATGAACAAAGAAAAATAAACATATTATATTATTAAAACTTTTAATAACAAAAATTTAATTTGTTTACAAGTAAAAAGCTGGTGTAACTCCCCGCGTCCACTTGAAAATTCATAAATATTTTTATTTCACATAATTCTAGAAAGAGTGGCGAAATGAGATAAAAAACTACTACTATAAATTTTTTATTTCAGTTTGTAATAAGTTATTAATAATAACACAGGCACACAATAGTATATTATTCAACGAGCGGTAATGTAGGTAATAACTCACGCAGATGAAAGTTTACAACACGAGCCGCAGGCGAGTGCTGTAATTCATCAAGTGAGTTATTACCATTACTGCAAGTTGAATACTATATTTAATTTTTGTTCACCCATTTATATTTCTTGTCTTCAAAGATTTAGCCACCTTTAAGCGGAGGTAGAATGTGATTTTTAATCGAAATAGTGCATAAATTGCTTGTAGACAAAAAAATCAGCTTTGTAGACTAATATTACGCGGCGGAAAATGCAAAACTTCTCCGCGAACTGCAATAGCCCGAAGCTCATATTCGGTCAAAAGTATTGTTTTTTATGTTAGAGAAAAAATTAAAAAGCGTCGGAAAGCTCAATCAATTCTCTTTACATAAGCTATCTACAAATTTTTCGAAAAAAACAATAATTATCGAGATATTCGAGGAAATGTAAGAAATTACACGTTTTCGTATAGAGGGTATGTAAATTTTAAAAAAATTATTTTTTTCAGAAACCTTTGTTTCAAAGGGCCAAGATTAACGAAGCGTCAAAGTAGTACATGATATTAAGTGAACATCGTATATGAGATCGATTTCAGTTAATTACCGATTAATTACGGTGACAAAATGGAGAGATTTTACCGAAAAAAAAAAACGTCCCGTATCCCGTCCCCTCTAATTCCTTCTTTTTGTCGAAATTCAAAAAAAAAAAAAGGAGTTTTAGCAAATTTAATTCTACCTAAGTTAACTAGAGTAGTTTTTTGGCGTAGGAGCCAAGATTAAAAAGTTGCCAACTGTAGAAGCTGAAAATTTGCGATTTTTTACCGTACATGGCCAACATTTCAGTAGTTATCTCCGAAACGAAAAAAAAAAAAATGAAAATTCTGATAGTAGCAAAAGATTGGTAATGGAAAATACTCGTTTGACCTTTTTTTTTATTTCAAGCTAACTTCCACCGTTTCGGAGATATCTGCGAAAAATAAAAAAAAACAGCTTACATTTTGGAGTCGAAAAAATTGCAAAAACATGCAATCTTGACACGTTTATATTTTTCGAAAAACATCATTGAGACGGCCGTACGATGTCGCGACGCAAAGAGTAAGTCTTCCAGATAAACCTGATCGAAATTGCACGGCGAAATTCGAAAATTCGGCTCGGCACGAACGAATCAAAAGTAGCATTTTGTGACATTTCAGAAAATCTTTATATATATTAACTCGAATAAATCTGTCACGACCTCCCTGGCTCCACCTTCGTGTGTTGCGCGTTACGTCGATTGGACAGGCTAGGCATGAAGATAAAGGTGATTGGCTCTGTACCTAGTGAGTTATAATAACTCACACGTTATAACTCACGCTGTTTGTTTATGGATACTATTAATTGATCAAAAGCAGTTCATTAATTAGTATATAACCTAATAAGAGTAGATAAAGTCATGTACTTTTTTACCGACTATCATATATGTATGTATTTTGGAGCGACTTTTCTGAGGTTATGTCAAAATCCTGACATGATAAAAAACTTGTGACCTCGGATTCGGTTTAAGAGCCCCAAAATACGTATAAAAACATGGGTCAACTCGTTTAATGTTTCAATTAACTTTTCACCCGGTTTCAGGCTCGTTCGAAGCTGTTTCTTGAGCTTACATCAGAATATTGATGATATATGACAATTCTAGCCTCGGATTCGGTTTCAGCGTCCAAAAATACATATCTATCATGTCGGTAAAAAAGTACATGACCTTTTTTTTTGTGTGTATGCCTGGTGTAATTTATGAAATTAATAAAATATGCAAATATGTCTGAAATTAAGTTGAATGAGAAATTCTTATATATTAGCGTTTAATTTGTATGATAAAGTCAGTGTGTTTTGCGCCATACACCTCTGTATAACTAGTACAACTACTACTGCTTTCGCGATTCATCAATTTTGGTTTTTGATACATGTATCTAGTTATATGTATCATTCTATTTACATGAAAAAATCTGTAATTTTTAATAAAACATCTATACTGACCGAAGAATAATTGTATTGCTCCGTTGACCTCTTCACTGGAGATAGTTTTCAGAAGTATTCTTAAACATGTTTTCATTAATATCTTTACTACAGCATATTTGGTGCTCTCCTTTGAATTACTATTGAGGCAATGAAATGTCGCTGCACTGAGGCCCTGTGGCTCATTGTGCTTCCGCTGCAAAATTATGGACTTTTCCTATTCAGGCAAGATTCCGACCCAAAAGTCAGAATTCTTCCGCAGAAGCATTCAGCAAATTTTTTTCTCTAATGGCTTAATATATTTTGACTGCTTTTATATATGTCATAGACCCATTAAAGTAGTATCACATGATAATAAATTTATTAAAAAAATTAAATAAAAATTTCAAAATATTAATTTTTCTAATTTTTGAAAAATTTTTTTTTTCTTATGTGACCTGGCACAATATCGAAATTTTTATCATGAAGCACTAAAACATATATATTTTTTAAATTTTTGTAAAGGTGGAAGGATGGTAAAAGCGGGTAGGTATTCTTTTATGTTTTGTTTTGTTATGCAACACATATAGAACAGTTGAATTGATTATTTTCAGCGACAACATTCCACTAGAAATTTTATTATTGATTTTTATGTATTATGACGTGCCGATTACGAAAAAATATTTGCGCAGAAAAATTCCTGGTGCGTCAAAAGTTATATGCACTTTTTGACGCGTTTTCACGGATTTTCTACTTATCTGCTTAATATATCATGTACTAGTAATCGAATGGAAATTTTAGAAATACTGCCTTATTTGAAATAAAATTCTTAAATAATATAGACCTGCCGATAATATATAGATTAATCTGCTATCTTGAAAAAAAAAAATAAAAAAAACACCAAAAATTGCCGAAAAAACCAAAATTGAATATCTTTTCGATAAGAAGTAATATCACCAAGAAATAAAACTCATCTATGTCCAGATATAATGCACCAAACCGGACTCTGTAAGTCAAATAGAACGGTCAGATGGCAGACGAAATAAAAATTTATGGGCTCATTTACCATTTCTTTTATTACATTTTCTGAAAGATCTATTAATTCTAGAGCGAAATGCAAAAAAAAAGAATTTTCTAGGGTCTCTATAGGCTTCAAAATTAATCAAGAACATATTAACACGTGGCGCTTTCATGTTATAGCTGTGTGACGTCAATGTCTATCGCATCGGAAGACGTAGACGTAGCTGACCCTCTTGCCTAGTAGTCTAAGATCCAGCATAAGAAATTAATACCCTCATCTGTTATTCAGATAAGAAATAGTTTTTATAACGAAAAATGACAAAAATGTCAATTTTGATTCGTTCGTGTCGAGCCGAATTTTCGAATTTCGGCATGCGATTTACGATGCGGATCAACTACAAGTCTTCCTCTTTCTATACCGACATGGTACGGGCGTCGCGGTATCGTATTTTTGATAATATAATATGAGTATATTTAGATGTCGGGTTTTCGATTGCGGTGGGCAAGGTTATTAGGTAAGCGAGGTAGGACTGTGGAGACATTATCGTCAGAGATTCGACCACCTCAGCTTATGAAGAATTAGATTTTAAAGCAGTATATTTCTGGAACTACATATCGGATTGAGCTCAAATTTTCAGTGTAATAATTATTTGATTGTAATAAAAAGTGCAATATTAAATTTGACTAAATGACCCTTCTTCAAGTATCAAGAAGGCATTATGCGCCACTTTTTCTCGATTGTAAGTTCTTTTAGGTACTTTAGGACGTATTAATTCTTAATCGTAGGTTCAGAGATATGCAAAATTATTTAAAGGAAAAATAATTTATTGCTCTAATGCCAGAATTAAAGGGTAAACGTAGTCAGCTCTCAACAAATGAATCTAATGAATCTCGTTTCGTCACGAAACTTCTAGACTAAGAGCTGGCGGCCGCGGAGGTACTACGATATTACTTCCGGCTGGAATTTTGAGAAGTGGTTGGGGGAACCATCAGGAAATGCCACCTGCAAGGATTTTGCTCAAAACCCCTGCAAAGGACACGTCAGACGACTCAAAATTGAAAAAATGTTTGCTCAAAAAATGATCATACCTTCGGCTGAAAATTTGCACATTACCTGTTTGAAGGTCACAGATAACGTATGTAAATCGTCAGGCGCCTAGGTCGCTGCCAAATGGGTGTCAGACGCCCTCAAAGTTGTCATTTTTTTTTCAACATTTTTTTTTCCTTACCTCCGTCTCCGACGTTTTAACAAATTGCAACAGAGACCATTCTAAGCACAAATTAAAATCGTCAGACGAAAATGCCGCTGCGAAGTCCCCCTACAACGTTCACAAAGTTCCAGCCCGATGGAGAGGTATACTTTTTTTTCAAAAATTTGTTTTCGTTACCTCCGTCTGATGTTTTTACATATTATCCTAGAGACAATTTTAAATACATATGTACTTGTTCCACTTATAACGCGATCGTGAAATGTAGTGTCTAGTAATCTACGTATCACTACCGCGTTATGAGCAGGACAACCATCCTGCTGGTACCAAATCTCTTCGAGGTCAATGCCCAAAGTTCGAACGGCCGGAATAATTTGTTCACGTAACAAATTCAAATATTTTTGTGCTGTAAGGTTGCTGTCGATAAAATTGATGATGATGATTTTGATGATGAATTAAACCTCTCCGATGTGAACAGTGATATTGATAATGATTCCGAAGATTAAAATGAAATAACTTTTTTGTCTCAATTCAGTAATAATATTAGTATCTTTTTTCTTAAATAAATTTACAAAGCGAACAAAAAAAATCTATGGAATTGGTTTAATAATCATCGACCACTTAATAATCATCGTTTACTTTCAGATATTCAGAATGTGTTAAATGAACTACTCATTGTACTAAGTAATAGTATAACTACATCTTTCCTCTTTGATAAAAAAATAATACTTGCTTGAAACCTCTTGCATATTGATTTTTGATAGTATAACAAGATTAACATTTTTATTTTTATTTTATTCACACGGAACATCCTTTACTTTTTATGTATATGTGCTAGAAACTTTTCCCTTGAATTGACTTTCTTTTATAACGTATAGTGACTCAACCAGTATTTCATTAAATTTAAAAGATGTTGAAACAATATTCAGTAATTTAGGCTGGAATTTCGCGATATTTCAGGGGGATTTTGCAGCGGTATTTTCGTTTGACGATTTACATATGTATTTAAAATTGTCTCTAGGATAATATGTAAAAACGTCAGACGGAGGTAACGAAAATAAATTTTCGAAAAAAAGTATACCTCTCAGGCGGGCTGGAACTTTGTGAAAGTTGTAGGGGGACGTCGCAGCGGTATTTTCGTCTGACGATTTTAATTTGTGCTTAGAATGGTCTCTGTTGCAATATGTTAAAACGTCAGACGGAGGTAAGGAAACAAAATTTTGAAAAAAAAAATGACAATTTGAAGGCGTCTGACACCCCTTTGGCAGCGACCTAGGCGTCTGACGATTTACATACGTTATTTATGACCTTCAAACAGGTAATGTGCAAATTTTCAGCCGGAGGTATGATCATTTTTTGAGCAAAATTTTTTTCATTTTTGAGTCGTCTGACGTGTCCTTTGCAGGGGTTTTGAGCAAAATCCTTGCAGATGGCACTTCCTGATGCTCCTCCCAACCACTTCTCAAAATTCCAGCCGGAGGTAATATAGTAGTACCTCCGCGGCCGCCAGCTCTCCGTCTAATCGTTGAGGTATTGAATGAGTTTATGGTGTACTAAAACAAAAAAAATCGCCTTCTGGATCACGTACTGGATAAAAAACTCCTTCCTCATGTTGAGGATTACCATAAAATCGCTGCGTTTTTATTAAATCGCTTTGAGAAACTAATAACAGTTGGCACTGATTTCACATCCAAGGTTGTAAAACGTATGAAAACATTTAGTGGAGTAAAAACAGCGGAAAAGTCGCTTCCTTCTCGAGTTTTTTTTTTAATCTTAGAACAAACTGAGATATATATCATTTCGTTAAATAGGTCGATGTTCATTAGAAATCATGAAATACGATATTTTTTAGTAGTCACGGACATTGTTATTTTTAAAAAGGTGTGAATTTTTTTTTTTTAATTATGTTTTTTTGAACATCTAATGCCATATCTCAAAAACGAATGGAGCTATCCACATGAACTTTTTTTTGTTATAAAACAGACACTTAAGCGCTTCTATCTGTGTATAGTATTGTTAATTAAAATATTTTTAAGCTTGTTAAAAACTTAGATAACCTTGAAAGTTCAGAAAATACGCAGTCAAATTTTCACTAAGCTACAAACTTTTTTGTTTTTGGAAATTTTGTATAACATGCTGCGAAGAAAATAAAGCCAAAAGACCAAAAAAGTTTCTGATAGCATGATTTTTATTGTGTCTTTTATAGTTTAGGTACAGTGATTTTTTTAGAGCGCGCGAATTGCAGAAATTGAGTATTAATACGCCCGCGTAAACTAAAACTAACTAGTCTCAGGGCGGTGTACTATCAACGTTATTCGTTTTCGTCGAAGGTCAAATTATAAAACCGCTGCCCAAGGTATCACTACTTCCAAATCCAGATCTTCTATCCAAGTCTCTCAGAACGAAAAAAATATGAATGTGGAAATAATTTTTTATGGAACTTTAAAAAAAATTTTGAAAGCTTAGCTTCTCTTATATATACTAAATATCAGTTTTATGGACTCTTACTTGCTTGATTTGCCTATTTGCCTCCATTTACCCCGAACCCATTAACGGAATAATCTAGTTCCAGATCTCGTTAAAATACATGGTACGTGTACCAAATTTCAAGTCAATATCTTAAACGGTTCCAGAGTAATTGTGCGCACAAAAAAGTTACAGACAGACCGACAGATAGAATTTTTTTTTTCTCAAACTTAAAATCTCGACGTTTCATGACACTCTTTGGACAATAAAAATTTTCAAAAATATTTTTGTCCATACTATATTTCCACTGGATGTGAAAGTAAAATGTGTAATGATATTCTTTCTCTTATTACCACTTGTATTATATCGTAGAACGTATGGTCATTGTGCGAATTGTGCGTGGATTATCTGCTTAAAAAATATTTAAGATAAAAAAGCAATCTAAGAGTCATTGTAAAATGGAGTGAATTTTATGTGGCGTAGTAATAGAGGAAAACGATAAACTTGTGCATAAGCCATGGAAACAGGGTTTAGAGACTATAATTAGTGCTGCGGAAATTAAAAAAGACTTAATTTAGGATATTTTTTTCTTTTTTGTTACCTAATTTAAGCGAAAATAACACGTTTACTCACAGGTCTACAAAAAAAAAAATCTGCTCCAAGGACTAAACCTATCATGTCTTAAGTATTTTTGTGTGCTGAATCTGAATTTTCAATTAAAAAAATTTTCTACCTCGTAGATTTCGAGTAAATCCCGGTTTTTATTGTTAAAATACGATTTTTTGACGTTTGCTCGAAATCTAAGTGGAAATTTCAGATTCAGCATGCAAAAATACTTAAGGCATGATAGGTTTAGTCCTTGGAGCAGAATTTTTTTTTGTCGACCTGTGTTATTGTGTGGGAGTTTCGGATAGGGACTCTGACACAGGAAATGTCGGATACAAATATTAAGGTTGCCACGTGCTTTAAGAAACTCTTTTTTTTATTTAGCTCCAATAATAACGCAAAAAAAGGAAAACTCGATAGTTTATTTTCTATCAAAACACTCCAAAATTATTACTTTTCCTAAACTTCTGATTATGGGATTTTATTAGCCCCCTAGTTGCGCAACATTTTTCCCATTTTACTACAATATTATTTTTCACCGTTTCCGAGATCTCAATTTAAGATTTTTAATTCCTTTTTGCCTTCAACCTTAGTCCTTAATGTGCCACTGGAAAAAATAAGTTATCCTTTCAGATCCTAAAACGTGATAAAACAGTCCTAAACATAAAAAAGTAATAATTAAGAGTTCTGTTACACACAATACATAATCATTATTATTCTTAAGTACGGCGCGCGTACGCTTCGACAATTCCTCCATACTAAAAAATTCGTAACTAGCAAACTATTGCTAATAATGAAAATATTTTTTTTCTAAAAACTTTTTTAGTCTATTGACTTCATTTTCTTCACAGCATGTTACACAAAATTTTCAAAAACAAAAAAGTTTGATGGCGTATTCTTTAAACTTTCAGGGTCATCTACGTTTTTGGCATGTTCACATTTTTTTTATTAGCAATCCTATAAATAGAGAGAAGCGCTTAAGTGTGTGTTTTATAATAAAAAAAAGTTCACATCGATAGCTCAATTCATTTTTGAGATATGGCAATGGATGTACAAAAAACATGATTTAAAAAAAAATTAAATTTTACACTTTTTTTTAAATAAGAATATCTGTGACCACTAAAAAATGTCATATTTTGTGTTTTTATGTGTAAAATGATGTTGGTAATACCCACTGTGTTTGACCTTGTTCTAAGCTCATAAAAAAAAACGACACAATTTTACCCTTTTTCGCTCCTCTAATTAAAATATACTGATAATACACTAGCTATAGAGGTTGAAGAAAACAAGTGGTTAAGAAATAAGTAACCATTTCAAAAATTAACAAGTAACGACTTATTGAATTTTCCAGAACTACCTAAGTGAAGAAGAATTAAAGTTACGTTTTACATTTAGAGTTACAAAAAAAATCACATCGGTGCTTTATAGAGTACATGCCTGATACAAATGGATGCAAAGTACATATTATTGCGAGTATTTCAATGGGCACATAACCTTGGGATGTTGCTCATATTTGGCCACTATTATTTATTTTTTATCTTACGTTACTTGTCCAAAATTACACGTCCTGCGGAGCAACTAAATCTAGAGAATATCATCCCAGTCATTGAAGAAGATAGTGATGATGACTGCTTTAAATGTTTATAAATTTATATTACCTTACTTGTGTACCGTTATAATTAACCTAAATATTTAAAAAACACATTTTCTAATAAATAAATGTATCAAGTACCTGTCTGTACTGTATTATCAAGAAGTTAAACCTGACTTGACCAGCCCTAGTTTACCCCCCTTCCACCCTTACAAAAATGTTGAAAAAAAAAATGTTTTAGTACATAATTAAGGAGCTTCATGATAAATATTTCGTTATTGTGCCAGGTCATATAAGCAAAAAATACATATTTCGAAAATTAGAAAAATTAATATTTTAAAATTTGTCTTTAAATTTTTTAATAAATTTATTAATATATAATACCACTTTAGTGGGTTTATAACATATATAAAAGCAGTCAAAATATATAAGCCATTAGAGGCAAAATTTTTCTTTTCAATTTTTTTTAATTTCCATATACCCATATATCTCAGAAACCAACGCGCTCAACGACTGGGCCTTTTACAGGAAAACACCTTTTAGTGAGACCAACCTACAGAAAAAAATATCGCCTTCACTTTCCATTGGGGCCGCCATCCCATGCTTACCCCCCTCTCCCCCAAGTTCTTTATTTTTGCCAAACTTTAATATTGTTCTTCGTTACCATTTTACATTTGCACTTGGAACTATATCTGGTTTTTAGTCCACGTTATATCAGCTTACTAATTTTTGAAAAACTTGTGAGAGACAAGAGAGAATGTAAATGTATTGAATCTTCTGGACTATTAATATTAGTTACAGAGATTACTCGACATGTAGAGTAAATTCTTTTCTCTATGAAAAATTAAATTGGCGTACATGTTTTTAATATGTGTGGCAGAATAAGATTTATAATAATAACTTAGACACATTTATTTAGATAATATTCCATTAGTTTCATTAATAGACCAGTCTTGGAGGGCTTAAAATCTAATGAAATAGGAAATGAATGGAATGTCTCTGTATTTTCAGATATACCTTGACGTGAATAAAGCAATTCATAAACCAATTCGAGGTGGAAAAAAAAAATTAGAAATGGCAAAAGAGTAATTTTCTTTATTATTTGTATCATAGTTCGAACACAATGTTACATTTTGTAAAAAATGCTTCTATCGGAAAGGTACAACCTTCAGTAATCTATTTAGAAAAAAAAAGAGCAATAAAAACTCTGTTTTGTACCACTTTCTTACTAAACGTAAGTACTAGGCAATTGCGGACAAAAATACAAAAGTTGATATAACTTTTGAATCATCAAAAATTAGATAACAACATATGTAGTTATTTTGGTTGGAAATAACCTCGTCTATCATCCCCCTTCATTTTATCCATGACTTATGGGACACCCTGTATACACTAAATCCCAAATTTTTTCTCTTTGACTTATTTTCTCCCCATTTACCACCCAATCCATCAACAGAATAAGATCAAAATATAATCAAGTGTTCCAAATTTCAAATCAACATCTTAAGCCTGTTCCACAAAAAAAAAATTACAGGCAGACCGACAGACTTTTTTTGCTCGAACTTAAAATCTAAATATTCTTTTTACGGGCTAATACATTGCTTTCGAGTTGTAACATAAAAAATGAAAAAAATGATCTGTTTCGCCATTTTCAATCGCTTTCCTTCTCGAATTGGTTTAGCCAAGTCTAGGTACACTTTATTCAAGTCAAAATACACCCGAAGGTACAAAGAAACCTTTGTTACCAAGCATTTTCTATTTAAATTCTTCTAGGACTGGTCTATTAAAAATTAAGATACATTACAAGTAATGTGGAGATCGGACTCTTATTTTGACCACAGGTAAAAAACCGCTGTCGAAGGAATCCCTACTTTCACATCCAGTTTTTTATCCAAGTCTCTCACAACTAAAAAAAAAAAAAAATGTGATACTATATTTGTACGTCCCGCTATGTGGAAATGATTGTGTATAGAACCTAAATAATATAATATTTCAAATCGTCGACCCCAAAGCCCATAAATCCACATGCCACATTGGTAGTGGCGGTGGTTGAAGTAAAAAAATATTGTTGAGGCCTTTCTTTCTTGTACATACACTAAATCACAATTTTATATTTTTCACCCCGTTTGATAATGGGGTGGGGGTGGTAACGGGGATGGATAATGCCAAAAAAATCTTATCTTCTCTTATATATACTAAATACAAATTTTAAGGACTCTTACTTGCTTGATATTTACCCCCATTTACTACAATTTACCCCCCAACCCTTCAACGGAATAAGATCAAAATATAATCTAGTTCCAGAACTCGTTAAAATACATATGTGCACCAAATTTCAAGTCAATATCTTAAACGGTCCCAGATAATCATGTGCACAAATAAAGCTAAGACAGAACGACAGACAGAAATTTTTGTTTTGCTCAAACTTAAAATCTCGACGTTTCATGACATTTTAAGATTATCTGGGAAAATAAGAATTTTCAAATTTTTTTTGCGTTACTAAACTTGTATTGGATGTGGAAGTAATTATAACATGTTATTTTATGATAAAATGTTTTCAAATTAGTGGAATTTTTCTTGTACCAAAATGCATCATGTGTACACATTCTGTCTTGAACTGAAGAATCTGTGGCTTAATAAATTTCTTATAATCTGGTTCCCACACCATATCCGTAACATGAAAATTAACTGAGTTGGGGTCAAAAACCAATAAGTACTTTCATTTTTTACTATTTCTTGCACACCCTTTCACAAACATGTCGAAAAGTATCACACATACAAAAATTTTCGCTCTCAGCAAAATTAAAGCTGAGCTTAAATAGACTTGAAAACCAAATAAAAAAGTCACTACTTCCACATCCAGATTTTCTATCCAGATCTCTCACAACGAAAAAAATTTATATGTGGAAATAATTGTTTATGGAACTTTAATAATATAATATTTGATATTGTCTACCCCAAAAATCCATAAAACGATATGCCACATCGGTAGTGGTAGTGATAGTGGGGGTGGATGAAGTAAAACAATTTGGACTTTGGTTCTTGTACACACACTAAATCACAATTTTATTTTTTTCATCCCCATTAGTAACAGGGAGGGAGAGGTCAGGGGGTGGCTAATGCCAAAAAATTTTTCTTATAGCTTCTATTATATATATTAAATACCAATTTTATGGTATTTGCTTGATTATGGTATATTTGCTTGATTTACCTATTTACCTCCATTTGCCCCTCACCCTTCAACGGAACAAGATCAAAATATAATCTAGTTCCAGATCGAGTTAAAATACATATATGTACCACATATCAAGTCAATATCTTAAACGGTTCCATAGTAGTCGTGCGCGCAAAAAAAAGTTACAGACAGATAGGCAGACAGAACGACAGAGAGAATTTTTTTTTGCTCAAACTTAAAATCTCGACGTTTCATGACATTCTAAGCCTATTTGAACAATCAAAATTTCCAATTTTTTTTTGCGTTACTGTACCACTGAACGTGGAAGTAATACTGAGTCGCATATTTCAGGAACGTCGGTGTTGTACTTTCCCTTCGATCAAGATTCGGGGTAATTGACAGAGTCCCGCGAAGAGGAGCACCAGCACCAGCGGCGTTACGTACGTATATATTTGTATGTAAATACGTTTAGGTCGAAAGGCACAGGTGCGAGATATGTCAACCGCAAGATATAGGGTTGGTTTTATAGAGGCGCATTAGACAGCCTGGATATTAACCGCACTACTGGCTATAGCAATAGCCCTTAGCCCCCACCCTACTGATGTACCTTCCGTTAACGCCGCATTAGCCGACTTGATCTCTGGAGATTCCCGGCCATCGTCTATTTTTATGGATAATTACTGTCGAAGCTGGTTCAGCAAAAAATTCATCCCGGGGAATTTAGTGCGCGTGTTAATCAATCTTATTCACAACGGATTATCTTTATGAATGCTCGAAATGGGAATTATTTCGTTTTTAATATTCGCATTAGGCAAGCGATTTATTACAAATTTATATAAATGAAGGAAATTTTGTTTGATATCAGATACATAGAGAAAATTGTTTAGAGCAAAGTAGCTTTCATCCTCTGATATCTTTTCTTGTGTGTAATTATGTCCTCTTTGGTGCTTAACGAGAAGTCCACCAATATATTCAATTAATCAGTATGCCCAATTCTACCGAAAGTTTCAACTTAAATTTTTTTAAGAAGAATTGAAGCGGCTTTAAAAAAGGTCGCTAAAAATTATAAATTAAAATTTCACCGTCCAGTCGCCCAGTTAATTGAACATTATTACCTAATATCATTTACTTGAAGGAACTATTTTTAGTAATTTTATTGAATAAATCGTTGTTTTCAGAATTTTGCAACAACTACTACTACAATGAAGGAGTCAGTAGTTTCACCAAGACTTATTCAAAGTACCAACACAAATGACTTCTGTGATGAAAACATGAACTCAAATTTCTCTCCAATATCAGTAGGTAAGTTCGCCTTTTATATAAATCTGAACTAAGTTATTGTCGAAAATAGTATCATGGCAATTAATTGGTTTTTATTAATATTTATGGCTTCAATACACAGGGCGTAACCAGTTTCATGTCATTAAAAAAAACTGGTGGTGGAGAGCAACTTAACGAACAAAAAAACCTTATAAAACCCATAGTTTTAGAAAAAAATAAATAAACAATAATTTCGAAAATTCTCAATAATATTCAGAACTGCTGGAATGTTGGGATAGGCTTTTATCTTCGCGTATATCGGCGCCTCTAACCATCAAATACGCTAATACGGCTCTTTCAAAGTTTCGCGCTCCTTTGTTAGAGACCGCGCGTCGGCGAGGACACAAGTTGATAATCACACTTTTTATGGCTTTTTAAAAGTAGGTAAGGTAAGGTCTTTAGCGGTGCGGTAAAGGTGAAAGACGTCGGCGTTTTCTGAGTGCTTAGTAGATCTGAAGAAAACTATACTCTCCCTTGTGCAATATTTTAGTTTCTGTGGGCACTTCGTTAAGTACACACGTTGTTTTTGTATGTTTATTTTGTTCTTTTTGAATTTTGGGTCACGTATTTACAGTTAAGATTTATTTTATTGAATGACCGTTCAATCGTTAAGTTCTTGATTACGTACAGACACTACCTGTTCGTTCTTTTTGTGTTGCTTTTTGTATTTTCTTTATTGACAACGTTAGTTGATAGTTTAGTGTTCTATTTTAATGTGCATAGAAACCATAAAAAATGATCCTAATTTACCAAATGTGTTGAACGGAGTGCGTATGTCCTTAATTTGACGTGCCGAAAAGTGTATTGATGCAGACGGAAGCCATTTCGAACAATTTATGTAAATCAATAATTTATTGGTAAGTTCTAGATTTACAGAATATTTCAGTTTTCGATACCTGATCGGCAATTCGTTAAATAAATCAGATTTTTTTCTAACTTAAAATACACATAATTGTTTTCTGTTATCGTATCTCAGACGTCTAACTTTTTATTTCCCGATGTACAATAATTACTCATTTTTTAAGAACACTCATTTAGGTTACAAATGTTAATAAGTCACATTTAAATCTGATAAATAACAACAATAAAAGCTCCAATATTTTGTTCTAAATTAAAAAACACGCATGTAAAGAAATACTGTGTTTAAACCTCTACCCATCATTTGCTTGCAATTCTGCAAAAAGAGATAACGAATTATTTACATTTTTTTAATTGGTTCGGTTGAGGTAGTCATCAAAGGTGCCGCCCTTCTTTGCTTTGAAACCGCGAGCCGCCGCGGGCCGGCGAGAACGAGTCGGTAATCTTTGCACCATTTTATGACAATTTAAAAGTTGTATAATTGGGAAGTACACGTCTATTGACCTAGAAAGGCAGTGGTTCTCAAATGTTTCCTAATATTAAAATTGTTGACCTAGGTCAGTTTTTTCAGAGTACCCCTGGAGGAAAAAGTCATAAAGGTTTTTTGTTTGTCTAGTCGGTCCCCATGACCAGTTTTTTTTAATGACATGAAACTGATTACACCCTGTATGTATATACATGTGTCCCCGGATGGGGTAATGCATTCTTGTAAACTATTTTATTTTTGATTTGTCGAGAAAAACTTTTTTTTTTTAAAATGTTTTGCTTGTCTTACGAAGTCATAAACAGTTGTCAAACTTAATACAAATTATGCAGGGTACTACTAAAATTAGAAAATATGAAATCGACTGACCTCGAATAAACCGAATACTCTGTATAATTTATCTTATGTTTGATAACTGTTTATGACTTCATAAGATAAGAAAAACTTTTTATAAAGAATGACTTTTTCTCGGCAAATCAAAAATAAGAAAGTTTGCAAGAATGCGGTACCTCAACCGGAAACACATTGTTTATAGTAGGTATGTTTGACTTTAATGATAATTAAATGCAAATGCAAATTTCGTACATTGTAAAAGCTCTATAAAATAGAAAAAATAAATATATTACAAGAAGATTCTAGTAATTAGTTTAATTCTTACAATAAACTTACAGATTACAGATAAGTTCAAACATATATATTTCTAAAAGAAAGACATTACTTACTAGGGAGCTGGTGGCAGAAATTTTTATATTATCTTATTGTGGGACTGAAGTTGAAATGTGTAAAACGTCATAATAAAAAGCCGGAAAAACCATTTCAGTCATTACGGTGTTGCTGAGTTTTTAATTAACAGTTAATTAAAAATACAATAAGAAAAACGCTCCTATATAATTTTTATTGTGTCAGTCACTTGTTTTAAACGTTGCTTGTCAATAATATGACATTGATATTATTGCAGCCGGCTGAAATCTATATGTCTGCGTTTTTTTGCAATTTAATTTTTTTTTATTAATTTATGATGTACTAAAAATTAAATGAATTTATTATCGGTGCACCTTATATATCAACTCTTTCGCAAAGTGATAAGAAACAATAAAACAAACTTCAGTCACCTGTATACTGCTGTATTTAAAGGGGGTGAATTTTCAAAAATGGGGTAAAAAAACGCTTCTATATTATATTACCGCGTCAGCCACTTTGCAGGAAGCTTTGTTTATTTGTAAAAAACATAAAAAAAAGTGGCTGAAATCTGCTATTCTAATTTTTCATTGGTTGATGTTTCTTAGTAATTACACAGGCCGACAAAAAAAGGAGGGTGTTCTTTTGGTCAGAACCATCTTATCCTACGTTTTTGACATGCTGAAACCGATTTTGCTATTAAAAGAAAATCTACCGCATCAGTTCTTGTCTACCACCCCTTTTATCCCCTAAAAAGGGCAAAAATAGGTCTTATTCTAAGGTTCTGATCTAACTTCCCTGAAGTATTTTGACACGCTGAAGCCAATTTTGGACAAAAAAAAAATTGTCTATCGTGCCAACAACCTTCTTTAATCTCCTAGTGGTGGCAGAGGGAAACTGACATGATAAAATTCTTTTTTGGCCAAAATTAGCTTCAGCACATCAAAATACTTCAGAAAAGTTAGATCAGAACATTAGGACAAGACCTTTTTTTGCCCCTTTTAGGGGAAAACAGGATGGTATTAGCATTTTTTTTGTCCAAAATTGGTTTCAGCGCGTCAAAATACTTCAGATATGTTACATTAGAACCTTAGGACAAGACCTTTTTTTGTCCTTTTTAGGGGATGAAAGGGGGGGGGGGGGTAGACAAAAACTGATGAGGTAGATTTTTTAATATCAGAATCGGTTTTAGCATGTCAAAAAACATTGTGATTAATCATTACTCACTGGTAGTAGTGAATAATGTATATAATTATGATTGAACAAACACAGCCCCACAAAAAAAAATGTTCTGTTCATCAAACTAGACCACATTATCTATACGTTTTTGGGGTCGCTGAATCCGAATCCGGGGTCTATTTGACCCTAATAGGTCAGGTTCAAGGTCAATCCAAGGTTAAATTGGGAAAAACCGATTAAGCAAAGGAAACCACGATTTCTGTACGTTTTTGGGGTCATGAATCCGAAAATCCGAATTCTGTTTGACCCCATCACGTCAGGGTGATGGTCAATTCAAGGTCAAATTAGGAAGAAACCTTTTAAGCGCAGAAAAACACCAATTTTATACGTTACTGGGGTAACTGAATCCCAACTCCTGGTCTGTTTGACCCCATCAGGTCAGGGTGAAGGTCATTCCAAGGTCAAATTGGGAAAACATTTAAGCTGAGGAAAGCACTATTCTTACATGTTTTTGGGGTTTCTGAAACCGAATTCGGGATCTGCTTGATCCTATCAGGTCAGGGTTATGGTCAATCCAAGGTCAAATTGGGAAGAAACTTTTAAGCGCCGAGGACCACGATTTTATACATTTCTGGGGTAACTGAATCCCAACTCCTGGTCTGGTTGACCTCATTAGGTCAGAGTCAAGGTCATACCAATGTCAAATTGTGAAAAACATTTAAGCTGAGGAAACCACGATTCTTATACGTTTTTGGAGTTGCTGAATCCGAATCCGGGGTCTGTTCGATCCCATCGGGTCAAGGTCAAGGTAATTCCAAGGTCAACTTTTGTTTATCAAATGGAAGTGCATTTTTGACCACGAATTCTGAAAGAGCGGAATATTTTACGTTCGCATATGGTTTGACCTATGATCAAAGTGACCTTTGGTCATCAGAAGGTCGATTCACTCTCTCAAATTAATTTATCTAAGATCAAAGATGATTCGTATTGAGAAATCTGAGTTACAAATCCTTATCGAGCATGGTTCAGCCTCGTGATATTTCTCCGAGAGGGATTGGAGAACCAAAACAGCAGACACCTATATCCACTCGCAACCAACGAATGACGTCTTCCAATCCTCTCGGAAAAACGAAACGTCTATGTTATATAGTGACTGCCCAAACATCTCGGTGATAGGGATTGATGAAGGTACTGGAACATCACTGATGAGGCCAACATCAGTATCCAAGCGATACGTTTAATTTCTGTGGTAATCCTCTCATCCTGCTATTAAAATTAAAAATCCTGCTTCTCAGAGGATGCTGGAAATGGTGACAACTGCCTTAATCGAGGATGAGTAGAACGATCAATTTTCCGATCCTTCGAGGTAACGAAGCTAGTAAAGGCATACCCCATCCCCACCTTTTACCACCTCTTCCCACCCCTTCCCATCCCTTTCCCACCTCTCCCACGTCCGCCATCTTGAATTTAGAATGACGTTAGTTTATCCTATTTTACTCGTCAAACCCTGTCATTTAATACCCATATCAAGGGGGTTATGACTAAAAAGCCGATCAGCCATCTTGAGACGTACGCCATATTGAATTTAGAATGACGTCACATTATTTATCGTATTTTACTTGTCAAACCCTTTCATTTGATACCCATATCAAGGGAGTTGTGACTAAAAAGCCGATCCACCATCTTGGGGCGTCCGCCATATTGGATTTAGACCGATAATGGCTATACTATGTTGCATTGTCATCGGACTTATACACGTGTGCCAAATTTCAAAGCTCTAGCGTAGTTAGAAATAGCCGAAATTTTGATTGCAAGATTTGACCTAAACAAACATACATAATTACATACATACAAACATTGCAAGTTAAATAAAAGCTTTTAAAAACTCTCTCTTTTTAAATCTGAAAACGTGTAAAATTTCAATGAATATACTAAATTAATGAATTAAATTAACATATACTTGTCAACAGAAACTCGGAAGGGTAACACTTCATTTTATGACGAGCTTTCCAAACTTATTACACGTTCTAAATGAATCGCACACAATAAAGACAAAGGTGTTACCCCGCTTTGAATTTATTCACGTCGTGTTGGAATTAATATCTACAGGCAGATGAGGAGGCTTTATGTTTCAAACGTGAACTTTAATGCGAGTTAATGATTTCTATGTGTTACAAAGAAGGTCCATGAAAACAGAGTCTGCGAATGAGGAGAGTAAAGGTAGCTGGTTGACTGCAACCGGAATCAAATTAAGCCCGAATGGAGAACAATTTGTAGCCGAACCTCGCTTTACACAGGAAACGAATCAATACAAGTATAAGTTCGCGACGATGATTGGCCTTAATTGCGATTCTATGCATACTTGCCACATTCTAATCACCCTCTAGACCAGAACGGATCGTCACTAATTAGTCATACTTCAATAGGCACATTTCATTATCAAACTTCCACCAACTCCATTCGACATCAATGAGGAGAGGAGTTAAATGGATTTAATGGGATTAAATAAAATTAAAACCGCCAGAATTGCGAAACTCGATTAAATTGTTTAATTAGTTTCGGAAAACTATTTCTTTGTGGAAGTTAGAATTTAATTATTTTTGGTTCAGTGCCTTAAAAAATCCTCGCCTGGGATAAAATATTCCTATTGAATTATGAGGGATTTAAGAAACTTAATAACTTAATTAACAAAATGAATAATTTAAAAATGTGGCAGGGTAAGTTTTCATACCAATCAAATTATGCTATGAAAACTTTGTCTTGATATTTAAACGATGCAAATCTAATAATAATGGATAAAAGTTGCAATCTGGTACAGCCGAATACAACATTTTACTCGAATATCACACAATTTACGATATATTATACATCCGTAATATCAGGGTATACATCCACAGGGTCTTTCTTGTCTAAATGGACATAGAAGAACCACATGTAGATCAAGTCTAAATCTGACGATTTAGCCCAACTTTTACCTCTACCCAAGTTGCACATCTGAGAAAATATAGACATGCAAAGCTAAAATATCATAAAAAAAATATTTTGAAAACCATTAGGTCAGATTTTCAATGCTCAACTAAAGGTGTAACAGACGGTTCAGGTTCATCGATAGTTGAAATTACAATTAATCACAAACCTATTTGTGAACTTGTGTACTTAAATATACAGGGTGTCCCATAAGTAATGGTACATAGAGCAATGACATATTCCTTACGTAAAAATATTTCGATTTAACCAAACTTACCTTAGTCCAAAAGTTGATATTAACAGAGATACAGGGTGTCAAAATTAAATTTTTGTTTTGGTTTTTTTTAAATAATTTCTTTAAAAATTGAAATATTTTAACAAAATTCGGTGATTGGGGATTTTTTGAGGCGAGGGATTCAAATCTATTCATACTTTTGCTGTTATTTGTAGATGGCGCCACCTACGGTAGTTTGCGTGTCATTTATATGTCATATATTTTTGGCGATTCTTTTTTTATTTTTTTCAAATGAAAATTCATGTTTTCCTATCTTTTTACGTAAAAGTGTACACCTTCTTAATGTCGCTACGAATAACCGTTTTCGAGATATTTGGTTTTAAAATATTCAATGCAACCAATTTAAATTAAATAAAATATATTATTATTTGATTTACAGAATAATTGATAGTAAAGCGGACAGTATAAAATTAAATTTTGTTTTTTCAGATTTTTCAAATTTATTACATTCCAAAACTAGCAAAAAAGTACGAAGAACGATGATGGCTTTCAAATAAATAAACTTAAAATTTGAGAAACAGTTTTTATTTAAATACAAGTTCAATTTAAAAAATAAACAAACAACAATAATTAATTTAAAAAGATGAGATATGTGTTCGGTAACACATGTTCGAACGCCACTTTCAATATGAATTTAAAATAAACATTTGGTGTGGAATTTTAGATAATAATTTTTTTGGATCGTATGAGAGTTACTACCTAATTTAAACGGTGCATTATAATTAAATTTTCTACAAATTCAGCTAGGTGAGTTCTTGGATGATGTGCCACTATATTTAAGACAAAATAATATGTTTTTTATGCAAGATGGAGCTCCACCCCATTTTTTTATACCGTCAGAAAGTACCTAAATACAAATTTTCCTGGTCGCTGAATAGGTCGTGGGTGCAATATGCCTTGGCCTGCGCGGAGTCCCAATTTTAATCCGTTGAATTTTTGCATAGGGGTGTACATGTAGTCTCTTGTGTATCAAGATGCAATAAATAATCGAGAAGAATTATTGCAGAGAATTAGAAATGTAATCGAACTATTTCAAAACGAACACTTATTATTTAAAATAAGGCGGTCGTTTAATAAACGCATCGTCAAATGTATTGTAAAGTAAACGGAAGTCACTTCGAACAATTGTTACCGAACACAGATCTCTTTTTTTCTATTAATTATTGTTACTTATTTATTTTTTAAATGAAATTTGTTTTAAATAAAAACTGTTTTTCAAATTTTAAGTTTATTTATTTGAAAGTCATTGTTCTTCGTATTTTTTTTTGCTAGTGTTGGAATGTAATAAATTAAAAATCTTTAAAAAAGAGAATTTAATTTTATACTGCTCGCTTCACTATTAATTATTCTGTAAATCAAACGATAATATGATATTTTATTTAATTTAAACTGATTGTACTGAATACTTTAAAACCAAATATCTTGACGTAGCGACATTTAGAAAGTACACCTTTCTTACGTAAAAATGACAGAAAAATATGAATTTTCATTTAAAAAAATAAAAAAAAATTCCCTAAAAATATATGACATATAAATGACACGCAAACTACCGTAGGTGGCGCCCTCTACAAATAACAGCAAAAGTATGAATAGATTTGAATCCCTCGCGTCGTCAAAAAATCCCCAATCACCAAATTGTGTTAAAATATTTCAATTTTTAGAGAAATTATTTAAAAAAAAAAACAAAAGAAAAATTTAACTTTGACACCCTGTATCCTAATGGTAATATATATTATTACGTAAGGAATCTGCCATTGCTCTGTGTACCATTACTTATGGGACACCGTGTATAATTTCCAAACCAGAGAAAACTAATGGAGTCACATAAAAACTCATTACACGATTTTTGTAGAAAATTTAGTGTACTTTAATTTGTGTAATCACAAAAATATTGATACAATTCGCCGTTTTCGAGATAATGCCGAAGTAGGTACTGATTTTTCTGACGATTTTGAGGTTATAACAGCCGAACCATTTTTTTTTTCTGAGTGGCACTATATCTCATTTTGTTCTTATCAAAAAACTGTCTCTGCTCACTCAATTTCAGGTTAGTATCACAACTGAACGATTTTTAAGAAAATTCAAGTTAAGTAACTCCACTAGGAAGTATAGTAAAGTAAAAAAAAAATTGGAAATTTTTATTGCCCATATAGGCTTAGAATGTCATGAAACGTCGAAATTTTAATTTTTAACTTTTTTTGTGCACACGATTACTCTGGAACCGTTTCAGATATTAACTTGGAATTAGGTACACGTATGTATTTTAACGAGATTTGGAATTAGATAAATTTTGATCTTATTCCGCGGAAGGGTTGGGAGGTAAATTGAGGTAAATGGGTAAATCAAACCAGTAAGAGTGCATAAAATTAGTATTTAGTATATATAATAGAAGCTAAGGTCTCAAAAAATTTGTTGGCATTAGCCACCCCCATCCATCCCCACCCATTATTGAAGGGGGTGAAAAAAATAAAATTGTGATTTAGTGTGTGTACAAGAACCAAGGCCTCGAAATATTTTTTACTTCATCCACCCTAATTGTTACCCCCTAATCCCCCACCCCCTCTACCACTACCGATGTGTCATCGTTTTATGGACTTCAAATATTATGTTATTAAGCTCCATAAACAAATTTTTCTCATTGTGTGTTTCTGAATGTATCATTATTGGCTAACTTCTTATAGATTGAGACATCCTTGATAAGGGTTTGTTGAAAATGAATAGAAAGAATCTCGTATAGTTCCCCCTTTTTCAAAATATTATTTTGCAAAATGTACAAAATTAAATAACCTAGGAGCATAATCAGACAAGCATGATTTAAAAGAAAAAAGTAGGTGTCTATTCCCCACTACATTTTACTTCCACGTCCAGTGGAAGTATAGTAACGACAAACAAATTTTTAAAAATTTTTATTGTCCAAATAGGCTTAAAATGTCATGAAACGTCGAGATTTTAAGTTTGGGCGAAAAAAAAAATTCTGCCTGTCTGTCTGTCGGTCTGTCTGTCTGTCGGTCTGTCTGTCTGTCGGTCGGTCTGTCTGTAACTTTTTTTTGTGCGCACGTTTACTCTGGAACCGTTTAAGATATTGACTTGAAATTTGGTACACATATGTACTTTAACGAGATCTAGAACTAGATTATATTTTCATCTTGTTCCGTCGAAGGGTTGGGGGGTAAATTGGGGTAAATTTGGGGTAAATGGGTAAATCAAGCAGGTAAGAGTCTATGAAATTCGTATTTAGTATATACAAGAGAAGCTGAGGTCTCAAAAAAATTTTTGGCATTAGCCACCCCCATTACCACCCCCACCTCCTTATTAAAGGGGATGAAAAAAAAATGTGATTTAGTGCATGCACAGGAACCAGAAACCTCAAAATATTTTTTTACTTCATCCACCCCCCCACTACCACCCCCTATCACCATCCCACCCCACTACCGATGTGGGGTATCGTTTTATGGGTTTTTGGGGTAGAGGATTTCAAATATTATATTATTAAAGTTCCATAAACAATTATTTTCACATACAAAGTTTTTTCGTTGTGAGTGACTTGGATAGAGAATCTGGATGTGGAAGTAGTGATTCCTTGGGCAGCGGTTTTTTATTTTATTTCTTATCAGAATTTCTATATTAATATATCAAAGTTCATCAAATTTAGATAAATTAAGAAACATCTCAGACATGAATATTGTGAAAGTTTATAAATTGTTTGATAATTCCAAAAAACTGGAGTTCAGATACGTTCCAATTAAACAATAAATAAAAGTTTTAGTATACTAGTATTACAATAAGCAAGCCTTTTCTCCAATGAAACACTTTTTTATATACAGGGGCGGCTCAAGGTAAATTTTCCACCCAGGTGGGAGCACTTTTTGGCGCCCCTCCCTGAGATAAACACAGAAATTTCACAGACGTACTACGTACTAAAGTCCAAGGATCCCCCTTCGAACCCCCCCACCGATCACTACTTTTTATGTTAACGCAAAATTATCTCTCGATATTTATGTGGCTGATAGTGCATCCTCAATGAATAATGACATTATACAAGGGGTAAAGGGGAACAATAAATGTCAATTCTTCTGCAATATCTTCCGACCGCCGCTTAAGGGGTAGTTTTAAGGGTGGCTGTCGCCCTAACTTTTGTATTTTTTACCTCTAACTTTTATTTTTTACATATTTCTAAAAGTTCTTGAAAAAATAATTTTCAGATCTTTAAAAATAAAAAAAGATTCCATTCTCAAGTAATTTATGTTGACACAACAATGTGTATTTACAATATTTTATTAATAATAACGCAGGTCTATAAGAAAAGTCTTGTCCTAAAGTTCTCACTTTTCTGAAGTATTTTGACGCGCTGAAACCAATTTTGGACAAAAAAATCATATCAGTTTATCCATAGGCGCAGCCAGGGGGGGAGCCATGGGGCCCGGGCCCCCCCCAAGCCGTCTTCCGTGAGCCAAAAAATAAAGAAGCAGTACAAATCAGTATCTAAATTATCCCTTGAAATAAATGTTTTGTAATTAATGCCAATATTATCTAATACACATCCGTTTTCAACCATTTTCTGAAAAATTTTCCTCATCCTCTGGGGAGGCCGGTTCTATTGCCCCCCCCCCAGATGAATTTTTCTGGCTGCGCCACTGAGTTTATCCCCTAAAAGATGCAAAAAAAAAGGTCTTTTTTGCCCTAAGGTTCCGGTCCAACTTTTCTGAAGTATTTTGACACACTTCTTTCATGTCAGTTTTTCTCTTCTATCCCCTAAAAAAATAGCAAAAAAATGGCTTTGTACTAAAGACTGACCTAACTTTACCGAAGAATTTTGACGTGCGGAAACCAGTTTTGCACAAAAACAAATTAGGGCATAAAAGATGATGGTGGTATAGGGAAAGTAACGCGACAGAAAAAAAAAATGTGTCCAAAATCGGCTTCAGTGCGTCAAAATACTTAGAAAAGTTGGACGAGACCTTTTTTGCCCTTTTTAGGAGATGAAAGAGATAGTACAGGAAAACTGACACAATAGAAAAAAATTTACTTCAGAAGAGTTAGATGAGAAACTTAGGACAAAACCAATTTTTGTAGACCCATGTAATCACTATGGAACATGAAACATTTTGTCTACACAATCTGTATTTTGAAGTTTTTCTGAATGAAAGTGCATGTTGCCGGCCTTTGTATATGCAATATCTTTAATGACCGACTCCGTCTCAGTCAATAATAAGGCGGGAAGCTTGAGGTATGAGTGGTGAGTCATCTCATAGCTAAACAAAAATGTTTATTATGCTTTTGAATTATTTAAGTGATTTTAATGTTATTCGACTGTTCTGCATTTTTACCATTTCAACTGACATAGATACTAATATTATTTGCTATTATCTTCCAAAGAAAACTAATAAAAATGGTACAAAAAAAAATTAAGCAATTATTGCCCTCAATTTGGCGCCCCTCTGAGTCGGCGCCCCGGCAGCCGCCCGGGTTGCCCGGCCCTTAAGCCGCCCCTGTTTATATAGCAGTGTCCATTTATTCATTTAGTTTATTAATATAAATAAATGTTAAATGTATTGTTCTACAAATTACTAAATATTATGTCCGCAGAAGATTCCACTGACTTGCATTCCAATGACGTGCTAATATTTCAGGGTGTGATTCAGTGTGATTCCTTAGGTCATTTTATGAAGAAAAGTTCATATGAACATAATATGTCCGCAACAGCTTAAATTTTTTGCTACAGGGTGTGTTGAATTTATTTTTTATATCCTTATTTTTAATATCTCAGAAAGTGCTTTAGATATTACTTCCATATAACCACAAAAAAATTTAAAAAAACTTGTGTTGCTCAAATAGGCTTAGAATGTCATGAAACGTCGAGATTTTTAGTTTGAGCAAAAAAAATCCTGTCTGTCTGTCGGTCTGTCTGTCGGTCTGTCTGTAACTTATTTTGTGCGCACGATTACTCTGGAACCGTTTAAGTATTGACTTGAAATTTGGTATACGTATGTATTTTAACGAGATCTGGAACCAGATTATATTTTCATCCGTCAATATTTTCATCAATCGCATTCAAGTACCCGGTACTTCTGCGAGTTCCCATCTTGTTTATTTACAATATTTGTCCGTTGTCAACTATTCTGTTACATTTTATTTTGTATTATATTTTTTTGTATTTGTTGTATATTGTACTGGATTTAAATGGTAATTAAACTATATTATTATATTATTATTATCCTATTCTATTGAAGGGTTGGGGGGTAAATTGGGATAAATGGGAGTAAATCAAGCAGGTAAGAGTCCATAAAATTGATATTTAGTATATATATATGTAAAAGAAGTTAAGGACCCAAAAATTTTTTTGGCATTAGGCACCCTCATTACCCCACCCCATAAAATTGTAATTTAGCGTGTATACAAGAACCTAAGGCCTCAAATTTTTTTTTACTTCATTCACCCCCACTACCAACCCTCTGCCACCACCCCCACCCCCACTACCGATGTGGAATATCGTTTTATAGGTTTTGGGGTAGACGATTTGAAATATTATGTTGTTAAAGTTACTTCGAATAGTATTGATGCGCAGTGGCTTTATTCGACTACTATGGATGCGCAGTAGGTTTCCCTGAGTATTATGGATGCACAGCAGCTTACCTCGAGTATTTTGGATGCGCAGTGACTTTTCTCGAGTATTATAGATCGCAGTAGGTTGCCTCAAGTAGTACGAATGCGCAGTGGGTTGCTTTAAGTAGTATGCATGCGCATTGGCTTTCCTCGAGTACAATGGATGCGCAGTGGGTTACTTCAAGAAGTATGAATGCGCAATGGCTTTTCTCGAGTAAATTGGATGCACAGTGGGTTACCTTGAGTAGTATGGATGCGTAGTAGGTTTCCTTGAAGAAAATGTTTGAAGTAGAGTCTTTGCTTCTATCGTACAGTTTACGGCACACAACGATTTTTTGTATCTTTGTCATGCCATTTTCTGCGCATTACTTCCACATCCAGTTGAAGTATATTGACGCAAAAAATTTTTTTTGGAAATTTCCATTGTCTAAATAGGCTTAGAATATCATAAAACGTCAATATTTTAAATTTGAGCAAAATAAATTTGTCTGTCGCGTTGGTCTGTTTGTTAGTCTTGTATCTTTTTGGTGCTCACGATTATTCTAGAACCGTTTAAGATATTGACTTAAAATATGGCACACGTATGTGTTGAAGGGTAAATTGGGGTAAATGGGGGTAAATTAGTAAATCAAGCAAGTAAGAGTCCATGAATTGGTATTTAGTAAATATAAGATGCCAGAAAAATTTTGGAATTAGCCACCCCCATTACGACCCCCACCCCCATTACGACCACCCCCACCCCATTATTAAAGGTTGTGAGAAAATAGTGTGATTTAGTGTGTGCACAAAAGCCAAAGTCATTCAGCCCCACACCACCCCTATTACTGATGTGGCATATAATTTTATTGGTTTTTGAGGTACATGATTTCAAATATTATACTACTAAAGTTCCATAAACAATTATTTTCACATAGTGGAGTGCAAATATAGTATTTTCGTTGCAAGAGACTTGGATGTGGAAGTAGTAATTCCTTGGGCAGCGGTTTTATTTTCAATTTTGGTATGTGTTAATAGGATATAAAACCACATATTTTAGTTAGAAAAGTTGTTTTATCGCTCCCGTGCAAACATGTCCACTGGCATTTTTCCATGTGGATATATTTCTATTGGCTCAGTTTCCCTCTACCACCTCGTTCATCCCCTAAAGGAGCAAAAAAGTTATTGTCCTAAGGTTCTCATCTAACCTATCTGAAGTAATTTGACTCGCTGAAACTAATTTTGGACAAAAACATTTTGGGGATGAAGGGGGTGGTAGAGAGAAACTGAGCCGATAGAATTTTTTTTTCTCTCCAAAATTGGCTTCAGCGCCTCAAAATACTTCAGAACAGTTAGGTCAAAACATTCGGACCAAACCTTTTTTTTGCCCTTTTTTAGGAGACAAAAGGGGTTGTAGAAGGAAACTGGCATCATCAAAATACTTCAGAAAAATTAGATCAGAACTTTAGGACAAAACCTTTTTTGCCCTTTTTAGGGGATTAAAAGGGCGGTAGAGAAAATTTTTTTCTCCAAAATTGGATACAGCACGTCAAGATACTTTTAAAAAGTTAGATGAGAACCTTAGGAAAAGATTTTTTTTCTTTGTAGACCTGTGTGATTTTTGTACACATAAATCTAGTTGTCCTGGAATAAATGGCGTTTTTACAAACACCATTTTCAAAACAGTATTTGTTGACATAAAGTAAGCTGTTGGTGTTAGAACTGTCAGAACACCCGAAATTGAGAAAGCCGTGCTGCAGGAAATCGACGAACATCCCGAGACGACTACGAGGAAGGTTGCCAGGGCTTTGAGTAATTGTCATCAACTTGTGCGAATTGTGATTGATTTTTTTGTTGTATTCGTAACATATTCTAAGAGTACAGGCATTAGTTCCCACTGATTTTCCACAGTATGTGAACTTCTTACCTTCAGAATGTTACATTAAATCCGTAGTTTGAGTCACAAATTATGTAACGTATGGGTAGAAATAATCTTATAGGCCCTTTTCTTCTGCCAAAACGCTTTAATGGAAAATCTTACCTGAATTTTCTCCAAGAAGAACTTGCTTGAAGATGTACCAATTGCTTGTTCATTTCAGTGTAGTTGCTCGCGGTCATTTATATGTGGTTTATCTTAATTGTTGGATAGGTCGCGGAGGACCTCAGCAATGGCCAGCAAGACCACCCGATCGCAATAGTTAGGATTTTTTTTTGTGGGTTCATCTTAAAACCCTGGTGAATAATACTCCCATTAACACTTTAGAAGATTTAAGAGAGCGAATAGTTGCCTCGTGTGAAACAATAGGGAATACGCCGGGAATATTTAAATGAGTGGGCAATTCGATACGAAAACGGGCGGAAGTATGCAGTATGCAGTATGATTTACAAGATAGCTTTTCTTTATGGTATATGCTTCTATTTCCTTTTTTTGTAATTATTTAACCCTACGATCTCCATTCGGTTGTTTCTCCAGATTGAAATTAGCAGTGCACCTGGGACATTATTTGCCGATTGTCGAAATTTGTTTTAATATGACTTGAGTAAGGCTGTTTTTATAAATTGCAGTATGCAGTATGATTTACAAGATAGCTTTTCTTTATGGTATATGCTTCTATTTCCTTTTTTTGTAATTATTTAACCCTACGATCTCCATTCGGTTGTTTCTCCAGATTGAAATTAGCAGTGCACCTGGGACATTATTTGCCGATTGTCGAAATTTGTTTTAATATGACTTGAGTAAGGCTGTTTTTATAAATTGCAGTATGCAGTATGATTTACAAGATAGCTTTTCTTTATGGTATATGCTTCTATTTCCTTTTTTTGTAATTATTTAACCCTACGATCTCCATTCGGTTGTTTCTCCAGATTGAAATTAGCAGTGCACCTGGGACATTATTTGCCGATTGTCGAAATTTGTTTTAATATGACTTGAGTAAGGCTGTTTTTATAAATTGTATATTGAAGTCTTCTTCTTTGGAAATGAGTTAGTTAAACTCAGTCCACGCAATGCCTAGAGTCTCTGTATAGAATATATGAGCTAAGATATATGGGAGTTAAATTATATTACTGCCCAAAGACCTAAAACTTATAATAAATTTTAAATTATTTGCGAAGGAAATCTTTTTTATAATTTGGTTTTCTAATATTCATTATTACTTCCACGAAAAAAAAATGTTGAAAATTTTTATTGTTCAAATAGGTTTAGAATGTCATGAAACGAGATTTTAAGTTTGGGCAAGAAAAAAATCTGTCTGTCGGTCTGTCTGTAACCTTTTTTTTGTGCGCACAATTACTATGGAACCGTCTAAGATATTGACTTGAAATTGGTACACGTATGTATTTTAACGAGATCTGGAATTAGATGATATTTTGATCTTATTCCTGTGAAGGGTTGGGGTGTAAATTGGTAAATTGTGTAAAATAGGTAAATCAAACAAGCAAGAGTCCATAAAATTGGTATTTAGTATATATAAGAGAAGCTAAAGTCTCAAAACATTTTTTGGGGTGAAAAAATGGAATTTTGATTTAGTGTGTGTACAAGAACCAAAGGCCTCAACAATTTTTTTTTTACTTCATCCACTCCCACTACGACCCCCTACCACCACCCCCACTACCGATGCATATTGTTTTATGGGTTTTTCAAATTTTATATTATTAAACTTCCATAACAATTATTTCCATATAGTGGAGTGCAAATATATTTTCGAAAGTGCACCAAATTTTTATGACGTCACGGGGATAATTAGTGAGGGTAATTATGGGGAGAATTAATGATATTATGGGTAATTAAAGGTAATTAGCGGGTGATTAAGGGTAATTAAAGATAATTATGGGAAATTGGAGGAGAACGGGACAAAGTGGGACAAGGGATGATAAGGTGGAAGATAAAACAAGATTAAAATATGGATAAATACTTATTAATATTTGATGTCATACTGTGAAAGGGTAAACATGTTTACATATAATGTTCATAAAATTCTTGATAGATTTGTTTTTATGAATTTTTTTTCGTTGTGAGATACCTGGTTAGAAAATCTGGATGTGGAAGTAGTCATTCCTTGGGTAGCGGTTTTTTAACTGTGATATTAATTATAATGTTTATTAGAATTAATTAATTCATTGTGTAAGTTTTGTCTTATGAATTTCTGTTTTTACTGCAATTTGAATTCATTATGTTAAGGCTAGAATTTTGCAGAGTGAGAGGGAAATATGCGTTTATTTTCGGTTTATTATAAATATTTAAAAAATCATAAATGGTATCATTTTAAAAATAGTTTCAGATACTTCCCATTGCTCTAAGAAATACAACCATATATAGTTATTATCATACATTTCGTATATAGTTAAATGCCATACTCTAATAATGAAATTAGGAACTATTTTCATTGACTAATTACGATATTCAAGTACAACAACAATAAAAAAAAATATATAGTTGTATTCGTTAGAACAATAGCAATTATTTAAAACAGCTTTAAAGATCATACTGTGTTCAGTTTTTTAATTATTTATAATGAACCTAAAATAAATGCATATTTCCCTCTCACTCTGCGAAATCCTATCCTTAATTCAAAGTGGTATTATGATTTATTGTACATTTATATTGTAATTGGGAGTACAAGTGTGCGCTTCAATAAAGATTATTATTATTATTAAATTTAGTCCATCTATGACTTAGTAAATGTCCCAGTTAACATCTTTTTCTAGTACACAGCATTGCAACAGCAGCAATAAGAACTATGATCCCTGTATTTATCGAGATTCGCGGTCGCTATTTAAATGCATCGATTAGTAATTAGCGAGAAATCAATCAATCAATTAATTTATTTCTAGATTACGCCTTGAGTTCAGCACTTCTCTTTGTTACATGATGCCTAAATAACTACACTTCTTAGGAAACCCATAATGAGGCCTGTCCCAGCAGAATGATTTATACGATAACCAAACTAATAAAGGACGAACCCTACAGTTTCCATAATATATTGCAATAGTCCATCGACGGCATCTCATTAAAGTGGAAATGTGATATCTGGCCATAACGATAATCCAAAAAACCATTACTTATATATTTAATGGTTTTTTTCGCTGCGTGGCTATATTCGTACGCTTCCCCTTATTACATCTCTACGTGGACACACACACTGGGAAGAAGGTGATGCTGTACATATTATCTGCGACCCTCGCGCAAAAAACTAAGCAAAAATGGTCATGCAATTCGTAGTCTATCCCTATAGCGTTTCATTTATCCCTACGGACCTTCCGAGGCCGTAAAATGTTTCGTCTGCGGACCCTCTTCCTTAAATATCACACCCATACAAGTTTTTTTCAGGGCTGTTGTTCTTGAGGCAATTATACAGACAAATGCTTATAATTGCTTATTTAATAATGAATTTTTATTGCCGCAAGGGTAGGTTTAATGTTTTTTTTTCTTATTCCCATTATGCATTCATATATGAACACTTGAGATTTAATGATAATTTTTTTGGAGCCCAGTAATAGGTTTTAAATGGGGTAGGTTTCAGCGCAGTTATTTGCAGCGTCTATCATTCATGTCTTGGGATACATATTTTTTATCTTATATTTTACTTATGGTTGGCAAAAAATGTTCTTGAGGTTTACTATTTTTTTCTGATATATTAGTTATTATACATTAGTACAGTCGGTAAAGTAAAAAATACACCAGAAGCTCGCAAAAATGTTATCTTAGATTTTCCTTCAGCAACTGTTAGTGGAGGGGTTATACATCACAAAACCACAAAAATCCGTCCAAAAAGAAACACTCATTCGGTAAAAAAACCTTATTTTACTGATAACTCGTTAACCGTTGAAGATATAAAAAAAATGCTGACTATAAAAAGAAAACTTGGACCAAAAGAAAGTCTGTAATTTTTTTGTATATACAATAGTTTTCGAGAAAATTGATAATGAAAATATAAGAAAAATTGAATTTTTAGAATTGTCGACAAATCTAAGAAAGTAAGTAAGCAAATGAAAGATATTTTTATAACCTTCCATTTTTCACCATAGAAAATTATAAAAGTAACTAAGTTTCTAGGGTTTTTAAGGTCGTGTTAGTAAAAATTGATTATTTCCAGATTTTTTTGAATATAGATTTGCCAATTGTTAACATGTTATAAAAAACAGAATCATAGATGAAATACATTAATTTAATAACTTTATTTTGTATCCATAAAAAAAACCGCTGCCCAAGGAATCACTACTTCCACATCCGGATTTTCTATCCAAGTCACATAACGAAAAAATTTTGTATCTGGAAATAATTGTTTATGGAACTTTAATAATATAATATTTGAAATCCTCTACCCCAAAAACCCATTAAACGATACCCCACATCAGTAGTGGGGTGGGGGTGGTGACAGGGGGTGGGAGTGGGCGGTGGATAAAGTAAAAAAATATTTTGAGGTTTCTGGTTCTTGTACACACACTAAATCACATTTTTTTTCATCCCCTTTAATAATGGGGTGGGAGTGTTTAATGGGGGTGGCTAATGCCAAAATTTTTTTTGAGACCTTAGCTTCTCTTGTCTATATTAAATATCAATTATATGATTGATTGATTTACCTGTTTACTCTAAATTTACCCCAATTTACCCCCTTAGACGGAACAAGATGAAAATATAATCTAGTTCTAGATCTCGTTAAAGTACATATGTGTACCAAATTTCAAGTCAATATCTCAAACGGTTCCAGAGTAAACGTGCGCACAAAGAAAGTTACAGACCGACAGACAGACAGACAGACAGACAGACAGACAGACAGACAGACAGACAGACAGACAGACAGACAGACAGACAGACAGACAGACAGACAGACAGACAGACAGACAGACAGACAGACAGACAGACAGACAGACAGACAGACAGACAGACAGACAGACAGACAGACAGACAGACAGACAGACAGACAGACAGACAGACAGACAGACAGACAGACAGACAGACAGACAGACAGACAGACAGACAGACAGACAGACAGACAGACAGACAGACAGACAGACAGACAGACAGACAGACAGACAGACAGACAGACAGACAGACAGACAGACAGACAGACAGACAGACAGACAGACAGACAGACAGACAGACAGACAGACAGACAGACAGACAGACAGACAGACAGACAGACAGACAGACAGACAGACAGACAGACAGACAGACAGACAGACAGACAGACAGACAGACAGACAGACAGACAGACAGACAGACAGACAGACAGACAGACAGACAGAAACAGACAGACAGAAACAGACAGACAGAAACAGACAGACAGACAGACAGACAGACAGACAGACAGACAGACAGACAGACAGACAGACAGACAGACAGACAGACAGACAGACAGACAGACAGACAGACAGACAGACAGACAGACAGACAGACAGACAGACAGACAGACAGACAGACAGACAGACAGACAGACCGACCGACCGACCGACCGACCGACCGACCGACCGACCGACCGACCGACCGACCGACCGACCGACCGACCGACCGACCGACCGACCGACCGACCGACCGACCGACCGACCGACCGACAGACAGACCAACAGACAGACATTTTTTTCGCTCAAACTTGATATCTCGACGTTTCATGACATTCTAAGCCTATTTGAACAATAAAAATTTTTTAAAAATTTTTTGTCGTTACTATACTTCCACTGGATGTGGAAGTAATAATAAAAGTCCCTGTATGTTTTGTAATTTGGAGATTGTGTAAGTAAACTTTTTTTTTTCAAATTTTTTTAAGTAGATCTTAGCCAATAATTGTTGACATGTTATGGAATAAGAAGTAAATGAAAGATTTAATAACTTCATACCATAAAAAATGATAAAAGTCATTATATTTTTACTAATTTTAAGATTATGTCAAAAGTAACAAAATGAAACACTTTAGTAATGAGTTTTGATCTGAGTTTATTTACAAATTTTAAAAAAATATATTTTACAATAGCATTCTTTTCCTGAGAAATATAGTATAATTTTAAATGGTATGATCAATTAATATGAAGTCTTACCTTTATTCTTAGACCGGGTACATTAAAAAATATTAAAATACAAGGACGCTAGATTAATTTAAAAAAAAAATCAAAAAAAGGCTGCATATTCAATTTTTTAATGATATTTTTTTTATGCAATTTTTTAAATATTAAATGATTAAAAACAATAGTTATATCATATATAAACTCAAAAAAAAATTTTTTTGAGCTAAATAGTCAAGATGTTTGGGTCTTTTTTTTAATTTTTAGGAAGCAATAAAAAATTGGCCAGAATTTTGCTAAATTCAACATGCTGGTAAATTTGTAAATGTGAATATTTTTACTCCTAACTTTTTCTGCATTGAAGTACTACCTTGAACTAAAAGAAAATGCATTTATAACTTATATTAAAGTTAGTTATTTTTCATGGGCCTGTGAATAGTTAGAGACGCAAAAAATTAAAAGATAGCTATATTATATTGTTATTTTTATATACTAATAAATATCAATAACCATCAAAAATGCCAAGAGTATTTTATATCCCCTTTAAAACCTATTTTGATTTTTCTTCCTAGCTTGTATGGTTTTCTAGCAATTCAATTTTTTCTATAGGCCGCGCGCAAAAAATGTCAAATAAATGAAAATTCGTGCGCATTAAAAATACAAATTTTGTAGTTTTTTTCAATATCGATTTTCTCGAAAATCATGGCTTATACAACAAAATCACAATAGGACTTTTTTTTAGGAAATTAGTCACGCTTTCTTTCTTATGATGAGCAGTTTTTTTTATATCTTCAACGGTTAACGAGTTATCAGTAAAATAAGGCTTTTTTCACCGAATGGGTGGGGTTGCGCGGATTTTTGTGATTTTGTGATGTATAACCCCTAACAGTTACTGAAGGAAAATCTCAGATAACATTTTTTGTGATGGAAATTTTTGTAATTATTGGACTAACTTACCTCTATTTGAGTTAATCAAATGGGTATAATATAACCGGAGAAAAATTTTTGACAGTTATAGTAGGAAGAAAATTGTGCAGAAATCTGTTTCATTACAGGCTGAACTCAAACATCGAATAAATAATAACATGTCTGTGTACCTGTATGTGAATCTATGTATGTATATGAGTGGACCGTTTCTTGTAACAACGATAACTTCTGTTTGTATAAAATTGGTACGTATGTAAAATATCATAGCATAGAATATTGAAATTTGGCCATATCTATCATACTGGGCGATCACTAGAGGTCTGTAAACTATCATGATTTATACAAACTGTGCTATATTATAATTTTAGAGCAAAATACTACTAAGGTTTTTGATTCAGCACACAAAAATATGAAGATATACAAGATATCAAAACTGTAAAATATACAGTGTGTCTGTAAGGTTCGAAGCAACTTTACGTAGATTACGAGATATATCAGTGTTACTTTAAAATGTTATCGAAGTGTGGCTGCAACTTTTGGTTAGACTTTTTTTTTTTTTTTTGTAAAATAATAAGGTAGATTATCCCTGTATAAAATGTACAAGATATCGATTATACAGCGTGTCTCGCAAGTTGGAGCGAACTTCACGAAGATTAGGAAATATATCAATTTTACGTTAAAATGTTATTGAAATATTTTTACGAAACGAACGAAAGTTGCAGTCGGGCGTTGCTAAATGAGAATACCTATTGAATTGAAATTTTTATTTCAATTTAGAACGTACAGGGTGTTCCTTAATGACGTGCTAATATTTCAGGGTGAAGAAAAGAAGAAAAGTTCATATGAACATATGTCCGCAACGGCTATAATTTTTTGCTACAGGCTGTTGAATTTTTTTTAAATCGTTATTTTTTAATATCTTAGAAAGTACTTTACACACTGTTTGCAATTTTGGTATATATTAATAGGATATAGAACCACAAATTTTAGTTAGAAAAGTTATCTTATCGCTCCACCAGTGGCGTCCCTGCAAACATGTCTTCTGATATTTTTTACCAAAAAAGTGGCACGCCACTGACTTTTTTCCATGTGAATATTTCTGATTTGCCTGGTCAATTCTACATGAAAACGGTCTCTTACGTTTTCTCATCAGATTATAAATATTAAATTCAAATTGATTCATTTAGCAGTATTGACTAATAATTTTTGAGCACATAAATCTAATTATCCTAGAATAAATGACGTTTCTACAAACATCATTTTCAAAATAACATTTGTTGGCATAAAGTAAGTTGTTGGTGTTTAAAACTATCTCATCATATTATTTCTTCGATTTTTAGTGTTTCATTGAATTTATTTTTCGCTGTTTTATTCGAATATTCCACTAAATATGGTGAATCATACCAATGCGGAAATGGCGACAATGACGCATATGGTCTCGTAGATGGCAATGCAACAAAAGCCAGAAGTATGTATCAGAAAAGATATCTTAATCGTGCCTTGCCAGATAGCCGATTCTTTTCGACTATCCATCGCCGTCTTTATGAAACTGTTAGTTTCTAAAAAGGTACTTACGAAGGTAGACCTCTAACTGTCAGAACACCTGAAATTGAGGAAGCAGTGCTGCAGGAAATCGACAAACATCCTGAGATGAGTACGAGGAAGATTGCTAGACCTCATCAAATTGTTTGGAGAATTTTGGTTGATTTTTTGTTTTATCCGTACCAAATTCTAAGAGTAAATGCATTACTTCCCAGGTATTTTCCACAGCGTATGAACCTCTGTCGGTGGTACCTTCAGAATGTTACACTAGCCGCAGATTGAGTCACAAATTATGTTCACAGACGAAGCAAACTTGTCTAGGAATGCTATTCAAAATGTCCATTATAATCATGTGTGGGCGGACGAAAACCCCTATGCCATAACCGAAACCCATTTCCAAGAGCAATTTTCGGTTAATGTGTGGATAGGAATTATTGGTAATAATCGTATAGGCTCTCTTTTTTTACCAAGGCGCCTTAATGGATAATCTTAACTGCATTTTCTCCAAGAAGAACTACCTGTGTTGCTTGAAGATGTATCAATTGCGTTAAGGAATTGCATGTTGTACATGCACGATAGAACTCCTGTTCATTTTAGTGTAATGATTCGCGACTATTTACATGTGGTTTATCCTAATCGTTGGGCCTCAGCAATGGCCTGCAAGATCCCCCGATCTCAATAGTTTGGATTTCTTTTTGTGGGGTTATCTTCAAACCTTAGTGAGTAAAACTAACACGTTAGAAGATCTAAGAGAGCAAATAGTTGCCTCGTGTGAAACAATAGGGAATACGCCGAAATTATTTGAACGAGTACGCAATTCGATGCGAAGACGGGAGGAAGCATGCCTATTAAGTGAAGATGGCCATTCCAAACAATTATTATAAAACAAAATTTATCAGTATCAGTATTAATAATAACACAGCCCCACAGAAAAAAAAAGTTCAGACCAGCGAACCAGACCCATGTACCTCTATGTATTTTCGGTCGCTGAATCCAAATCTGAGGTCAAAAAAATTCTTACACCACCAAAATCTTTAGCTAGAGCCAAAAAACACCTCTGGACTGGGTTAAAAAGAATATTAAGCTACGAGAATAGTTGTTACATCCTAATCGATCGAATTATACAAATTAAGGTTAAACAGCAGCGTACATACAATAGACATGAAACAAACCCCCCAGTGAGGGGCGAAAACTAGCCCCCATTTATAAAAATCGATCCAAAACAGTAATGACTGCTGAAAAAGCTCAAAATGTCTAAGTTTTGTTAAAGTGATAAAAAACTGCATCAGGTCCGACGTAATCTTCATAAACTGCTCCTATAGGGTTGAGAACAACTACCCGTTAAAGGACACAAAACAAGAGAAAACGTAAAATCCAATATTATTTCTATTTTGCGTAGTACTCTAAAATAGAACTAGAAACTTACGTACCATCAACGTCCTACAGTGTCAACCCTCAGATGGTGTGAAAACTACCCCGTATGTAAGATTTATCCATAAAAAGTTACAGTGACTTCTATAAAAATTCGAGACACCTGCGTTGTGTGGAAGTGAGACTATGTTCGACGCTGTGCTTGAAAACCACCCCCACGGGGTTGCGAGATACCATCCCTATATCCGTAGGATGCTGGAAAAATAGAAAGAAACTAACCGGATTTACATTTTTATGGATGCTCTGATTAGCAAAAATCGTGATGCACACTTCCAGCGTCCTACGGACATGGGGGTAGCATCTCGCAACCCATGGGGGTGGTTTTCAAGCACAGCGTCGAACATAGTCTCACTTCCACACAACGCATGTGTTTCGAATTTTTATAGAAGTCACTGTAACTTTTTATGGATAAATCTTACATAGGGGGTAGTTTTCACACCATCTGAGGGTTGACACTGTAGGACGTTGATGCTACGTAAGTTTCTAGTTCTATTTTAGAGTACTACGCAAAATAGAAATCCTATTAGATTTTACGTTTTCTCTTGTTTTGTGTCCTTTAAACTTGGGGGTGGCTGTTCTCAACCCTATAGGGGCAGTTTATGAAGATTACGTCGGATCTGATGCAATTTCTTATCACTTTAACAAAACTTAGACATTTCGAGCTTTTTCAGCAGTCATTACTGTTTTGGATCGATATTTCTATAAATGGGGGCTAGTTTTCGCCCCTCACTGGGGGTGTTTTTCATACCTATTGTATGTACGCTGATGTTTAACCTTAATTTGTATAATTCGATCGATTAGGATGTAACAACTGTTCTCGTAGCTTAATATTCTTTTTACTCCAGTCCAGGGGTGTTTTTTGCTCTAGCTAAAGATTTTGGGGGTGTACGAATTTTTTTGACCTCGGATTCGGATTCTGCGACCGAAAATACATAGGGATACATGGGTCTGGTTCGCTGGTCTGAACTTTTTTTTTGTGGGGCTGTGTAATTAGTTTCAATTTGAATTTAATTGTTTTAACCAAACACTATGCCTCTGATGAGACGCAAGAGACCGTTTTCATGTAGAATTGACCAGGCTAATCACAAAAAATATCCACATGGAAAAATGTCAATGGCGTACCACTTTTTCGGTAAAAAACATCAGAGGACATGTTTGCAGGGATGCCAGTGGTGGAGCGATATAATAAATTTTCTAACTAAAATATGTGGTTTTATATCCTATTAACAAATACCAAAATTGAAAATAATATCTAAAATATTTTCTGAGATATTAAAGAATAACAACACAGGTCAACATTTGATCTAAGAACAATCACCAGACTTTACCAGAGTATACATAGGTTTTTTGGGTCGCTGATTCCGAATCCGAGGTTGGTTAAGCTTCATCACGTCAGGTTCTTGGCCATTTGAAAGTCAAACTGAGAAAAAGTGTTGTAAAAAATTTGAAAAAATAAATCCGCTGTTGTCAAATTGAGAAAAAGCTACTAAAAAACCTGCAAAAATGCTTACATGGGTTTTTTAGGTCGCTGACCTCGAATCCGTGGTTGGCTGGACTCTATCACATCGGATTCAAGGTCATTTAAAGGTCAAACTGAGAAAAAGTGGTGTAAAAAATTTGAAAAAATGTATGTTTATGTTTTTGGATCACTGAGTTCAATTTTGTCGTCATTTCATCTCAAAGTTTCTTTAAGGCCATATCATGATCAAATTAAAACAAGAATGTTGAAAACCAAGAAACTGAAAAATTTTAGATATAGGTTTATTTTATAGAGTATAAATCTATATTAAGCCATTGTCATCAACCAATTGACACTTCTGTCAGTTATGTTGTCTACTCGCTCACGTAAGCTTTTCAATCTATCTAGCTTCTTGTCTGTCTCTATATTCCTAGCCGCTAGCAAACCCATCTGTCTTTCGTATGATTTTCCTAACTGTCTATCCAACCATTCGTCTATGACACCTGTTTCGAACTGAAACATACAAAAACTTTCTCTTAGTTTGACCTTCAAATGACCTTGAATCCGATGTGATAGAGTCCAGCCAACCACGGATTCGAGGTCAGCGACCTAAAAAACCCATGAAGCATTTTTCCAGATTTTTTAGCCGCTTTTTCTCAATTTGACCTCAAAATGATTTCAAAATGCCTGTGCAATTAAAGAAAAAATAATTCAACACCCTGTAGCATAAAATTTATGCTGTTGCGTTGCGTTCATATGAACTTTTCTTCATAAAATGACCTAAGGAATCACACCCTGAAATATTAGCATGTCATTAGTAACACCGTGTATATTTTTAACCTGATATCTGCAATCAGCGGCTCAAAAAACATTAGGATAGGACCTTTCACTTTTGAAAATTATTTTTTTTGTGTGCCTGTGTTATTATTATTAATTACTACTAAGCCAGCTATTAATATTTTTGGTACAATCTACGTGACATGAAAAATAAACTGCGAATTTTGTATAATCACCGGACTATTATACAACATACGTTTCCAAACCTCGCAAGTTTTAATATTCATATTTATTTTCTAAGCACATAAGGAGGAAATTGCTTAACAAACCCAATCGAAGCTTTCCAATAAGATAGTGTATTAGCTCTGTTTACTGCCATGGCGAATTTCACATCGCTTTTTATGTCCTCTCATTTCTTATTGACGGCCCTGTCATAACGAACGACCGGGTTTTATTACTCTTCAAGGTCCTGTTCTGAAATTATATTTGCAACCCCACTCCACCCTCTTTAATTCTGATGTGTCCTGTCGCGCTACAACACCTGAAAGCGTTATAGTCTAAGAGCCTAGCCTAAAAATGCTCAAGTGTTTCAATAACCAGACGAGAGTAGCATGAATCGAACGATTTTTTAAAGAGGAACACACATTACCGGCGTTCAGAGCTGGATTAAGGATTGGCGCGCCCCTAGGCTAATGGGCTAATGATGGGAAAATATTATTTTTGCTCGAAAAAATTTTGAGAAGCACGCCCCCTGCTTGTCAAAATGAGAAAAAAGTCTCGAAATTGAAAAAGATTAGAGAGACATTTTTTGCTCGCGGCACCTCTCGTGCTCTAGCTCGCGCCTCTTCACGCATTGAGGCCTCTAGGCTATAGCCTAGTTAGCCTATTAGATAAGCCGTCCCTGCCGGCATTGGCAATGTAATTCCTGTTACGAACCGAGCAATCGTATTACGTAATGTTCCCAAAAAGTGAAAACCTACCCTCATTGATATGTTAGCTAAAAAAACTCCTTGATATTATGAAAATTTGCGCTTTTCTGAATATACAAAGAATGGGTCGGGCCTTTTCCTATTTCGAACACTTACAAAACATCCCTGAACGTCCACGCTACCGCGTGACTCGGCGCGCACTTTCGCTAGCTAGTATCACTACTTACAAAAAAATGTATAAGACTATATTCGCCAAACACTTTTCATTTATTCATCATCTTTTCTGTAAAATAACTGCCCTGCATATATTTTTTAACTAAGATTATCTTCCTGGCAATAGTGACAACTACATTCCATACATTATTTCCTCTGCCGTTTCTTAATTAGCTATTTTTTTAGAGTGACCACCCTGTATACTTTGTACTAAAATTATGTAAAATTATGTTTCGTAGGTAGCGAAGGTTCGGGGATGATTGGCAAGAGTTCGAAAAGGGAAAAAAAGCGCCAATCTATTTTTGCTATATCCAGAAAAATCTGTGTATCGGTTTCTTGCTCAGGTAGCTGGTTTGGAGATTAATACAGGGTCCAGTTTAGTTAGTAAGACAACCCAATAAAAATTAACAATTTAATTTCTTCAGGTAAAACTCAACAGTATTTCATAACATACATCTCGGTAGAGGTTATTGGGAAGAGTTCGAAATGGGAAAAAAAGCGCCAATCTATTTTTCCATATTCAGAAAAATCTAGTGTGTAACGGTTTCTTGCTAAGGTAGCTGGTTTGGAGATTAATACAGGGTCCAGTTTAGTTAATAAGACAGCCCAATAAAAATTAGCTATTTATTTTCTTCAGGTAAAACTCAACAGTATTTCATAACATACGCCTCGGTACAAGTTATTGGTTTTACAGATCCGTATCTTTTACGGTTAGCATCACATAAACGAGAGAGAGAGAGAGAGAGAAGGCGAGAGTGTAATGTGATGATGCGGTGATTAGCTGCTACTGGGACGGCATCGAGCGTCTGGCGAATATCGTCGACTCAAGGAGTTTCCCAGCTCAACTCGCTGAAGAAGACCTCTAGGTCGAACTCACTCGCTTTGGTTGTGGCGGCGAAACGACGTCGGGGAATGACGAACGGCTCAAGTGGTCCCAGCTCACCTCGCTGAAGGAGTCTTCTAGGTCAGATCGCATTCGTTCCGTCGTGGTTGCGTCGTGAGATGCACAAAACTGTAATCTGTCCAGCTCACCTCGCTGAAAACAAATTGTCAGAAGTGTCCACACTGAATCTTTTGATTTGGGGCTGGACTTTTTTATCCGAGAATCCTCGCTTACTGGTGACGTAGAGCTACGTATAGATTTGTGTCGCGTACAAATCCGTGCCTCTAGATGGGAGCTTGGTAATTATCGTGCCGTGTGCACATTGGTATTGTGTGTAAATCCGGAAATTTAGTAATGGAACATGAATTTATGAATGCTTCATTAAAAATGTTTCATAATATCAATGTTTTTTTTTTGTTAACATGTCATTATAGGTTTTCACTTTTCGAGGACATTGCGTAATGCGATTGCTCAGCAGGAAAATCACTGCCAATTCCGACAACGTTCGCCTTTAAAAAAGCATTCGATTCATTCTAATCTCAACTGGCTATCAAATCACCTGGGCATTTTTAGGTTCAGCTCTCCTACTATTATGTTTATGGAGCTTTCCTTATTATATTTCAGCTTTCAGCCTTGTTAATACTTACACGGTATTACTCTTACGGGATAAGGAATAATCCTCGGACTGTCTTATTTAGGTAATTTTTTTCAATTATATATTTATTAGCAACAGTACTTCTTCTCCGAGGAAATCCTTTAATTCTGCATCAAATATAAAAGATTTGGAGAAGATGTTTTTTAAAGTAAACGTGGGAGTAAATTTCGAAACACATATTACGTTTTAAGATATTTATTCAAGGTTATTCTGTAAAATACGATGTATTATAACGTCGAGTCTTACAAAATTCTCATTTATATACATTAAGGATTTTGCAGGGTGAGAGGAAAATATGCGTATATTTTCGGTTTATTGTAAATATTTAAAAAATCATAAATGCTATCCACATTCTTTAAAATAGTTTCAGATACTTCTCTAAGAAATACAACCATATACAGTTTTTATCATAAATTTTGTATATAGTTAAATGCCATACTCTAATCTCAACTCTAATAATAAAATTAGGAACTAATTTCATTGATAAACCACAATATTCAAGTGGAACAGAAATTCAGAATAAAAACCGCTGCCCAAGGAATCACTACTTCCACATCCAGATTTTCTATACAAGTCACTCACAACGAAAAAGTTTTTTATGTGGAAATAATTGTTTATGAAACTTTAATAATATAATATTTGAAATCCTTTACCCCAAAAACCCATAAAACGATGCCCCACTTCGGTTATGGGGTGGTGGTGGTGATAGTGGGGTGGTAGTGAGGGTGAATATGTTGAGGTTTCTGATTCTTCTACACATACTAAATCACATATTTTTTTCATCCCCTTTAATAATGTGGTGGGGGTGGTATTGGGGGTGAATAATGCCAAAAAACTTTTTGAGACCTTGGCTTCTCTTGCATATACTAAATACCAATTTTATGGACTCTTACCAGCTTGATTTACCTATTTACCCCAATTTACCCCAATTTACCTCAATTTACCCCAATTTACCCAAATTTACCCCCCAATCCTTCGACGGAACATGATAAAAATAATCTAGTTCCAGATCTCGTTAAAGTACATATGTGTACCAAATTTCAAGTCAATATCTTAAACGGTTCCAGAGTAAACGTGCGCACAAAAAAAAAGTTACAGACAGACAGGCCGACAGACAGACCAATAGACCGACAGACATAATTTTTTTTCACTCAAACTTAAAATTTCGACGTTTCATGACATTCTAACCCTGTTTGAACAATAAAAATTTCAAAATATTTTTGTCGTTACTATACTTCCACTGGATGTGGAAGTAAAAATATGTATGTTTGTATTCGTTAGAACAATATTTAGAACAATACAAACAAGTATTTAAAACAGTTTTAAAACTATGTTTGGTTTTTGAAATATTTATAATAAATCTAAAATAAACGAATATTTCCCTCTCGCTCTGCAAAATCCTATCCTCAATCTACATAGACGGCAGTCCACAAAGAGGAAACTTTTCTTTTCCGATCTTTAAATATTTTTTTATTCCTTTCTATTTTATATTACGCTAGGCGGTAAGTGATTCTACCTTTTTTTTTTTTTCGTGAGAGGGGAAATCATCATGGACACTCGTCGCTTAGAGTCTATCGCGAAGTGTTTCTTGTTGGCCTGGGACTACTTTCGCTTTTCATCAGGTCCACAGGTCATTTAAGATTGTCGGTGTTAATTGGCGTTTCTCGGCAAAAAACAGGTAATAAGCCGGCGTTTCTCCATTGGTTCAAACCCATCTCTCTTTCCTCCTCTTCCTTATTTTTGATAATGCGAGTTATTGCCTCCCCCCCCCCCTTCTCCAGTTCTGTTCCGTTTCTAGCATCCTTCCTACCATATCTTCTGGAGACAATAACGATGCCCCACCGTCTCGTCTCCCTTCTCTCCATCTGTTGCATGCGAACGCGGTGTGCTCTACGTCATCGACCTCTCCACAGTATGCACGCTCTCTGCTTTCAGTCTTGCCAATATCATATAAGTACTCCATGAAGCACCCATGTCCGCTCAGGGCTTGGGTGAGGTAAAAGCCTACCTCACCATGCCTCCGTTCCATCCACGCTCTGATGTTCAGGATGAGGCGCCTCGTCCACCTTCCCTTGTCTACAGTGTCCCACCGCCTCTGCCATCTTTCAAACAGCCTGTCCCTGGCCTCTGCCCACCCGGCTCCTTCAAAGATTTCCAGCCGTTCTTTGGCCATCACATCCAAAGGGAGGATTCCCGCCACTACCAACGCCGCCTCGTACCCCCTTTTGGCTATCTCCTTCTCTAATCTTCCCAGTATCAGATACTCGAGGAGCTTGCCCATCACGTCAAGTAAACATAGCGGTCGGTGGGATGACGGGTCCTCCGACCGCTTGTTCCCTTTCCGGATCAGGACGATTCTGGACTTCCTCCATCTGCTCGGGAAATCTCCACTTTCTAGGGCACGATTCATTACTCTTAAGATGTCTCCCGGATATTCTTCCGCAACTAGCTTGACTATTTCAGGCGGAATCTCGTCTAAACCTGAAGCCTTTCCGCTTTTAAGTCTGGCACATGCTGTCTCCAGCTCTTCCTCCGTGAGTGGGGGGACCACATCCACTTCTACCACCCTCCATCTGACTATATCCCCTTCTGGAAATAGAACAGCCACGACTTCCACTACTTTCTCTGCCGGCAAGGCAGGGGGGGATTTCGGATCTGTCGAGTGATTATCTTGTAGCCATCTCCCCAGACATCTCCATCCACAGTGTCACATAATTCCCTCCACTTCTCTCTCTTTGATCTGTTAATTGCCTCTCTAAGGTTTTTCTTGGCGTTCCGGTACTCCTGGAGAGATGGGTTCTCCCCAAGTCCTGCTCTCCTATTCTGCCTTATACCCTGCCGACGAATCGCGATACATTCCGTTCTGGGGGCTGCGATCTCCTCCGTCCACCAATAGACCTCCCTCCTGGTCTTTCTGCTTCCCTTTATGGGCATTGACTCGTTGCAGGCTCTAGTAACCGCATCGGTGAGGGCCTCCTCCGTTTCAACCATGCCTCCTCGGAAGGAGCCAGCCAGACTTCTTTTGTTTGCCTACCAATCTTCCACCCTCTGCCTTTTACCACCTGGGTGCCGCGGTTCTGTCCACTCTCTGTAATATAGCGGTGGTCGCTTAATGTCTCCTCCTCTGTTAGAACTCTCCATCAGCTTGTGTTCCTGGTTGCCCCTTCCGAGCCTAAAGTAAGGTCCGGGATGGAGCCGGTAGTCCCTCTTACGAACGTATAAGCTGCTCCCTCGTTCAGTATTTGCAGGTCTTCAGTGGCTATCCACTCGCTGATTACCCTTCCCCTCCCATTCATCCGGTCCATTCCCCATACAGGAGCGCTGCCATGGAGGTCGCCGGCTATTATCACCCCTCTTTCTCTGTTCCTACTTGCTCTAACGGCCCTTCCGAGCTCCTCCAGGGAATTTTCCAGTTCCGCTATACCAGCATTGGGTGAAAAGTAACAGCTGAAGAGAACCACCTCCTTCAACTCCACCCAGACGTACCCTTTTCCTCGTCCAGTTCCATATATGCTAAGCCTAGGGTTTAGGATCCCCACCGCGGCATCTATGTTTTCGTCGGCGAACCATTGAGGCCTGTTTTTCACCATTTTCTTATTAGGTTCACTTATTATTAAGGTTTCCCCCCCCCTTCCGTTTCCCTGTGGCCTAGACCAGGTCCTGAGCGGCCCGGCATCTATTCAGGTTTGCTTGCCTTATTCTGGCGAATGCGCCGAGTTTTCCTCCCGCGTTCGCCTTGGCTTCCGTATTGCTTCTGCCAGTATAGGGCAGTCTAGCGAGTCGGCGCGATGCCCTCCTCTTTCGCAATTTGGGCAGAAAGCAGCTGCCACACAGTCTTCCACCGTGTGGCCTTCTTTGGCACACTTCAGGCAGGCTTTTGACCTGTCCACTCCTCTGCAGTTAAATCTCATATGCCCGACCTTCCAGCATCTGTGGCATATTTCGACCTCTAACCTTTCGCGGACCCGGCATCGAAGCCATCCCACTCTGAGGTGCTTCTTGATGTGATTCCTGAAGTGATTCTACCTAGAAAAAAATCTAGGAATTTTGAAAGTTGTCATTTACACAAGGTCCTTTTTTTCGATTCTTCGCTTATAACTCGGAAACGATGCGTCGGCGTCGTACGGAAAAGGTAATCTATGAAAAATTAAACACATTTTAATTTTCCTACAAGAATGTCTATATTCATATTCTTCTTATGTGTTATATTTTCCGAGATATTCGCCAGTGAAAATCAATATTTATTAAACTAATTAATTAGGTACATGGAATTTTTCTATCAAAGCGGTTTAGCGTGGTCTGCTAATAAATCACAGTCACAAAACAATGGTTATTTTATAACACTCGACGTAACATTAACGCAATATTTTGTCAAAATCTATACGTTTCCTTAAATATACAGTGTGACTCACTTAAAATGAAGACACCCTTATAACTTTCTTATTTTGTTTCCGATTTGAATCAAATTTTATTGAAGTACAGAACAAATTAGGATCTACTTATGACCAGAGAAACGTTCGCCTGATACAAAGGCAAAGCCACCTGCGGTACCAAAATATGCGGAAAAACAAGAACATTTTGAATGTTAAAAATCTAAAAAAATGCATCGGATCGGCGTCAAAAACGTACATACACCAAAATTTGATTTGAGGACTTTTAGTATGTTTACCTCCTAACTACCCCCAACACATTCCCGAAGAGGAAAATTCTCCCCCCTATAATGTTCTCTACAATCCCTTTTTGGGCATTCATTGATTGGACTAATACTGCTTAGGTAAACAATATTATTTTTGTTATTTGCATAGTAGACCTAATTATTCTACAGAAGTAAATGTGACAATTTGTCTCAAGGAATGCTTTCCATTATTTTACTGTGTGGCTATTGTCGCAATGAATATTTAATTGATACTTATAGTAAATTACTGTGACTATTACCCCAAGAAATATTTTCATTGTTTTCATGTAAAATGTGGCAGTTTGTCCCAACGAATTTGTACAATTAAATCTGACAATTGCATTAAACATGCGTATTAAAACGGTTTAGGTCTTTTTCTTCCATGTTTTACTTTTTCATTAATAAAGAAGGCATTAAATAAAAATATAAATCTTAGACAAAATAAATCAAATAGAAATAACGTTTGTAACCACAGTGAAATCATTATCTAATAAAATACAAACAAATAATAATAACTATTAAGTGAGTGTTTTTCAAAGTTACGGCAAGCAGATTAAATCAGTAAACAGAAACAAGTAATTAGTCGGAGAGCAGCCAATCTGTAGGAAGCATTTTAAAAGTAGTCTATACAACTCGCGAACACCCACTTAAAAAACAGATGATATTATGTAAAAAGACCTTCTAGATTTGATTTTTGAGTTCGCCCGTTAATTTGAGATTGCCAAATCGGTCAATTCGCAAATTTTTTGAAAAATTTTAAAATTATGTATTAACGTTTGTATTGCACATAACATATCATATCTTTTTTATTTTAATTCCGATTTAGACCAATATTTTACACATTGTCCCTCCAATATTCTTGGACAGGCTGACGGCAAAGAATATAGTGTAACTAATAATATAGTGCCTAAAAAATATATAATTACCCTCTATTGTCGCGGTTTTTTAAAATTTGCATTGAAAAATACCCGATCGAGGTAACGTTTTTATTTTTAAAGAGAGAGTTATAGTATAAACAAGAAAAATGTTCCATATACTTTAAACAAACTTTTTTATAAAGAGATTTTTTTGATATTCGGCTCATGTAACGAGATGACGCTGCTGAATGCGGCCGCGCAACTCGTCCGCATTAATTTAAGCATAACCTCTGTTAACGTCGCCCATCTGTGGTGTCGTTTAAGCGATCAAGTGAGTCTACGGATTATTTAGTTTCTATTTGCAATTAAATGTTATAAAATTATGTAGATAATCTCGAAACATACACATTAAAAAACCGCTGCCCAAGGAATCACTACTTCCACATCCAAATTTTTTATCCAAGTCACTCACAACGAAAAAAATTCGTATGTGGAAATAATAGTTTATGGAACTTTAATAATATAATATTTGAAATCCTCTACCCCAAAAACTCATAAAACGATACCCCACATCGGTAGCGGGGTGGAGGTGGATGAAGTAAAAAAATATTTTGAGGTTTCTGGTTCTTGTACACACACTAAATCACAATTTTTTTTCATCTCCTTTAATAATGGGGTGGGGGTGGTAACGGGGGTGGCTAATGCCAAAACTTTTTTTGGGACCTTAGCTTCTCTTGTATAAACTAAATACCAATTTTATGGACTCTTACCTGCTTGATTTACCTATTTTCCCCAAATTTACCCCAATTTACCCCCCAACCCTTCGAAGGAACAAGATGAAAATATAATCTAGTTTTAGATCTCGTTAAAGTACATATGTGTACCAAATTTCAAGTCAATATCTCAAACGGTTCCAGAGTAAACGTGCGCACAAAAAAAGTTACAGACAGACCGACAGACAGACAGACCGACAGGCAGAAATTTTTTTTTCGTTCAAACTTAAAATCTCGACGTTTCGTGACATTCTAAGCCTATTTGAACAATAAAAATTTTAAAAATTTTTTTTGTCGTTACTATACTTCCACTGGATGTGGAAGTAAAATATGTTTTCATTAATTATAACAGCAAGTGGGTACTAAAGATTACATTTTCCTTCGCATAAACAACTTATGTTACATTGCACGTTTGCTTTGCTACACTTGCAGCTTGTAGTACAGTTATATAATTTACATTTACAAAATGGAGTTAAATCAATAAAATTGGGTTTTGGGCTTTTTGAAATCAACTTTCCTCCTTTAGGTACCATCCAAAATCTAAAACATTTGGAATTCTGGGCGTACTTTGGTAGGCTGTCTTGTAAATAGAACATTGCAGAAATGCCCTTTTTACTTGTATTCTCTGTACTAGGATTTACAATTTCTGATTTTATTTTATAAGCAGTTCGGGTATACGATCTTCTACATTGTGCATGGTAAACTGGATTTAGTGATGAAAATAAATATTTTTCTGTTCTAAATATTGCTTTAGAGCCACAGAAATGTCATCGGATTTTGCATTTGATCGGTATGTTTCTAAAACTTTAATTTTTATGTTTTTGTAATTGAATAGAAATCTGGTGTAATAATATTTCATTTTAATATCTAAATATTTATATATTTTACAAATATACATTTCATAATGTAATATACAACCCTAAAAATATGATTTCAGCTAGTGTCTTATAATGTAAAAATTTACATTCTTTTACGTGTAAGATGGTGGTGTATTCTTTTGACTCGGAATCCAAGGGTCGAAACCCAAATGGGGTTTGGTATAGTTTTTTTACCAAGTCTTTTACCAACTAAGATCGTACTATAAAATAAAAAATGTCTAAAAGTAACATTATTTACAAAAAACTGCGAAAAGTATCCTATTGAATGTATAACAATTATATAAAAATCCAGTGAACAGGCGAAGAGTACGTTTTTAGCTTGTTTCCTTTGATTTCCTATCCGAGTAATTATAATTTATTATGCCAAACTATGTGTTTATAACGCACTAAATATAAGAACTGAGACAAAAAGCACTTTTAACATAAATGGACACTGGAAAATAATAATCACCCGGCACGTGCCTGCGTTTAGCTCTAGATACGATTGCGGCCGATTCATAGTAGCACGCATTCGTTCGGACGCTGAAACAATCAATGAATATTTCGATAAGGGAGCAAAATTTCAAAAAAAAACTTCTTATAAAAGATTTTATTTAGTTCATTCGGAACATTTTCTTCGGTTATAGTAGGCACCTAACTTTAAAAATAAAAAGGATACCTCGATCGGACATTTTACTCTGCAAATTTTAAAGATTTTGCGTCAAAGAAAAGTTGTTATTTTTTTTTGCCAACTAATTATTTTTTAGGTAAAGTTTTTTACTTTCAACATATCAAAGAATAGTTAGAGAATATTATGTAAAAAAATTAAAAAATTCTAAAGTAAAATAAAAAATATATGACGTGTTATATGAAAAACAAAAAATAACACATAATTTTTATTTTTTTTAGAAAATTGCCAATTTGGTCATTTTGGCAATCTCAAATCAATAGGCGAATTCAAAAATTAAGTTTAGCAGGTTATTTTACATCAGATTACCTATTTGTTAGGTGGGTGTTCGCGAGTTGTATAGAGGGTGTCGAATTCAGAGGGTCTGGTCTTCCACTAAATATCAAACTTTTTTATAAAAGAATCTGTTGATTTAAATTACTATCACAACATATATTTGATTCTCATTGTTAAAAAATCTAGACGATCACGTAAGCTGTCTATTTTTTTTGTGTATTTCTCTCTCAATTAAAAGAGAGAGAGATAAATAACACGAGAGAGTGTGGGCTGTTTCAATTTTTATTATAAATAAAATAGTTGGACTCGTTCCTTAAACCTATATTTTTATTATTAATCTATACTTAGTGATAATTTAGAACTCGTTAATGTTGGTGCAACCTCTACGTATTATATATTATAAATATTTTATTTTTTGTCTCAGCAACTGTATACAACATGGACTATCGCACGCTCTCAACTTATTGTCAAGAGCGGTATATTTCGCGAGACGTGGATTGAATCCAAGTGTGATATTTTTCAGACCTCGGTCCACTTCAATTTATCAGTGACGGTGCTGGTTGTCGCCCATCGCCTCTCCTTTCGGCACCTGTCACGGGCTCTGCGCGTGCTGCTGCCGGACCTTCTCATATTTCATCACGGGAAATATTAATACCTTCACATATTTCGACTAATGGGTTGCTCTTATTCTTTTTGTCTAGGTATCAGTTGAGGCGAGGATTTGAAATGAGGAGGAGAATACAAACTATGTAATAACACTGTATCGTAAATTTATCGTTATTATATCTCAGCAATGTGCTAGAGACGGAAGCTGCAACTAATTTTAAAAAGTAGTTATTTAGTGGTGCAGTATATAAAACATATTTACACAGGTCAACATGCAAGGTACAGTTACCATATAAAATAACGTATAAATAATGTAAAACGGAGGCAAATATTACATATCTACGAAGGCGTAAAAGGGCCGCAACAAAAAAATAAATATTTTAAGTCAGAATTCTGACTTTTATCTCAGAATTCTGACTTACAACTCAGAATTATGTCTTTAATGGAGACACTTGATAACAGCACTGATAAAAATGGATTCTGGAGGAGGCTGGAACCTTCAGTCCATCAACCACAACTTTTATGTAACCCAAAGGATACAATTGCATCAAACGAATAGGGATTAGAGAATATTATTTAGGTATTAAGCAAATCACAACTTACACACATTTTTATTTATTATGATATTGCCTACTTTCTGTATATTGCCCTAATAAGCGAATGGGGATGTTTCGATACCACAAAGGTATCGATATTTATATCGATACGGCAACGAAAAAACTTATCGATAGCAGTATTGCCCAGTATCGTATCGGAGGAAAAGCATCGATGCTTTGTGGCATCGAAAAAAATGAAAATATGGTGGTCAGCATAGAAAATAATTAAAAAACATGAGAGAGAGTAATAATATTTCGTATATTGTTAACAAAACTGTGGAAGGAAAAATATGAAAAATATACAGGATGGTCACTCTAAAAGATAATTAAGAAACTATTGAGGAAATAAAATTTGGACACCAGCTCACACAATTATCGAGGAGGAAACATAACTACTTTTTTTAAAACATATACAGTGACCACCACTTTAAAAACCGCTGCCCAAGGAATCACTACTTCCACATCCAGATTTTCTATCCAAGTCACTCACAACGAAAAAATTTCGTATGTAGAAATAATTGTTTATGGAACTTTAATAATATAATATTTGAAATCCTCTACCCCAAAAACCCATAAAACGATACCCCACATCGGTAGTGGGGTGCGGGTGGTGATGGGGGTGGTAGTGGGAGTGGATGAAGTAAAAGAATATTTTGAGGTTTCTGGTTCTTGTACACACACTAAATCATATTTTTTTTTCATCCCCTTTAATGATGGGGTGGGGGGTGGTAATGGGGGTGGCTAATGCCAAAATTTTTTTTGAGACCTTAGCTTCTCTTGTATATACTAAATACCAATTTTATGGACTCTTACCTGCTTGTTCTACCTATTTACCCCAAATTTAGCCCCCAACCCTTCGACGGAACAAGATGAAAATATAATCTAGTTTTAGATCTCGTTAAAGTACATATGTGTACCAAATTTCAAATCAATATCTCAAACGGTTCCAGAGTAAACGTGCGTACAAAAAAAGTTACAGACAGACCGACAGACAGAAATTTTTTTTCGCTCAAACTTAAAATCTCGACGTTTCATGACATTCTTATAAAGATTATGTTCGCACGGTCGAAAATAATATTAGAGACGATCCAATGAAATTTTGGGTCTTTTTAAAGAGCAAAAAGGGAACAAGTAACTTATCAAATGTAATGCAATATAATGGAAATGAACTATCTGAACTTGTCCAAATACTAAATGCGTTTGCGGACTTTTTTCAAAATTCTTTTTCACCTCCTAGTGATTACATGGGAGATATAGAAAACGGACACAGCTTTAATAATAACTCGCTAATACATGTATTGGAATTTAAGGAGGATGATGTGAGAAAAGCACAAAATAAAAATAAAAAATAAAATGACTACTGGCCCAGACGGCATACCTGCATTTCTGCTAAGAGATTGTGCGTGTATTTTTGCCACACCTTTAGTAACAATTTTTAATTGAATTTTAAAAAACGGTGATTTTCCGGATATATGGAGACGTTCTAAAGTTTGTCCAATTTTAAAAAAAAATGTTCTCTGACGGGCCCCTTCTACGAACCCCCGCTCTTAATAATTGATGAACAAATTTGAAAAAAAAAATTGTCAAAATCTCTGACAGGCCCCCACGGTTAACAATTAATGAAAGGGGGGGGGGGGAATTAGACCCCCATATGGGGGCCTACCTGTCCTATTGCGTGTTCTTGAGAGCCGTAAAAGTTCAAATTTAATTTATCATTATTGCTGGTGGGACATGGTCAGGGAGCTGCCTGAAAATGTGTCTGTGTGTGGACGGTGTCGTCTTAGTTGCGGACGTCTCATTTGCATACATGTAGTAAAACTAGTATAATTTGCGTACAAATGATGCGGTCAGAGGCATCGGGGGCGCTGTCGTTTTTACCTGCTTGAGTTCCATTTACGTACAATATTTGAAAGATTTTATCTAATCTTAACACACTATTTTTGGTATGTTACGTCAGGTCAAGTCACTCAGGTTAGGTTACGTTCCGTTCACTTTCATCTATACGCAACTGAGACTCATAAGCAGGTACAAACGACAGTGCCTCATCAACGATACGCATTTGTACGGAAATGACACTATTTTGTACTATGTATAAGACTCAATTTAACGTAACAATGTGCATGAACGAAACTAACGAAGGCTTTATGTGAAAGGCCCTCCATATCACAAAACAGGATCGTAAGACAAAATATTCGGGGGCTTTTGGTATATAAAACAACTGCACGGTAGCTCAGTTGATTAAGACGTACTCTGTGGCGAATATGCTATATATATATTAATTTGGCTAATTTGGCTTTGGAATATGCTGGCCGACTGTCTATTGCGTTTTGGGTTCGAACCCCAGCTTCGGTACTGACAACACCCGTGGGTATGGATGTCTGCGTTTTCCAAATGTGTAACCCATTTCCTGACAACCTTGGCTTTGGATTTGGGGGTTGTCTACTATATATTTTTGGTTTCTTGGTGCTATCAATTCCAATTTTAAGCGTGTATAGTGTATACCCATTTGTTATTTTTTGATTTTCTTTTTCTATTCTGTACAACTAGTTTTGATGCACTAACATTTTGAGAGGGTGTAACATGCTAAGGAGGGCTGATTTAGACTAGTTTATATACAGCACTCACCTAATTTTACTTCCACATCCTGTGGAAGTATAGTAACGACAAAAAAAATTTTAAAAATTTTTATTGTTCAAATAGGCTTAAAATGTCATGAAACGTAGATATTTTAAGTTTGAGAGCAAAAAAACTTTTGTCTGTCTGTAACTTTTTTGTGCGCACGTTTACTCTGGAACCGTTTAAGATATTGACTTGAAATTTGATACTTTAACGAGATTATATTTTCATCTTGTTCCGTCGAAGGGTTGGGGCAAGTAAGAGTTCATAAAAGAGTCCATAAAATTGGTATTTAGTATATACAAGAGAAGCTAAGGTTTCAAAAAATTTTTTGGCATTGGCCACCCCTATTACCACTCCCACCCCATTATTAAATGGGATGAAAAAAATTATGATTTAGAGTATGTACAAGAACCAGAAACCTCAAAATATTTTTTTACTTCATCCACTACCACCCTCCTATCCCCACCCCCACCCCACTACCGATGTGAGGTGTCGTTTTATGGGTTTTTGGGGTGAGGATTTTAAATGTTATATTATTAAAGTTCCGTAAACGATTATTTCCACATACAAAGTTTTCGTTGTGATTGACTTGGATAGATAATTTGGGTAATGTGGAAGTAGTGATTCCTTGGGCAGCGGTCTTTATCAAAGCATATACCTACCTACCAAATACTTGCACCATGTTTCTAATTACAAAGAGTAAGCAAAATGTATATAATTTAAGAAAACAAGGTTCCTTAGTATGAATTTTTCTCAAAGGTATACTGTCATAGTAAATGACAGCATACATTTCTAGTTCAATAAAACTGTTTTTCACGTAATTTACCAATCAATCAAAGCAACTTTATTGACAATTTACACGGAATTTCAGACATCCACGGCGCGGATCGTCACCACAGCGGTGCTTTTTGTAAAATTAGACATCATAAATCTATCACCATGACAATTTTTTATGAAAATTAACAAAATTTGGTACACTAAAGGACTTGGGTACGCTAAATTCTGTTTTCTGCCTAAATTTTGTTTTCCAAAATGACGGTTTCAAAATTTCGGTCAGAATAAGGAAAAAAAAAGGTGAATAATTCAATGAAATCATTGTCTAAGTTTGAAATTCAGTAAAAATGATGTTCAATTTGTGTTAAAATGTTGTGTTTGGATGTATACATTCATATATAAGTAATTTTAGTACAGATATTTTCTATATTTAAAATAGCAAATCCAATATGCAAAATTTGACGTCAGATTAAGAATTTTATCATTAATGTCAAATTACCATTAATTATTGAAAACTTGAAATAATTTTATAGCTTTATGGTTTTGTGTCGCTGAATTCAAATTTTAAGTAAGATTAACGATTTTGCTAGCTGTCAACTAGCTGTCTGATGAACACTGAGTAATAGACATATTTTGCATTAGGTGTCAAGTACTTAAATATTTTTTTTCTATCTTTGACTCTCAGAAAATTTCTAAGCAATAAAATCTTTGAAAGTATTTACTTCAAGTACTATTATTTTCAGTAATTCTAAAACTTGTTTCGACTCGAATTAACTGGGTTTGACACAATGACACCTCTGACTTTGCTGGTAGTATTGTAAACAGAGACGTGTAATAGAAATCATTCTTATTACTAGTTACCTGTATTAAAAAAAAATCCTGAAATCAGATTTGAATTAGCAACCTCAAACAGGTATGGGTATAAATGTGTGAAAATACGCTTAAAAAATTTTACGAATAGTAAGGGCTTGAGAAATTCATATTTTCACATACGTAAATATTTTTAGAGACTTTTTTTCTAGGACTTCTGGTCAAAGATAATAAAATTTGACTTATAATCTAAGTAAAAGAAACAAATTATTTAAGTGGTTGATACCTGCCAAAACTATTAGTAGATTTATTAAATTGAGAAAGCAGGTGTCTTTACTCAGCGTTCATCAAACAGATAGTTGACAGCTGCTAAAATCGTTAATTTTACTTTAGTTTGGTTGAATTTGAATTTAGCGAACTCAAAACCATAAAGTTATTTCACGTTTTCAATAATTAATGGTAATTTGACACTGTTTTGACAGCTGTCAACTGTAAAAGTTCTTAATCTGACGTCAAATTTAAATACAAAAATCAGAAATATATAAAAACATTTTTCAAGATTATTATTATAGAGTATCTTAAGTTTTTGAATTGTTAATGTTGGCTTGACAGCTGATTGGTAGCTGTCAACTGTCAATATCGTCAATTTACCATTAGATTAGAATTGAGAGTTTACAAAAACATATATAGGGACTCCTTTCCAAGTACTTTAAAAAAAGTTAAGGCAATAGCTCAAAAATTATTTCTCAGAGTGATTTTTGATCCTTTGGTCATATTGGGCACCATATTGGATTTGCTATTTTAAATTTAGAAAATATCCGTACCAAAATTGCTTATGTATGAATGTATTCATTCAAACACAATATTTTAACACAAATTGTACATAATTTTTACTGAATTCGAAACTTAGACATTGATTTTATTGAATTATTCACCTTTTTTCCCTTATTCTGACCAAAATTTTGAAGCCGCCATTTTGAAAAACAAAATTTAGGCAGCAAAACCGAATTCAGCGTACCAAAATCCTTTAGTGTATTAAATTTTGTTAATTTTCATCAAAAATTGACATCGTGGCGCCTGATTTTACAAAAGGCACCACTGTGCGCCATGGCAAATGACAGGCAAGATGGGGCGATGCCGAAATACCTTAAAATGGAATGTAAACATAAAAATGTTAACTTGACACCACTGTTTATAAATTAAAAGAAATAATAAACACAAAATTTGCAAGAATCGTAAAATTTAGCTATTAATAGAATATGTCGTTAGTATTCCACATTTTCATATGTTGATACGGCAAAACTGACCACATAAAAAAAACACTTCAGATGGTTGACACAATACCAAGCGAACACCAAGCCGCTTAATTCAAATGGAAAACATTTTAAAATTTCAAATGTTATAATTACATAAATTTGAAAATAAGGAAGATAGCAATTTAATGGAAACAACAAAAATTTCAGAAATAAATGAATAGAGGACAGGAAAGAGTGAAAGATTTGTAAATTACTAGTAGCAAGTATACATGAATATACTTGTATTTATTAATTTAAGTACAATATGTGAACTGTTTGCGATGGATCCACCCTATATCTGTCACATGCTTAAGCTGACTCGTTGATATGAGGGCATTACTGCCCGTATTGAACAAAAAATACAAAAATTAAATTATATTTCCGATGTGTCAGCGATGTTATTAAGTGGCAAGCATAGCGGCCATCTTTGTTTTTTCCTGACTAGTTTTGATGTATGATGTAAAACTATATACGGACCTTAAAACTCTCCACCAACAAAACTGTCAAATTAATCAAAATTCCTCGAATGCTTTTTACCCCACGATGTTATTAGATATTTCCCGGTTCTCTCAACTTTTCCCAGGACGAAGTTTTATACATTTTAGCTAATACCTCTTCCAATGTTTTTGTTGAATATTATGAGAATAAAAGTGAAATATGGTCCAGAATATGGTTTTCAAGTTAATCAACCGAAATTTCAATTTAGACTAATAAAAGCGCCCGTTAACTTGAATGAAATAAAAAAGTTATTTAAAACTTCTAAATGGAGTTCTACCCCATCATAAACTTATCTCATCATAGAATATATATTTTTAAATGTACCTAATATGTAGAGCGCCTTATTTATTAAAATTTGGTACGCAGAATAAATGCAAAATAAAAAATAATGGAAATGTAATAGGATGTTACAAAGATGATAACTTAAATATAAGAATAAAATTATATAACTGTAAACTGTTATACTCGGGTTTCTTAATACACGAGATTATTTTCTTAATATTATAAAGGTATTTTAAATGTATATGAACAATTGAAGCGAAGATTTAAATTATGATTTTATTAAGATAAGATAATATAAGATATTTGGTTTGAACAAGTTACAAGTGTTGATGTTTTTGGCAAGTCAAAAATAAAAATACCTAAAAATACAAAAATGTACACACATCAGATACATTCAATTCAATTCAATTTCATAAATACAAACACACATGACTTACAAATTATTTAATATTAGTGGTTACATACATAAAGGAGTTTTATGACATTTATTATTTACATTATCAATAGCATACAGAGTGTTCCTTTATGACGTGCTAATATTTTATGGTGTGGTTCCTTTGTATTGTATCACACGAGGCAAATATTCGCTCTCTTAAACCTTCTAAAGTGTCAGTGGGAGTTCTATACACCAGGGTTTTAAGATGACTCCACAAAAAGAAATTCAGACTATTGAAATCGGGGGGGGGGATCTTGCTGGCCATTGCTCCAGGAGCTCCATCGTGCATGTGCCACATTTGATTCCTCAACGCAATTGGTACATCTTCAAGCAATACAGGTAGTTCTTCTTGGAGAAAATGCAGGTAAAATTGTTCATTAAGGCGTCTTGGCAGAAAAAGAGGCCCTATTACCAATAATCCCTACTCATGCATAAACCGAAAATTGCTCTTGGAAATGGGTTTCGGTTATGAAATGGGTGTTTTCGTCCGCCCACACATGATTATTATGGATATTTCGAATAGCATTCCTAGAAAAATTGGCTTCGTCTGTGAACATAATTCGTGGCGCAAACTGCGGATTTAGTGTAACTATCTGAAGGTACCTCTAACATAAGTTCACACGCTGTGGAAAATCTCTTGGAAGTAATGCCTGTACTCTTAGAATATGGTACGGATGCAACAAAAAAAAATAAATAAACTTGCATTATAGTGGACGAAAATAATTTTTTTCAAAGAATTATCATGGAATAGTATTTTTGTAAGCCAAGAAAACTTGGAATTAAATTAAATTAAATCAGTTGTTCCTTCAAATAAAAAGCAATGTATGTTGCAAAATTTAATTTTTTTACAGTTATCTGTTGGGAAGCGAAACTAGCATCATAACAAAAATTAACGACATTATCCAATTTCCAAGAAAACTAATAGGTACATATAAAAATACTTTGTTCAATGTATTTCACTAGCTGATGCCCGCGACTTCGTCCGCATGGAACTTCGTTCGGGTGGAACTTCATCTGCGTGGAATTAAGAACATTAAGATACTAACCTACTGCACATTCATTGCATTTAAGGAAGCCGTCTTCCCATCGAAAAAAATAATTATTTTAATCGACAATAGAGCACATGGGTGGGTATGTGTCAAATTTCATGCTTAAAAACATCCCTCTCCCTGTTCACCTATTTTTGAAAGCCGTCAAATACGTGTCTCTTTATTTCCTCAGAAGATCCCGTCACTCTGACTTACGCGATTTCAGAGATATGGATACCTTAGCTCATGTGAAGTAATTGTCGCCCTCACTGTTATGGGACATAATTAAAAATTCGTTCCAATTGTCTACCATAAAGCTTACTATTTGTTTACTAACCTTATTGTGAGCCGTACATTAAAAACCGCTGCCCAAGGAATCACTACTTCCACATCCAGATTCTTTTCCAAGTCACTCACAACGAAAAAATTTTTGTATGTGGAAATAATTGTTTATGGAACTTTAATAATATAATATTTGAAATCCTCTACCCCAAAAACTCATAAAACGATACCCTACATCGGTAGCGGGGTGGGGGTGGTGATAAGGGGTGGTAGTGGGGGTGGATGAAGTAAAAACACATTTTGAGGTTTCTGGATCTTGTACACACACTAAATCACAATTTTTTTTCATCCCCTTTAATAATGGTGGGGGTGGTAAGAAGGGTGGCTAATGCCAAAATTTTTTTTGAGACCTTAGCTTCTCTTGTATATACTAAATACCAATTTTATGGACTCTTACCTGCTTGATTTACCTATTTTCCCCAAATATACCCCAATTTACCCCCCAACCCTTCGACGGAACAAGATGAAAATATAATCTAGTTCTAGATCTCGTTAAAGTACATATGTGTACCAAATTTCAATATCTCAAACGGTTCCAGAGTAAACGTGCGCACAAAAAAAGTTACAGACAGACACACCGACAGAGAGACCAACAGACAGAAATTTTTTTTTCCCTCAAACTTAAAATCTCGACGTTTCATGACATTCTAAGCCTATTTGAACAATAAAAATTTTTTAAATTTTTTTTGTCGTTACTATACTTCCACTGGATGTGGAAGTAAAAATGAAAGGGAACGGAATAAACAGGCTCCGTTACCTACAATTGGGACAGCAGTATGTTGTACAACTTCTCCATTAATACTTACATTTTCTTTAGCCATTTAGTTAAAAAAGCAAAAATTCACAGATTTCCCAATCCTTGCAACCATTGGAGACATTGGAAATGATAACACCATAAATGAAACATAATAATAATATTTTATCTTCTGACGTGTGAAAATGACTTAATTATATACATCATTTTCAGTGTCAAAATGATATACTTTGCCGTTAGCACCGTATTAGTCTAGGTGCCCATAAATGCAATTTATACATATCCTCGTATAACTTCTTGTGCGGCATAATTGCACCTTTTTTCCTCTGCGAAAATTTTCGTAAATGCGGCGTTCCTCCTCGGCATGAAAAAGACGATTTCCACGCGTCGGACTGGAAAATCGGCAAATAAATTCGAAAATTGGATTCTACATATTTTTATTAAGCAATCTTGAAAAAATCAGCTGGTTATCAATAAATGTTTTAAAGTTATTTTATGTTATGTTTAGGTTAACGTTCCAAAATTTTTGTCGGACAGTTTGTAGAAATATATAGGATATATATGTAGAATCCAATTCTACAAGCCATTCGAGGAGCCTCTATGCAAAATTTGAAGTTTCTAGACCCAGCGGTTTGAGCTGTGCGTTGATAGATCAGTCAGTCAGTCAGTCAGTCAGTCAGTCAGGGTATCCTTTTATATATATATAGATTAAAAAAATTAGAAATCACCAATTATGATATTTGAATAAACTTGACGATAAATAAATTATGGTGGACGACAGACGACAGACATTTTTTTTAAATCACCCCCCTTCAATAATGGGTGGGGGTGGCTAATGGCAACAAATTTTTTGAGACCTTAGGCTCTATTATTATATATACTGAATACCAATTTTATGAACTCTTACTGGCTCGATTTATCTATTTACCCCCATTTACCCCCATTTACTCCCCAACCCTTCAACGGAATAAGACCAAAATATAATCTAGTTCCAGATCTCGTTAAAATACATACGTGCACCAATTTCAAACCAATATCTTAAACGGTTCCAGAATAATTGTGCGCACAAAATAGTTACAGACAGACAGATAGACAGAATTTCTTTTCTTGCTCAAACTCTCTCGACGTTTCATGACGTTTTAAGCCTATTTGGACAATACAAATTTTCAAACATTTTTTTTGCGTTACTATACTTCCACTGGATGTGGAAGTAAAAATCAATCAAACAATATTTTCTCTATGTACTTATGGTATGAAAAACAGCTTCTAAAATCTATCTTTCCATATTTTTCTTTTAACTCAGCGAAAGAAACAGTTGTTTTAAAACAGATTTTAGTTCGTATTCAAAATAAAATTACTTTTCATGTCCCCAAATAATATATTGCTCTTTAATATTCCCAGTATAGGGTATTGATATTGTGAAGGTGAGAGCTACATTATACACAATATTGCCAATTTACGTCCACTATTAATATATTAAAACGAGAATTATCAATTATTCCTAATAAATCAACATTTTGTTATCGAATAAACCCATATCATAACGCTCGGAAAGTTGTATCAAACTCTTTTTTTTTTTCCTAGCGAGAACATATACATTTTTTAATTTGAGAATTGGACATTAAATTGAAAAAATATTAAGATATTGAGAATTGAAGAGTTGTTTAATTTGAAGTACTCGTGAAAAGACAACAACTGATAAATATAATTTTCAACCACTTTAAATATTAATCATAAGTATTCTGTAGTTTAATTTACTCATATAAATTCTTAAATAGGTAAATTTTAACCATTTGCACTGGCGCATCCACCAGATATTGAAATATTTCCTGTACTACACGTAATACCAAAAGTCGGGAATAAAACGAATGAAGGTGATAGGTGACGTCATTTTCATTCAAATTGACGATATATGTGGTTTTCCGATTTTTGATGGTCCAAAATTTATTTCAGCTTTTTTATTTTTGACTGAAATCGCCTAGTACGTTTACTAAGGAAGTGGTAAAAAAGAAACTGTAAGGTTCTTTGCAACTTTTTTTTCTTATGTCGCTGAAGGTTGTACCTTTCCGAAGGAAGCATTTTTATAAATACTAGTTAACAATTGTCAATTGTAATAAAATGTTGCCATCATTGTTTGGTTCGTCAAAAATTATCTGGATTTTAAAGTAGTCCTCACAAAAAAAAGTACTACAGAAAGTTGTCCGTACTAAAAAAAAAACTAGTGCAGTTTTTGCAGAATCTGGTAAGATATAATTATTAACAGATTATGTCGTAACAGTTTATTTTATTAGCGTTTCTTACAAATGAGGCATGCCTTATTTACAAAGTGAATTTTATGAACCTCAAGTCTTGTCTTAGTAGGTAGTAAAGACAAAATGTATTATTAGTAACAAAATTATTCGAAGCAAATGCTCAAAAGGTCTTCTCCTCATTCTAATCGGAATCGACTTAGAAATTTTGTTGTAATACGTTCGAAAATTTGGTTCAGTCCTTGTTTCATTAGCGATGATGTCGATTTTATTTTATGTCAAAGTTCATGCTGATTTTATATTGTGTTTGATAAGTGATTTCTTTAAAGTAACTCCCTAGAATGTGGGTTTGAGATCCGGCGAACGAGCTGGCCACTGACCACTGAACATAATCTCCTGAATTTCCCTGTTCAGTTTGTTTACATTATTATATTCAGAGTTATACAGAATGGATTTACGGGATTACTGGGTTATGCAGTAGAAGGATTTGCTGTGGACAGCTATGGGCTTACTTTTTAACAAGGTAACAACCTAATTGATTCCCCAATCGAGAGCATCCTATTTTTTCATTGAATCCTCAAGGTTATGGGGTTATGAGGATAGAGGGATTCCCGTTGATGACACCTTGATTATAAGATTCTAATATCACAATGACACGAATTCCCCTACTTCGAATTTCCATTTCTTCCGTTGGATCTTCAGAGGAGTTATAGGGTTATGGGATGCTGAGGTTATGGGATCACGAGATTGTGGATGTACGACACTCAAGCACAAGGATCCGAGGTCACAATCCCTTTAACTCCCCAATCAAGATTCCTTACTATTTTGTAACGGTTCAAAAATAAGGGTCCTATAAAATTGATTTAGTATTGATTTACAATTTTTTTGACTTAATTTTATAATGGATCGAGTTCTCATCCTATATAAGGACATAGCGAAAATCTCGGCCTACGATTGGCCTAATTTAGGTAATACGTGACATCTAAGCGTTGTTCCCTCACCCTGATATATAAGCTAGAGAATACCTTCTAGAGAGAGAGTCGAGAGCCGAGTTCCAGCCTGGATGGGGCGTTTGTGGTCGGCGTGGCGCCGGCTACACGAATTTGAGGCCCCATCAAAAGATTTAGCAGATTCCTAGAGATTTGAGTTAAAAGTAATGCAAAGTGAGTAAACTTAGAAGAATTTGTTCTATGTTTGAGGTGCTGTACTCAATATCAATTAACAAATAGCTGTCTACTTGTTTAAATTCGATTTGTTAATTAGAGTATGGTGTAAAGTGCTTCGTATCTATGATCCGGCTTCCATAAGTACATTTTTCTCTTGTTATCCCTTGTCCAGAGACCTGCTGCATCATATTCAACAAATCACGTTCTACCTGGCGGTATTATTAGTGTAGTGCTCGTGTAAGGATTTGATTACATATTGTTTTGAGTAAAAGAAATTTTGCTTTTATCGATTTTCAAACGATACAAAATACTGTAGTGGTGCGGAAATTTTGTCGATTTGCAGATGATGTCTGCAGATTTTGTATTTAACTATTTAAGTTTTTGGATTCATTGTTTTTTTTTTTTGTAAACCTTGCTAATATATTGTAGTTAGTTGTTTATTGAAAAAGTAAATTAAATTAATGTTTATAAAGGTCCCTTCAGATCGGCCATTACTTAATATTTTTTATAATTTGTTTATCTTCTTGTGCACTATGCTAATATATATTGTGTATATTTGTTTCTTTATTGTAAAAGCGATATTTTCATTTTCACTTACACCCTATAAAGTCTTGTGCTCTTTGTAATGTTTAGTAATGTAGTTTGTTATTGATTAATCCGGTTTGTTATTTCTAAAGCCTTAAAACAGTACCTTTTTTTTAGTAAAAGTAAAAAATAAATTATGTTAGGGCAATATTTAGTTTTTTTAGATTTTATTTTAAATAACGTAGATGCAAAAAAGTAAGCGCTACAATTTTCGTCGGATTCCCAAGATTATGGAGTTTCTATGAAGTCAATACTGATGCAACACAATATTATTAGGGCGAAGTTTTAAAGGTGAATCACTTTTGGAGTCTGATTTAAATGAGCTGGGTAAGCAATATTAGATTCACTTTTTTAGTGTTAAAAGAAAACCTGACGTGCTGGGGAAAAACTAAGGTCAGATTCGTGTTCAGCAGCTCAAAATACAAGGGATAGGTTAGTACTCCAGCACAGACCACATTTTTTTGTGGACCTGTGTAATTCAAGAAATTGCCACGAGTGGAGGAAAACCTGTACGCAAATCTGAACATAAATTTTTAGTAAATGCTTGGTATGGAATTGTCAATAATTCTTTAATAGGACCACATTATTTCGAAGAACCTTTAGGAAGGAGTTTATTTGAATTTTTTACAGATATTTTGCCTCATCTATTAGAAGATATGCTTTTTCAACATGACTGAGCAATTCTTCATATTTTCTGTAGCTGTCACGAATCATCTAGAAGATGTCTATCAAAACAGGTAGATAGGTCGAGGAAGTCCACATCTATGGCCAGCTAGATCCCCAGATTTATTTACTATGGATTATTTTCTGTGGGTACACATAAGCGTAGAGCGTAAATATTAATACAAGAGAATAAGAAAAAATAAACAATAGTTATGGTGGTTTTAGGAATAATTCTTGAGTTATTAGAAAATCCGTAAATAATTTAATTTTACGCAGGAAGGCAGATAGATTCAATTTTTTAAATTTATATTATAAGATTTTTATGTTTCCGGTACTTTTTATTTCTGATTATGATTTTGTATTAATCGTGCATGATATCACAACATTTTTCAGTAACATATGTTCAAAAGTTTGTTTTGCATAACCTATCGATTTTGACGAAAATTGGTCGTTTATTTAAAATTCACCAAGAGTGTGGTAAAAAAATAAAATACACATTTTCGATAGTTATTGTATGTAGGTAGTTTCATAATTTAGTGATAGAATTTAAAAAGCACGTACACAGGATGAATATTTTTATAAGAAACTTATAAATAAAAATTAATTAATCCGACCCTGGAATTAGGAAGTTTCCATTTTTCTCATTATCTCGTAATAAATAGTCGTAAAAATCTATAAGATATCTGTAATTTTTTTTTATTACCTCTATAAATAAAAAGTTAGCACTCATCTGGGCTGAGGCTCGATGACGTCACAATACCTGATTCCGTCAACAATGAGCGGGCACGGGTACAGGAAGTTTAGTTCATTCAGTGTTATTCTTACCGGACACAGCGTAAGATATTTTTGTAGTTGGGCTTGTTTAACGTTTTAATCGTTTGAAGAAGTAATTATGCCTAAAATAACAGCGAGTTGTATACTGTGACGTCACAGTCTAGCGCGAAGTATTCAAATAAGAAATTAAATAAGTTCGTGTGTTTTTCAGATATCGAGATGATTTTTTTTTTGTTTGACTAGTTAACTGAAAGACTACTAAATGACGTTGAATGTACATGATATTTCTAAAATAGGAAACTTCCTAATTGCATGTAAATTGACTATTATTGCTATATTATTTCTATCTAAGATATTCTAGACCATTGACCATATGAACATCCTGAAAAGGCAATATCTAACTTTCAATATGGGTTTCAAAAAAAAGATCAATAAATATAAATCTAATGGATAAATAAATGAATAAACAAATGGATGTGATCTATACCGACTTTGTTAAGACATTTGACAAAGTTCACCATGACATATTTATTGCTAAATAAGCTTCGAAAATTCTCGATCTTTAGATGATTTAATAACATTTATGTTTACTTACCTTATAAATCGATAGCGATATGTCATGATTAATAATTTTGAGTCGAATTACTACACATCAAATTCAGGAGTTCCGTAAGGTTCAAATCTAGGCCCACTTCTATTTTTAATTTTCATTAATGATATTGTAGATTCCATTAAACATTCATCAGTTAGCCTTTTCGCTGATGATATGAAAATATTTAAACAACTAGGAGATTATCAGGATTGTTTGCTTTTACAAGATGACATAAGGGAAATATTTAACTTGTCTGTTCAGAATCAGCTGCCCTTTAATAGTAATAAATGCAAGGTAATGACTTTCACGTTGTGCAAAAATATTCTTGATTAAAAATTTGGAGAGTTTATACAGAAAGTGATCTGAGTATGATATTCGACTCGAAACTGATATTTAATGACCATGTGATAAATATTTCAAATAAATGCTATACAAATTTAGGTTTTATCTCAACTGCAAATCAGTTAAATGCGAAAAAACTATTTTAATGTTATACTCCTCCTTTGTAAGATCCAAACTAGATTATTGCTCCACGGTTTGGAGTTTTCTCTATACCAGGTACATACAAATGTTAGAATATGTACAGAGAAAATTTACAAAACATTAATATTTTTGTAAATTTTCATTTTGTATAAGTAACTCTTCTTATTTAGATCAACTTACTAAGTATAATTTAATGACACTAAATAGCAGAAGAACTTACTTTTACATTGTTTATTTGTATAAACTTTTATATAATCTTTCGTATGACGTAATTACCTTAAATAATGTTATGTGTTTCAACCCTCTAGAGACATATAGAAGAATCTAGAACATTACAGACATCCTGTAGAAGATTATAGAATGTGTTGGAATGTAGTGGAAAGATCTAGAACTCATAATCTAGGTTATATAAAGGAATGACAAGCTGTGTGTGAGGACAGTTGAATTAGCACAGTTCTAATGGTCAGTTGAATGAGTAGTTGAGAGTTCAGTACAGACAGTCAAGTTTGAGAAAATGAGCAGAACAGATCAAGGGACTGAAGTAGTGAATTGTAGTACACAGTGAATATTAGTAAAAAGTAATTGTTGTAATTAGTAAGTTAATAAATTAGTGTTTAGTGTTACCCTGGTGTTATAATTTCCGAATACACGATACAGGGTGTTTCCAAAAAGGGTGTAAGCACGTAACAATTGGTGTCAGAAGCGGAATTATAACAGAAGATTTCTGGATCGTTCGAGAAGGTTTCTACAGTGTTCTTCTCGGGAATTAGAGGTGATACGGAGAACTGACCTGAACGGGACATTGTTTAAGGACTATTTTTGGACTCAAAAACTGTGAAAAGTGCGTTTTCGGGAAAGTAACAGAGACACTGGAAAATACTCATTTGTGTTAGTTCGCGAAAATTTCTAGAACATTCTATTTGAAAATTACTGGACATAGTGAAATTCATTCAACTGGATAGTGACCTAGACTTTAAATAAGACTCTTTTGTGCCATTTCGAGATTTTTCTAGAAAGTTCCATTGGAAAAATTGACGAAATATTCGGATTTTCTTAACATTATTGTGCAATAAACTTAGTTAACGTCATCTTATTCTATTACAACAAGAAGTATGGCAGCAGAAAAACAAATACGGGATCTTTTGCGGAGCTTACGAGGATGATGGCGCAGCAACGCCAAGAGGAGAAAGAAGAACAAGAAAAGCGACGTCAGGAAGAAAAACAAAAGCAAGAAAGAAGACGTCAAGAGAAAGAAAAACGGTGTCAAGAAGAAAAAGAAGAACGGGAAAAGCGACGTCAGGAAGAAAAAGAAGAACAAGAGAGAAGACATCGAGAAGACAAAGAAGAGAAAGAACAGAACGACAAGAAAGATGACGTCAAGAGGAAGAGAAGCGGCGTCGAGAAGAAAAAAAACAAGAAAGAAGACGGCAAGAGGAAGAAAATCGTCGTCAAAAAGAAAAAGAAGAGCAAGAAAGAAGACGTCAAAAAGAAAAAGAAGAGCAAGAAAGAAGATGTTAAAAAGAAAAAGAACAGCAAGAAAGAAGACGTCAAGAGGAGAAGGAAGAACAAGAAAGACGCCAGGAAGAACTGAGGAAAATTCTGAAGGAACAAATGATAATCCAACAAGCTGCTATGAATTCAATCGCTAATAAAATCAAGGAGGATATGGGAGTTATAAAGGCTGAAGTCAGTCAAATCAAAAGAAAGATGAGTGAGGTCGAAGGAGAAGTAGAGCGCCTTAAACAACAGCTGAGAGAGAAAGGAGGGCAGCTGATAACATCATCAGGTACTCGACTAAAACCTCCCTCGTTTGACGGCCAAAGCTCATGGACAACGTACAAGAGACAATTCGAGGCAGCGGCATCTGCGAATAACTGGGATAATGAGGAAATGGCTATGGCATTAGTTTTAGCGCTTGGGGGCCAAGCTTCAGAACTACTTCAGACTATCCCAGTGGAAAAGTAAAGGGACTTCAAAGTTTTGGAAGCTGCCTTAGACTTGAGATATGGTGACCAACATCTCGCCCGAGTATGCTAGGCCCAATTGAAATCCCGGATGCAAAAGGCTGGGGAAAACTTGTAAGAATTTGAAGCTGCAGTAGAAAGACTGGCACACCTGGCATATCCGAGTGCTCCAAGAGAATTCCAAGAAAAATTAGTTGTGGGAGCCTTTCTAGATGGCATGAGGGACGAAGAGGTCAGACGTGTTCTTAGGTTAGCGAGGCATCAAAGTATTGGCGAGGCTCTGGTGCCTGCCCTCGAAGTAGAGGCTGCCTTTAAAATCACCCCGCGGTCAGAAGTGCGTGCTGTGACAGTTGAAAAGGCACATTTGGGCTAAGACAACATGGGCACTATACTGAGGGACATGCAGAAAATGATGAGTCAATTAATGGCCAAACTGGATTCTCTGTTACTGGCCAAACTAGATTCTCTGGTAACACAGGTTAAGCAACAAAGCGGTGGAAAGCTAAGCCAAAGTGGGGGTATTCGTTGCTGCGAAAAACTAGGGTATGTTAGACGAGATTGTCAACAGTGGAATCCGGAGGGGGTGCATGCCACTGGTGCAGTGCTGGCTAGTGAAAGCGATGCTCCCAGAGAAATAAAGCTTTGCCAGCTTCGGAGAATCACGAGTAGTCTACCATCACAAGGCTGTGTAAACGGAAGTAAAGAGATTCCAGATAATTGGACAAAGGAAGTTTGTGTAGGAGTAGGATTGAAGGCTTTATGGTCACAATGGGATTCACTGAGATTCTTAGATGGGCTATTGAGGAGAGCATGGGAAAGCCCGGACGGGAAGCAGGTTGCAATGCTGTGATTCCCAGGTATCGTGTACCAGAAGTACTCCAGGAAGCGCGTAGTGAAACGTCCGGCAGACACTTTGGCGTAAACAAGACGTTGAGTAAAGTACGGGAATGGTTCTATTGGGTTAATAGTCGCCAGGATGTGAAGGTCTGGTGTCGCAAGTGTAAGAATTGTGCTGCCAATGGGGAACCATTTTCCGTGAGCAACTACACGAATGAAAGTCGAGAACAACCGAAGAATGACCGAGAGCAGATTACCAAAGCTAGTGACCTAATGAAGGCTCGTTATGATCGGAATGCCAGTACAGGAGGATTCAAGGTGGGGGATCTGGTTTGGCTGTACAACCCACAGCGAAAGGAATGGAGATCCCCGAAGCTTCAACCGCCTTGGGAAGGACCGTACTCTGTCATTACCCGAATCAATGACGTTGTGTACCGAATTCAAAGAAGGAAAAAGTCGAAGATGAAAATTGTACACTTGGATAGACTGGAGAAGTATGTGAAAGAGACTGAACTGCCTGACCGGGACGTTCAGGCTAAAGGAGGGGGGCAGTGTTATGTGTTTCAACCCTCTAGAGACATATAGAAGAATCTAGAACATTACAGACATCCTGTAGAAGATTATAGAATGTGTTGGAATGTAGTGAATAGATCTAGAACACATAACCTAGGGTATATAAAGGAATGACAAGCTGTGTGTGTGTGGGGACAGTTGAATTAGCACAGTTTTAATGGTCAGTTGAATGAGCAGTTGAGAGTTCAGTACAGACAGTCAAGTTTAAGAAAGTGAGCTGAACAGATCAAGGGACTGAAGTAGTGAATTGTAGTACACAGTGAATATTAGTAAAAAGTAATTCATTGTTGTAATTAGTAAGTTAATAAATTAGTGTTTAGTGTTACCCTGGTGTTATAATTTCCGAATCCATGATACAGGGTGTTTACAAAAAGAGTGTAAGCACGTAACAATAAAATAATAATCAATGTGCCAGATGAAAGAATACGTTTTTAAATAACTTTTTCATGCATTATACCAACTAGAAACTATGAACTAAAGTCACCTCCTGTGAGAATGGCAGAGTTATAATTCATTACAGTTACGATATCTAATCTATCAAATATATTCATATACATATGAAATGTTCACAAGCAAATTAAAAAATAAACCACTTAATATTCAGAATGAAATAAAAGATTTGTAAGCATTTTTTCTAACATGTCTATAATTTATTATCTCGTTCTGATACATGTTATGTGTCTTATTTTAGATATTTTAATTTAGTTTAGGTTAGGTCAGGTTAAATATATATGTACAGTCTGAAATTGGCTTGTGAAAGCTGTAGACTTGTCATAATAATAAATAAATAAATAAATAAATACTGCACGCAAAATGTGAGCTGATTCTAGCAAGTAGTTTCGAAGATATTACCTTAATAAGTATTGGGCAAAACCCATAAATCAACTTTTAGTTCAATAAAAAAAAGCTCAGACATTTGTTAACAACCATTTCTAATTGACCAAACTCTACCTATAACACTATGTCCCTTTCCTCATGAATCATCCTGTATAACATTCGCATTAAAAATAAACATAAAGAAATAAGTATTTAAATTTGGTAAAACGGTGCAATATATTCATGTATAAAAGGAATGTACCTACACGGTATAAATGTAAATTAAATGAGATGCCACTTAATGGCGGGAAGAACTGAGCCCGGGACTACGCCGTAAACTATACTTAAAGCATATTGAGAACACGGTCGTTTGGCGGGTTATCTAACTAGTGCAGTCCGAAATTTAAATTAAATCCCTAAAATGATATAAATGCGGGGCAAGTAAAAGCGGCAAGGCTTGGAAGAAAAGCTGCTTGTATAGCAGCATCAATTGGTATTCACCACTCCATCTCGTCAAATTCGATTCCCACACACACGAAAATGAGATGCAGAGAAAATCATCAAAGGCACAAAAGCTTAATACCGCCTGTCGCGGCCTTTCGGAAGCGGCAATTCCGAATTTTTGTATTTTTAGTTGAAAATGCCAGCGGCTGTTGTAATCGATGGTGACGCTCTCCTGAAAAACGGAAGGGACTAAAATAAACATAGGATATAGGGTGTACAAGACGATATTCACGACGTGAAATTTAAAAATCAATTTCATATAATTTTACTCCTTTATGTAATTTGAAAACTTACATAAGCAGCTGCATTGCTTGTGTGCTAACCTACATCATTTCATTCCGTGGGTGTGTTTTATTTCCTCAATTGAGGAATTATGTTGATTTTGTAAAATTACGAAATAAAAATATCTGGAAAACAGAGTTAACTTAGCTAACTAGTACGGAAACTTTGTTCTTAGGCTAATACAGTGCATTTTTTCCACAATTGGAGAATTTCTATCACAACCTCATGTATTCCCTATGTATTATCGGTCGCTGAATCTGGATCCGAGATAAAAAAAAAACGTACATCCCCAAAATCATTAGCAGATAGAAACACTCCTGGAATGGGGTAAAAAAAGATTAAGCTACGAGAATAGTTGTTACATCTTAATCAATCGAATTATACAAATTAAGGTTAAACAGCAGCGTTCATACAATAGATATGAAACACCCCCAGATGGGCGAAAACTACCCCCGTATATAAAAAAACGATCCAAAACAGCAATGACTGCTGAAAAAGATCGAAATGTCTAAGTACTGTTAAAGTGATAAGAAACTACATAATGTCCGACGTAATCTTCATAAACTGCCCCTATAGGGTTGAGATGATACTTTTATTAAAAAAATGAACCAAAAAGAGAAAAAGTATGGCTAAGTTTTAAAAAAGTAGTTGAAAGTTTTCTAGGAAATAAAAAAGATGAAAACTATGCGGAATTTGTCAAAGAAGTGATACAAAATTTCAAAACTTTAAGGTGCAACATGAGCTTAAAAATTAATTTCCTTGATTCCCATCTTGATTTTTTTCCAGAAAATATAGGTGACTATAACGAAGAGCAGGGTGGACGCTTTCACCAGGATATAGTCGAAATGGAAAAAAGGTATCAAGGAAGGTGGGACAAACACATGGCAGACTACTGTTAGTCTTTTATAAGAGAAACGAGTGAAAAACATAAACGGCAGTCTGTGAGACGATCACTCGAAACTAAAGTAAAAAGATATTACATAAAAAAAGAATGAATCGACTGCCGTTGTTTTGTAGGAGGCAGGGAGGTTTCAAGCGCAGCGTCGAACTTAGTCTACTTTCGAGTTTTTTCAGAAGTCACTGTAACTTCTTGTAGTGTTTCTTACATAGGGGGTAGATTTCACCCCTGAGGGAGTGGAATTGAATAACAACAGTGGTACGTGACTTTCTAGGTCTAACTCTCAGTACTACGAAATTTTAACCAATCATAGCATCCATTAAAATGAAAATACTTTTAGATCAATGTTTTTTTCTTATTTTTTCTGTCATTTAAGATAAGGGGTGATTTTTGGCAGCGCTGTTGGGGTAGTTTTCAATAATTGAGTCAAAACTATTGCAGACTCTTCTCATCTTTACAAACCTGCGGAGTTTCGAGCTTTTTCGAGAGTCACTGCAGCTTTTTCCAAGTTGAATCTTGAATGGGGGTAGTTTTCACACTATAGGACGTTGATGGTACGTAAGTTTCTAGTTCTATTTTAGAGTACTACGCAATTTCAGCAAATCATAGCATTGATGAAAATAGAAATACTGTTGGATTTAACGTTATTATTATTTTTCTCGTGTCCTTTAAACTTAGAGGTGGTGGTTGTTCTCAACCCCACTGGTGCGGGAGCTAAGTGGCTTTTTCGGACGGAATAAATTAATTACTTTCAAACTTCATGCTGCTGTAATTTTAAAGCAGTTCAACGTAGAAGAAAATTTTTCGAAAATTTTATAATCTACAATATTGGTAAACTACTTCTGCATAGGAGCAACAGGACAAAGATAATTGCAAAAATTTGCAGCGATGCACAAATTTTCACCATTCCGTTGGCTGTAAATCGTAAAATATTGAGAATGGAAAAAAATAGTTTAAATAAAAGTTATAACTTTCTTCATGTCCTACAATGCTGGTCATACCCAATTTAGGACGTTGATGGTACGTAGGAATTATTCACGCCCCCCCCCCCCCTCCGTTTTTGTTCCACACACTGTATTTTATAAAATGGAAAAATGCCGATAACTGCATTCAATGATTTTAGAAAGTACCTGTGTGCAAAATTTATGCTTCCTATACAGGGTGTAACGCAACTTAGTCTAAAAATTTTAACCATACATACACTTTTAAATAAGAAGTCGACTTGTTAATAAAAGTCCAACACAGAAAAAGATACAAATTATTAAACTTACAAATTGATGAAAATGGTGTTTTATTGAACTTTACTTAATTGATGGACTGTTGTATTAGGCGAGTCTGCCTGGGGTAAAAAAGAGGTGATTTTACAAATTTTGTATACCATTTCAGTTAGCAACGGATTCTTATAGAAAAAATTCCGCTGAACAAAATTTTCTTATGAAAAATTTTCCTAAACCGCGAGCTTCATGGTTAAATAATTGTTTAAACAAATTTTTTTTCGTTTTTATTTAATAAAATGAAAACGGTGTGACGGATCCGAAAAAATCTTGATTCAATCGAAAGATATTTTAAATACGCGTCGTTTGGCGCCAGGCACAACTCATTTTGTCAACCCGTTCGTTTTTTATAGCCAAAATAAATTTCTCAATTAACAAATTGATTAGTCCGAAACCAATGAGGTCAGGATATTGCTTTTTTCAAAAAACATGCCTTTTATACCAAAGAATATACCATATTTTTTTTGGCCCGATATCTTCAATACTTTTTGATTGTTTAAACAATTGGCATAATTTGTTAATTAGCAAATAACTTTTTTTCAGAAAGTTTGATCGACTTCAAACCAACTTTAAACGATAAATATGAATGTTGAGCATAGCCCCCATAGAAGTCTGCACGAATGCAACTTTTTGCTTTTGTTTATTTAAAGTTTAAATTAATTTTGCAAACAAATGGAATATCTCGGCTCTGGGTAAGGGTATCGAAATGGAGTTTTGTGCATATGAAAGTGCTTGGAAAAAGGAAAATTTTGAGACCAGAAAGAACTTGATCGGATAATCGGAACCGGAAATATAAGTGACATTGCGTTAGAGGCTCTAATTTGTTTATTAACAACTTTTTTGACACGAAGTTTGGTGCAAATGAAAGCTAACAAGTTTTTCCATCAACCACAAAAAATTCTACAAAAAATATTCAATTCCTGAAGAATTATACGCGTTTTTGACCCTTAAAAAAATCTCTTCCGCAACGTGAAAATGGTAAGATTTGACGCGCAATGGGGTGGCGGGTTCGATCCTCGGTGTGGGCAAATTTTTCTTTCGTCAAATTTGCTTTTTTTTCATGTAACCAAGTATTTTTTTATGATAATAAATCTTTTTACTTTCTGAGAAATTTGTAGAAACGTCGTAAATAATTTTTTTTGCAATTTTCATTAAATAAATGGCTATCTTGCAACAAACATATGATTGTTCTTGTCCAACGAGGGTTTGTCGGTAGTTTTTATTTTTTTACTACTTTTTGTGAAAGAGAAAGCTTGTTTTACTTTATTATTTACTAGAACTTTTTGTGGTTGATGTAAAAACTTGTTAGCTTTCATTTGCAACAATCCTCGTGTCAAAAAAGTTGTTAAGAAACAAATTAGAGCCTCTGACGCAATATCACTTATATTTCCGGTTCCGGTTATTCGATCAAGTTCTTTCTGGTCTCAAAATTTTCCCTTTTCCAAGCACTTTCATATGCATAAAAACCCATTTCGATACGCTTACCTAGAGCCGAGATATTCCATTTGTTAATTTGCAAAATTATTTAAACTTTAAATAAACAAAAGCAAAAAGTTGCATTCGTGCAGACTTCTATGGGGGTTATGCCCGACATCAATATTTATCGTTTCAAGTTGGTTTGAAGTCGATCAAACTTTCGAAAAAAAAGTTATTTCCTAATTAACAAATTATGCCAACTGTTTAAACAATCAAAAAGTATTGAAGATAAAAAAATTATGGTATATTTTTTGGTATAAAAGGCATGTTTTTTGAAAAAAAAAACAATATCCTGACCTCACTAGTTTCGGAGTAATCAATTTGTAATTAAGAAATTTATTTTGGCTATAACAAATGAACGGGTTGACAAAATGAGTTGTGCCTGGCGCCAAACGACGCGTATTGAAAATATCTTTCGATTGAATCAAGATTTTTCGGATCCGTCAAATCGTTTTCATTTTATTAAATAAAAACGAAAAAAAAAATTGTTTAAACAATTATTTGACCATGAAGCTCGCGGTTTAGAAAAATTTTTCATAAGAAAATCTTGTTCAGCGGAATTTTCCCTATAAGAATCGGTGGCTAACTCAAATGGTATAGAAAATGTTTGAGAAAAATCCCTGGCAGACTCGCCTATATGTGGACTAGATGTAGATTTTATCGTTAGTAGATAACGTGTGGTAATTGTTAGTAATTAAGTGCTGGTATTTTTTATAATGGATGGTCTGCAATATCTACAGTTTCTCCATAATGATCTTCCTGGTCTTCTTGAAGATGTGCCCTTGGAGGTCCGAGATCAGATGTGGTTTTTACATGATGGTGTTCCTCCACATTATCGTTTAGTAGTCCAACTTTATTCGGCCCAAATAAATGGGATAAGTTGGATCGCACGGGGTGAACCTCCTTGGCTTCCGCGGTCCCCGGATATAAATCCTCTTGACTTCTTCTTGTGGGGATATTTAAAAAATGAACTGTACCAAACCAAAGTAGACAATATCGATGTATTACGTGAACGTATCACAGCAGCTGCCCATAATCTGCGCCTTCGGGAACAGCAGGAAGGGGACCACTTCAGCTAGTGCGACAAAATTGGATTAGACGGGTCCAGGCCTGCTTGGACGTTAGAACTTTGAACAGTTGTAGAAATTGTATGTTATTTTAACATTTCCTTTAATTTCTTTTATTATTATTTTTTTAAGAAGTCGACTTCATATTTAAAGATGTATGTATGGTAAAAATTTTTCGAGTAAACTGAGTTACACCATGTATAGCATGCATTATGATTTTCGAGGTATTTGTGGCTAGACATCGGACAAGTGGCTGCCGTGAACTCGATTTGAAAATGACTAGCGAGTGACGTAATGCGTACACCAGGTCAAGCTGGTACTCGTACCGAACGTATGTAATTTTTCATAGTATGATGATCCAGTACTATAAAATGTATCCATCGCCGTAAAATAAAAGCTCGTATGTACAAAAACCGTCATAACACATCATCAGAACTGACAAAACACTGAAGTAAAATTATTGCAAACGAGGAAAAGTATTAAAACTTATAGAATGTGGGGGTTTCTAACGACAAAGCTAACATGTAATTATCTTTGGCAGCGATCGAAAAGCTATATCGTATTTTTAAATGGGGAGTGCAATAACGTCGAATGTAAAATTGGAATTCAGCCTTAAATTCGTATGTAATCTTCAAACAAAATACCACTCAAAGGGGATATAAAATCATTAAGTGTTTTTTTAAGTGCACAAATGGAGTGTGTGTTATATAAACTCGTACGAATACACGATACATTAAGCGTCCTAAATTATCTTCTGACTGTTTATTCTCGCTACTGGCTTGAAGGAAAGAAGGCTATCTGCAGTAGAGATATTACAATTCCTTTGTCTATATCATCATATATGCAAGGCTTGTCCAGGACTCTTTCTCTCTCTACCAGGCAAGCAATTAAGTTCGCTGTCCTTTGCGCTCCCTAGGGATTCATATTCCTTCGCTGCTTTCCCTGCCTCTCCCTCGGTGCCCTGCTTGAGACACGTTTACTTCTTTTTCCCTTTCCACTCGAGAATTATAAATATTTTTTCTCTTTTGCTCTTTCTTATTCTAGTAAAAATTAGTTCTTTTTGTTCTTCTCCTGCTTGCTTGCTACATTATACAAGGTGGACAAAGCCAAACGGATTAATAACGATTGACCTCATTTCGCATATTACAGAATTGTGTCGGTCAAGTGTTTATAATTTTCAAGTTAGTGTGATGACTTGGACAATATACAGTGTAACACACACTTTAATGACTAATTACAATTTTTTTTTTTGTAGAAGAGCATGGGAACCGTTAAGCTGTGTTTTCTTAGACATATAAAAGAACTTTAGTCCTCATGTGTCCGAGTTTTTTGGATTACAAATTTTCTATTTAAATAACTTCATTATTAATGTTTACATTTACGTTTCCCAAACACCTACACTGCATTACAATATTCTACTCGTATTTCACCAACCAAGTTAGCATTATCTGTGGACAATAATTAAAGCACAGTTATATGAAAAAAAAATCAACTATAGCGGAATGCATGTCACTACAACACTCATCATCAGCTTAGACGAGCTTTCCAAAAGAAATTCAAGGAATACATATATAAAATCTACACGTAAAATAAAGAAGACTCACATGCTTTGTGGAAATCTTTAAAATATAACATCATAGGAGCTGTAGCGGTAATACAGAGCAGAAATACACTGCAATTAGAACCGATATTCTAATTTAAGAACCAGCTAGGACAAATCTGAAGGCTTTAGAAATGAGAGTGCTTAGAAGTCGAAAAAGTTAAGGTGGGCGGTTCCGTGAACGTAATTCGAAAATTTCTCCTACATCCCTGAACCGATTGAAATTTTTTTTGATATTCTCTTAGAGACAGTTTTATAGAATGCCACTAGGCTATTTAAAACTAAAAGAAGAAAATTTTTTTTAATCGGTTCAGGGATGTAGGAGAAATTTTCGAACTACGAAATCATTTTCTTAAGCACGGCACCGGCACCCGTAAACAGATTGACGTGAATGTTTAAAAATCTTTGTCGAAGAGATAAAAATTCTTGTCTAAAAGACCTCTGCACCTCTGACACATGGTTTGGTCTAAAGTAACATTTTTCCCACACCCGACTACTTTTGCACTAATAGCAACGTCAGTATTAGTGCAAAATGTAGTTAGACGATGACTTAAGCACATAAGTAGCGCTAAATCGTTGTAGTAGCTTCTTAAAACTGTTAGGTTAATTCTAGTAATCGATTAAAATTTGTTAGGCGACTTATAGTCTTATTTGGTTCAACCGTTCAACCTCGATAATTAACCAAATATGGCTATGGCTAGGTTCTTATTCCACAATAATTGGCCGACGTTGAGCTGACGTTGAACTGAGCACACGTCAGAATTATTACATATAAATAGACCCGTTCAGCATTTTTTAAAATTTTAGAAATCGAAAATAGAACACGTTTTAAGGCAATTTAGGTTTTTATTCGAACGTTTAAGCCCTTAAGCCCTTAAATAAATTACCAAAGTTGGACGGCGTGAAAATGGGGCGGAGCTTCACGTGATGTCACTCTGTAGATGCTGATTAGCTGACAATCAAGATTTAATAATCAAAAACATTGGAGGTGAAATAAAATAAAGTTTTAAGAAGAAAAAGTTTTATGTAACTTTTCATAAAAATTGATAGCAAGTTATAACGACTTGAAAATTAGGATTTTAGATTAAAAAGGTATTTCAAAACAATATTCGCCAAATAACTCGAAAAGTATTACATTGAGCAAAAACATGCTAGAGACAAATAAGAAAGCTAATAAATTGAGGACGAATTTAGTTTAAATGTTTAATATCTCAGAAACTACTGCACTTACGTCAAAAGCATTAAGAACAAAAATGAAAAATTATTAATCAGGCTTTCAAATGGTTCTTCTATTTCGATAGCATAAAAAACAAAGAAGTTGTGACAGAAAGACAGTACTTTTTCAATTTTTGTTTATGCACAATGACGTCACGAATCGGCGAAGTGCTTTGTACTGAAACCCAATTTTTAACATTGAATATCTAACTGAATATACTTATGAAGCTGAAATTTTAACAGCTTATCTAGATGATCCAATCCTATTGAATACCATAAAAAAATAACGAAAAAGAATTATCGGTAACAAGCACATTGCACAGTTCCAGTTAAATGTAGGTAGGTACACTTTTCTGGAAGTCTTCTAACCATTAGTCGGTTTTAGGCAACTTACGACTTAAATACTAACTTCGTCATTTGACTTCTAAATGATCAGCCATATTGATAGTAGATCGAAAAAATTACAAAAGGTCTAGCCGTACTTCCATGGCGAAACTGCCCCCGATAGGAACCTATATCGTAACCTATAGTTATATTGTAGAGGGCGCTAATAGTAGTTCATCGAGTAGATATTAGCTCTATATCTTAGTTAATTAAGGAGCTATTTGAAAAAAAGTGTCCGGAGACGACTTTTTTTCAAAGCGATATGTCTTAGTTAATTTTAAAGCTAGGAAAATAAAACTAAATGGCAGTGTTATGGTACACTTTACAGTTTATTTTATAGCATTTCCTATGGGCCAAGCCTAAATAAAAGTATTTAAAAAATGCAAAGAAAAATTTTGTCAATCGATTTCCATCAGATCTAATTGATTTACCACTTTGAAAAAAATATGATAATTGTCTATGTCTTGCCTAACAGCATGCCAAGTTTCATTAAAATCCAAGAGGTGCAACATGTCGAAAAAAAATTTAAAATAAGTGGGCTGCCACCTTACGACCACTATGTTGACGCTTTTAATTTGCATTACATTTCAATAATCTTTGGAAAAGTTGCGTTTTGACAGCTCATAAAAAGTATATCAACGGTTGGTGGTGTCAACTAGCCTATTACAATGTTTTTTTGATCTACTTTTATAGTGACTGTAGTCGGTCTCAATTAAGAATGCAGTTGTTTTCGTTATGAGTGGAGCACAGTTTACACAGGATATGGGAATTCCCAAGTAAGTGGAATCCCCCATGGCCGACTCAAGCCAGTTGATACATAAAATAAAAATTAACGGTTTAAATTGGCTTTTGTTTGGCATTTGGCTCTTTTATAAATACATTGAAATTATTTAATTCATATTGCAGCATATTTTGTTTAGATTAATGAAAGCTCATTATAGATGTAAATCCTCTAAAAATGTCAAGTGTTATAAGAAATAGGTAAACCTACTACCTGCTTGTGCTCGATATCAAGCGACCTGTTCTTGTCTCTGCCGTTCTGAACTGATCTCTCTCATATACCCATTTGTTATAACACTGACATTTTTAGAGGATTTACGTCTATAATGAGCTTTTATTACTCTAAGTAAAATATGTTGCAATATGAATTAAATAATTTCAATGTATAAAAGAAAAATGCCAAATAAAAGCCAATTTAAACCGTTAATTTTTATTTTATGTACCAACTGGCTTGAGTCAGCCATGGGGGGATTCCACTTACTTGGGAATTTCCATCCTGTGCAAATTGTGCTCCGCTCATAACGTAAACAACTGCATTCTTAACTGAGACCGACTATAGTCACTATAAAAGTAGATCAAAAAAACATTGTAAAATTCTAGTTGACACCACCAACGTTGATATACATTTTATGAGCTGTCAAAACGCAACTTTTCCAAAGATTAATGAAATGTAATGCAAATTAGAAACGTCAACATAGTGGTCGTTTAAGGTGGTCCACTTACTTAAAATTTTTTTTCGACATGTTGCACTTCTTGGATTTTAATGAAACTTGGCATGTTAGGCAAGACAGACAATTATTATATATTTGTCTCAAAGTGGTAATTCAATTAGATCTGATAGAAATCGATTGACAAAATTTGTCTTTGCACTTTTTAAATACTTTTATTTAGGCTTGACCCATAGGAAATGCTATAAAATAAACTATAAAGTGTACCATAACACTGCCATTTAGTTTTATTTCTCTAGCTTTAAAATTAACTAAGATATATCGCTTTGAAAAATAGTCGTCTCCGGACACTTTTTTTCAAATAGTTCCTCAATTAACTAAGATATAGAGCTAATATCTACTCTATCAACTACTATTAGCACCCTCTACAATATAGGTTCCTATCGGGGACAGTTTCACCATGGAAGTACGGCTAGACCCTTTCTATAGTTTTCGACAATATGCTCAAGGAAGTTTTTTCTACTACTGAGGCTCACAGTTTTCCAAAAATATCTCATAATTAAACTTATGGCAAAAATAAGGTTAGCCGGTTTCATTAATAACGTTAATAATTTTTGTTTAAATATTAATTATTATTATAAAAAATGTTCTATGTATAGGACTTGAACTCACCGTCCGGCTGAAACTTGCTTATAAAAATCTCTGAAATTCTATATATTCAAATATTATTAGTAGTATTACATTATTCCATATGTGAATTATAAAACATAATGAATCTTCATAAATAATAGTCGGAGTAAGATTCCACTATTTTACTTGTGTTAGTAGTAAGTAGTAAAAAAAATTATTAAGCATTTTAATACACAGAATGTTCCTCACCGGATGCTGGTCTAGAGCCAGTCAGACAAACACGGCGCGCAGCGCCGTGGTAAATGTGGGGCTGGACGGGATAAGTAAGGTTCAGTTTAACAAGAACTTGAACAATAAAAGTTAAAACTCCTACCTGCCTATGGCAGGTTTAAAATTAACAATTGGTTTAAAACAATCTGCAAAGATACTTAAAAATTAACATTAAAACACTTGTAATTTTTATTATTTTAATATTAATGATCCAGTTTAGACTAAATTGAGGTGGATTCCAACGACCAACCAACATTAATTTCATTCCTCAAATTAGTGCATATATGGGTTGAAATAACGTTGCGACTACGTCAGATACCGACGTCAAGTTGCCAACAGCAACGTTGATAAGATGTAGGATTGTTACTTGGATTAGGGAAGAACGCAGACGGCGTGAACTCTGGGTACATTTGATGTCAATTCCTTGGACAGCTCATTGCACCCGTTCTTGCGTTCAGGTCCTCATGAAATATGGAGTGCTAATGACTTTCCAGTGTAATATTGTGCGTTATACTATCATGTTTTGATCACATCAGTCGAATAGGAATATGAAACGATTAATCGTACGTTCGTTCAGGGAAAACAAGATGGTAAGGGGCGAAGAAGAAATCCTCGAAAATGATGGGAAGAATGTTGATGAAGTCGCATACAAGTTAAGAAGAAGAAAGCTTCTCTGTGGCAACAAAAATCAATTGAAATACCACTTTTAACAAAAATAACTTTATTAATGGAGAAATATGTTTTTAAATCATTTTCTGTTAAACAGAACAACTCTTCTTAACTGTTCTGATGATACTTCAGCATTTCCTATTGCTAGCGTTAGCTCATGAAAACAGCGTGTTCTTCAGCTTGAAACTTTTTTTGAATTTTAGTTCAAGTGAATTTAATGCCAATATCTTATTTAATTTTGTTAAGGTAAATCAGACAAGGAAAACACATTTTTATACAGCAGAATATTCGAAATTCGTGACAGATTTGAGTATAATTTTATATTTATATAAACCGACCCAGTGGCCTCAATGCTTACGTGTTATGGTTGAGACCACGGGTCCGGGATTCGAATTCTAGCTAGAACATGGATATTTAATATATTACCGAGATGGTAGCAATAAGCTAGTCTGCTTACAACACGACTAGTCGCTGTTATCTCTCCTGAGTTCGAGTTCCAGCTGAGGCAATTGGCAGTGTTTTGCAGGAAATGGTTGTTGTGTTGTTGTTGATGTGCGTGCGTTCTGGTTGAGTGATGGAATAGTTATGGCTACACTCCGCTAGGCCGATAATGTAAACGATAAAACGAAAAAAAAAAATAGATAATGCTGTTTAAAAACAAACAGTACAAAACTGATAAAGTAAACTTCATTGCACTGCAAAGAGTATTTAAAGGGCATTGTGTAAGTTTCTCAACGGTTCCTTTATATTTTTAATTATCTTCGGATCTTTATGAAACATTGAGAAATGAACTTACAGTTTAATTGGGGCTCTATCGTATGGACGTTCTCAAAAAAATCGTAGTGTCACACCATCCCCTGACAATAAGCGGTGTATGTAACTCCGGGTAAGTGAAATGTGATGCGTGATATTTTACGAGCTATGATTTTTTGAAAATCATGGTAACCAGCGTTACCACATTTGGTAGATTTTTATTTCTTTTTAGTAGAATTTTAAGGATTTTTTTAAAGTTTGGTAGGTAAAATTTGCTGGTAGATTTCTGATAATAATTATCAGAAATCTGCCAGCAAATTTTACCTACCAAACTTTACAAAAATCCTTAAAATTCTACTAAAAAGAAATAAAAATCTACCAAATGTGGTAACGCTGATGGTAACGACTGTAGCTAAAGTTGCTACAAAACTGTGTCATGATCGCAACTTTCCGTTTGCTACCGATACCAGTATATTTACATTTTGAATATTACCTAAATATGACTTAGATCCTCTGATTCCACTTTTGCTTTTGATCATACGTATCAAAATATAGGGTAAGCGATTTCGTGCTCTAAGATTAATTGTTATGTTATCCATAAATAAATAGCCATAAATTTCTCAGGGTCTATAATCTATAATCTTTTAAGTGCTAACGTGAAAATTCACGATATTATGTTTAAACTGCTAACGTCAAAATTATCATTTGGTTAACGGTTCACGGTGTGACTGAAAAATTAGGATATCATTCAGTATTACTGCATTCTAGCAAAATGTTAATTAAACAAGTATATGCTGTTGCCAATTCCGACTACAACACATTTTATTTTAGTCATGCATTTTAGTCCAGTTATCACGTAGGTGACTGTTTCATTATATACTAAATGACATAGAAAATAAAACACCTCAACAACTTAATGTTATTAAGAGACAGTACACGCATTGAGATATTCAAGATGCGTAATTTATTAAGATTACAAATGACAATATTGAATCGTTGGTGCATATGCCGAGCCTCCACAATGCACTGGACATACGCTGACTCATCTGATTGATCATATGACTTTCCGTAGTTTGTGCGGTAGTGTTCTGTCCATGATGTCCCAAACATGCTCAAGAGGCGATAGCTCTGTAGATCTCTGTCTCCACGGGAAAGGATTAACTTAGGTTCAAAGTTATCATTGCCATCTGTGAACGGACATTATTTTGTACGGTAATGAAATAGGAAAGCATTCTAAGGAACAGTATAAGATGAGATTCAGCAACTTCCTGAACATGTAGATGAACGATCATGTGCTTCTAATGAACGGTAGAGGTGAATTGGATGCATGATCCTTCTACTTAAACTGAGGATTACGTCTTTATCTTTGACGTCTACCTCAACAAACTCATGACTAAAATGACCTCATTCCATTCTTGATCCCACTGCAGATGCTCTCATTGCAGTCGTTGACTTTGGTGATCAGCTGTGAGAGATAATACTATGACGACGATTGGAGAAGAGCCCAAAAATCTAGTCCGTTCGTATACAGTTCCCGTTGCGATTGGTCGTTCTTTCACTGCAAAACATTGACTGGCAATTCATCCTGAGGTCTCAAAATGGTCCTTTATAACTAAATGTCCCAGGCGGCCGGCGGTCCTCATTCTCTGTTGTTCTTCACTGATGGCCTATACTTCTAATTAGTCGTCATTGGGATTTTTAAAATAGCTGACCAACAATTTAATAGCCTTTCTTTTTGTCTTATTCGCTCTCTTCATCAATTGCTATTGCACGGATGCCCCTTGAAACTCGTCTATCCGCCTCTATCACTAATTTGCTTAAAACACTCAAGTGTACGTACTCTACATGCTGTAAAATATGGAAGAAAATATCAAGAAACATATTACAAAAGTATAAATTACCAACTGAAAATAATATTCTGATTTTTTAAATAAATTTGAATTTGAGATCAATCACATTATTGACTGAGATTTCTTACCGTTGAATATATTAATTTGAAATTTTAATCAACTACATCTCTGAAATATTCCAAAAAAATTATTTAAAAAAATTAAACGGTGCGTGAAGTATCTGGGGTTAAGTTGGACAAAAGACTGACGTTCAACACCCACATCAACGAAATCATACGGAAGGTCTACTCCGTGTGCAGAAGACTACATCCGCTCCTAGTCAGGGAGGACTAAACAGACAAAATCAAAAAATGTTGTACACAATGGTGATCAGGCCGGCAATCCCATACGCGGCGGCGTCGGATGTTGCAGCATCCTGGTCACGACAATACGAAAACTTCGAGTTCTCGAACACAAAACGCGCCTCATCTCTGGTCCGGACAAATGCACCTCCCTCAGAGATTTATGCGTATTATGTCACGACATAATCCCACTAGTGGACTACGACCAAGAAATTTCTCAAAAATTCTATGAATTCAAACTAGGCGATAGCCCGCTAACCCTCAACATAACCCGAATTAAGCAGCACAATGCAATACTTATCGATATAAGACACCCTTTTACACCCACTTATCAGGCGTTGCCCATTTTCAGGCAACTTCTCCCCTAACCATACTTTCTTATACGATAACCTCTTATTTCCCTACTTTTGATCTTTATTTTTAATATCCCCAATCCTCTCTATTTTTTTCTGTATATGTTCTATTTGTTCTCTTTTACTTTTTGTTCTTTTGTCTCTTTTTGTCTGTAAATTCCATTCAGACCAATAAATTATAAAAAATCCAACTTCTTTAAATTCTAACTTTCACTTTATCACATTTTCCTGACAGGAAGACCGCCAGGGTGGAATTGCTCCGAACGGATTTTTTCATTGAGTTCTTTCCCGTACCAGCAATCAAAATTTTTTAGTGCTTGTGCGCGCGCATGAATGCAAGTTTCAGTGTTATATATTAATTAATTTTAAGTATTTTTGTGTATTATGTCAAAAGTTATTGTTAGTTTTAATTTCTAAACAAGAGCACTAATCCTCCAATCTAATTATTGTTCTAGCCAAACCGGACCTGCCCCTACCCAGTCCTACATTCTGTTTTGCTTTGCTTTGCTTGCATACTTCGACTATTTAGACTTACGTTGAAGAAACATTCCTATCCTTCTGCATTATCTCTAATTGTTCCTGGATTCACACATATCCAATGTCTATACCGGTCCCGATAAGAAATAAACATATATGATAAAAACTCGCTGACTTCTAGTTCAGACTGTTAGCAGAAAATATCCGGAACTTCCTTTTATACTTCCCGATCCTCTAAAAACTTGAAATTCGTTGCGTATGTTCCTTGGCACCTAAGGTTGGTGAGAAAAAGCAGCTTTTAACATTTTAGCACCTTCCATAAGAGGTATAAACTGAAGTTTCTCATTGTGGGTGCAAATATCATAGCCACAGAATCCAAAAGTTAGAAAATTACCGAACACATTAAGGGCTGAAATGCAAAAGAGGTTGTTACGCAAGCAGGTTGTTCCATCGGGGTAACCTACGATTTTTCTTGGCTTCTCAGTAAAAATATAATACCGCTGCGTCCTTGCGATCTTGGTTTTGTTTTTACCGCGCCGTACTGTTGCTAACAGGGGTCTTTTGTAAATGTTTGATCGTTCTTTAATGAACTCTTTGGTTTGTCTCTGTCGCGGAACACTCTTCCACCATTCTGGGAGTTTATTTTGTACCCATTTATTAATGAATGCTCGTATACATGACTTTAGCCTCATGCAAGAGGGTTTGGGTCCAATTAAGACCTTAGATCGCTTTTCTGGGCCAGTTCATCAGCCATTTTATTTCCTCTGTGTCTTTTGCGTTTTGTCACCCACTCTACGGTTACCTTCTTGTGATTTCCTAGGTCCATGCGAACAATTCTGCAATTCCATACTAGTCTATTTTTTTTTCAATTAGTTGGCATTGAGCTGCGCCCATCCAGCCACAAAACCAGTACTAGTCTTGAATTGATTGGTTAACAGTTCCTTGCCTCACTACTTCCTTTGTACAACACTGTAAAGCGGCCACTACAGCTTGGAATACTGTGTCGCATATTTCCAGATCTATCGGGATTTTTGATTTTGGTATTATACCGTAAATCCCAGTTCTGACTCCCTGTCCTATCTTTGATCCGTCCGCATAGCATGCTATTTGTGCCAACATTTGAGGATAGTTTTTCCAGTCTCCTCTGTCTGGTATTTTGATTTGAAAATTTTTGTTAAAGTATATGTGGACAGTCTTCAAATAGGATCTGCCTTCGTTCAATTCTTTTGCTTATGACCGTAAGCTAAATAAGTTAAAAAAGAAAGAACCATTAACTTCACTTTTTTCCAAAGTACAGCCCTAGGTAAACACAAACACGACAGTGAATGACAAAGACAGACTTATGCGCTAGTTTCTGTAATTTTGCACCTGAATTAGAATTATACTTATACTATAATTTCACTGACTTATTTCCTGAAATTTTAATTTTCGTGATTTATACGATATTGTAATATAGTAGCAGTTACTGTACTCTTCTGAAAATTTGAGAATGAATAATTACAGAAATATTTTCCATTGAATTTCATAATCAGTGATAGCAGCGAGAGCTACCGTGACGTCACCATGCCCAACTGTCGTCGTCGAGCCTCGCTCGGTGGAATTGTTCTATAGTGTTAAACGGAGTTGCAGATCGTTTCTTTTGCTTTATTACTTTGTTTTAATTTTTGAAAATAGTAAACAAATATGGAATAAGTTTCCTGGGTCCGTAGAAACAATATTAAGTTGATTCCAGCCTAAGCGGATGCAACACCTTCCCCTATGCCATATCAAAAATATGAAAATGAACTCGGGCATACTGGGTCGCTACAGTGGACAACTGTATACACAGATATGATGTACCAGGCTCACCAACTGGCACATAAAATCCTCCCCACCAAGCAGTGGCGGCTGGTGAAATTTCAATATTTTTTTTCTCGTCTATGGCGCGTAGGACCCATACGAAATATGGGAAATAACATATAGAGAAGCACTTCTCTAATGACCTCTAAAAAATTTTGAAAAAGCAGTTTGTGAAAAAATTTTTGAAAATTCGGTAGCCTCCCCTGGGTCTGGGGACTCCTGTTTATTTTTATTTTTTTTTGTCATATGCATTTGACTTTTCATAAAAATATACAATAGATTTTGTCGCTAATGAAAATATTTTCATTACTAACTGAGATACAACGAATTGAAATATTGTAATTTGCTAAATTGTAAATTACAAAATTTCAGTTCATTGTATTTCAGTTAGTAATGAAAATATTTTCACAAACTGCAAAATCTATTGTTGTATTTTTATGAAAAGTCAAATGCATATGATAAAAAAAAATAAAAATAAACAGGAGTCCCTAGACCCAGGAGAGGCTAACGAATTTTCAAAAAATTTTTCGCAAACTGCTTTTTCAAAATTTTTTAGGGGTCATTAGAGAAGTGCTTCTCTAGATGTTATTTTCCATATTTCGTATGGGCCCCATGCGCCACAGACGAGAAAAATATTGAAATTTCACCAGCCGCCACTGCCACCAATCCCTTTTATATATACGCACATACAGTAGGGAGTGTGATTTCAAATACTTTAAATCTAATCATGACATATTGGGATGGTACAGTGGAAATTCAGGAGATATTTGACACATCTTCTGTAGTATCTCAAAGTTATAAGCAGCATTGTGTTTTATGTATTTGTTATTACACTCTTAAATCTGAGTACATATTCATAAATTTGGGTATTGGGGGGGGGGGAGGGGGCAATTAAGCTCCGCATATAATAAGTGTGTCCTGCATCTCTACTGTACCATCCCTATATGTCTAGATTAGATTTTAAGTATTTGAAATCAAACTCCTACTGTATGTGCTCATATATAAAAGGGGCATGGGAGAGGCGTGTGGGACGGGCGTGAGGATTTAATTATTCCAGTTGGTGAGTTTAGTGCAATATATTTGTGTATATATTTTATACACTGTAGCCACCCAGTGTGCCCGGGTATTTCTACTTGTATATTTTGGTGGGAGTATAGGGGGTATGGGGGGGTTGGTATGCATTCGTCTAGGCTGGAATCAACTGAATATTGTTTCTACGGACCCAAGAGACTTATTCCATGTGTATTGATCCATTTCCTGAGGGGGCCAAAAACCGCACTTATTGACCTTTATAGCATATAATACAATGCAATTAAATAAATAATAAATTAAATTTCCAAAGATTTTAATTTTGATTTCAAAAATAATTTTTTTATAATTTTTTATCTTATAACCATAGTTATATATCAATATTCACATATATGTAAGTGAGTACACTACATATACTTCCCCCTGCAAAAGAGAGATCAACCTACCAAAGTATCAATATCAAAGGATGACATATGAAAAAAAAAACGTCAGACTTGACTGACAGTTGACCAATTATAGTTATTCTATATATAAAAATGAGGCAATATATCTTTAATCATTCAAGGAATATATATATTTAATATATTAAAATTATACTACATTCCAAGGTAACATTTGCATATATCGAAAAGATTAAAATCATTATTATTTTGTTTTTTTTTATGGTAAATCCAAATAATTAATCCATAACGATAATTCTTTTTATTCAATTATAGATAATAATTAATCCATAATAACAATTCGTAATAATAGTTATAATCATACAATAACTTCAACACAATGGAAATCATCAATTTGATAAATGAATATTTTTCATATAGCCTCTTTCGCTAATCGAAAATTAATTGTCAAAATAGCAAATATTGATACATTGATACGTTGATAAAGATGATCTAATAATTCAGGGAGTAAATATAAATAGGGCACTCACCCACACATTTACATAATGTGATATGTAATTAAAAGCCTTCTGGAAAGAAATGAACTTGGGATTGTATTGGAAAATAATTCGGAACTTGTAAGTGACTTCATGCCGTATCAGCTGCCCTTATACCAGTAATTCCTTATTCCATTAAACATAAATCCCTATTGCAACACTATCAGGTTGTATATCTTCAAATTAATGATCATCAGAAGATGATGTCCAAATATCAAGTCAGCGGACTTCTGTCAAACACTTTCCAAAAACCTCATTTGTAATTTTACAGCTTTAATTTTCGTCCATAATACGCCTTGGCGTTTTTCTTTCCCAATTTTCCGGCTTCAAATTTTTTATCTGCTTCCAACTTTCGTATATCATCAAGAGGCATGTAACGCGTATAGATTCGGGGTCACCAATTATAGAATACATAATGCTATTAAATAAATAATAAACTGAATTGGATAAAGAAAAAAAATTGAAGCCTTTGAGTCTTGTACACAAACTAAATCACAATTTTATTTTTTTCACCCCCTTTAATAATGGTGTAGAGGTGGTAATGGGGGTGGATATTGCCAAAAAAATTTTTGAGACCTTGGCTTGTCTTATATATACTAAATATCAATTTTATGGACTGTTACTTGCTTGATTTACCTATTTACCCCCCCATTTACCCCATTTTATCCCCCCAACCTTTCAACGGAATAAGATCAAAATATAATTTAGTTCCAGATCTTTAAAATACATACGTGTACGAAATTTCAAGTCAATATTTTAAACGGTTCCAGAGTAATCGTGCACACAAGAAAAAGTTATAGACAGAACGACAGACAGAAACTTTTTTGCTCAAACTTAAAATATCGACGTTTCATGACATTCTAAGCCTATTTGAACAATAAAAGTTTAAAAAATGTTTTTTGCACTATATACTTCCACTGGATGTGGAAGTAAAATTATTAAATAAGTAATACACGTATTTTAAAATGATCTTTGCAAATAACTGCACTTGTTTTGTCCCCCACAAAATGTGATCTCCTCATAGCTCTCTGCCATAATTTGTTTGCCTTTATGTCAGTAGGTAAACTAATTAAAAAAAAATTGCGAGAAATAACTGACGTTGATTTACATTGAGGCACTTAGACTATGTTTACAAGATTTTCTTTTCGACTTCTCCATTTCAAATAATCTTAATTATTTATTTTATATACCTTCTCAAAACTCATATTTTCATCAAGAAGATGGTTCCCACAGACTTTACTCTTTCAACTCAACATATAAAATGAAACTGTACCGTCAAAAACTTTTACATGCATGTAGTTACAATGCGGGTCTATACTGTACCTCAATAACTAGATATTTAAAATAATAAAAAAAAAACTTAAATGAGTCTATTCTCAACATTTACACAGTTTCCCCTCGAAAATAAATTCAGAGCACGAGTACCTGTTTTATAAAAACTATTATTTGTCAAAACTTCCGGTCTGTTGTGGGCAGTGTGGGAACTCTCTAAATTGTGGCGTCCTCCCTGTAACCACAGTTACTCTGTTGCTCGGATCGCTGAAATAAATGTGTGAGTTTCTTCGCACCTATTGTATTATATTCCAGCTTTTTTCGTTTTATTTGATTGGACCCTTGTACGTAAATTGATATTGTTCTGTTTTCGTGGATTCTAGTGAACAATTTTCTAGATTGAAAGAAAAATATAAGTATATCCCTTATATTATATCCAAAACATTTCATTATAAAGTATGCAAAGATATGTTTCTTCTGAGAATACCACATATTAAATATATCGATTCAATATGGAACGTTCTTCTGTTAAGGCAATTTCTGTATATGCAATAATATGAAAATTCTTAGCTGAATTTTTGGTTTTAACTGAGAAAATTTTAGAAAAACAAGAGTAGGTACCATTATTTTTAAATATTTTGCTTGTGATTTAAGTACATTGATACAAAATTGCCGACAATTCTAAAAAGAGGCTTGTGTATTTTTCAGAAAATTTTTAGACATATACCGGGTGTCAACGAGATCACTTTCCGGCCGCCATTTCTTTATTTTTTAACGGATCGAGATGAACCTAGGCACGTGTTACATGTTACCAAAACGACATTTTTTGATCCATCAATCAAGTTTCTAGGACTACCGGTTTCACCAGTTTGATTCATTAAAAAGTAAAGAAATGGCGACCGGAAAGTAATCTCGTTGACACCCGGTTTATTAATGTAAAAAAAAATATTATTGGCTAATTTCTTTGGTCATTATGGCAAATTAATAATAAAAACTAAATATAGTCTCTTCTGGTATACCGAAATTGTATATTCTATAAATTTAAAGAATAATTTATTTTTTATTTATACAGGTTGAGTCAGTGGCGTGCGGATGGTCAATGTCTCCTCAACCGTTTTTCATAGTTGCTTTCAATTCTAGTTTCAAAAAAGATAAATCGACGGCATCCAATATCGATGGTTATTAGAATACATACTGACAGAGTTCTTAGAAGATGTCCCACTTAGGGAAAGATGTTGGATCTGGTTTGTTCATGATGGAGCTCCACCACACTTTACATTGGTTGTAAGATAGGATTTAGATCAAAATGATACAGTTCATTGAATTGGACCTTCAACGATGGCCGTTTAGATTTCCGATCCAAAGGGTTCATTCTTTTGGATTCCTTCTTTTGGGGAACATTTGAAACCATTTCTTTATAATACTTCAGCACAAAATGTTGAAAAATAATAAAATTTGACCCGAGAACCGTGTTACAAGACTATTAGAAATACCTCTGGTATTTTCAGGATGGTCCACCGATCGATGCTAAATAGAATAAACACAAGCATTGAAGTAGAAAGGTCTCATTTTGAAGAGTTGCTCTTAGGTAATAGATCTCATGTTTATTATTAAATTGTGACTAATATTTATTGTTATGTAGCGTTCAATTTAGCCTGAACGGTACATGGCTAGAAGTTCTCCACTTTCATGTAATTTTGAGGGTCTTAAACCCGCCACTATTATTAATTCTTGGTAGTATGCACCGAGGTATGGTTGCAGTTTGATTATGTCAATAACAGCATATTTGGTGTGCTATAAACACAGCCATTTAGTGGGTAAACTCACCTCTAATTTTGTTTTCTATGTGCAGATTTCTTCCGAGAGCGATCACTCAATCCCCGTTTCACTCGGTTTCAGTTCTTCAATTACAGAGTCCTTCAAACATACAAATACTTAGTAATTCTAGCAAATCATGTACCTGGCGCTATCTGTTGTTACACTTGTTAAATACTTCATGCTAAATGTAAAGAGGTATTGAGACCTGTAACAATAACAAATCTCATAAAATAAATACAATTCAGATTTAACTCAATAACATTGATTAATATGAAACTTAATTTATTGAAGTAATGTTATATGAAATCAAGTTGATCATACGTTGAGGTAAATTCATGTCATTATGGATAGTTGGCTCTTTAGATTAAACCGTAAGTAACAATGCCTATCAGATTCGGTGGAAGGTAGCAGCAGGTTCACCAGGCATTTTTCTATTTGTTTTTGATGCGAATGTCGTTTGCATTCTGTTTGGCTTGCCGTAATATAGATTTGAAATACGTCATCCTGGGATAGGTAAATTAAAATCTTTATAATATCAATCTAATTTCCATTTATGATAATAATTGATAAATGCACAAGTGTTTATTTTATGAAATTGCCACGGATGCTAAAGATGTACACAGATTTTGGTAATAGTTAATATCTGGGTGGTCTAGGGAAGTTACGCCGGGTTGATCATTTAATATATGTGACATGTAAATTTATTTTTGGTTTAAGAACCGCAATTAACTTGACGATTTAGTGTTACTAAATACTGGGTAAACTTTTGAGTTAGGTCAGAGTTAATTTATAGGTTAAGTACAGTAATGTATGTATTTTCTGTCACGATATCAAGAACATTATGTAACTCTTATATGGGTAATTAAATCTGATTAATCAGTGGGGGCGATAGGGTAATTTTCAATAAAACTGATTTTCTATGAAGTTTAGTTTTGTAATGCTTTGAGATTTTTTACAAAAACAGTTAAGAACTAATAACACACCTTCGAGTGCCCCTTTCACACAAACCATAACAAGTGAAGTAACAGATTGGACCCTTCTAGGTAATGGAGTATTAATTCCTGGGCATATCTTTCGAATGCTGGAGGATGGAAGGTTGCATTGGAATTTTTATGGTTCTTTTTTAATTGACCTTACAATTGACCTTTTCATGGACTGTTGTATGGAGCTTTTGTAATTTCATCCTAAATATGGTAGTAATAATTTTGGTATTGATGCACGACTGATGGACGAGCAGCAGCAGTATGTTTTCAGTAATTTTGAGGATATACTTCCTGTTGACACCACCATTTTGGAGATTTGAGTCTGGAAACATGAGTGAGACAGGATTGGAATAGTGTTTTAGTGATTTTTTGTTTTTATTTTTGATTAAACCACGACCAAGACTTCATTAATATACATGAGAACCGAGCATAGGCATCCGATCTTAGTTGCAAGTGCGTATGAGCTCATACACCCACTAGACAGACTTTAGACAATAATCTTGATTGTACATCGAGCAAACGATAACCACCCGAACACGTTAAGGATTGGTGACTTCGAGGTAGTAATCTAGATGGTATAAGTTGAAATTCTCGTGAGCAATACTGGCAATTGCGAGTATCAGATTTGGCGAAGAATATAGATGGTAAGAACAGTAACTTGCCAGTTGAGCAAAATTTGGAGTGACAGAAATAACACGAGGCGTGCAAAAATCAGACTTTCTTACGCCTTAATTTTCTCAGTTTTCTTTAGGGCCTTTAGACATGGAACAATAGGCAGTGGCGTAGCCTGTCTCGTGGGGCGGAGGAAACAGTCGTTTGAAAGGCAGTATAAAGAACTTGCAAATAAAAATAAAATATGGATCTTTATACAAGGTCGCCACAATACGGGCGCGGGGAGGGCAGAATTCCCCCCAACCCCCCCACAGCTACGCCGCTGCTAATATGGAAACAGGCAGACGAGCCATTGCACTAATAGTTCGATTCTTCAAGAAATTCATCCTCAAAAGAGACTCTCCAGCATCATATTCTCCAAAATCTTCTCATTTTTGGTTATATTAACCGAAGAGAGTAAATTATAGAATGATTAATGGTACAGGGAAAACCAGATGGCAAGAGGCGAAGAGGATGCCCTTCAAAAAGTTGGGATGACGTCACCAAGAAACTGATGGGAAATAGCTTAGGTGAGGCTATACGCCTAACAAGCAACTGCAGCAGAAGGCGTGATGACGTCAGACGCGCCATACAGTAAGTGGAGACCAATTGAATACGAATGAATCACAAAACTTCCAGCGTTTTGAATTCTTCAAGTGTGATTGCGTGGAGTGAAGATTCTAGGTTCGCTTACCGGCCGTGGTACTAGGATTTTTTTTGGACAAATAAATTATTTCTAGCATAGTCGGATATTGGATGTGTCTCCCTTGGCTCGATTTATCAGGTCTTCACTGATAAATGGGATTGTATTGAAGTACAAAATTTGTTAAGGTCTCTAAAAAATTCTCAAGTTACTGACCTGTACAATCACTCAGTTGATATGTACAAAGCCAACTTATTATCTTTACTTGCCCCACTGACCCATATTATTAACCTTATGCTTGAAAGAGGTACCTATATTTACAAACAAGTTAAAAATATGCAAAAATTATTCCCTTGTTTAAATCAGGAGATCTTGAGGATTTATCCAATTATAGGCCAATAGCACTACTTCCTATTTTAGCTAAAATTTGTGAAAAAATTATAGCTATAAGAATAACTAATTATTTGGAATCTTACAATATTTTTACAAACAGGCAATTTGGGTTCAGGAATGGTAAAAATACGTCAATAGCAGTGCTGAAACTAATCAGTTTTATTAGTGAGGGCTTTGAAAATGGAAACTCCACGCTGGTGCTTTTTCTAGATTTGAGTAAAGCATTTGATTGTGTTTCCAAAGAGATTTTACTTAATAAGCTAGAATTTTATGGTTTTAGAGGTGTAGCACTTGATCTTATTAAATTTTACTTATCAGATAGATACCAGTGTGTGTATTGTAAGGACACACTCAGTAACATGCTGCCAGTATAACACAGTGTTTCGCAAGGTAGTGTATTAGGGGCGCTACTATTTTTAACATATATAAATGATTTACCTGACGTTACGTCAATTTTTACTGTCCTTTTTGCGGACGATACTACTTTTGCGAGACAGTTAAAAGATACTGACAGTAATGTTACTGACATTACAAATAATATTATACTTAGAGCCTCTGACTGGTTCAATGCAAACAAGTTATGCTTAAATACAAATAAAACAAACACACTACTTTTCTCTACGAAGAATAATACCTCGGAGACCGTGAAATTTCTAGGCCTGACCTTGGATGGTAAATTGAATTGACATTCACATATCAATGATTTAACTGCAAAATTGTCTAAGAAGATATATGCAATTAGACAGATTAAAAACAAGGCAAACCTACACGCAGCACTTATTGCATATCATGCACTATTCCACAGTGCTATGGTATACGGTTTGATTAACTGGGGTACATCCAATCAAATTTCAGACGTTTTCGTTGTGCAAAAAAGAGCCATAAGAACTTTAGCGGGTGTGAATCAACTTGAGAGTTGTAAACCATGGTTCATTAAATTTAATATAATGACTTTACCATCAGAAATAATCTACTGTCACTTAATTCACATAAAAGTACACCTGAGCAAATACAGCAAGATTGGTGAAACTCACGGATACAACACTCGTAATCGGGATAAAATACAGACACCACGCCAAAGAGAATCAACTTCGGAATTTATTTATTTAATTCACTTCCAGATAGTAAGGAATTGCCCATCAAAAAATTTAAAACAAAATTAAAACTGCACCTTTTGGCCAATGCTTACTATGATCCATCAAATTTTAATTATTTGTAAATTTATGTTTATACAGGGTGTCTCACCGGGAACTGAATCGATCGATATAGAGAAAAGTACGCATAAGAAATTTTTGAAAATTTTGGGAGTTACTGAAGTCAGTGTGGCCAATCGAACTAAAATAATTACAAGCAGCTGGCACTTCCGCTTATACCGGAAGTCGATACCAACTTGCTTATTTTAAATGGAATACCCTATATATTTCAGGGTTTTCGAAAAGAGCGTAAAATTGTGAGTCAAAAACATGTAGGATACTCTATGCCTAAATCCATCCGTTCAGAGATATTTGACATTTTATAGAAAATTTGACAGGTGCAACGGTTTGCAAGAACCGTTATAACTTTCTTCGTATAAAAGATCCTCATTTGCTTCTTGTCACATAAAAAGAACACAAGGAGAACTACGTTCTACAACTGAAATAAATTCAATAATATCATACCAAGTGTTCCGTTTTTCGCGTTACATATTGTCAACTTCAAACCGCGAAAACTTGTTTAGGTCAAATGGAACACCCTCTATTTTTTTACGTCAAGTTGTGTAAAATTGAATTCCCTTTTTTCTGATATTAGCATTGTGGGGTTAAAGTTTTCAACTTTTTGAAATATTTGCGATTTTATTAGAAATCCATGAATTGTTGTAATCATTTCGTCAAAATAGCCATGATTAGAAACAATCAGTCATTATCTTATGTCAAAAAATGCTAGCACGTTTAAATTACACCCACGAAGAGTTTTTAAATTTATTTATTATTTATGGAGAATGTGATAAGGTAATATCAAGAACTTGCAGCACATTTGCTAATCGATATCCAGAAAAACGGTAACCGTCAGCAAACACTGTAAAACGCATACTGGAAAATTTTGAAAATTATGGCTCTGTCAAGGCAAAAATGCAAAGAAGAAAGCCTATTGTTGATTACTAAAACATTGAAATAGTCATTCTGGGATATTTTCATGCATTTCCGTTTTCATTCCATATGGTTCAAGGATTAAAAGAAACAGATTTCCTAAGAAGACAGAATTTTTGTGAGTTTATTCTAATAAGGTCTGAGGGTGACGATTCTTATTTGGGAAATATTATATGGACAGATGAAGCAAAATTTACTAAAAATGGACTTTTTAATAGACACATTTTCGCATTATTGGAGTGACTCAAATCCTCATATGTTCAGAGAGCGAAACTTTCAGGAAAGTTGGCAGTTCAATGTTTTCTGTGCCATAAGAAACGACAGAGTGGTGGCATTACAATTTTATCAGGAAAATTTAAACGGTAAATTAAATTTACTCTTCTACTAATATGTATAGGTAAATTTTTCTTTTTTTTTTTTTTAGGTAAAAGATATCTGAATATCTTACAAAATTTGAATAATGACTATTTAGAAAATTTACCTCTCGCCGAACATAGAAACATTTTTTATCGGCACGACGGTGCCCCCCCCACATAACGCATATTTAATTAATAATTATTTACAAGAAACTTTTTATGATCAATGGATTGCCAATAATGGACCTTTCTTATGGCCTCCTCGCTCGCCCGATTTTCGCTGGCGAATATCTCGTAAAATATAACACATAGGAAGAAAATGAATATAAATATTCTTGTGGGAAATTTAATTACGTTTAATTTTGCACAGATTACCTTTTCCCATACGACGCATCGTTTCCGAGTTATAAGCGAAGAATCGAAAAAAGGAACCTTTCCACCCCCCTCTCCTACTGAAGCGGCGGAGCTAGGGGCGGGGACTTTTAGTATGTTTACCTCCTGACTACCCCCAACACATTCCTGAAGAGAAAAATTCTCCCCTCCAAAATGTTCTCTACAACTCTTTCATTGACTGGACTACAAATATTTCAAAAAGTTGAAAACTTTAACCCCACAATGCTAATATCAGAAAAAAGGGAATTCAATTTTACACAACTTGACGTAAACAAATACAGGGTGTTCCGTTTGACCTAAACAAGTTTTCGCGGTTTGAAGTTGACAAAATGTAACGCGAAAAAACGGAACACTTGGTATGATATTATTGAATTTATTTCAGTTGTAGAACGTAGTTCTCCTTGTGTTCTTTTTATGTGCCAAGAAGCAAATGAGGATCTTTTACACGAAGAAAGTTATAACGGTTCTTGCAAACCGGTGCACCCGTCAAATTTTCTATAAAATGTCAAATATCTCTGAAACGGATGGATTTAGGCATAGGGTATCCTACATGTTTTTGACTCAGAATTTTACGCTCTTTTCGAAAACCCTGAAATATATAAGGTGTTCCATTTAAAATAAGCAAGTTGGTACCGACTTCCGGTATAAGCGGAAGTGCCAGCTGCTTGTAATTATTTTAGTTGGATTGGCCACACTGACTTTAGTAACTCCCAAAAATTTCTGATGCGTACTTTTCTCTATATCGATCGATTCAGTTCCCGGTGAGACACCCTGTATGTAATATGTTGTTTGTTATTGTGCTGACTATATTTTGGTCACATTCAATGTTTGTTATATACTAGTGATTATGTATGCATATATTTATATTTATATGTTTCGTATTATCTAAGTCTGACTATACTAGGACTCTATCCTAGTATTATTTGTTAGTATTTTTATTTATATTAGTTTATATTTTTCTATATGACATGTCAAAGCACCACGGTGTAATTTCTTTTTGACTAATAAATTATTATTATTATTATTAATTATGTATTATCTGTAACAATTAATTAACAAATTAATTAACGTACCTCAGGGCATTAAATTGTAGTATTTGTTTTAAACTAATATTTACCGAAAACTATGGATCCTACGTCAATTTAACAAGAGGTATAATGCTATTAAGGGGACAAAAGTGAGTATAAGAAAGGGGGAGCCCTGAGCAGTTTCGAGTCTCCTGTATATTTTTTTTTTCATAGAAAGCACAACATTTTTAGTCAAACTTTATCAACAGTAACTCGAGCCAAATTTCGTGAAAAAATTATACGTATTGCTGAGATATTAGTCAAAAACCAGTTTTTGGGCGCCATTCTTACAGCTTTCTAACTAGATTCCTCTTAAGGAACGCCCTGTATTAGAAATATTTTTTGTTCACTTTGTACTAAATTGAAATATTAATTATATATCAAAAAATGATTAATTTCAATATTTTGTGATATTACCAATCGCAACAAAAGAAGCCCATAATTAATTATCCTAATAACGTATTATATTTAAAATTAATAGTTCTCCCATTATTATCCTCATTTAATAAATACCTCTCTGATAATATAAATCATGAAATTAATAAACCGGGTATTAAATATGAATGAAAGAAAGAGGAGGCGAACAATCTAAAAACCGGATCTGTTTCACCCACATAATTTCCATAAAGGTGAGCGAACGAATCCATTGTACCTGCAGAAATGAATGTTTGTTTTCATTACATCCGCCAAATAAAAATTATATAATTAGTAATTAACTGTATCAAAGGACTCGATAAGAAAAACCAACACCACAACAAAAGAACAACAAAAAAGAGGTCCATAGAACGAAATTGTTCGTAAAATAAACAATAAAGCACAAAAGATTCCTGAAAGAATGAAATAAAAGAAAAGCGTCGAATTCAGCCAGAAAAAGCCGGGCTATTCCTTCCTATATTCTCTTCAAATTTCTTTCCGACCGCCGAGCAAAACTGATTCTTTCGCGCGATCCATTAAAATTATTTGAGCACACTATGCTATATGATATACATAGCTGAAAAGGACACCCCAAGCGGCGTGGCACGTGTCGAAGCGAGAAGGCTGGCGGGCGGGGCCATAGACGCGGGGGCGGATACAATATGGCGGATAACATCCCCCCACTTTACCCCCTCTTTTCTCTCAGCGTCATGCACTAAGAATTATAATTGCATATAATATGTATGTGTGTGTGTATATGAACTGAGGACTCGACCGTCCGCCATAATTCACTAGATTTCAGGCGTTTCAGGCGTCCCTTTAGGTTCCTTGAGAGGCTTTCAGCCGAAAGCTCGAGTTATTGTATTAATTACCATCTAATTAGGGCGTTATTTATTGTTGTGGCAAAAACGTTGCAAAGCTTCTTTGTCCGAAAATCTATAAATTATGTCGACATTAGGGATCAGATGAGGCAGGACAAAGGACACTACAGTGAGGGGAAATTTACTAATGTGAAATTTATAAAGTGAAAGCTCTAAAATAGTAATTGTAAATTCACATATGTTTATATTATAATCATTACTCAATATGGTAATATGGTCAAGAAATATATTTAATTTTAAATGTTTTCAAAAATATTTAAAATTATTTACACATATCAAACACGTGAGGCAACTGTAGGTAATTTAGTTTACATATACACACAATTATTAAAATTTTAGATTGATGCGATAATAATATAAACGAAATATGGAATCACTCTCATCAATTTCCATAAATCTGTCATCCCATTGTATGAAAAACGTTATTTAATCAATGGTAAATCAATGAGTTATTTATAATGGTAATAACATCAGAAATGTTATACAAGTTGTCCCATTTTCAATAAAATGGAAAGTGAAACTAAATATTCCATACAATAATTACCTTTTGTGTGTTTGGTCTGACGGCACTGGTTCAAGGGTAAATGCCTTTAAGAAATACTTTATTTTCTACGAAAAGTTGTTACTTTTTTTGCAAAGAGTATATACAGGTAATAATGAAAAGTACACCAAATTTTATTAGCTTTTTCACAATAAAATACATATTCCCGAGCACTTTATGTCAACGTCATTATTATTAGTGTTTTGTCTATTATAGACTCATAACGTGAACATTTTTACATTACACTAAAAAAAATGTTTGATTCAAGAACATATTGGTTTATATACACGCAAATAAATAAATTCTTCATATAAAACAAATACTTTTGTGGCAAGAAATCAAAAGATGATCGTAAATAAATTAGGTATTCTTGAAGCAAAAATATTTGTTTTATACAAAGAATTCATTTATTTGTGTATATATAAACCAACATATTAATGCATTAACCATATCTTATAAACAGAGCATCTTTTGGATCCAAGATATATTTTGATATTTAATTGTTACCAAAATATTTGTTTCATGGACTTTATATACCTATTTTTAAAGAATATCACCATAAGGACCATTTTTTCTTTAAATATTTTCTAATTTTTTTGTAAATAATTTTTTGTCTTTTCAACACATATGACTTATTTTTAACCTTTCATTTATTTCCGTTTTGTGTAACAAATAAGTTAATTCTTGGCATAAAAGTATCCTGAAGATACAAATATATGTTGATTTACATACAAATCATTTAAAAAGAAACTTTCATGTTCAATTTTTTTTTCTATGCATCCCCTTTGCATATGCGTGACAATCAAGGAATTGGAAGGAACAATAATTAGTGCGAAATCTTAAAAGAGAAAATAAGATTTTTTGTCACAAAATTCAACGAGACTAAGAGAACAATCTATATTATGTTCGTATCACAACTGAGGGATAATATGGAAATTTCGAAGGAAATGACTGTTGTCCACGCTTTTTGAAAATTGTGAATCTTTCCGTATGACTCTAGCCTTGGAATTGGACATTATTTAAGTTATGTTGTATGTTTATATTTTATATTTAGGAAACCAACTTTAACTTACGTGGTTTGGTGAATTAGTTCCAAATATAAAGTCAGTTTTTTTTCCTTTTATTCACAATGTCTTAGTGGACATCTTATGATGCAAGCATAATTCTAGTCTTTCTCTCGTTGTTGTATGCATGTCTAACAATGTCATGCCATTTGTCGAGGTTGCCTGTTGAGCGCATGGTTTCAACATAACTTTTGTCAAATCCTGGATAATATCAGCATAACATTTTGAAGGGGGTTTTCTTGCTGGTGAGCTGTTTTGGAAGGCGTATTTTTTAAAATTCGAGTCATTGATGTGACTGGTTGTCCAAGGAATTTGGAGCAAGTTTCTTCAGTCTCATCTCGGTATCAATACGCTGTCTGTCTGCTTTTCTAACAATCCATGCCTCAGGGACGTGCAGGAAGGTAAGAACTCTAGGGCGTCAGTAAGCCTGATCTATGTACTTTTCTTGTTAGTAAAAGATTAAGAGTAAACTAGTCAGTTTGGGATCAGCTTTGCTATATACACTACTTTTCTAAAACAAATTTAATTACTTCCACATCCACCTAGTGGAGTGGAAGTATAGTAACAGTTTTTTTTATTATTCAAATAGGCTTAACATGCCGTACAACGTCGAGATTTTAAATTTGAGCAAGAAGAAAAATTTCGGTCTGTAATTTATTTTATGCGCACGATTACTCTGGAACGATTTATTATATTGACTTGAAACTTGGTACACCTATGTATTATAAAGAAATCTAGAATTAGTCTGTATTTAGATCTTATTTCGTTGAAGAGTTGGGAGGTAAATGGTAGTAAATAGGTAAAGCAAGCAAGAAGGGGATCATAAATTGGGATTTAGTGTACGAACTAGAAGCAGCCCCCCCCCCGTATGGGGGGGTCTATTGGGTACTGAGTTTAGGGGCCCGTCAAAGATTTTGACAATTTTTTTTCATATTTCTCCCCTCCCCCGCTCACCAATTATTAAGCGCGGGGGCCCGTAGCGAGGGCCCGCCAAAGATTTTGATAATTCTTTTTTTCAAATTTCTGTGTAAGCAGTAAGTATCTATGAATACTGAATATAACAAATGTATTCTTAAAGCTGTGTATTTAATATACACAGCCCACAAACATTATAATACGCTTTGAGAAAGGAAACAGATTCGTTTTCCGAGACGTCAGCAAAATACGTCATTTTTATATTTTTGTTCTTATTCATTATTTGTCAAAAACCACCCTCTAACTGATCCTTTGACGTAAAAGTCATAGGCGTAGAGCTTATTTTCCAGTAAAATACTGGTTAATTGTATTATTTTGTAGATTTCAGACATTGTTTAGAAGAAAATACATGTGGCAGAGCATCCCAATAAGAAGAGAGAAAAACCTCAAAATTTGTTTTGGCATCAGCCACCCACACCACACCATCACTCCAATAAAACTTGTTTCCTATTTTTGATCACCTTACACTATAAACATAGCTTGATGAAACTATAACACAGGTCTGCGAAGTTTCGTTGTTGGCAGATGTAATTTTTCGGGCTGAATCCGAATGTAGCTTCAGAATTGGCTCACCAAGTCAGGATTTTGAAATATTTGAGATTAAGTACTTAACAAAATGACTTTTTTGTTTAGTACCATCATCCCCCTTTAAAATAAGCTTTCGAATGGTCATCTACGATGTTTCCTCTCAAAGTTACAGCCATTTTAAGGTGACATGAATTTGAAACCATGGTCCCCTACAACTCAACAAACGACTCCAAACGAATCAAGATTTAAAGCAAAAAAGATCTCTCTCGTAAATGAATAGGTTAAGATTGTTGGGTTGTAGGGGATTATGATTTAAAATACATGTCACCTTAAAATGGCTATAACTTTGCGAGGAAACATCATAGATGATCATTTGAAAGTTAATTTTGAAGATGAAGAATGGTACTAAATGATGTATTTATTAAAAATAAGCTGAATTTTTTTTTCAGTTCTATACGTAACCTCAAAAATTGCCAAAAGAGTCATTTTTAAGTACTTAACCTCAAATGTTTCAAAATCCTAAAGTGATGGGCCAATTCTAATTCCAGATTCGGATTCAGCGCGAAAAATTACTTTGGAAATGACCCTCAGCTGCCCAACAACATGACTTTTTATTCACAGACCTGTGTAATGTGACCACTACTGTTCCATACCTAGCTGTTTGAGATAGATTTCATAGAAATCTCTTAAACCAATCCAGAGTAATGAGTGTACACACAATAAAAACATACATACAGGTCGTATAGAGAACCTTCTCCATTTGAATTTTTTTAAGTCGGTTCAAAAGTCATATAACTAATTAAATCATGACTACAGAACTAAAATCTTGGGAGTGTATAAAAATGGTTGACTTTACTCTAAAATGCAGTATATATTTTCCAGCATATTTAGTGAACATTTTGACCACACTCCACATAACAAGCACGACTTTATTAGTGATTAGATATATTGAAAAGGTTTCTTTTGCTGTTCAAATCGCATTCAAGGATCAGGGGCAGTGCATCACAAAAATACTGTTTGATTGCAATAATTGGTTAAAATAAAAAAAAATGAAAATTTCAAGGGCATGAAACTCAACATCCGAACCATAAACCTAATAAACCGTGGACAATGTTGTTTCGAACTATGTTTTCCTTAGCGGCGACATGCGACGAGTCGTTATAGCTAATACACAAGATTGCTATCCCTTTAGTTAATTAACAAATGTCACATCAGTTTCTTTAGTCGACATCGAAGGTACAGCCTATACTACAATATACAATGGTCTCTTTATTACTAAAATTCTTCGACTGTCATTGTTTGAAGTGAGTAATGCATTTTTTCTGTGAACAGACTATTATTTAATAGTACTCTACATTGACGTGTCGTTTTGGTGGTGTGGTGATATATTTGCGCCACTGATTTCTTCTCTTTTGGAGGCACTTTTACTGTATGTTGAATAGTTTCACAGAAATGTTTGATGATTATTTCGTGACAATCTTTGTATGTTTTTGTGTAATGTTAGCTGTATGAAACCACTGAATGGACTAACCAATCAAACTGCTTAACACCACTTGTAGAAGAGAGAGGAATTACAAGATGATTGAAATTTTTGAAGAAAATGATAAGAAAATAGACAAGAATTACACTGAACGCGATCGTTTTGTTATAACCACTAATTATTTAAAAAGTAGTTAGTTATATTATAAAAAATATTACTGATTTTACAACCAAATATAAAATTTTATCTGAAAAGCTATTCGTTTTTCAAGAGGATGCTATAGCATAGCATAATAATATATCACCCAAAAAATATAGCAAAATCTAGATAATTGTGAACCCACTGCATATTTGTTGACGTGGAAATGATGTTTGACATAGTCATTCTAGATTATTAAACATATTTGATTTCGTGGCATTGCAATTAAATTAATGGGGAGCTATCTCTTAAACACAGAGCAATATGTATAGGTCAAGGAGTTACTGAGCCAGCAAAGAATCATTGAATATGACGTATGAGGTACATAGTCATTCTAGATTATTAAACAGATTAAATTTCGTGGCATTGCAATTAAATTAATGGAGAGCTATCTTTCAAACAGAAAGCAATATGTATAGATCAAGGAGTAACTGAGCCAGCAAAGAATCATTGATTGTGAGGTACATACAGAATTTATTTTTTGCTCAAACTTTAAATTTCGACGTTTCATGACAATCTAAGCCTATTTGAACAATACACATTTTTAAAAATCTTTTTTCACTGGATGTGGAAGTAATAAGAAAGTTGAATGAAAAAATGAATAAATGAAAAAAATGAAAAATTTAAATACGCATCTGACAGAATGGTTTAATTTTAAAGTCTAATTGTTTTATAGCTGAAAAATTAACTATCCGAAAATTAGTAACTATTTACCCATTATTAAACCACGCACTAATACTAATTTATACTGTTATTAGTGTGGAACAGAAATAAAGGGAAACAGGAAAAGTACAATTAAGCTTTTTATAATGCATTTAATTTCGATGTAATTACCCTGATTTCGGTCACAAACAATTAAACACTATTAGAATAAAAATATATGGACGTCATTAAATTAAGACTGCCACGAATAATTTAATCTACTAGTAGTACTGTGTTTCACGAGTTATTATGCTAATTATGTAACTTTTATTATAATTATCGTAATGAATTTAAATTATTGTTTTATTCTTTGTTTAGTGGAGATAATTATACGGTTGTTTGTTTAATTGTGGATGAATTTATTATGTAAATAAAAGAAAATTTATATATACAACAATGTATTATCTGCTCCAGCAGAGGATGTTTGTTTCATGTCTTTATATATTCAGGAATATTGTCATTGTTTTATTTATCATGTTCATGTAATTATATTCATTAGAAATTGATCAAATTACAACTATTAGAACAGGATCGACGAAACCAGCTGCAGGTGGACATTGTGTGCTCAGAGAAAGGAAAGGGAGAAAAAATTGGATATACGCCCGTTTGGTGATCCTTAGATATATGATGAAAGAAAATTATAATTTTCTTTATTTTGTCTAATACCTAGAAAAATTAACCGGTTTTTTTTCTGTCCGATAGCGGTGCCACAAAGGCCTTTGTATTATAAATTAAAACTCTTAAACAATTATTTAGGTAATCTTAAATACAGAAAAATATTAAATTTATCTCTGCTGCAATATGTTTGTGTGGAATATATTTTGATTAAACCATCACAATATATGGCATTGGTGAAGACATTTGTTTGCTATGTTTTATAAATAAGATGCTATGCAGAAGATGTTTGATTTTGACCATTAATACTCAAATTCATCAAAATACATTTATAAATAGTCCAGTCAACGGGGATTTCATCTCTAACTTGGGTGCTAATGAATGGATTTTGATGAAACCTTGTGCAATGTGTTTGTAATGACGTTAATAAAAAAGTTGAGAAAGAGATTAGAGAGATCTAGTTAGAGATTTTGGTCACTTTGGGGCTTCGTTGACTGGACTAAGATTCATCATCTACTGTGAGCGAAATATGCATTTTGCAGAGATTGACCAATCTTCTTTCTTTTCCCTCAGCACCACATTTTAGAACTGATGCTATGCTAGTGTTAAAACTAAAAACAACTGCATCGAGGCCAGATGTACCCATTTTTATAAGATTTCAATCTAACATCGACGCCAAATAATTTGATGTTGGAATCAACGATGAATTTGTGCAATCGTCTGCTAAAAATACAGGGAAAGAAATATTGGATGTTTGCGTTAAATCTTCAGAAAATCAACTTCGCAGGGATAATTATAGAGAACTACTTGAGCTAACATTTATGTTTCTTAATGCAGCTTCACCTCGGAGCATATTCTTTCGTTACTCAGGTGCATTTCACCATGCAAGATGTATGTCAAAGGCACTTTATACTTTAAAAATATTTACATCCCAACAGTTCTGACTCTAAGCATTTTGCTGGTTCATTCATTTTGACACGGTATCGCACGAAAAACTATAAATTAGAAAACTATGGACTTCGAGGTATGCGAGGGATTATCCGGCTGGTAGAACTTAAAGTCAGTGAATAAAAACCAGTTACATTTGGAATTCCGCAAGGGTAGGTAATAGGACCTTTGCTATTCCAAATATATATTAATTATATGCTGAATATCAGAGTCCCTGGTCAGACCATCTCCTTTGCCGATGATACCGTTCTATTTTTTTCTGATGACAAGTGGGATGGTGTTAAAAAGAAAACCTAGGTTAACTCGCCGAAACTTCAAGTGAAGTAAAAGCCAGGAAAAAGTTGAAGGCCCAAGGCGTTAACACTGCCTTAGATTAGGAAGAGTATAACAGACTGACTCGAAGAATTCAGAAAAGATAAGATTCCTATTTGCAAAACATCTGTAAAGACCTGAACCTGCTGACCACAATAATAGCAGAGATCTTTTCCGAAAAGTAAGAGTGATTACACATAAATTTATACAAAAAACGTGATCAATTAAGGACTCCACCGGGACTTTAAGAACTAATAAGGATCAGATCACTGAGGTTTGGCGCCAATATTGCGAAAAACTTCTTGAAATAGACCATCCAGAGGTAGAAATTGACTGGCAACGGGGCTACGAACACGAACCTTAAAGTAGATAGTGGAGGCAGCTATACAAAAACTAAAAACTGTCAAATCAACTGAGGTCGATAATATCACGATCGAGGCGCTTAAGTTAGTGGGTGAAAATGGAGTGAGAATCCCTCATAGACTATGCCAAAGAATATGGGAAACGGAAGTCTGGTCCGACGATTGGAGAACCTCAATCTTCGTGCCACTACATAAAAAGGGAACGACAGATGTCTGTGATTGTTGGCACTAATATCGCGCGCCAATAAAATAATGGTGTATATTCTTCAGTCCAGATTTCAAAATTCAACTTGTCGTGACAAGTACCTCCTGAGAAAGCAGGCTTTGTTAAAGGACGCGGTACGAGAAAGCAAATACTTATCGAGAAAGCAAGAAAATATTACGTGCCTATATACCCTTGTTTCGTAGACAACCGTAGGGCTTTTGACAATGTGGTATGGCACAAATTGTAGACTCTATAATTGCCAAACCTCTGGTATTTATCATCCACCGACTATATGAAGAAAATTCTGCTTTGGTGAAAGTAGACAATACTAACTCCGATAAATATAAAGTCGGCAAAAACGTCAGACAGGGCTGTGTTCTGTCACCAATCCTCTTTAATATCTATAGTGAACACGTAATGCGATGGGTGCTGGGGACGGGCACGGTGGAGTAGCTACAGGCGGAACCAAGATATCTAACATAAGATTTGCAGATGATACCACATTAGTTGCAGCAAGTGAGGATGAGCTCATACATCTGTTGGACAGGCTTCAGACAGCAAGCTCTAATTATAGCCTCAGTGTAAAAAGCTCAAGAAGATATTATCACATATCACGCATCATAACATTAAACAAATTCTTACAAAAGAAAACGACATAACCGAAAATGAAAATGAAATTGCAGATGTATTCAATGATTTTTTTCACTGATTTGGGACCAAATCTTGCAGAAAATATGAATAAATCTCCTATATTACCTTCTAGTAGCAATTCAGTAACATTCTATTTATCTGTTACCAACTGACAAATATGAGATAGCATAATAAATTCATTTAAAACTAATAAAGCATCAGGCATAGACTTAATAAAATTAGAAACCCTAAAATAAATTGCACATGAAATCTCTGCACCTCTGACTTTTCTTATAAACAATATTATTGAATCTGGTATATTCCCTGATGAGTTTAAAATAGCGATTATAAAACCTCTCCATAAAAGCGGTGATAAAACCAATACCACGAACTTTCGTCCTATATCATTAATCACAAACTTGGCCAAAATTAGAAAAAGTGTTAGAAAGTCGCATTCAAAATTATTTAAAAAAATATAGTATAATTTCTGGGAAACAATTTGGCTTCCAGTGTGGGAAGTCAACTCAAGTCTTAAATAAAAGAACACCAGGTTTATGTATATTCCTGGATCTTGCAAAGGCCTTTGGCACTGTAGATCACTTACAGTTGCTGGAGGCGTTGCAAGATATAGACTTTAGAGGTAAAGCATACAATCTCATGGCTAGTTATCTGGATGGAAAGAAACAGTTTGTTAGGGTTAATTCTGAAATTAGCAAGGAAAGGATAGTACAGTGCGGAGTCCCACAAGGCATAGTCTTGGGACCGATCTTATTCATAATTTATATTAACAACCTGCGTACCTTGAATAGTTCTGGATCAATTATAAGTTTCGCTGACGACACTGCGATATATTATCCTGGGAAGACTTGAAATATAAAGAAGAGCTTGATCTCATCAAAATAATAGATTGGCTTTCAAATAAACTCTTAACAATAAACATCAAAAAAACCATTTCTTGCACTCAACGTACATTACCAAACTTTAATAGACTAAATGTTAATTTTAACGGTAACACAATAGGAATTAAAGACACCGAATGTATCAAATATCTAGGGGTTAATATTGATAGGCATCTACAATGGGACCGCCTTATTAACAGCGTTGTAAATACTCTAAGAACACTTTTATATAAATTTTAATACTTCAGACTTATATTAGACTTACCTCACTTAAAAATGCTGTATTCTGCCCTAGTAGAATCATGAATAACATACGGAATATTGAGCTGGGAAGGAGTAATGCATAGCTGTCTAAAAAATTAGATATAGTGCAAAAATATTTTATTAAAATAATATTTAACAAAAAACGCACTTACTTTACTAATGCACTGTTTTCTGAAATAAGAATTTTTGACGCTCGGCAACTCTTCTTCCAAAAAGTTATTATTCATCAATTTGAGAACAAATATAACCTGTTATACCCAGAACACTCCTACCATACTCGGAGTAGAATTAGTGAAACTGCTAGGACACAAACTTCACAAAAAACAATTGGGCAAAGGTGTTATACTTACCTAGCGCCGAGATTGTATAACAGCCTCCCTAAGCATATCATCTCTAAACAAATTCAAAAATCTTTATCAGGCCACGGATCGTACTTAAATACACAAAAGAGTCGACATAAACAATTAAGCACCTACTAAAATAAATATAAAATAAACAAGCTAAAAATGTACTCTTCGCCAATTTACTGAGCTTTTTATATATAATTGTTACACATTCTATAGGATACTCTTCGCAGTTTTCTTCTAAATAATGTTAGTTTTTGGACATCCTAAATTTTGTGGTACCATCTTTATTGTGAAAAAAATTTGATTAAAAAAAAATGAAAAAAAAATATCCAACCTGTGGGATTCGAACACGGGACCTTTGGATTGCAACGCAAAGCAATTAATCAGTCAATAAATAACAAGTTTATTAAAATTAGAGGTACATGAATGTGCCTCCCCGGAATCTGGCCCGGAGCCAGCCAGACAACCACGACGCGCGGCGTCGTGGTGGGTGTCGGACTGGACGGGGCAGGTCCGGTTTGGCTAAAGCTGAATGTAAAAGGTTAAAACTCCTGCCTAAGAATAAAGCTTAAAATTAACAATTTGGATCAATAATAGTACACAAAAATACTTAAAAAATAATTAAAATTAGCACTTTAAAAACTAGCGGTTTCGCGCACAGACGAACACTTTGGAATTTTGATTGCTGAAATGGGAAAACAGAACTCAACGAAAAAACCCGTTCGAAGCAATTCCACCTTGGTTATCCTGCCAGGAAAGTGTGGTGGATAAAAGGTGTGGTTTAAAATATTTGGATTTTTAGGGAATTTTTCGGCCTAGACGGAATTTAGAAACAAAATGGACAAAAGAACAAAAAGGACAAGAACAAAATTGAACAGAGATAAGAAGAGGGGGTTGTAAAGTTATACATTTGAGGAAAGGTAAAGAGTAGGGTAGAGATAAGTTATAGTAGAGGAAAGTTTGGCTAAGGGAGTTGCCGGAAAATAGGCAACGCCTGGTATGGTAGAGGGTGTCTGATATCGAAAAGTATTGCATTATGCTGTCTGATTCGAGTTATGTTGCGAGTTAGCGGACTATCGCCCAGTTTGAATTGATAGAATTTTTGTGAAATTTCTTGGACGTAGTCCGCTAGTGGGGTTATGTCGTGGCAATTTGCGTATAGATCTCTGAGGGAGGTGTACCTGTCCAAACCAGAGATGAGGCGCATAAATTTATGTTCAAGAACCCGAAGTTTTCTCATTGTCGTGGCCGGGATGCTGCACCACCACCTATTGCTAGAAAAATTGATTGTCTGTGATATATAACTTTCGACATTCATACATATTTCACTTCTATGAAATATATATTAGTAAACTTCATAAACAAAAAAAAATTATTATAGAAATAATATCTCGTAAGATTTCCATTTTAGTACAAGCGACAAAAATTATGAGAATTCTTCCTCTAACTAACGCTAACTCACTTTCTAAATTTCAATACAATCGGACTAGTCTTTCTTAAGTTATCGTGCTTACAAGAAACGTGACGGACGGACGGACAGACCGACATTTTGAAAGTTGTTCAGAATTCGTTCACTAACACAATAATACGAAAATTTTTTCTCTGCGAGCGATATTTATGATTTTAGAAATGTGCCGATCAATTACAATATGCTCTTCGTTTTTGCGAAGAGTATAATAATAAATAAATTGTCAACATGTGATTAAGTAATGTACGCCCACTTACAAGGTTTCTTTTGTGGGTTCTTCATGTTTGTCTACATGCTGATTAATTGTATATTGTAATTGATTTTATTTATTGTAGTTTATTTAAAATATTTTATTATATTTTATACTTACCATTGCATTATCTAATTATAATAATTGTCAATTTATGTACTTATTATTTGCTATTACTTCCACATCCAGTGGAAGTATAGTAACGACAAAAAAAAATTTGAAAATTTTTTTTGTTCAAATAGGCTTAGAATGTCATGAAACGTCGAGATTTTAAATTTGGGCGAAAAAAAATTCTGTTTGTCTGCCTGTCGGTCTGTCTGTAACTTTTTTTTGTGCGCACGATTACTCTGGAACCGCTGAAGATACTGACTTGAAATTTGGTACACATATGTACTTTAACGGGATCTGGAACTAGATTATATTTTTATCTTATTCCGTCGAAGGGTTGGGGGGGGGGGGGGGTAAATTGGGGTAAATGGGGGGTAAATAGCTAAATCAAGCAGGTAAGGGTCCATAAAATTGGCATTTAGTATATACAAGGGAAGCTAAGGTTTCAAAAAATTTTTTGGCATTAGCCACTCCCATTACCACCCCCACCCCATTATTTAAGGGGATGGAAAAAAATTGTGATTTAGTGTGTGTACAAGAACCAAAAACCTCAAAATATTTTTTTACTTCATCCACCCCCACCCCACTACCGATGTGGGATATCATTTTATGGGTTTTTGGGTAGACGATTTGAAATATTATATTATTAAAGTTCCATAAGCAATTATTTCCACATACAAAATTTTTTCTCTGTGAGAGACTTGGATAGAAAATCTGGATGCGGAAGTAGTTATTCCTTGGGCAGCGGTTTTTTTTATGTAAATAAACATTATTATTATTATTACCACAGGCTATTTCTGGTTTAAACTGGCTGAATATGTAATATTGGAGGAAATTACACTTTTCTTTAGTTCATCGCTTGATATCTATATCGGTACCATCTTCTCTCTCTTGTAGGTTTAATATTAGATCAACAGTGCATAATGCCTTCGCTATAATCATTTGTGTCACATTTAGTCTATGTAAAACGCGGGATTTGACGCTCGGAATGCCCCCCTCATCGGGACCACTTGTATTTTATGCTTTTTGGGTCACTGATCATGAAAATCGGGCTCTAAAAATAGTGCGTCACTCCCAAAAATGCCAAAACTCCCCGTTTTTTGCGTTAATGTGAATAATACTGTAAAATAATGTTATGAATGTGCTAATTGTAATATTTTGCCAGTTGAGTATGTTCATCTAAAATAAGGACAAATTCTATGCTGAGGGTTAACCAGAGGGAGTAAAGCTACCCCTAAATTGACGTAAAATGTAAAAACGATGAATTTTTTTTTCCTCTTTTTGATTTGAGTTTAGATGAATGGGGATTCTACAATGGAAGAAATTTTTTTTCCAACACTTCAGAGGTGAAAACTACCTCTATATCGCTTTCAAATTGAACGTACGGTTAGAAAATAAGTAGATATGTATACTCTTTAGTTTGCTTGTAATTTCTGATAAAATTCCGTCGAAAAAAATACTAAAAAATTTTTAAATAGTTTTTAAATATACTTAAATACGAAAATTTTTTTTACCATTTTTCTCGACGGAAGTTTATTAGAAATTACAAGCAAACTAAAAAGTATACATCTCTACTTATTTTCTAAGCGTTAGTTCAATTTAAAGGCGATATAGAGGTAGTTTTCACCCCTAAAGAGTTGGAAAAAAATTTTCTTCATTGTACAATCCCCATTCATCTAAACTCAAATTAAAAAGCAAATGAAGAAAAAATAAATCATCGTTTTTCCATTTTACGTCAATTTAGGGGTGGTAGTTTTACCTCCTCTGGTTAACCCTCAGCATAAAATTTATCCTTATTTTAGATTAACATACTGAACTGGCAAAATATCATTACATTCATAACATTATTTTACAGTTTTATTCACATTACCGCGAAAAATGGGATGGTTTTTGGCATTTTTAGGGGTGACGCACTATTTTTAAAGCCGCGGAACTCCGATTTTCGTGATTAGCGACCCAAAAAACATAAAATACAAGTGGTCCCGAGGTCAAACCCCGCGTTTTACATGGACTAATTCAGAGGTACTCTGCTGCTGCTTTTCAAAACTATTTTACCTACTGTTCAGCTAAGTTTTATAATGCTCTCTGCTCTAGATTAAAATCTATATTTTAAAGCAAACCTAAAACGATTTCACTTTGAAAAGCAATTAATGAACAAAATAGTTTTTAAAATTGAGTTTTAATAATCTCCAGATAATGGCAACATGGTTGGCAAAACACGCTTCGAGTGATAGTATTGGAATGTAGTGTTCATATATTTTGGTGTTTGTGGAGACTACTTCAGAGGCAACGTCACACCGAAGTTTCCACCAGGACTTATACAGTATCGGAAGGTCCTGGATTAGGTATTGCATAGTTTCAACGACTTAACCCACCACCCACAATAAAGGCATCTACCAGTGCTCAAGAAGAGGGGCAAACAGTGACACGCGCATCAAGAAAATTGCTATTAAAAATTTCAGTACCATTTATTCAAAGGATGTAGTTGGCTCTGTCCAGCATATGTAATATTATTACGTGCTTTAATAACTGAAATTATTTAACCCGTTTTACTTCCAAAACGAGTCAAATAATTCTTTACATTTCCCGCATACAGAGCTGCACATGTGGTAGGGAAAGCAGGTGGCACGAGTAGGATGTGTTATACGATAAAAAAGAATAGCCTAGTTGATTCGCTCTCGCTTACTCGTATTGCCGTACCTAATCAAACGCTTGCCTATACTGTATGTGCTTGTAGTCATATAAAAGAGCAAACAATCGAGAGAACACTTTGTGTCGTTTCAGTTGTAGATTGTCTAATTGCTCTGCGCCGAGTTGGTCTTTCTTCACTTCAACCTAAAAGAACTTTTGTGAATTATCCTACGACTAGTTGTTACCCAGAATTCTGCAATGCTTGTGTTTTCCTGGGAGCTAATTTCTCTAAGGGTTATAGCCTATATATTTCAGACAGGCTTCCCTTTGGAATTGGCGATTGTTTACTATACATGTGGTGTGTTTATGTTTGCTAGTACATAATACAATATTACAATTTACAAGGTAAGGTAACGATTAGTAATAAGCTAGAGAAGATAATTATAGATAAAATTTAAAAGCGCGAGTTACCCTATTTGCGGAAAATATTTCACGAAACAAAATGTCAAAATGTCAAAAATATGAATAATGACATTTGATTGGTGCAATGTTGTGAAAAAACGGGCTCTCATTGGCTATAGCGTTAATGAGTGAAATAATCAGGATTAAATTCCGATTAAAGAACTTATATCTAGATGCATAACAGGCTATCTTTTCACTATATACCTTATTGTTTGCTCCTAACATAGTCACATTATATGTCCATTAAAAAGAATAGATGAACATCACATCCCATAGGCAACAGTGGCGTAGTGTGTGTAGAAAATGTGTAGAATGGTAAATATTTTCATTAAAATGAATTATTGCAATTCCTGCATTACCGGCTCTTTATACAACGTGATGTAGGCATACGATATCACAGTAAGATAATACAGTAAGATAAATATGTATTGAAATGATAATTGCTATTCACTTTATAACTGTAAACTGAACTTCATCATGTTACGACTATGGAACGATCGTTTTTCTTCTTTTCTAAACTGCTTCCTGCAAACGGCACAGCACTTCACTATTTTGTACTAAATATATTGTCACTAAACTGTGTAAATATGAATAGAGAATATTATTTATGTATTAAGTAAATCACAATAAAAAGACTTCTTCCCCACATTTTGATCGAAAAACACTTATTAACATTAATGGCGGACACTGCCAAAAGTATGAAACTGAGATTATGATAATCGAACTGAACCGATCGTGCCCGAATCGGCCGCGAATAGATCGACTAGCCAATCAAGAACTTATGGGAAGAAGTGCCTTAGATTGTAACTATCTCAGCAACATACAAATCAGTACAATTATGTATCTAGATATAAGTTATTACTCGGAGGGATTAAAATAGGGTAAGGGGTCCATAAATTGAACAAACGAGTAAAAACAGTAAAAAATGCTTAGTTACTTTTTGAAACAATTAAAATTTAGTTGCTGAATATTGTTTGGTGGATGATTATAAAAACTAATATGTAACGAATTGTCCTCTAACTTAGTCAATCTATACCTTATAGGCTTGATGAGGTTATAGCACCTCTATAGTATTATGATTATGTGAATCTTTTGTTAAAGAAGATTTGGTTTTATGAATTTTTAAGATATGTTGGAAAATTTTAAGTGAAGGGAGTGGCATAATGCCCAGTTCATTGAATAAGAGTTTACAATGGTCTCACGATCCTGCACCTGATATTATCCTTATAGCTTGTTTTTGCAATCTAAATATTTTTATAGAATGGATCGAGTTACTCCATAAAATTAGACCATACGTTATATGTAACTGAAAAACTAAGAAATAAGAAGTTATTACCTCAGAATATAAAAAAACCTAATTGCTTTAGTGAAAAATTTTGCGCCATCTAATTTCTTTCATAAATAAAATCGTTTATTATATTTTCTTGAAGCATGTAGATAGGAGGAATTTAATTCTAAAAAAAATAAGTAATAACTGTTTTAAAAAGTAGAGCTGATTTTTCATGCAGGTAATGAAACATTCGAGAGGCAAATGACGTAAAGGTCTTGTTATAAATCCAAATTTACATTTTCAGATAATAATCTAAATCAGTGTCCATTCATTACCCCTATTTGTCCTGCATAGCAGGATAACCCTAACCCTTTATATTGTTTGTCATCGACGTATATGTAATTTGACTACTTTGTTAGATCCCTCTAATAATATCTGTGTAGGAACGTGACTATAAAACTGAACTCTTTAGATAAATTAAAGGAAAACTAAATTAATTTTTTTCTTTTTTTGATGTTTCGAGTCGAAATGTGGTAAACATGTTCTGTTCCGTCACATTTTTTTTATTATGTTAGGTTGACCATCCTGTATTCTCTTTCATGTTTTTCTTCTTTGACAGTTGTATTATTAGCATGCAAAATATTATCGTCCTTCGTCGAATTTTTAAAATATTTTTTTGGTGAGCACCCGGTATACTTTTTTTCATATTTTTCTTCGTCGACAGTTATGTTAACTACATGTAAAATATTACCGTCCTCCTTTTCCCTGATTTTTTTTTTCATATTTTTCTTTTACAGTTGTATTATAGTGGGGGATCTATACAACAATAACTATAAGAAAACTGCAAATTGTGATAAGAACATGCCCTTTGGTGAGAATGTAGATTAAGGTTAGGCAATAAAAATAAGATGGAGAGGCAACGTCCAAAGTTGTTATAATCCAAAATGGCGGCTATTTTTCGAAATGGCTACCCGTATTTTGTTTTTGCTACATGTTCTTTGATACACATGATGCAAAATAGTGTTTTATATCAATTTATATGTTTTAGGTCTAGAATAAGTAAATAGATTAAGTAATAATGTATTAAACGTAAATTTATTTACACAAAGTGTTAATTCATAAATATAACAAACCAAAAAGTACACTTTTAATTTTATAAGTTCTGCAGAATATTTCTACCAACACCATTGTTATTGTTCACATTCATTCTTGCATTTGCACAATAATGTGCACGATAAACCAGCAGTTCTGCAACTGCACTTATTTTTGCAGATTTTGCAAACACATTTTATGAGTTCGTTGCAGGAATCAGAAATTTCTGGTAATTCCGACCATGTCAACTGCCAAGATTCATAATGCAACCACCATCCCCAATCGTTTGGTGATGGTACACATATTGTGCGTTTATTTGCTTGTCCCCAAATGTATCCAGCTTGGAAAGCACTACGAAATACTTGTTGTAGTAATGCACCCTTTGTTGGTGGAAGACTTTCTAGTGGACGATTTTTGGTCATGAACAATTCTTGTCTTGCTTCATTAATACTGACCTTGTCCCTAGTTGAACAGTAAAGGAGTACTACGTACCTTTCAAATATGTCAACAATTTCATTAGGAATTGAATTATGTGGTTGTGAGATGAACGAAAATGCAATAGTAGCTTCTTTGAAGAGCATCCATGTCTTCCAAGTTGATTTTTTGGACTTTGCTGTGAAACTAGGAATGCTACCACAGCCTGTGAAAGCGTGGAATCCTGGTAAAGCAATAGCCTTTTTCATCCAAATTTGGCTTCAGCTATTGCATGAACCGGAATAAATCTGTAATTGTTTCCTGTTCCAAACGCAATCCAAAGTATATCAAGACCCGCTGTTGACAAGGTGAAGAAGTAAGCAATTGCTAAATCTAAGACATCAGTATCTACAGTGTAGCAACATTCTTGTAGCCGTTTTCTACCAAGTCTTGGAGATGCAGTATTATTCTTGTGTCCGCTTCTTCATGACCAGTACAAGTAGCATCTATGAGGGAAGTTTGTGCATTGATATTTCCTTTGACGTCTTCACCTAATGTTCTTACAACCTGTACGTTTGTGATGGTATCTGCAGATAGATTTCCAAGTAGACTGAAGAGCTCTCCTTTGTTCTTTGAATTTCTCAAGAAGCCGTGCCAATTTTTAGGTATAGGTACATGTGGAAGTACTTGTTTCCTAGTTACCGCCCCCTCTTCTCTCTAGTTTCACCTTTGATACTTGGTGTAACTATCTATCCCAAACAAGATCAATTCTTCGACGTCCGAAGGCTGCGATATCCTTACGAATGTGAGGGAGAAATTGGTTTGCATAATAATCAGCAAATGTCTTTGAAGCCTGTGGCCTCAATATGTTAGTTAGAACTGCACCATCATAAACTAAAGCGTCACAGGTTCCTGGAAAAGCATGCTCATTTATGTTTACAGTGTCTTCCAAAATGTGCGCAAGGTCAGATTTATTGCCTAATCGAAATTTACCATTACTAGAAAGTGCAGGTGAAAATGGCTGATTCTCATGTTTGAAGAAATTCTTCATATCTAACTAACGATTCTGTGTAACTATAAGGAGCCTGGAAAACAGCTGGACATCTGCTTTTAAAATCTTGAGTGTACTATTTTTCTTGCTAAGGTTACCTCAGGAGTACTGAACAGGGGAACGTTGTTCTTTTTCAAAGGTTCAAATATTGTTGAAGAGCTGTTTATTAGTCGTTCCTCAATGAAAGTGTGGAATAACTTAACACCAGTTGACTCTGCTGAATTAACTGTTGCATTAACTTAAATACATATAACGCACACTTTTGCATGATGTGTATGAAGAAAAGTGTAGCAAAAACAAAATGCGGGTAGCCATTTTGATACATAGCCGCCATTTCGGATTATAACAACTTTGGGTAATGCCTCCCCATCTTATTTTCATTGTCTGACCATAACTTAAATTCATACCAAAAGGCTTATTCTTATCACAATTTGCAGTTTTTATATACGTAGCTCCCCCACTATTAACTGCATGCGAAATGTTATCGTCCTCCGTCGCATTTTTTAATTTTTCTTTGGGTGATCAACCTGTATATATGTTTTTCTTATTTTTCTTGTTTGACAGTTGTGTTAACTGCATTCTAAATATTATCGTCCTCCGTCACATTAAAAAAAAATTTTTGGCTGACCACAATGTATATTTTTTTTTCATATTTTTTTCTTTTCTGACAGTTAAGTCAATCATGCTAAATATAATAGTGCTCCGACACATTTTTTTTTAATTATATTAGAGTGACCACCCTGTATTTTTTTTCATGTTTTCCTTCCTTGACAGTTGTGTTAACTACATATATTATTGTGTTCCGTTATTTTCCTTAATCGTGTTTTTTATGGGGTTCACCCTGTATATTTTTAACGCAAAAATATATTGAAAATACTTAAATCATTTATTTACATTTAGTCACTCACACTTTTTTTATTTAATATGAAATTATCTCCTTTCTGTATATTGGTACCTTAATCGGGTCACGCTAATATACTACTTAGGAAAACACTTTAAAACACTCATTATTGGAAAACCAATCAAAACAACTACTCTTCTAGCTAATACTGACGGAGTATTGAATTACATGACAGGGTTCCTAGCATTTTAAGGCAAAAAAAATATATGAATTGTAAAAAATAAATAAAGAATAGGCTAGGCTACTCACACTTTGAGAAGTTTTGTTGTATTTGTTAACATGAATGTGTTTTGTTTTACTATTTAAATCCCATGTGATGAAGCAAAACACACCTAAATAGTCCTGAGGTCAATAAATCGTGACGAAACGTCTACTATTTAAAAAAGTCTTTTCCCAACAACTCCGGTCTATGCCCGTCAACCGTTACCAGTCTTATTAAGTTAACTTTTTTTACCATAAAATCTATTTGGTGATCCCAGATAAGGAGAGGATCTAAGTACACTCCAAAAAATTTCGTACAGTCCGGGTTTTTACGCTGTCTAAATTAGAGTACGAAAATACCATGTTTGTTGTTTTTTCATTATTTAGTAGTAGTTTATTTGCTGTGAACCAGTTTTGAAAATCTACTGCTTTATTGGTCATATCATGCAGTAAACGCTTTAAGTTATTATCTTTAGTGATTATTGTAGTGCCATCGGCATATAATATAGTACTACAATTTAAATTTGCGTGAATTAAGTGGTTAATATAAATAATGAACAACGCCGGTCCTAGTACAGATCCCTGTGGTACACCGTGATTGATTAGTAAGTAAGTTGTTATGATCTTTAAGCTAACCTCATTGAAACCATTCCACAGAAATGTAATTTGTCTAACAAGATATCGTGAGAAATACAATCGAAAATTTTACTTAAGTCGCAAGAATTGATACCTACGTAGTTTTTATTTTCGAATACTTCTACAACATTATCTATTAATTTTAAAACAACTAGAGAAGTTGAGCGACCCTTTCTGAAACCTAACTGAGTATCAATCAACAGGGCAGGGCGTTTTCTTCAAAGTATTCAGAGATTTGTTTTTTCAGAAGGCAGACGGACAAACGAACATACTGACAAACAGACGGGCATACGGACATTTTAAAATTATTTGGAATTCTAGAACTAATATAATAATATGAATTTTATTTTCTCTACGAGTTATATTTACGGTTTTAGAAATGTGTGGATTAACTGCAATTTTCGAAAATTAAAATTATTGATACGGAAAAAATGTATGTCAAATTTTTTGTAAAAAATTTTATAAGTTTTAGTTTGTATAGCAAACATAATTTCGATATCTCTAATAGCGAGATATAAGCAAAAAACTTAATCGGAGCATCATTTTTCCAAGATGGCGGCACGAGCACAAGAGATAGAGTTGGGAACTTTTAGTATGTTTAACAGTGGGCCTGATTGAATATCTCTGCCAAGTTTAAAAACTTTATCAATTTTTTCCCTCTAATTTTCCCTATTTGACTGGAGTAATAAGTTTAGGTTCAAAATTTTCTAATGACACATATTCTTACTATATTGTCTAAATTAGGTTAGCTTTCTCTAGTCTAGACTTTATGGAACTTGCATTCTGCAATTTGCAATGTTTTTTTTTGCATTTTGCGTCATTTTGTTATCGGACAACTCGATTGTGTTTTGGGTGACCTTTTTCTTAAATAAATAAATATTCACGTATATATCAATTTTTCTTCATTTCATACAGCGTCCTTGCTTAAATGCTGCTTATGATAAATCATTTGGTAAAACTATTTAATACGTACATATAATTTGTAAATTTCATGTCTAAAGGTGAACCTATTTATTCACGTGACCCATCGCTAAATACACAAACCCGAGCTATTAGCTTAAATTATCCTTAAACGGCTCATGTCCAAGCCTCCCATTCAAATCGACCATGATTAATCGGAGCTTCTTAAGCCAAATGTAACTGTAATTAATATCAATCAACACTCTAAAAGCCTGAATTAATCATAAGGTGGCCCAGCGATGACCAGTGGTCAGAGAAGGGAGTATGCTTTTCAGTGGCGACGCCATCCAATTTCGTACCAGCGAAGGGGAAGTTTGAAATGTATGTAGTTCTCCATATATAAATCTTCTGTAGTTTAAAAAAGCATGCATGGCAAAACTGAAAAAGATAAAAGCAAATCAATTGTTTTCTTTTCTTAATAATATAATACTAAAAATTAATCATATGAAGTATATAGCTTATATATAAAAATATAAAAGATATAAAAATAATATGATAAATTTTGAAAACATTAGTCAATAAAAAAAGATATTATGAAAACCAGTCAGGATTTAAGGCTGTTCATTCATGTGAGGCATTAGTACAATCCATAATTACATCTTGGCATGAAGCCTTAGATAGAGGTGAGACAGTTTTAGCTGTCTATTTAAACCTTATAGGAGACTTTGAAATAGTGATTAGAAGCATTTTGTCTCAAAAACTAAAATTATATGGTATAGATGTTGTTGTATGTAAGTGGTTTCAATCATATCTATTTAACCGAAAACAAAGAGTTAAAATTAATAACCATGAATCACAAGAAATAATTAGGTGTTCCTCAGGGTAGTGAGCTGAGACCTCTTTTATTTTCAGTTTATATAAATAATATAACTAGTGTATTAAAGACATATAAATTGTATTTATTTGCTGATTAGTATTAACAGTAAAGTCGCTGAATTAAAGTAGCAGAATTATAAGATATTATTTTAGAATAAGAAAATTAAAAATTCTCTGGTGTAGACCTATTTATTAAAGTTTTTGACAACATGCTAGAGAGCATATTAAATATTTCAGTCCATCTTATAAATCATTCCCTTCCTGCCTGAAAACAGTTTGCAAAAGTACTGACAAATCCATAAATATTATCCACTTTATAAAATACTGTCGAACTTCCATAACTGGAAATCTTCTGTATCCCGAAGCAATTCAAAGCAATAAATATCGATTATCTTTACTAAAAAGTTCCCATAACTCAAAGTTTCTCTAACTCGAACTGATTTTTAATCCCCTTGGGTATTCGAGTTATGGAGGTTCGACTGTAATCGAAAAATTACACAGGTCTGCAAAAAAAAAGTCTTGTCCTAAGGCTCTCATCTAACTTTTTAGAAGCATCTTGACGTGCTGAAACCAATTTTGGGAAAAAACTTCTACTGTCTCATTTTTTTCTCTACCACACTTTTTATCCCCTAAAAGGGTAAAAAAAAAGGTCTTGTCCTAAGGTTCTGATCTAACTTTCTGAAGTATTTTGATGCGCTGATGCCAATTTTAGACAAAAACAAATTTATATCGTGTCAGTTTTCCTCCCCTAAAAAGGGTAAAAACGAGGTCTTGCTTTTCCCAAGGTTCTGATCTAACTTTTTCAAAGTATTTTGACGCGCGGAAGTCAATTTTGGGCAAAACTAATTTTTCTATCGGCTCAGTTTCTCTCTACCACCACCTTCATCCCCTAATTTTTTTTGTCTAAAATTAGTTTCAGCGCATCAAATTAGAAAGGTTAGATGAGAACCTTAGAACAAGACCTTTTTTTTGCCCTTTTTAGAGGATTAAGGGGTTGGTAGAGGAAAACTGAGCCGATAGAAATTTTTTTTGTCCAAAATTGGCACAGCGCGTCAAAATACTTCAGAAAAGTTAGATTAGAACCTTAGAACAAGACCTTTTTTGTTATTTAAGAAAGGATATTAACTTTTTTAAACTTACATAGAATAATTAAAAGTAACCAATTTGGGTTTCAAACCAATAAATACACGGCTATTTTTATTTTTTTAGAAGAACTTTACCATAAGAGAAATGGAGCTCACGCTACTACGGCTGTACTTTGTGATTTATCGGAAGAATTCCACTGCGTAAATTACAAAATGCTGCAAAATCTTCAGTGTTATGGATTCAGATTCATTCAATTTTACCTTCCCACTTAAATGATCAAATATGTACTAATAAAGTTAAGATAAGTTACGGAGTTCCACAAAGGTCTGTTCTTGGTCTAGTTCTCTATTTGTTGTATATAAACAACTTGGCAACTATCAATGTAATAGATGTTTTTTGAATTTTGTCGATGACACCACTATTTTGCGACATAATAAAAGTTTGAGGATGTTAAATGTGCTTATCTACGTAGTAAAAAAATGATGCGAATCAAGTTTTCTCCCATTTAATACAGCTAGAAGTATCATAACAGCCATCGGTTGCAACTTGTGTGTGAAATGCAAGTTTTCCTTGTATATCACATTCTGGAAAATAAAACAAAGTGTGTTGGTTCGTAAATAAACATGTAAACAAACAAATAACATTTTCAGGACAGTTTACTTTTCTCTAATAGATTCACAGCTAAGATATTGTTTCCCATTTTGGAGACTGTGCAGTTAACAATTATTATTGAATGATATGGTATACTTATTTTGCAAAAGCGAGCAATAACGTGTAAAACGTGTTTGGGGGACTTTTGCAGGTCTCTATTTGTTGCTCATCATATCAACATCCATTTTCATTTACAAAACGAGGTGTGCTTATTTCATAAAAAACGAAGTAAGTTTGAATATCCATAAAATCTCCGCATCATTCGCCTAACAAGTAATATTAATTTACCCAGACCATTTTCCAGTTTTGCAAGATGGTCTCTAATTTATAATAGTAAAAGAATTTACAACCATCTCCCAATAACAACTGAAAATATCTCTCCCGAGAAATAATTTAGAAAAGTTGTAAAAAAATCTTAATTGACACTATTACAATCATTTGCTATGACGATACATTTTAATGTGTTTATGTGTTTATCATGTCCTTATGTTTTTGGACTTTATAAATTCGAATCCAATGTCAGATTTGCTTCATCGTGTCATGTTTCCTTTTTAACTTCAAAAAATAGACAAAAAACGCTAAAATTACAGTATTTGGGGTTGAACTCTGACTCTTACCACTGAAATGGCTACTTTATGTTGTTTGGGGTTGCTGAGTCCAAGTGCGATGTCAGAATTTCCCCATCAGTTCCTTCCTAACTTCAAAAGATAAGCAAAAAAACTACAAAATAGCACTCTTAATGGTTGAAATGTAACTCTTACCATTGAAAAAAAAATCTTTCTCCTTGCCCCTCACTATAATCTCCCAAATTCATTGGGTAGTAATCAGCATGTGAATGTAGAACATTGTTCGAATTTGTGGTTCATCCTGTGGACCACTTCTTTTAGTTTTGCATCAGACCTTTTGGAGAATTGTTTCTATATAATTTATACTGAAAGCAACCTCCTTCTTTATCTGGAGCTTTATCAAACTGCTTCATTATACCAAGTTTGATATGAAGGGGAAGAAGCAATGCCTTTTTGGATCTACCAAAGGATTTTTAATGATGTTTATTGAATTCGATTTTAACCTTTAGCCATATAGTGGAGAATTTTGGTAGCTTAGGATGTTTGATGAATCACAAGCTGCACTTTCTACATTCACTTGTTGATTACTTTTCAATGAATTTAGGACGTTGCACTGAGGAGAAAGGAGAAACATTTCATCACGACATTAAGGAAATGCAGCATCGATATCAAGGATGGGATGTTAATATGATGGCCGACTTTTGCTGGACCCTGAAAAGAGAATCTATACGAATAGGAGTGAAACGTAAGAGAAAGCCACTCCATAGATCTTTTGAGGATAAAAAAAGTCCGTTGTCCTAAAAAATGTATGTGTAATAATGAGTTATATTTTAGTAAAATTGAAAATAAAGCAGAAGTCCAACTTACATGTATACGATTTTGAAGTCTCAGGTTATAAATTGTAATTTGAAGCTTTTGTCAGCCAATATTTTTTCGTTATGGAGGAACGATCTCCTGATGAGGCAAATTTAACATCGCATTCGGATTCAGAGACCTCAAAAATATAAAGTAACCGTTCTTACAAACTATTTCAGTATTAATAGTTAGGGTTAAACTTCTAATAGTGTCATTTTAGCATTTTTCGTATATTTTTTTGAGGTTAGGGAGGCAACCTGACGTGATGGAACAAATCTGACATCGGAATCGGATGCAGAGACTCCAAAAACATGATATAATGGTCTGCTCTGGTGGACATGTGTTTTATCATATAGTTTCTAAAATATACAACTTTTGTCGCATGTGTTGTGATTTCTTGTATTCTTTTTAAATATATGTAGTGAATAAATGTTTGAGAACTATTTTAAATATACATCAATATCTATCATTTTTATTGTTAGATAGTGTATCAAACATATATTAAGGAAAATGGAAAGTAAATTAAATACGCAATTTCGCAGAAAAAATTGAGCCAAGTCATTTTCAAAAATTGTATTAATATTCATCCTAATACCATTTCTTTTATTATTTATATTCACCAAATAATAATTTTTCCATACGCAATATCTCTATAGGAGTTGACGTCATTTAAATGGTATTGCTGTTATTGGCTACAGCGCGAATTTCATTGGAAAACCGAATTTTCGAATACCAGTAAACACAAATATGTATTCAAAGGAAAGAATAGAAGTTTTAGACCAATAAGCTTCAACTCGATACACTAATTTTTAAATAAAAGCACACAACAGGTGAAATATGAAGTAATTTATGATGATAGACCGGTGATAGCGTTACCTTGAAAATTGTTGGTTTTGTGGACAATAGAATACATAAGGATAATAAGCATGTTATCAATAGAAAACTACCTGAATATGCAAATAAAATAAACTAATAATTTGCTTGCTTTTAGCCACATTGTTAACATTAAATTAAAATTTGTTTTCGAGCTGTTTCGCAACACAGTGATTAATCTGAAGCTATTGACAAGGTGATAATAAAAATATATTAATCGGAAAATTACGATAGGCAGTTATAGCTCGAAGTAGATCAATATTTGCGAAAATTGTATTCTTTATTAGGTGCAAATTATTATACCTATTTGGTTTAACCAAGTAGCTACATTATAACCGGACAAAAATGTTTAATACTCGTTGTCGGGAAAAATGTTTCTAGAGAAATCCGTTTTACAACATGCTGAACTTAAATATCAAATAAAATATTCTGCGTGTGTGTCTGTATTAGTACGGGAGCCAGGGACGCTCTTTTTTAAAAGATCTGCTTAAAATTAATTTTTTATTTTTTGTTATATTTATGCTGTGTTTTCACAAAATCGACTCCTGCAGGCGCACCAGCAGGACAACGCCTGACAGCACTTTTTCGCTTCTCTTAAAGCCATGTCTCGTCGAATGGGCGGCAGCACAAATTTTTTAACAATTTCAAGTAATAAACTACTGTCAAATAGAATTTCAGCTTTAATCGTTTCTGGCAATTGACTTTATTTTTTTACATATTTATCTTAATGACAGGATCACTCCGATCTACAATCATGGTGGCAGAATAGTATTTTAAACAACAAGTTTCGAAAACGAATCTTTTCAACGAGTGAGACAGTTTGAGGGAACAAGCCGAGGGCGAGTCGAATGAGTGTGAAGAGATGTTTTCAAGCGGTTTTTGTTTCTATTTTTTTCTACGACTGCAAGGAAAACAAACAATTTCATAAGCCATTTTTAATAAACTTCTTAAAAGTGATGTGGTTTCAAAACTTCAAAACTGATGTTTAATTGTTAAATAAGTCGGTTACTATGAACCTGAATAGGTAGCCTACTTCAAGGAATACAAATAGAAGGTGTCATTTCTGTTTTTGACAGAACTGCCTGAAAAATATGATGGTACTGTGTTTTTTGAAATTTTGAAAGAGACAGTTTCGAGTCGTGGTTACTATGCATTATTTGTTGTTTTTGAAGGCAGTCATAGAAAAACATATCTGTTTTGTCTCATGTTTGTATATCGTGTAATTTCACTTTCCAATTCTGCTAAATAAATCGATAGGTACCAATTTTTTAATGCTTTATTTATACAAAATTAATCACTTGTTACCCCAATGTGACTGCCTTCGAAAACGACACATAATAATAATAACGCACAGTAACGTCTCGAAACTGTCTTTTTTTCACACGATGTGTGCAAAAATCCAAAAAATACAGTACTGTCATGTGTTTCACACAGTCCTGTCAAAAACAGAACTGACACCTATTAATTGTATATTTTGAAGTAGGCAGCCGACTTTTTTAAAAACTAAACATCAATTTTGAAGTCTTCAAACCACATCACTTTTAATAGTATATTATTCAACGAGCAGTAATGTAGGTAATAACTCACGCAGATGAAGTTTACAGTTAATTCATTAAGTGAGTTTTACCATTACCACAAGTTGAATACTATACTTTATCTGCGATTTAACAATAAATATTAAATTGAGAAAATTTTGTTTAAATTACTCAGTTTGTTTATTAATAAAATTAACTGTAAAATTTAATTTTTGTACACACTTTTATATTTGTTCTGCGATTTTTCGGGTAATAAATTATGTATTATTCTGGTGGTGTACAATGTATATACCCTATTAGTTCATCTTCACTATTCAAATTCATCATTTTTGGCACAATTATTACTCAACTTGATTTGAAAACGTCCAAACTATTCAAACATGATAAATCACCTTCCTTCTCTCAATAATAATGGACCGTTCTATTTCACCGTATCGGAAAAGAATTTCTCTTGAATAGAGAGAAATGTCACGCGTTACGTCGATTGGACAGGCTAGGCATGAAAACTCGTGTGAAAAAATTCGTTTTCGAAACTTGTTTAAAATATTATTTTTCCCCAGTAACCATTGGGTTTGACATCTTACAGCATTTTGGACATGCTTAATTATAAGCATGTATTAACAAATGTCATCAAACCATGACATCTAATAGTATATTATACAACGATGCTATAATGAAGACTACTATTATTGAGGATGGTGATTACAATTCGAGCGAGCGCAGCGAGCGTGTGTTGTAACCATCCGAGTTAATAACAACAATTATAGTGAGTTGTACACTATACTTTGTATAGGACTAACCTGCATATAAAACATAGTGATACATTCTTAATAAGCTCATACAAAATGTTAATTTTTACATTATTTATTTCTTTTCAACAAAATGTAAGTAAGTTAATGTTACTACATTTAACAATCTGAACTGATGAGAGCATATTTTGTGTTATAGTATAGCACTATTTTCAACGGTAGTAATACTATCAGCATTAACCACTCTAGCAGCTGTAGAAGTAAAAGTCGTAGCATTGTTCACTTGCTTTGAAATAGTTTTAGCTGTTGTCATTTTATTTTTAACAGATTGGTTGATGTATCCTTCAGCTACGAGTGAGGACTTCCAACCTCCATGATGCTTCAACCCCGTAATATCGCCACCTCCATCAACGTATAGTGTAGCCGAAGATATCCGAAAGCAATGACCGATGTAAAGTTCAGGATATGGCAAATTCAAATAAGTTGCTATTTGTTTTCCAAGTGCAGTAAACTTATTTTTTCCAATTCGTTGAATGGTGCATTTACATCTTTGGTAATTTAAAAAAAATAAGCTTATTGAGTTACAGGGCCAACAGACAGACCGACACGATAGGCAGACATTTTTTTGCTCAAACTTAAAATATTGACGTTTCATGACATTCTAAGCCTATTTGAATATTGAAAATTTTCAAAAAAATTTTTCGCATCAGTATTCTTCCACTGGACGTGGAATTAATACGCAGACAATGGCATGATAAAGGTATAACAAATCATTGTGTGCCGTGGAGTAAAGCTTTTACTTCATGCATTTTCTTCAAGGAAACCTACTACGCATCCATACTACTCGAGAAAACCCACTGCGCATTCATACTACTTGAAGAAACCCATTGCGCATCCATTTTATCGGAGAAAATCTACTGCGCATCCATACTACTTGAGGTAACCTACTGCGCACCCATACTACTTCAGATACGCCACTGTGCATCCATTTGACTCGAGGAAACCGAAGAAAATAAACACTGTACAGGCTGCATGATATTCTAATTTGATATCGTAGAAGTTAGACACTGACTCGATGACGCGTCTGTGACGCATCTCCTTATTTATTCTTGAAACATTGATGTCAATTTAGCAACGTACTAAAATAATCTTGAAAGGCAGGTACGCTGTTGTTCGTTTGTTCATAGGACTCGAATTATAAGGCAACCTGTAGTGTTTATAAATCTTAAAATTCCACACCTAGATTTTCTATCCAAGTGTCTCAACGAAAAACATTTTGATACTATATTTGCACTTCACTATGTGGAAATTATTGTTTATGGAACTTTAATAACAAAATAATTGAAATCATCTACCCCAAAAACCTAGAAAACGATATGCCACATCGGTAGTGGGGATAAGAGTGGTGGTAGAGAGGAGGCAGAGAGGTAGTAGTGGGGGTGGATGAAGTGAAAGAAAAATTTGAGGCCTTAGGATCTTGTATACATGCTAAATTACAATGTTATTTTGTTCACCCCTTTAATAATGGATAGGGGGTAGTAATGGGGGTGGCTAATTGCAAAAAATATTTTGGGACTTCTTTTATATATACTAAATACCAATTTTACGGACTCTTATTGCTTGATTTACATATTCACCCTTATTTACCCCAATTTATCCCCCAACCCTCCAACGAAATAAGATCAAAATATAATCTAGTACCAGGTCTCGTTAAAATACATACGTGTACCAAATTCCAAGTCAATATCTTAAACGGTTCCAGAGTAAACGCGCGTACAAAAGAAGTTAGACAGACTGACCGACAGACAGAATTTTTTTTATCAAACTTAAAATCTCGACGTTTCATGACATTCTAAGCCTATTTGAACAATAAACATTATTTGTTTTTGCGTTACTATACTTCCACTGGATGTAGAAATAAAAATGACTTAAAGAAATATGAAAAATAAAAAAATATATAATATTTCTATTCTATTGATGTTTTGTTATCATGTTATTATGCACTTTGGTTCAATTTAATTATTTTAATCATAATTTTAGCAAAAATATCAACTTTGGGATACGACGCCGACGTTTAAATTTCACATCTAAACTTTCATTGGAACTAGAAACAACTTTTTCCTGTAACATATTTCCTCTCAAAAATCTCTCAATTTCTTTCTAGTTTGTTTTTGTTGACCTTTTTTGTATAAATGAAATTCTAGCCTCAATCAATAGATACTCCATTATTTAAATTTTTAAAAAGTGCTTAGTGCTTAGTGCTCCTGAATTTAAAGCACTTTTTTTGAGTGCTTAGTGCTTAGTGCTCGCGAGCACTTTTTAGTAGTGCTCGCCCAGCTCTGGTTCAGTTATTAATAATGTTGTACTTAGATCTTTCACGTCTTCAATTTTCATTTCGTAGAACTCATTATTGCGACATGCACCCAAAATTCCCACGATTAATACGACCTTAAATAAATTAATATGTTAGATTTAAGACATTTAGTATCTGGCAATCTTACCTTATGTAAAAGATAAACTCTATCAAGTGCTTGCTTTATAAATACATTAATTCCTTCTGGTGTCAAAGTTTTGGCCTTTTTCGCTCCTTATCCCTCAAATTTTCTTTTCAGAAAAGAATGTAGTTTTCCATACTCTTACAAATCTATGTCGTGTTTTATTTTCAAAACTGCTCTTAGCATGGAATGAAATGACCATAATGAAAAAGATTTGTATCTGTCAGCTAACTCAGCAAAATAGGCTAATAATACATTTTCAGAGAGCGAGTTAGTTTTTTTTCTGAATTCGCCAGTCCATAAAATGTTGGTACGCTTTATCATAAAAACTTTTTGATTTCTGTGGTAGCTTCTGCTCTTTAAGTTATTTAAGTTGTTTCTGGTGGAGTACAGGGGATAGTATCTTCTGAATCACTTTCCATTCTTTCAACCACAAAACTAACACAATCAAACCGAATTCCATGAAACCCGTTTTTACTTTGATACTCTGTTTATACACAGATAGACTGATTCATTCATAATTTTCTAATTGGTACACGAGGGGGTATAATGGCCAGAATTCCCTCATTATAATTCCCTGTGGGATTGATTGAGGGCATTATATACCAAAAATCATCCATTTAATGTTCATATTATTTGTTAGTTATATATAAACATCTCAATTAAAAAAACTAACTTTATACCTTTAAACGTCAAAATTTAAATATCATAACTCCAAAACGTCAATACATGTCTAGATTTTACTATACAGGGTATCCCAAAATAACCGCATTCCCCTTAACGTGCTGATTCTACATGCAAATATAATAAGAAAACTTCATATAAATTTTTTTCCGAAAATGCTTCCTAAAGAAGCTACGGCCCTCTCAATCTGGTAGGCTATTGATTATCTCGGAAATACTTTCAGACAACTTTATGAAACTCTATTCACGATTTTGTATTATTTAGGCTTATATTTGTACAGTACTGACCAAAATTTATTTCATCCATAGGTGGAGAAACGAGGGATAGTTTCCATTTCTTTTATTATTTTTTTTAGTTAATATTTGTATTCTTTGCCCCCCCCCCCCCCGAAGCCGTCTTCCATGAGCCAAAAAATAAAGAAGCAGTACAAAGCAGTATCTAAATTATCCCTTGAAATAAATATTTTGTAATTAATGCCAATATTATCTAATAGAGGAATCTACACACTTCCGTTTTCAACCATTTTCTGAAAAATTTTCCTCATTCTCTGGGGAGGCCGGTTCTATCCCCCCCCCATTATCTGCTATGGTATGGCCAATCAACAAGCTGTACCAGCCGCACAATTGTATGCGTTGCGGTTCCGAGAACGTTTTCCAGACGCGAATGTTATCACGCGCTGTCTCGATCGCGCACGGAACATTGGAAGTTTACTATCAAATGGAAGATTTGCCGGTCGCCACAGAGTTGTTCCAGTAGCTGAAGAAGAATTGATTCTGGATGCATTCTTCGAACAACCAACGTTGAGTATTCGTCGGGCTGCTAGACAGCTAAGGACTACCAGATCCCGTGTTCAACGAACTCTTCGACGCAATGATCAAAACTGTTATCATTATCGAAGAGTTCAACAACTCTTGCCACGAGATCATGAACCACGATTGATCTTCTGTACAAGTAAATTTAATTACTTATGCAGTACATGATAAATTAAAGAAACATTATTTCCAACATTATGTATGTGGTACTTTTTTAATATCACTAATATTGAAAAGTATTTTACCAATTGCAATGACATATTTTGTACAATTATTGTCGCATTCAAATTCAAAAAAATAATACAATACGTGTTGTTGTTGACCGAAATTTAATGTTACAACTTCACAGATCTTTTGGAGAACAAGTTGGCCAACCGTGCTTTCACTGATCTTATATTGTGGACTGATGAGGCGACCACCAATGGGGTATTTAATTCGAAGAATTTTGTGTACCGGTCCGATGATAATTCTCACTTAGTTCGGCAGGGACATTTTCAATACCTGTTTTCCATTAATGTTTGGGCAGGAGTAATAGGAAATCTAATGGTAAAGTAAACTAAAATTTATATAAATTTTAACTAAGTAAATAGGATTTTAGTTGAATTAAAATCTTGTATTTACTATTAATTTTGTAGATTGGTCCAGTGTTTCTTCCTCCACGACTTAATGGATAAATCTATATTAGTTTTCTTCGACAGCAACTACCCCATTTGTTAGATGAAATTCCACTACTTTCCCGTAGGAATATGATTTTTATGCACGATGGGGCCCCAGCGCACTACAGTATACTGGCGAAACGTCATTTAGATAGACTTTTTCGAGGCCGCTGGATTGGAAGAAATGGCCCAGTCAGTTAGCGTCCTCGATCTCCGGATCTAAATCCGATGGACTATTTTGTATGGAGTCATATAAAAATATGGTACACTTCAACGATACCATTAGTGAGGACGACATGCGAGCAAACATAGTAGCGGCATTTGCAACAATCACTCGAGAAATGGCGCAAAGGGCAACAAGTAATATTGTTCGGTATAATGATACCTACATCGAGCAAGAAGGGATGCATTTTGAGCAGCTTTTATAATTTTTTTTTATTTAAGGTTGTTTTACTTCCACATCCAGTTGGAAGTATAGTAACGACAAACAAATTTTTAAAAATTTGTATTGTTCAAATAGGCTTAGAATATCATGAAATGTCGAGATTTTAAGTTTGAGAAAAAAACAATTCTGTCTGTCTGTAACTTGGGGGTTGGGGGGTAAATTGGGGTAAATGAGAGTGAATAGGTAAATCAAGCAGGTAAGTGACCATAAAAGTGGCATTTAGTATATACAAGAGAAGCTAAGGTCTCAAAAAAAAAATGTTGGCATTAGCCACCCCCATTACCACCCCCACCTCATTATTAAAGGGGATGAAAAAAAATTGTGATTTAGTGTGTGTAAGTACAAGAACCAAAAACCTCAAAATATTTTTTTTACTTCATCCACCCCCTTTATCAAAGTCTAACATCACCCCCACCCCACTACCGACGTGGGATATCATTTTATGGGTTTCTGAGGTAGACGATTTCAAATATTATATTATTAAAATCCCATAAACAATTTTTTCCGTATACAAAATTTTTTCGTTGTGAGAGACTTGGATAGAAAATCTGAATGTGGAAGTAGTGATTCTTTGGGCAGCGGTTTTTTAATTTATTTTCATTAAATAATTTTACACAAACAGTGACTTTTTACTCAAATTTAAGTACTTCACTGCCATAGAAGCCATTTATTAGAGCTGTTCTTACTATTTTTGCACACCAATAGATAATCATTAGTAAATCGGTTTTTGACAGTTTTCTTCATTAAAAAAAAGAAGTATTAATGTTTTTGTTTATAGCGAAAGGAATCGTCAATATTCGTTTGAAGTTCTTTACCTCAACAACGGTTTGTCGTACGGCTAATTGTATAGAGAGCTTTTTTACGTAATATTATCCGGGTAATCATAATAAAGTCTTAAAAAAATAAAAAAAATAACTAAAAAATAATCTTCTATGGATGAAATAAATTCTGGTCAGTACTGCACAAATGTAAGCGTAAACAAGCCAAAAACATACTCTTCGCCGGTTTACTAAACTTTTATATAATTGTTACACATTCTATAGGATACTCTTCGCAGTTTTTTGTACATAATGTTAGTTTTAGACATTTTTAATTTTATAGTACGAACTTAGTTGGTGAAAGACTCAGTGTAAAATAAAGTAAAAATAAAAAAAAAACTATACCATGCCCCATGTGGGTTTCGAACCTGGGATCCTTGGATTCCGAGTCAAAAGCGTAAAAAAATGTAAAAAATGTAAATTTTTTACAAAAACATAAAAATAAAAAAAAAACTCTCAAATTTAAATCATTAATAACATTTTCATTTACTGACCGATTTTGTTAAAAAACAATAGGGTTCTTCCCCTGGCTAACACTAACTTACTGTGCAAATTTCAGTACAATCGGACTTTTCTTTCTTAAGTTATTGTGCTTACAAGAAACGTGACGGACGGACAGACGGACGGACAGACGGACAGACGGACAGACGGACATTCTGAAAGTTGTTCAGAATTCGTTCACTAACATAATGATATGAAAATTTTTTCTCTACGAGCGATATTTACTGATTTAGAAATGTGCCGATCAGATACAATATACTCTTCGTTTTTGCGAAGAGTATAATAATGCAAAATCGTGAATAGAGTTTCATAAAGTTGTCTGAAAGTATTTCCGAGATAATCAATAAAAACCTACATTTAGACCCCATATTCAGAGGGCCGTAGCTCCTTTAGGAAGCATTTTCGGAAAAAAAATTATATGAAGTTTTCTTGTTATATTTACATGTAGAATCAGCACGTTGAGGGGAATGCGAGTATTTTGGGACACCCTTTTCCAAAATAAATCATCGGAACAATATGGATTGTTGCTATAGTTTCTAAACTGTCAAATGTTTTTTTAAAAACATTATTAACATAAAAAGTACGGTATAAGAAATGAAACTCGATAATTCAGACAACAAAAGAAAACCTGCCAGCTAACACTTTCTAACTTCGATCTTTCACCTTGGCGCTCTGCGTGTTTCGCCACTGAGGGCAAATAATTTACAAGGATCCCTTGGTGTCCGTCGCAGGACTGTAATGATGCGTATGTTTGCTTAGTGTATATTTGTATGTATAACATATGTAGAATGACCACCGGAGCGGACATTTGCCTAACTGGCGCGATATATCAGGGGATTTACTGGCGGACGCGACCGGCCCCTTCCTGCTCCTGATGGGGGTCCTCTTTAGTTAATGTTGGATAGGGAAATCGCCTTATCTACGACTGCGATGTCTCCGCAATTTCTAAATCTAGTAATCCGTGCGAACGGGTGATAGACTCAAATTACAACGGGTTAGGGAATTGCAGAGAATATATCGTACTAATAACGTACGTACACGTGTGTAATAGGGTGGCTCAAAAAATCAAGTTTAAATTTCTTTTTCTCGCAGCCATCAGATTTGTTCGAAATCCCAATAAAATGATGTCCAACTATGAAAAACATCGCAAAACCAAGACCGTTAAAAAATGGTCTCTAAGTAACATTTATAAAAATTGTTTAACGAAATAAATTTAAAAAGAAAATAAAAAATGCTGTACCTAAACAAATCATTGTAAACAATTTATAGTTTTTGCTAATTTTTAAGAATGTCAATGCAAAACGTTAGGATATTTTTGGTCGCTTATTTCATATTTAAGACCAAAAATTAAAAAAAATAAAATTGAGGACGAAATAGTGGTTTCAGTATAGTGGAGTAAAAAACAGGGGAAAAGTCGCTTCCTTCTCGAGTTTTTTTTTTAATCTTAGAACAAACTGAGACATATACCATTTCGTTAAGTAGGTCGATGTTCATTAGAAATCATGAAATACGACATTTTTTAGTGGTCACGGACATTGTTATTTTTAAAAAGTGTGAAATTTTGTTTTTTTTTAATCATGTTTTTTTGAACATCTAATGCCATATCTCAAAAACGAATGGAGATATCCACATGAACTTTTTTTTGTTATAAAACACACACTTAAGCGCTTCTATCTGTGCATAGTATTGTTAATTAAAACATTTTTAAGCATGTTAAAAACTTAGATAACCTTGAAAGTTCAGAAAATACGCAGTCAAATTTTCACTAAGCTACAAACTTTTTTGTTTTTGGAAATTTTGTATAACATGCTGCGAAGAAAATAAAGCCAAAAGACCACAAAAGTTTTTGATAGCGTAATTTTTATTGTGTCTTTGATAGTTTAGGTACAGTGATTTTTTTAGAGCGCGCGAATTGCAGAAATTGAGTATTAATACGCCCGCGTCCACTAAAACTAACTAGTCTCAGGGTGGTGTACGATCAACGTTATTCGTTTTCGTCGAAGGTCAAATTATAAAACCGCTGCCCAAGGAATCACTACTTCCACTATCCAAGTCTCTCACAACGAAAAAAATTTGAATGTGGAAATAATTGTTTATGGAACTTTAATAATAAAATATTTGAAATCGTCTACCCCAAAAACCTACAAAACGATATGCCACATCGGTAGTGGGCTGAGGGTGGTGGAAGGGGGTGGTAGTAGTGGTGGATAAAGTAAAAAAAAAATTGAGGCCTTTGGTTCTTGTACACACACTAAATGACAATTTTATTTTTTCGTCCCCTTGAATAATGGAGTGGGAGTTGGTAATGAGGGTGATTAATGCCAAAAAAATTTTGAGACCTTAGCTTCTCTTATATATACTAAATACCAATTTTATGGACTCTTACTTGCTTGATTTGCCTATTTACTCCCATTTACCCCCCAACCCTTTAACGGAATAATCTAGTTCCAGATCTCGTTAAAATACATAGGTACGTGTACCAAATTTCAAGTCAATATCTTAAACAGTTCCGGAGTAATCGTGCGCACAAAAAAAGTTACAGACAGACCGACAGACATAATTTTTTGCTCAAATTTAAAATCTCGACGTTTCATGACATTCTAAGCCTATTTGGACAATAAAACTTTTCAATAATATTTTTGTCGATACTATACTTACACTGGATGTAGAAGTAAAATGTGTAACGATATTCTTTCCCTTATTACCACTTGTATTATATTGTAGAACGTATGGCCATTGTGCGAATTGTGCGTGGATTATCTGCTAAAAAAATATCTAAGATAAAAATGCAATCAAAGTTTCATTGTAAAATGGAGTGGATTTTATGTGGCGTAGTAATAGAGGAGAATGATAAACTTGTGCACAAGACATGGAAACTGGGTTTCTATAATTAGGGCTGCGGAAATTAAAAGAGACTTAAATTAGGATATTTTTTTCTTTTTTTGTTACCTAATTTAGGCGAAAAAAACGCGTTTACTCAATTATTGTGTGGATCTAGGGTAAAAATGCAATGCATGGGAGTTTCGGATAGGGACTCTGACACAGTAAATGTCGGATACAAATATTAAGATTGCCACGTTCAAAAAAAAGTGCTTTAAGAAACTGTTTTTTCTATTTAGCTCCAATTATAACGCAAAAAAAAAGAAAACTCGATAGTTTACTTTTTATCAAAACATTCCAAAATTATTACTTTCCCTAAACTTCTGTTTATGGGATTTTATTAGCCCCCTAGTTGCCAACTTTTTTTTCATTTACTATAATATTATTTTTTACCGTTTCCGAGATCCCAATGCAATGCATTTTTATCCCAGATACTCAACTTAAGATTTTTAATTCCTTTTTGCCTTCAACCTTAGTCCTTAATGCGCCACTGGAAAAAATAAGTTATCCTTTCAGATCATAAAACATGATAAAACAGTCCTAAACATAAAAAAATAATAATGAAAAGTTCCGTTACACACAATACATAATCATTATTATTCTTAAGTGCCGCGCGCGTAAGCTTCGACAATTCCTCCATACTAAAATATTCGTAACTAGCAAACTATTGCTAATAATGGAAATATTTTTTTCTAAAAACTTTTTTAGTCTATTCACTTCATTTTCTTCAGAGCATGTTACACAAAATTTTCAAAAGCAAAAAAGTTCCTCGCTTAGTGAAAATTTGATGGCGTATTCTCTAAACTTTCAGGGTCATCTACGTTTATGGCATGTTCACATTTTTTTTTATTAGCAATCCTATGTATAGAAAGAAGCGCTTAAGTGTGTGTTAAAAGAAATTTCACATAGATAGCTCAATTCATTTTTGAGATATGGCAATAGATGTACAAAAAACATGATTTAAAAACAAATTAACTTTTACACTTTTTTTAAATAAGAATATCTGTGACCACTAAAAAATGTCGTATTTCGTGTTTTTATGTGTAAAATGATGTTGTCGGTAATACTATGTCCGATCTTGTTCTAAGCTGATAAAAAAAAACGACACAATTTTACCTGTTTTTCGCTGCTCTAGTAATTAAAAAAAAATAATATAAGTTAATGTTACTATTATAAAATGTTTATTTGTACGTTTATATATTACACAGCCCCACAAAAAAAGGTCCTGATCTGGATGACTGACGATGGTATTCCTATGTATTTTTCGACGCTGAATCCGAATCCGAGGTCAAAAAAATTCGTATACCCTTTAAATTTATGTGCAGAGCCAAAAATATCCCTTAAATCGGGGTGAAGTTATGTATCATTACGGAAAGGAATATGAATGGGCACTTTGCAACCTTGTGCTCTCATTTATTATTGCCCCCCGTAGGTAGGTACGCCTTCTACACCCCTTATATACCCTTCGGGAAGTAGATCTGAGTCATGAAAACTTCTAGCTTACAAGCTCTTGAGAATGCAAGGGAGACATGGTGAATGGTGAACACAGCCAAAGAACCAACCTCCTAGATGGGTGGAAACTACCCTCTGCTGGACGGGGGTGGAGGAAGATGTGGGAGAGCAATTTTTTCTTGTTTTTACTGGGCAATGGTCGCAGTACACTGTGCAGAATAGTCCTCAGCTGCTTTGCCCGTATCTAATGGGTGGAAACTTCCTATTTTGTTCTTCTTCTGTTTTGTTAACGTTTTGTTGTTATTTCTTAAGTTACACTATTGTTGTCCATTTTGTTAACTCTTTGTTGTTATTGTTATGATCGGACCTATAGCAGCAACAGAGAGAGAGTGAGAGTAAGAAGGGGTTCCAGCGAAGCAGGAGTACACGAGTGAGAGAGCGCGGGAGAGCGTAAGAATGGATGACGCATGCCAGATACATACAGAAAGTTTGTGAGATAGTGTCAGAGAGTGAACAAAAATGTATGAGTAGAAAAGCATGAAAAAGAGTGGCAGAAGATCCATTAGAGATCGAGACAGAGTGATATAGCGGGAGGTAAGTTTGTAAGAAAGTGACAGAGCATATAGAGTGTAAGAGGAAGCCCTGAAGAGAGACAAGAATTTTAGGGAACCAGTATGATTGAAGATAAAATGGGGCGTATGGGCGAAAAAGATATGGTATACTGGTGATATCATGAGAAAGTTCATGAAATAGAACAAAGGATATAGGGAGTATGAGGCCGCACAATGGAGATTGAGAGACAGGTGTCGGCGAACGCAAGAGTATGCGACGAAGACAAGAAGGCAGAGAAAATAAGTGAGGAAAATTTTGAAGGAGTGTGTAAGAAAAAGTGTGTGTTCAATTAAAGTATAGAATGTAGAGGTCGGGTAAAAGGTTAAACAAAGCGGAGCAAATGTTCAAGGGTTGGAGAAGAGATAACAGAAGGTGTATGAGAGCTCGATAAATTCCGCACTGAAAAAAATTAATCTTCCCCCATTCTTCTGCGCCTTCCTGTTTCCCACTCATTGAGGGATGTTCTTTACCTGCTTTAAGGGTTGGTCTTGCTGTGCAAACTCCATACCGTTGGCAGATGTTTCTTCTTTCAGATTGAAAATCTCCAGAGTGCATCTTTTCGGTCTTAAAAATTTTTCGTATACTTCTTGTGAATTTGGGGGTAGTTTCCACCCCTTAGACGGATACGAGCAAAGCTGAGGGCTGTGGACTGCGACCATTGTGCAGTAAGAACAAGAAAGATTTGTCCTCCCACATCTTCCTCCAACCCCGTCCAGCAGAGGGTAGTTTTCACTCCTCTAGGGTGTTGGTTCTTTGGCTGTGTTCACCCTCCACCATGCCTCCCTTGCATTGTCAAGAGCTTGTAAACTAGAGGCTTTCGTTATCCTATGTGGTGTAGAAGGCGTACCAACCCCTTCGAGTGGGGTTACGCCCTTGGAAATAATAAATGAGAGCACGAGTGTTGCAAAGTGCCCATTCATATTCCTTTCCGTAATAATACTGATATTCATAACTTTATCTCTATTTAAGGGGTATTTTTGGCTCTGCACATAAATTTCAGGGGTATACAATATTTTTTGACCTTGGATACAGCCTCGAAAAATACATAGGAATATCATGGTCAGTCATCCAGATCACCAGATCACATTGTGGGGCTGTTATAGCATATGCTATTTAATAAATAAATAATTAATATTTAAAAAGATTTAATTCAGATTTCAAAAATATCAAAGATGACATTTAAGAAAGAAAAGTCACATTTGACTGATAGATGACAAAATAACATAACAAAAGAAAAACTCATTTCTGTAATAATATTATCCTTAGTGCGAGCAGGTTATATGTCATTGGTAAATGTCAATAAATTGATCCATTTCTAGTATTAGACAATAATAAATACCAATAATAATTTATATCATAATAATGATTTGGTAAATGGCAATAATTAATCCATTTATGGTATTAACCAATAATAACACAGGCCCACAAAAAAAAAGTTGTCTGCGCCGGGGTACTGACCATACCTATCTCTTGTATTTTGTGCCGCTGAACACGAATCTGACCTTAGTTTTCCCCCTATACGTCAGGTTTTTTTTTTAACAGCAAATAAATATATAAATATCACGATTCAACACGACTTTTTTTGCTGTTAAAAAAAACCAGACGGGTAGGGGAAAAACTAAGGTCAGATTCGTGTTCAGCGGCTCAAAATACAAGGGATAGGTGTGGTCAGTACCCCCGCGCAGACCACTTTTTTTGGTTGCCACTGTGCCACACTCAGTGTGGCACAATCCCACAAAAAAAGTCATCTGCGCGGGGGTACTGACCACATCTGTCCCTTGTATTGCCGCTGAACACGAATCTGATCTTAGTTTTTCACCAGCACGTCAGGTTTTTCTTTTAATAGCAAATAAATATATAAATATTAGACTTTTTTGCTTTAAAAAAAAACCTGATGTATAGGGAAAAACTAAGGTCAGATTCGTGTTCAGCGGGTCAAAATACAAGGGAGAGGTATGGTCAATACCGCGGCGCAGACAACTTTTTTTTTGTGGGCCTGTGTAATTTATCATTGTTTACATATTCATGTAATATTTCAATATAATGGTGAAAATAGAGAAAAGGAAAGTTCACAACCGAGCGTTAAGAGCATCGTGATTGAGCATCTTTCATTAATTAAAAATTAAATGTCAAAATAGCGAACAATTGATACATTGATACGTTGATAAGATGATCTAATATTGCAGGGAGTAATATAAATAGAGAACGCACTCACACATTTACATAATGGGATATGAAATTAAAAGTCTTCTGGAAATAAACTTGAGATTGTCTTGGAAAATAATTCGGAACTCGTAAGTGACTTCATGCCGTATTAGCTGCCCTTATACTAGTAATTCCTCATACCATTAAATATAAATCCCTATTGCAACACTATCAGGTTGCCTATCTTCAAATTAATGTTCATCAGAAGATAATGTCCAAATGTCAAGTCAGCGGACTTCTGTCAAACATTTTCCAAAAACATCATTTGCAATTGTAAAGTTTTAATTTTCATTCATAATACACCTTATAGCTTTTCTGATCCAATAATATAATATTGAATAAAATGTGTTTCAATCACGTTGTTATTTCTTGATTTTCTGATTTCAAATTTTTAATTTTTATTCTGCCTCTAATTATTATCATCAGATAATGCGTGTAGGTCGGGGTCACCGATTATAGCATTATATATGCTATTTAATAAATAAATAATTAATATTTAAAAAGATTTTAATTTAGATTTCAAAAAAGTAATTTTATAATAAATTTGTTATTGATTGGTGAGGAGTTGGAGCAAGTACCACTGCATTTACCGCAGGCTAAGTCACTTTTTCTACAACGTTGATCCACATCATGTTTTGAAGTTGCAAAAAATTACTCTTAAAATATTTTCTGTAGCAGGTTGCTCCTTCCATTGTAATGGGTGGTAGTAGCTTGTTCCTGAGGTAATATGTTATTTCCTAGCCACAACTGAACATGTAAATACATTCTTTTTGTGTGGTGTGCAGCTGCATCAGCTAAATAGATACCAAATATGGCAATTCTACACAGCTACTCATTGTCATAGCTTTGGACTTTGTTCCTAAACGCATAAATATCAAATATATTGAAATTTTGTTTTTATTAACATTCTAATTCATAATTTTGCCTGGATTCGTTGACACTATCAGTATTTTTAGGTGCGTCATACAACCCAAGAATATATTTATAAGCAGCTTCCCTATTTCTTTCGTTCTCTTATTTTCTATTTTATATAATGCAGCAGCATGCATGTTGCAAATCTTTTCTTTCTTCAAAGAATGTAGCAAATGTGTTTTTGCTCTTGTTATAAAAGGAGGATGTAGTGTAGCTGAGTGCTCATGCGAGTTTGATTAAATTCGAGGTTTATCGCGCATGCATCAAATACTCGGATGATTTTGAGTCAAATGAAATAAAACCAAAAAGAAAGAATTTTCAAGACAAATGTATCCAACACCTCCATATTTTTTCTGTATTTCTAAACTGAATGTTATATGCATTAATGGTTGAAAAGGGTCTATTGGAAAGGAAAAAAATATCGTTATTTGTCCAAATTGAAATAGCCCACATTCCCAAAAAAAGCATTTATCGAGATATGTGCGAAAAATTCAGAATTATGCAAAATCACCAAAATTTTCCAAAAATTGTGATTTTCAAACGTGTAGTAGGAAAACGTAGTAAACGGTAAAAAAATATTACCCCGTGGTCGATTTGCAATATGCTCTTGAAGTATACTTATATTTCGTACGCCTCAAACATTTTTTTATATTAAGATTATAAAACTTGCATTCTTCTTTTCCATAATTTTTATGAGATTCGAGTGGCTATAGATGAGGCTGTAATTATTGCAAATGAATGAAGTTGGTTCCATTTCAAAGAAACTTATTTTGCAAGAGAAATTTCTAATATTTTGTTTGTTTAAAGATGATTTTTTATAACTAATTCGGATAAAGACACGCTTCTCCCAAAAATTTGGATGTTTTTGTAGTATACATTATTTCTGAAGTATATGCCATTTAATTAATTGTTTAAAGAGCCATAAAAAAGTTTAAAATAACTTTTTTGTTATAAGGCCAATTTAGAGGAATAAATTCGCCATTTCGATTTTAATAAAAATGCTCTTCTTTTAACAAATAACCATAAACTTGGCCAACTTTTATCGCAGAGCGTTATACTAAAAATTAAATAGTAGGAAATTAAATTATCTTTCAACATTGTGGTCAACATTTTTTTTTGTAAAGCCTCATGCATAAAAATGTGGATGTGGAAAGATGACTTAGGCAGCGGTTTTTTACCTTCGTTTATGGTTTTGCGGGGGTGAGGAGATAACTGTGGAAGTAGCTGATGATAGAAAAATGTTGAGATCTTGCTTTTCTTACACATACACTAACAGTACAGGAGCCAGAGACATTATTTTTTGTGAGATTTGTTTAAAACTAATTTTTGTGTGTGTGTGTGTGTTATATTTAGGCTGTGTCTTCACAAAATCGACTCCTGCAGACGCACCAGCCTACATTGAGGCTCTCCCTAGTTAGTAGTCCCAGAAACGCCTAGAGTCTATCAAAGTTGACCAATACAAATAATTTTTATTTTTAATTTTCCTTACGATCCCTCATGAGCTTCTTTGAAAAAAGTTATTCTGCATTAATAGAAGTTGGTTTACATTTTGATTATCGATGTAAGAAATTGCTTTTTTTCTTAAACCCGAATGAATTCAATATTATAAGTAATAAAAAATCAAAATAAAGCTATGAGAAATTCATGTAAAATTTACACTATGCGTTTTTTTTTAATTTTTTGTAGCTTTATTTTGATTTCTTATTACTTATAATATTGATTTCACTGAGGTTTAAGAAAAAAAGCAATTTCATCATTAATCAAAATGCAAACCAAGTTCTATTAATGCAGAGTAACTTTCTTTCAAAAAAGCTCGTTTAGAAATTTTGTACGGAAAATTAAAAAAATATATATTTGTATTGGTCAACTTTTATAGACTCTAGGCGTTTTTGGGACTACTAACTACGAAAAGCCCTAATATGCAGAGGACTAACGCCCGACAGGACTTTTTTTGGTGTTGACAAAGCTATGTTCCGTCGAATGGCCTGCCGCACAAGTTTTTTTGAACCACTCGCAAAAAAAATCAGCTTTAAACACTTCTGTCAATTGACTTTATTTTAACTGTATAGTTATGTTAACGATAGGAACACGCCGCAGAGTGTGGAATTTACGAGTTTTTTAGGTCAAAATTCGACTACTCCTTTGTAATTTAACCAAAATCAATCTATTTGGGCTCAAAATTTTCGTAATACTGAGCACTTTAATGAAGAACTGCAAATTGCAATCCAGCTTATTTTTGACACATGGCAGATGTCAAAAGTCTGTAATAAATGTGAAAATCCTAAAAAGGCAGAAATTTTGAATTTTTTTGACCATTCTATTTAAGTGAAATAATAAAGTTTGAAAATATGACATATGTATTTTAGTGGAACCCACTTAAGTTTCATTATTAAGTATCTTAGAAAGAAAGTTAAATAAACTTAAGATTCGTTAAATGTTTAAGGTTTTAATTTTTTGAGTTTACTCTTTTCAACCTTGAAATTCAGATTCTGCAAGTCAAAAATAATGATAGAATATGATATTGATGGACTCCAAGGAGTTATATATTACGAAAATTTTGAGCCCAAATAGATTGATTTTGGTTGAATTACAAAGGAGGAGTCGAACTTTGACCTAAAAAACACGTAAATTCCACACTGTGCGTCAGTCTACAATGAAGGTGGCAGGAAATTATTTTCCATCATACTGTAATGTCGATAAAGGACAAAAAAATATCAACTTTATACATGTATAGCAGTGACACTTTTTTTAAATAATCAAAATGCTGCTGCCAAGCGTTGGCCCGCTAACAAATTGGCAAGAGTTTGTTTTGTGGATAGTTACTTTAACCCTTCACTGCATGGTGTCTTAAATTTACAACAAACTAACAAAAGTACACTTAATCGTCACTGAATTTTATAAATCGATTTCTGCATGATGTTGTTTATTTACAACACATATTTAATGTTATATGGTAAGTGGATTATACACTAGATGTCACTACGTATTCACAGACAGTAATTCTCCTCAGTGTTTACATGTGATTAAGAGCTACCACACACTGTTGTGTTTATAGTTTGCAAAATCATCTCACAAAAAGGTAATTTCAGGAAATAAAAATTAGAATACCCTTAAATAAAATTAGTATAGCATGTATTTACATAATATCATTTATTTATTACATTGATAATGAAAAAAATTCTCCATTTTAGCGTTGTTGTAAATTTACAACACTATGCATACAAACATTTTTTTTAGATGTCCCACAAAGATTATCTCGATGAAAGACAATTAGAAGAAATTCTCAATAACCTAACAGATAGCGAGGATGGTTTCGATTTTAGTGATGACGACAGTGTAGCCGATCCCAACTATTTACCAAACAGGGAGGATCATAATAAACGAAGATTTATATGTAAAGTCCGATCAAGAATACGAAGAACTTATCGAGAATGAAGACAACAATGAACCCGAACCTGAACAATATTTTGCAAGTACTAGTGCAGATGAAAATAACCTACAGAATAATAAGTCCAGATGCAAGAATAAGGGAAAAAAGAAGAACGGTAACTTATTTGAGACTATTGGAAAATTTATTTTTATAATAGGCATTTGTGTCTTTCAGATATTGATATCACATGGAAGAAAACAAAACTACTCCTAAATCAGCAGCAGCTTCAACTTCATGGAAATGATTTGTTACCAAATAATATCCTGGAACTTGATGGCCCGAGTTTTTTAACTATTTCTTTACTAATGAAATCTTGCACAGAATAGTAGATGAAACTAATTTGTTTTCGATCCAAAAAGATCCGAATAAGCCACTCAATATCACTGCAATAGAAATTAGACAATTTATTGGTGTCACAATATATATGTCGTTAATTCATTTACCAAATGTTCGTTGTTTCTGGTCAGAAGAACTTGGTTTTGATAAAATTAAAAACATTATGACCTGTAACAGATATGAAAATATTCGTCAATTCCTTCATTTCAACCATAACGAAACAATGCTCCCCGAGATAACCCAGGCTATGATAGGTTACATAAAATTAGACCATTTATTGACAGTCTCAACAAAAATTTTAGATCAATTCTTCTCGAACAGTGTCTCTCTGTAGATGAACAGATATGCTCAACTAAAGCTAGACATTACATTAGGCAATATTTACCCAACAAGCCCCATAAATGGGGTTTTAAATTTTTTGTCTTGTGTGGGGTTTCAGGCTTTGCCTATAACTTAGAATTTTACTCTGGGCAAGAAAATGATCAAATAAAGAGGCTTGACTGTGAACCGGATTTAGGGGCATCTTTGAATGTTGTGGTAAGGCTCTGCCGGGTTGTGCCAAAAAATATGAATCATAGAATCTATTTTGATTGACTATTATACAGCGATTCCATTATTAGTATATCTGTCACAGCAGGGTATCTACAGTTTAGGAACTGTACGTAGAAATCGGATTCCTGATTGTAAGTTGCCTGATGAAAAGGCTCAGAAAAAAGAAGACAGAGGTACCAGTGTAGAATTTGTAGGACTGGTAGATGGTGTAGAAATATCTTGTGTGGCTTGGAATGACAACAAAATTGTCACACTTTTATCCACTTTTGCTGGAATAGATCCATCCCACAAGGTTGTCCGCTTTGACAAGTAGCAGAAGAAAAATGTGGAAGTTAGTTGTCCTTACATAATGAAAGAATATAATCGTCACATGGGTGGTGTGGATCTATTAGATAGTATACTGGGTCGTTGCAAAATTCTCATACGTAGTAAAAAATGGTATATGATAATATTCTACCACCTTTTAGATTTGATTATAGCAAATAGCTGGCTTCTTTACAGACGTGTGGAAAAACAAAAAGGTAATGATAAATATATAGCACTATCTAAATTCAAAACCAATTTAGCACAAGCATTATGTCAAGTGGGCCATAGTAGTTCAGGTACAAAACGTGGCAGACCAAGTTTACCAACAGTTGAAGAAATGCTGCAAAATAAAAAAAAGAAAGGAGCTGCGCAACATGCTCCAGTAAAACAAGTTCGACTTGATGAATTTGGCCACTGGCCTTCTTGGACTGAGAAACAAGTACGTTGTAAATATCCTGCTTGTAAAGGCTACACTCAGACATTATGTGAAGAGTGTGGTGTTGCACTATGTTACTCTAAGAAGAGAAATTGTTTTAAGGAATTTCATGTACAAAAATAAATGTAGCAATTTATTTTAGTTCATAATAAATGTGTGCATTAATGTATGGTGTTGTATATTTACCAAATAAGGGTTTTCCAAAAAAATTAACTCAAAATATTGACAATGAATTTTTTAACTATTTTTTATGTGCTCTTTAGCAAATCTAGAGCACATATATTTTTTTCAAAGGAAAAGAAAAATTCATGCAGTAAAGGGTTAATATGATAAAAAAAATTAACTATGTTTAAAGAAATATAGTAACGAAAAGTGTCGCTGGCTCCCGTATACTATAATAATTTCACAATCGCAATTTATTTCATTTACCCTCTTTAATTATAGGGCGGGGGTGGCTAATGTAGAAAAAAACTGGGGCCTTTGGTTCTTGAACTCACACTAAATTACAATTTTATATTTATACCCCCTTCAATAATGGGGTGGAGGCGGTAATGGGGATGATGGTGAGGGTGGCTGATGCCAAAAGAAAATTGATATTTGATTTTTATATTTGAACAAAAAAGATTTTGAATTTTTTTAACGATTACTCTACTCTCTCTACGTGGATGTGGAAGTAAAAATGGCCTATTCCCAAATTTCTTGCGTCATGAACTTTTTTCGGTGTATTACTACACTATCATTAACGGCTTTAGTCTGTTCCAATTATCTAACATAAAATATACGTTACGCAATAAACCATATATTATTTTCAGACACTGTATGTGGTACTGATAAATTATAGTAGCTAGATAGCAATTTCTATTGCTATCTACATTTTTAGATTAAATCAGATATTATCATCTCCAGATAATGCCCACTTGAATGACGAAACGCCCGCTGAGTACAGTAATCAATGTTTTGAGATTGCAAATACTATTTAATTCTCAGTAATATATAATTTAAAGAAGCCTCTTGAAAAAGTAATTTTGCTCTTCAATAAGTACACTAAACATTTTCACCTTTCAGTCTTTCCATTTGGTGCAAATAAGTGTCGGTGTAAATAAATTACTCGTTTTAAAAAATGTTCACCCTATTTGTAATCAGTCCCACGCACATCTATCTTTATTTCTCAGCTAATTTGCAAAAAAATCAGCTGATTACGCAAGTAGGTACGTAATCAAAATCAACTTATCGACTAGTTAGTTACTCGATTCCTTTAAAACCAACATCTCGTTAAGCCCCTAACAGCTGTAAGTGGCTCGGAGTGTCGAAAGCTTTTACATCTAAAAATATATATAATGAGGCTTTAACTCTATGTAGGGCTTTTATAGATTCTGACGTGGCGTCTTGTGTTATCTGCCTTTGAGGAGTTGCTATGACGTTAAATTATATTTTCAGTAACTTACAGCCATTTAGACATAATATAAATTTGTTGAAGGTAATTGGCCTATAATGCGTTAAAGGAAAAATTAGATGAAAATGTAGCAGAAATGAAAAGAAGGCGGCTGAGAATTACAAAATGTTTCAAATTATGGAAGATTCTCCATTACTGAAAAAGATACTTTCTGTTCCTATAATTTACATGGACTTAACCCTTATTATTTGTGGAAAATTATTTGAGAATAAAAATATTTTTAATTAATTAATGTTTTAGAATACCTATAATTTATCTGGTACATTTATAATCATTCATTGTTATGTACAAGTCTTAATAATAAGATAAAATATAAATAAATTACCCAAATATGAAGTACATAATAACCAGAAACCAGATAAAGAACAATGTTAAACAAGCTACAAATGTACTCTTCACCTATTCACTGAACTTTTTATATAATTGTTACACATGCAATAGGATACTCTTCGCAGTTGTTTTACATTATGAAATGTATATTTGTAAAATATATAAATATTTATATATTAAACAAAATATCATTTCACCGGATTTCTATTCAATTACAAAAACATAAAAATCAAAAAAAAAATTTTAAATCATTAATAACATTTTTATTTACTGAGCGATTTTGTTAAAAAATAACAGGTTTCTTCCTATAACTAACACTATCTTACTGTCCAAATTTCAGTACAATCGGATTTTTCTTTCTTGAGTTATCGTGCTTACAAGAAACGTGACGGGCGGACAGACGGACAGACATTTTGAAAGTTGTTCAGAATTCATTCACTAACATAGTGATATGAAAATGTTTTCTCTACGAGCGATATTTCCGGATTTAGAAATGTGCCGATCTCTTTTTACTAATTTTGCGGTGCTGAAAACAAATCCGTCACCCGTCTTTAAAAAGAACCCTTATTTGGGGGTGACATTGGAATTGATAGTAGAACTTGCCACTAGAATTAGAACTACAAGAAGTTATTCTTCTCTTTTGCAGGAAATTCTTTTAAATACTAAGTTTCGATAACTAAGTAGAAAAGACGTAAGAAAACCAAATTCACCTCTTCAACCCTCCACGCCAAAAGTCATTTAAATAATTAAAGAATTTTTTAATATAAAAACAAATAATATTTTCTGGATAATGATATTCACACCGTACATTCAATCTATTCAGGGGTGAGAAATATTCATCTGAATTGACTAAATCACCTTATTATGATAAAAAAGATCAAACTGGGTGATTAGGGATTTCTTTTGCAATTAAAACCAATAAAAACTTTAAAAAGATAAAATCCACTACCTTAATTGGTAGAGATGGTTGTAAGAGTCTTTAGAAGTAATTACATTATAACTTGATAATAGCCATTTAACGAGGAGTTTTGTTTTTTTTAATAAATAAATAACCGTATATTAGATATTGTAACTTACACCGTTCTTATAGGTGGTGAAGGGTGAGGGAAACGAGCGGGGGGGGGGGAGATGAATTTAGAATTTTTTTCTTTTTCTACTTACCTAACGAAAATGAGTATTTTGAAAAAATTTCCTGCACTAAAGAATAACTCTTTGTTGCAAGTTCTAATATCAATTTCAATGCCACCCCGAAATAAGGGTTGTGTTTTACTGACAGATCCGTATTTAGCACCCCAAAATTAGTAAAAAAAGATGATTTCCACACTTTACCACGGATGGGCCAAAAAAGCCCTTTTTTAACATTGTTCTTTCAAAACAGTGCTTTAAAATATATGTTGAAAACTTTAGTAATTGAATTCAGTGAAATATTATATAGATTTAAATTTAATAAATGTTGGTTAACTAGTAGGTAGTTGATAACTTTGATTCCTTCTGTCCATCAATCCTTCTGTCCAATAATCTAGTGTTGTGTTCATAAATATAAGTTGATGCAGAATATTTGTCAATATATGATTCTTTGTATTTCCATAATATCAAATCTCCGAGTGTAGTTCTCTCTATTAGCAAAAATACCTGCGACTTTATGATTCTTCCCGATAACCAAAAAACCTCAAATTTTCTAGAAATGTTTCATGGCACCTGAAGTTGGCGAGAAAAACCCCAAATCCAAAAAATTCAATATGACGTCCCTAAGAACGACGGTCTTAAGTAAAAGGTAGCTTCTCACTCTCTGCATTCTTCCAAAAGAAGTAGAAAGAAACTTGAATTTTTTTTAGAGTGAGTTCATACGTGGCCTACGTAAATGATTTTATCAGGCCACCGCATTGCACTCGAGTCCGCGTGTGACGTCACGAAAGGAGTCCTACGACTTTACAAAGTTACTGCGGCTACGGGTGGATTTAGCGCTCTTTTGCAAGATTAATATTTTATTTCTTCGTATAATTTGTTTAGTATTAAGTTGAGTATGGACTAGTGCCAACTAATTGGATTTCAATTTGTACTGGAGTCGAATGAAAAGGGAATTACTTAAATATTTAATGTGCCTAACACAGTAATAATTCACAAAATAGATCGTGAGAAATACTACAAATAAATGATTCAGCCTCCTAATACTGAAATTAGATATTGATTTATTACTGTATCTTTATACTGTGAACATTATGAAAACGCCCTTAATTAATGAATGTCAATTAAAAGAATGCCCCGTCGATGGCGTCGATGTTGTGTGCCAGTGCAAATCAAATTACAATAAACAACGATATACTACTGTTTCGTTTTCCGTCGGACAAGAACCTGGCAAAAAATGGTCTCACAGCATTCACCGAAAACATTTTATCTCGAAAAAAAATTCAGTAATCTGCGTTAATCACTTTAGTAAGCAATTACTTCCACATCCAGTGCAAGTCTTGTAACGACAAAAAAATAAAAAAAAAATTTATTGTTCATTTAGATTTAGAATGTCATGAAACGTCGAGATTTTAAGTTTGAGCAAAAAAATTCTGTCTGTCTGTCACTTTCTTTGTGCGTACAATTACTCTGCAATCGTTTAAGATATTGACTGAAAATTTGGTACACGTATGTATTTTAACGAGATCTGGAACTAGATTATATTTTCATCTTATTCCGTTGAAGGGTAAATTTGAGTCCATGGGGGTAAAGAGGTAAATCAAGCAGGTAAGAGTCCAAAAAAATTTATATTTAGTATATATAAGAGAAGCTAATGTCTCAAAAAAAAATTGCCATTAGCCACACCCCCTCCACCCCATTATAAAAGGAGGTGAAAAGAAATTGTTATTTAATGTGTGTACAAGAACCAAAGACCTCAAAATACTTTTTTACTTCATCCATCCCCAATACCACCCCCCCTTCACTACCCCCACCACACTACCGATGTGGGATATCGTTTTATGGGTTTTTGGAGGTAGATGATTTCAAATATTAATTAAAGTTCCATAAACAATTATTTCCACGTACAAAATTTTTTCGTTGTGAGAGACTTGATATACTTTTCTAATATATTGTTGAACAATTATTCTAAAGTGAAAAATAATCGTATCAGTGAGGAAAAAAATGAGGTGTAATAAGAAAAAAAAATGACTAGCAATGAAGAGATTAAAATAAAGTCTGATAAAGAAACCGCTGCCCAAGGAATCATTACTTCCACATTTAAATTTTTTGTCCAAGTCACTCACAACGAAAAAACATTGTATGTGGAAATAATTGTTTATGGAACTTTAATAATATAATATTTGAAATCCTCTACCCCAAAAACCCATAAAACGATAACCCACATCGGTAGAGGGGTGGGGATGGTGATAGGGGGTGGTAGTACTAAATCACAATTTTTTTCATCCCCTTTAATAATGGGGTGAGGGTGGTAATGGGGGTGGCTATTGCCAAAAATTTTTTTGAAACCTTAGCTTCTCTTGTATATCCTAAATACCAATTTTATGGACTCTTACCTGCTTGATTTACCTATTTATCCCAAATTTACCCCAATTTTTAACCCTTCGACGGAACAAGATGAAAATATAATCTAGTACCAGATTTCGTTAAAGTACATCTTATGTGTACCTAATTTCAAGTCAATATCTTAAATGGTTCCAGAGTAAACTTGCGCACAAAAAAAGTTACAGACAGACCGACAGACAGAAATTTTTTTCGCTCAAACTTAGAATCTCGACGTTTCATGATATTCTAAGCCTATTTGAACAATAAAAATTTTTTAAAATTTTTTTGTCGTTACTATACTTCCACTGGATGTGGAAGTAAAAGAAAAGTTGAAAAGTTGCAATCTCTGTGATAGGAATTAAATTTAAAATAAATATGTTCTACATACCCGTGTATGTACCGATCTTTTAATATTTATTACAATAACTGTTGTAACTTATTATTAGAGAGGCATTTTAAATTTTTGTTATCCACAATTTATTGCTGTTAGAGATTAAAGAAATAATTATTTTTTGTTTTGTTTTTAACTATTATTAGAAGTGTTTAAGTGTTTAATCAATAAGGTATCAAGTGTGTATTTTAGTTTTATAGATATATTTTATTTAATAGTACAATAATACTGATTCTTAATCATTTACATATTATTTATTTATTTTTAAAAAACTATTTATGTTTTTATAATATATTTTATTATTAATTATATAACGTAAATCATTTTTAAGCATATCTTTGTTGTATTAGTTCATATAATTTTGTTAGAAATATTCAAGAAAGCGTTAAGGGTTTCAGAATGCACCGGAATGCTAGGACTCCGACGGCCGCCATTGAAATCCAATGCGTAGGCCTGATGAAATCATTTACGTAGGCTACGGTTCATATCACAGCAACAGCCTCCAAAAATTGAAAATTATAAAAGAGAGAGTTTTTGTGCAAACATTTTTCATCGATTTTTACTAGCTTAATAGTTTCCTTAGAGTCCAAGTTAACTTTTAAAATTGAACTCTTCACGCTTGAAATAAAACTTCCGGGGGAATTGGCCATTAAAGAGTTACCTTCCAAATAGGAAACATATGGTTTCAAATATATGACCATGTAAATTTCACTAGAAATTTATGTTATGGTGTACACCAAGGAACCATTTTAAGACCCGTATTATTCACGTTATGTGCTAATGATCTTCAAATACCTACTAGAGGTGAAACAGTAAATTTTGCAGACGATGCTACAATATTCTTAAGGATAGATCTTGGAATCCTCTAAAACAATTAACATGAAGTTATTAATAATAAATGTAGAAAAAAATTGAATTATTACTATTAATAATAATTTACTTCTTATGCACATCACCTGCCTGACTTCAACGTCATTAAAATAAATGGTAACGATGTGTCCTAAATCTACCTCATTTTGGCGGATAAAAAGTATTAGCATTAGCATTAGCGTTTTCGAGATCACCCCGAAATTACCTATCTTCTGTACATTGTGTTATCCTACTCTGGGCACGCTAATATACTAGTTAGGTAAATACTTGAAAACACTCATTATTGGAGATCCAATTAAAAAACTACTCTTCTAGTTAATACTAACGAAGTATTGAATTACATGATAGGATTCCTATCATTTTAAAGTAAAACAGTATATTGAAAATACTTAAATCATTTATTTAAATTCAGTCATTCACACTTTTTAGCCACTCTCCGACTGTTGGTTGGCTGGTACTTTGTTCCTTGCATATTTGAGGAAGTATATGGGGGAGTTCGACAAAATGTTACATTAGTAAATAGTATATTGTGATCAGATGATCAGATCAGATTAAGGTACCTATATACAGAAAGTAGATAATTTCATATTAAATAAAAAAATTATGAATGACTGAATTTTAATAAATGATAAATAAACTGTTTTGCTTTAAAATGCTAGGAATCCTATCAGATAATTCAATACTTCGTTAGTATTAGCTAGAAGAGTAGTTGTTTGATTGGTTCTCCAATAATGAGTGTTTTGGAGTATTTACCTAACTAGTATATTACCGTGCCCAGATTAGGGCAACAATGTACAGGAAGTAGTTAATTTCATAATATATATGAAAAAAGTGATTTGCTTAATATAACATTCTTAATCATGATGAAAGAAAATAAATAAAAAATGATTAATTGCAAAAATAAATCAATCATTGTTGACTTTAGCGTGTACTACGTAATATTTCTTATAATTAATTATGCGGCCGATTATCTCGAAAACGGTCAATTTCTAAGGCTAATGACAAATAGGCATGTATACTTTTTTCCGCCAAAATGAGGCAGATTTATGATTTTTTAATAAATAGCGATAACATTACAGGTAAAAAGTTAAGCGTACATTTACATTATAAACATTGCTTATGTGGGGCCCTCTATAATTAACACCAAAAATGGGAGCAGATTTGAATTTCTTATCTTAAAAGACCTCTATTCACCACTTTTCATATCAGGATTTTAAAACCTTCAAATGATATGTGAGAAAATTAAAATGTACCTACCTAATATTGAATTCAACATCCTGTGTCCGTGTTATCAACTTTTGGATTAAGCTAATAGCGAGGGAGATAGCGACAGATTTTTCGCGTTAATATCTACGAAGCTAGATTTTTTCTCATGATAGCTTAGACAGTATCAATAATGAAGGTGCAATTCTGCCAATCTATAAGTTCTGCAAAAATGAATAGAAAATCAAACAACATGTTCCAAAAAGAGATTTTCTAAAATGTCACAAAATGCCACTTTTGATTCGTTCGTGCCAAGCCGAATTTCCGAATTTCGCCACACAGCGGGCCAGAATCCGAAAAAGCTGGCCATAATTCAAAAAATGGAGTAATGGTATTGAATATTTTCACTTGGGGGTTTTCAAGATCGCTGATTACGAATTTGGTAATAGTTTTTTCAAGAACAAAATGGCGGCTCCAATATGGCAAACATTTGAGAAAAGTTAGTCATTTCAATTGAGAATTGGTACTCGAGGTCGCTGATTACAAACTTGATAATAGTTTCTCCAAAAACAAAATGGTGGTTCCAATATGGTGACAAAAATATGAAGAAAATTTGCAATTTCAGTTGAAAATTGGTACTCATGGGTTTTCGAGGCCGCTGATTACGAATTTGGTAATAGGCTCCAATATGGCAACAAACATTTGAGAAAAGTTAATCATTTCATTTGGAAATTGGTACTCGGGGGTTTTCGAGGTCGCTGACTGCGAATTTTAATTCAGATTTAAATAATTAAATTAATTAATTAATTTAAATTCAGTTTTACATACTTTTAAGCATTTTATAAATTCCAGCCAAAAAATAAATAATTTTTCAATAACTATTTTTGACATAACAAAATGCATTAATTTTTTCAAAAATTGTTTATAACACATAAATATTATACATTGTTACGTTTAGATAGAATTTTTAAATAGATATATGCTAAAATATCAGTATAAACCGATGTTAACATGTCGCTGTATTTTGCAGTGTCAGAAAAACGATCACAAAAACAAGAGTGGCACCTAGAGGCAGCCAATTTTTACATATTTTATTACAAGAATATTCAACGAACAACTTAAAAAAATCCCATTGAACGGGTGTGAACGAGTCATAAACTTTTCTCTTGATAAAGAAACAAATGATTTCTATATTCTATGAAAAAATCTCCTCCCATTGAATGTCATGGTCACTTTCGGAATGAAGTTACAAAGAGCTCAGGGGATGCCGGCTCCATAGGACCAGTTTATATTATACCTGGGGTCACCTACTAAACGTTCTGGGAAAAAAGTCCTAAATTCGAAATTCGATTTTTCGATTTTTGGCCAGCTTTTTCGGATTCTGGCCCACTGTGGGCCGTCCCAATGGTGTTTTTCGAAAAATATGAACGTGTCAAGATTGCATGTTTTTGCTATTTTTTCGGCTCCAAAATGCAAGCTGTTTTTTGCTATTTTTCGCAGATATCTCCGAAACGGTGGGAGTTTGTTCGAAATAAAAAATAAGGTCAACGAGTATTTTCCACTACGAATCTTTTGCTTTCATCAGAATTTTGATTTTTTTTTTTTTTTCGTTTCGGAGATAACTACTGAAATGTCAGCCATATACGGCAAAAAATCGCAAATTTTGAGCTTCTACAGTTGGCAACTTTTTAATCTTGGCTCCTACGCCAAAAGACTACTCTACGTAATTTAAATAGAATTAAATTTGCTAAAACTGTTTTTTCTATTTTTTGAATTCCGGCAAAAATGAAGGAATTAGAGGGGGTGGGATTTGGGACTTTTTTGTTTTTTGTAAAATTTCTCCATTTTGTCACCGTAATTGATCGGTAATTAATTGAAATCGATCTCATATACGATATTCACTTAATATCATGTACTACTTTAATGCTCCGTTAATCTCGCCCCTTCGAAACTAAGGTTTCTGAGAAAATTATTTTTTTAAGATTTACATATACTCTGTAGGAAAACGTGTACTTGGGACTTTTTTGTTTTTTGTAAAATTTCTCCATTTTGTCACCGTAATTAATCGGTAATTAATTGAAATCGATCTCATATACGATATTCACTTAATATCATGTACTACTTTAATGCTCCGTTAATCTCGGCCCTTCGAAACAAAGGTTTCTGAAAAAATTATTTTTTTAAGATTTAAATATATATTCTATAGGAAAACGTGTACTTTCCTACGTTTTCTCGAATATCTCGATAATTATCGTTTTCTTCGACAAATTTGTAGATATCTTATATAAACAGGATTTATTGAGCTTTCCGACAATTTTCTTATTTTTTCTCTAACATAAAAACAAAAGACTTATGACCGAATATACATATATTTGATCTCAACCTCTAGTACAATTTACTAATGTTTATACGCCTTAATGAAGTGCCAACGCTAACTTCCATCCACATCTTCACTTCAGGATGCATAAATTTCTGAGCATCGCACGAGAATGTTAAATAGTGGCTGAAGCTCTTCGAAATTGCAGACATGAAGTCGGAAGGGCGTGTCGATGGACATCTAATTTCAATTTTTCGACCTCGATGGGTTCCTCTCAAATCGTACTCGTGATCTTTCATCGAAGGAGAGGAATAAGTATCAAAAACGATTATCACAAACTTTGCACCATTTCTCAAAAACATATGCAACAATTTTTTTATATATGTCTGCATTGGTCATTGGTGCTGCTACACAATCGTCTGCAGCTCGACCACTAGCAATATTAAAAAGTAAATAAAAGTGATTATTAACACATCTCTAAGAAAACTGTCTGTTCTTTAATATTAACGAAGAATATAATTGTCATGATTTGACTATGTATTTCCATTTTGGCAACGCCTACCAAAGATTTAGCCACCTTTCAGCGGAGGTAGAATGTGATTTTTAATCGAAATAGTGCATAAACTGCTTGTAGAGAAAAAAACAGCTTTGTAGATTAATATTCCGCGGCGGAAAATGCAAAACTTCTCCGTGAACTGCAAAAGCCCGGAGTGCAGCGGCCACGGTCACGCGCTTGTATTCCATTACGTCTACCGAGTCTTCAGCAACATGAGATGATCGGTAGACTATTTTTTGGATATCTCATTAAATAAACCATTTCAGAAAAAAAATTCAGCTTTAAATAAATAAGTAAAAAATGTTTGTTTTTCCAACACTTGCGTGGGTGGTAGACCTGACATGGCAACGCTTCCGACGCGGAAGAACATTATTTTCCGGTATGTTTTTATGTCCTTTGAGACTATGTAAAATTTCAATCTTGTAGATATAATACATTTATGCAACTTTTTGTAACATGTTTAATTTTTTACTCATTTTTGCAACACTAAAAGTTTCCTTAGACTTGCACTTTCATCAATGATACTTTTTATGTTAGAGAAAAAATAAAAAAAAGTGTCGAAAAGCTCAATCAATTCTCTTTACCTAAGCTGTCTACTAATTTTTCGAAAAAAACGATAATTATCGAGATATTCGAGGAAATGTAGGAAATTACACGTTTTCCTATAGAGTATATTATTATGTAAATCTTAAAAAAATGATTTTTCTCAGAAACCTTTGTTTCGCCCCTTCTAATTCCTTCATTTTTGTCGGAATTCAAAAAATAGAATTTTAGCAAATTTAATTCTATTCTAATTTAATTCTATTTAAATTACCTAGAGTAGTCTTTTGGCGTAGGAGCCAAGATTAAAAAGTTGCCAACTGTAGAAGCTCAAAATTTGCGATTTTTTGCCGTACATGGCCGACATTTCAGTAGTTATCTCCGAAACGAAAAAAAAAAAAAATCAAAATTCTGATGAAAGCAAAAGATTCGTAGCGGAAAATACTCGTTTGACATTTTTTATTTCGAGCTAACTCCCACCGTTTCGGAGATATCTGCGAAAAATAGCAAAAAAACAGCTTGCATTTCGGAGCCGAAGAAATTGCAAAAACATGCAATCTTAAAAAGTTCATATTTTTCGAAAAACACCATTGGGACGGCCGTACGATGTTGCGACGTAAAGAGGAAGTCTTCCAGATAAACCTGATCGTAAATTGCACGGCAAAATTCGAAAATTCTGCTCGGCACGAACGAATCAAAAGTGGCATTTTGTGACATTTCAGAAAATCGATATCTCTTTTTGCAACATGTTGTTTAATTTTTTATTCATTTTTTCAGAACTCAGAGATTGGCAGAATTGCACCTTTATCGTTGATACTGTCTAAGCTATCATGGGAAAAAATCTAGCTTCGTGCAAATGATTTCACGAAAAATGTCGCTACCTCCCTGGCTATAAGTTTAGCTAAGTCGTAACATTTTGATGTCAGAAATCCACTGTTGTTGTATAGACCATTACATATGGGCCACTCTGTACATTTTAACTTTTTCGAAATATCCCGAAAACTGGTCTCTGAACTATAGCTGGCATGCTCTTATGTCTAACTGGGTGCATGGTGCATTCGTATTCATGCTAATCAGAATTTATATAGGTACTTTACAATAAGTAAACAGTATGAATTACTGGTTTGTTAAATAATGCACTTCTTTGCAAAAGCGCAGGTTATGAGCTATGCAAAATAAAACAAAAAAGCCATAACGCTGAGTTTCATTCAATAAAATACAAGTCAATTAAATGACACATCCACCAACATCAGTTAGTGTTAAAGAAAAACGAAATTTACACACAATTGTGTGCAAACTCAGATTCGTTTAAGCAAAGCTGATGCTGGAACACCGCCATTTAAAAGCATAAAATCACGTTGTAAAGTCATTTTAATGATGGCAGTGAATAGGTAATATGAAACAACTCTTAGAAATTGGACGTTCTTGTTTCGGATTCAGATGCGTGATGGGCATGTGACGTTTCATCGGGGACATCTATCGGTCTATCGGATCGATTGGAAAAGGAAACCCCAGTTTAAAAGGCAAAGATATCCAGGTCCGGATCATAAGATTTATTCCACGTGTTGCTTGAATAAATTTTCGTATCCAGTAGGTTGGCGTAACGCGCTCATATGATGAGATCACTTCCTAAAATCTCACTGAGCTTTGTTTCTTGAGAGTGGTTCGTAGCAAAACGATCCAATATTAATAACAATAATAATAATAATCTTTATTTATCTCTGAAGCAATCAAAACAATATGTTTATAATATTTAATTTAAAGAGTTAAACAGAGAAAGGGTACTTTGCAGAAGCACGAAAGCTTGATTGCAAAAGGGGGAATAGTTTAACGAAAATAATATATAGCTATGCTATTGTGTACTACAATACAAATTATTAAGTGTTTTATTTTATTATAGATATAAAATACAATGTTAACAATGAAATTTTACTAGACTTAAATATAAATTGATTTATTTGTTTCGTAAGCTTAATGTAACTTTCTTTAATTGTCTTATAGAATGAAATGTTTGGCAATGTTTGAATGGATGAATTGTAAAATGACAACAAAAATATTGATATGAAAATTTCAGTATTTTATTCGTCGTTGCTTTTTGAATGTTTTTTGATAATTTTAATTTATTTGTCCTGTTTCTACACACCTATGAATACTTTTTTAATATATACTATTGTATAGTCTGTTCACCGAGTTCTACGAGCGCATGTAAATAAACAAATATATGTACATTATCACGTGACCATGACGTAACGACTTCTCATTGGTTTCATTTGTTATTTGGCTTGCATTTGACAACAGTGACAGTGACAATTATTGTCAGAGGTAAACAGATTATAGGTATCATTTTCCTCCCCACAAAATTGTGGGAGGTTACTAAAATTGGTCCAAAATCGAAAATTGAGATAACATCAAATCTTTACGTTTTGAGGTCCCAGGAATCCAAAAAAGTGGTTTTTGAAAAATGTCTGTGTGTGTGTGTGTGTGTGTGTGTGTGTGTGTGTGTGTGTGTGTGTGTGTGTGTGTGTTAGCACCATAGTGGCGAAACTACCAAACGGATTTGGATGAAACTTTGCATGGGAGCCTCTTTAGTGCTCCAGAAGATCTGAAGATCTGAGATCGTATTACGTTTAGTGCCGTTTTAGCATACAAGTTGTTTATTTTATGATTATTTACAATTTGTAGTCGAACCATTGAAAAGCAATAAAAATTCCGCCGGGTGGGGAGGACCCAGCCACTTCCAGTAGCTGCCGATTTTTTAAATTCAATAGTATTTGAAGTAGTATGATTGTTCTATTTTATCTGGAAGTAAACTGTATATAAGCCTGGGAGCTAAATAGGAATAGTGTTTCATTCCTATTCTTTTTGAAGTCGGCTTTACTTTAATAGTTGATGATCTCCACTTCTCGTGGAATATATATGATCTACTAATCCATGTTGGTTACATGTTTTAAAGTTATATTTTAATTCACAGTAGATTTGCCTTGTATTAAAAAATTTCGATTCTCTATATACAGTAACTCAACGGGACATAAAATGTTTCTATTATATATGACATTTAAAAAGCGTTTTTGGATCTATTCAAATGGTTCTAGGATAGTTTTATTTGCAGTATTTATAGTTAGTAAGTTTGCGTCGAACCAGTTTTTAATGATTTTTATTATTCTCCTTGCATTGTCCCGTATTTATTCCAAAGAGTTTCCCGTGAATTATTATGCCCTTCGTGTTAAGGTAAAGATATCATTAAGGTACAATATAAACGTTGTAGGAGCTAGCACTGTCCCTTGTGGGAGACCGTAAATAGAATGACTTATCTGCGTGTTGATGATTGTTTTTTTTTTTGAAAATTTTTCCTCAATAATGCAACCATCGTTTAGAGATCTCGATTTGTCACGACTTTCATTTTTGCTCTAACAGCAAGGTTATCAAGTTCATTAGGATCTCCTAGTTCGTAGTTCTGTTTTTCTGTTGTGCTGTAATACGTACACCTAACTAAATCAAAATAAAAAGCAAGTTCAGTGCCCAGTAGTGGTTTTATTATTAGAACCAGAGTGTTCCAAGTGACATTATTTTCAAAATAGCTTTTATTGCATTATTGATTTTCTTGTCGATGGGGCATCTATGCTAAGATACTCATTTTTTAATATATATTCATACAAATGGGTGTATAGTGCCTACCTGATTATGTGTACACAAATGCTCTCACAATTTGTGGAACAAGTCAGTGCTTCTAAGATACTGAAGAACTTTCAGTATTTGCCTTTTATTATTTTTTAGACATTTTTTAAGTTACCTAGTACGTTCAAGATCTGTCACTGTTGGGTATATTCTCGGCAATCCGATATGATGTACTTAATAGTAAGTACTTCATCGCAAGCTATGCGCCTTGGTGGTTCCTCGTCTCTCAAAAAGTAAAAAGATGGGTATGCCCAATAGCCAAGCGGGTTAATGATATTTGTGCTTGTCTGTTAAGTCTACGGGGTACATAGTACATACCAATTATGAACTTCTTCTTTAATTGGTTTTAATTTAGCCTCTGCAATATTTTGTTCGAGATGCCACTGATGTTCAATTTACTTTCAGCAAAATATGAATTTCGTACAGGAACATAATCTATTACTTCATCAGCTGCTTTATCTGCCTTTTCGTTTTCGACTATTATAATATAATTACATATACTTATAGTTATAGACCATATACCAATGTGACTTGGTACCCAGATGCAAATAATGTTTTTATTTAGTTCAGCCACAGCCAGCTAAAGTAAATATCACAATATTCTTTGGACTAACTGATCCCTGAAGAAAGTATTATTTAGGGCTTGGAGAGAGCTAAGGGGGTCAGTAATTATTAATATATTCGGGGAGTTCAAGATATCTGATAAAATAGAGCTTGATATATTAACTGCATAAACACTAGCTACAAGTATGATTCGGTTATAGTCACAAAAACGCATTCTACTCCATGGTTTGTCTTGGAGCCATCTGTGTAGATTTCAACAGCATTCCTCTATTTGTTGAGTATCTCTTTAAATTTATTTTTAACCCCCCGACCCCAAAAGAGGGAAGTTTGACGCGTATGTTTATATGTTTGTTTGTCTGTCTCTCTGTCTGTCTGTCTGTCTGTGGCTTCATATCTCTGTGGCTTCATATCTCTTCAACGGGTGATCCGATTTTGATGTAGTTTTTTTTATTTGAAAGAGTATTTTGTCGAGAAGGTTATAGGCCGTATTAGATTTTGATGTTTGATCGCCATCTTGAATTCGCCATGCTGAACTTCTCTAAAAATTGTCCGAGTGGAGTAAAATTGAAAATGTGCAGACAATTATGGTAGCCGAACATGATTTAGGTCTCATTTTGATTTGGTCATATGAAACTGGTACGATTAGATACATTGATCGGGGGTTTTTAAATATTTTCAATTTTACTTGTTGATAATTGCACTATTCTTTTCATGTTTTGGGAAATAATTAGATGATAATTTATTGTCCAAGGAGCTAGTTCATTAAAACGACTTTCGGTAGTTCCATTTCAATTTTATCAAATAGTTCTCAAGTTAGTATCCCCTTGCTTGTCGTGTAATTGGCAGTCTTGAGTCATAGATGTCTGCTATATTATTCCTAAATAAAGCAGAATAAACTGGGTGGTTTGGAAGTGCCCATGTTTTACTCACGTAATTTAAAAGTCAGTTTCTCTATCTCTAAGAGGTGGGACTCCTGCTTCACAAAATGTCGAATTATGTGAACTATTTCGAAAAACACCATTTTGAAACCAGAAGAGTGAATATTCTCAAAAACGCTCAAGTGAAACTTTCTTGCTGATCCATATGATCTACCATGACATGCGAAAAATTTATCAGTAGATTATCCCCACCGAAAGGAGTTAAAAAAATGCAAAATTAAAAAAATATGACCAAAAAAAATTACCTTATATTGTTGTAGAAATACGCCGCCTATGACTTTAACGCGCTGCAACTATATCACTTCCTCTCCCTTTTTATCAGACTTGGAACTGACAGCAAAGCTGGCGGGGTTAGAAGTGACTATTTGGATTTAATCACACTACAAAAATTATTACAAAAATAGCAAAATTAAAATAATTTTTGTAGAATACAGCACAGCGCAAAATAAACAAAAGTAATGAAAAGTCAAAGAGAATGTTCGAATGCATTCATTCTAAGCGCAGAATGGCACTTTGAACGGTATCGATCTACGAATACAATTAAAATTTTAACGGTACAAGACAATAAACACACTAAACCTGTCAGTAAACTGTTATACTACGTACCTGCAACGGACCTGATCGTTAAAGTTCGTAAGAAGATAGAAAGAGGCAGATACCAGTCACGATCGCATGTTAGTCGAACTCAATTGGCCTTACTTTTATTTGAAAGATGGATCCGTTACAGATAAGTGGTTCATTGAATTCTGCACTGACCTAGATAATACCAGCAGCGTATCTCTGCAAGTTTTAATGCAATTAAATATGTCAAATTACCTCGCATTACTCTAAAATTTTGCAGGGGCTTTACCACATAGAAGACTAGTATACCATTTAATTTTCCGCATGTTATGGTAAATCACCCAGTATAAAATATTCATAGACAATTTTGGATAAAATAAGTACCGAATAGAGTCTAAGATGATCTTCTCTGTCTGAGCCCTACGTAAATATTGAAATTTACAAATTCTGTACAATTTTATAAAAAAAATTCAACGTAATTTCGAAAGGTGGCGCCACAAATGAAAGTATCAAATTGTTTTAAACGACATCACGGTCGAATTTTAAAACCTTAAGTACTGCTTACTTTTGAAACAGAATGGTTGTGGCTACGATTTCGTACTTTTGAATGGAGTTGTCTGGTAATGGGTAGAGATATCGAGATATGACTTCCCCAATTCGATGTCCCGTTCGATTTCCTGCATGTGAGGTTTTTAGCTCCGGAGCGCTACGTACAGGAGTTATGGGCATCCAGTGGACGCATATTAGAATAATTCAATTTCTCATAAGGTATACAAAAATGGGTACTATTTCGAAAGTATCGATGCGTCGTTTATTTGCTTCTCTAACGATTCATGTCTCAGAAACATAAAGAAAGATGGAGAAAATTAGGGCGTTAAGAAATCTGATCTTTATGCGCTTCGTGATATTTCCGTCGCACCAAATTTTGCTCAACTGGCAAGTAGTAGTAGACCATCTTGTTTACTACCTCGCAATCATCTACCCTTAATGTCTCGGTGGCTTTCATTCGGTCTACATTCATAATTTTTGTTTTATTGTAGTTTACACTTGAACCGTATTCAGAGCTTATTTTTCGAATGTTACCCAAAAGGTGTATGCGCTTATCCTCGCTTGCTACAACTACGATGGTATCATCTGCAAATCTTAAGTTAAAAATCTTGGCTCCACCATTCCACCAGTTCTCTAACACACGGCGTATCACGTGTTTACTATAGATATCGGGGAGGATTGGCGACAAAACACAAAATTGGCGTAATCCTTTCATCATTTAAAGCTTCATTGCATTCATACAAAGTTCCTTTTAAAAAACTGAAGGTAATTTCAGTTACAATTTTGCTCCCATACCGAAAATATTAACACAGAATATTTAAGAAACGGTTTTTAAAATTTCAGACAACCAAAGTAAAGATTTACAAGAATTCGATGGTGGTGGTACAGATGTCGTCGCATCACGGACTCAATGAGTTCCAATGTAGCAAGTTCGGCCCTGCGAACACACTCGCATTCCTTAACCCGCCCGCTCCAAATGTTAATATATTCCGAAGAGTTTAATTTAGCACATAGCTGTAGCGGGCGGACGGGTCGGGGCGGCCGGGGGTCACAGCCGACCCCGCTGATCTGATATTCCGATCGTGTCTTCGCTGGCATTGTGGACACAGGAATATATTAAAAGTGGATTCGGTTTGTTGACGTTTGCACAGTCAGATTGCGAGGGCTGCCAAGATGCTCGGGTGCTCTTCGCCTTTGCTGGTGCGAGGACTTCAAAGGATATCTGTTCCTCATCGGACCTTTCATACCATCATCTCACAAGAATATCTGATACTCTTCTTATCCTTAATATTATTGCATGGCAAAGAAGTGTTATTCGCATTATGCGGGGGTGTCGGCGCGAAATTGGTGTTTGCTTTCAGACGCTTGAGTCTGTTAAATCAACGGGGAGGATTAGTATTTTATTATTGGAAAATTTTAAACATATTCAGCATGTGTTTGTTTTCAAAGGCAGTCCATGGAAGTTACAGATAAGGTAAATTACATTATAGTACGGGGAAAATAGAAATCAAGCTCTATCATATCGGTAACAAATGTATTCTTTTTCTGTTTAACGTAATCCCTCCACACATAGTAGACAACCTCCACAAATCCAAAGCCATGGCCGCTCGTAAATGGTTTACATATTTAAATAGGTGCAGAAAATATCCATTCCCCATCGACATTGCCGGTGTCGAGCTGGGGATCGAACCCAATACACGGTAGAGTGACCAAGCGTGCTCGCCACTAAGACGCTTTACCCGCTACGCGACCATGACTGAAAAATATATAGGGTATATGGTACATCGATAGAAAGGTTTAAGAGGGTGATATAAAGAGTCATTTAGAACCTATATGATCATATATACAATTATGCAAAGTAACACAGATTTTGAGATAACGGTCTTTTTAGACACTGCGACCAGCAAGGTCCCAATATTTGATACCGACTTTCGATCAATTTTCCACCGACCTTTTCCACCGATTTTCGACACTCGACTTTCACGTCTGGGAACGAATTAAAGAATTCATTTAAGGGGTTGAAGTAACTGACCACAATCACCTCATCAGGAAAATTAATGAAGCAGGTGAAAGAATTAAGGAAAAAATAAGATTAGGCGTCACTACCACCGAGGTAAGAAGAGCACGTGAATATATTAGAAACGGTGGTTTTTGTTTTTGATTCCAAAGTATTAAACTCGAGATCAAACTGTTCTTAATTGTTTCTCTGCTTCATTAATTCTAAACATCATAATAGACAGATTCAAACGCTGTATTTAGTTTCCTACCTAATAAAATGTTACTGTATACAGGAATATATTTTTGATTGAATGTACTAGTATTCCATGATGCAACAGTGGAAGGGGGATAAAACAAAGAAGTTTTTAAAGTTCTTTGAATGTATTTCATGTGTTCCATGTTTGAAAAACGGCCCTTTCAATTTCAAATCCAATCCTACAAAAACGCACGCTAGCAATTTAATTTGTATTCAACATTTTTTATAATGCCATTTTGAACAATTTTTTGTATTGTTCTGAGGAAATATTGAGAAAGACAATATTTAACATGGATAAAACCTTTCAATAATGGAATAATATTGTTTATTAAGATAAAGAAAATAATTTAATATTACAAAACTGTCAATAAGAAGGAAAGTTAGTAATGTGATCTTTATAGGCAAAATATTAAACGGTAATATAGTTCAGAGGATATATCATCAAAACTTAACTTTTATATTCCATCCAGACTTAGAGCCTGAGCAAATATGTGCCAAGCATACTATAAGACTAATGTAAGAAAAAAACTCGCAAATTGTCCGAATATATGATAATATAAACTATGTCTGTCATGAATTAAATTTTAATATACAGGGTATCCCTGTATATAAGTAATGGTACATAGAGCAATTTCAGATTCCTTTCGTAAAAATATTACGATTCAACCAAACTTACCTTAGTCCAAAAGATGATATTAACAGAGATAGAGGGTGTCAAAGTTAAATTGTTGTTTTGGTTTTTTTTTAATAATTTCTTTAAAAATTGAAATATTTTAACAAAAATTTGGTGATTGGGAATTTTTTGAGGCGAGGGTTTCAAATCTATTCATATTTTTGCTGTTATTTGTAGAGGGCGCCACCTACGGTAGTTTGCGTGTTGTTTATATGTCATATATTTTTGGCGAATTTTTATAAAAAATTTTTAAAATAAAAATTCATATTTTTCTGTATTTTTACGTAAAAAAAGTATACCTTCTAAATGTCGTTTTCGAGATATTTGGTTTTAAAGTGTTCAACGCAACCAATTTAAATTAAATAAAACATCATATTATTGTTTGATTTACAGAATAATTGATAGTGAAGCGAACAGTATAAAATTAAATTCTGTTTTTTCAGATTTTTAAAATTTATTACCTACATTCCAAAACTAGCAAAAAAGTACGAAGAACAATGACTTTCAAATAAATAAACTAAAATTTGAGGTCGGTTTTTTACTCGTTGCATTGAATATTTTAAAACCAAATATCTTGAAAACGCTTACTCTTAGCGACGTTTTTCACGTAAAAAAGACAGGAAAACATGAATTTTCATTTTAAAATTTTTTAAAAAAATTCGCCAAAACTATATGACACATAAATGACACGCAAACTACCGTAGGTGAGCCCTCTACAAATAACTGCAAAAGTATGAATAGACTTGAATCCCTCGTCTCAAGAAATCCCCAATCACCAAATTTTGTTAAAATATTTCAATTTTTAAAGAAATTATTTAAAGGAAACCAAAACAAAAATTTAATTTTGACACCCTGTATCTCTGTTAATATCAACTTTTGGACTAAGATAAGTTTGGTTAAATCGTAATATTTTTACGTAAGGAATCTGCCATTGCTCTATGTACCATTACTTATGGGACACCTTGTATTTAATTTAATCCAATTTAAATTAAAATATTATATAGAAAAAACGGTTTCAGATATTCGATAAGAGCTCCATGCGTTCTTATCTTAAAATTAAAAAAAAAAGGTAAACATAAATGATAAATAAATATATAAATAAATATTTTTTTAGCAGCGGTATGTGATATACCGGGTGTCAACGGAATCATTAGATAATCCATAGATTCCAGAGTTTTCAATATACAGTGTGTCCCAGGATTGATGTAACAAGAGGTGTAACGGACCGAAAATTTTGGAATTTTGGAATGGTATTTGGGGAGTCCTGCTTGTTGTAAAACTAAAGTATGCCAAAAATAACTTGATTTGGTGTTCTACAGGGTGTTTTATAAGCAAAGTTGTAAAAATCGCCACTAATAAAGTACCTTTATTTTTCAAAATATGAAAAAATTCCACTAAGAAAACTTATTAGAATGCAATTTTATACCTCTAGGTATACCAAATTTCAGGAATATAAAATAATTTTTTTGAAACTTCCCATTTTTTTGCGAATTAAGAGTTGAATTCATATTTAAAGTTGTGTAGGAGCAAATGTTAATCATCTCAAAAAGTAGGCTATTGGTAAATAAAAAATTGAATATACGAGATATAAGAAGGTATAATGTTAATCGAACTAATTGTAAAACAAGAAACAATTACTAACAGAAGATTAATGAGGTTTAAAAATTATAACAAGTAATAAATGTCAAAAACATAACAGATTCACAAACAAATTAATTATTGACCAATACAAAACAATGTTTACAATTTTTTTATTATTCGACGTAGGTACCACCCACATCCACACACATTTCGATCCTTCGCCGGAAGTCCTTAAAACTGTTTCGAATATGATCTAACGGTATGGAGTTTACGGCATTTGTAATTCTCTGCTTCAATACTGCTACATCGTTAGGAAGTGGTTCAGCGCAAACCAACTGCTTGAGGTGACCCCATAAAAAGAAATCCAATATTGATAGGTCTGGGGATTTCGCCGGCCACTTGATCGGTCCATTCCTCGCAATCCAATTTTCTCCAAAATTTAAATTCAACCACCGATTAACCATTTCTGTGGAGTGGCCATCATGTTGAAAATGAACTAAAGGCATATCTCTTAAAATATTTAAATGTTCTTCAGAAAATCTTTCAAGAAGCTGTAAAGAAGTGTGCTGGTTTAACCTTCCCTCAATGAAATAAGATCCAATAACTCCAACGTGATAAGAAACGGCACACCACACATTCACTTTTTTATAATATTGTCTTCTACAATAAATTCTAAAATTTGGATTTTTAGAAGCCCAAAACCGACAATTCTGAGATGAAACAACACCGTTGGTTGTGAATGTGGATTCATTTGAGAAAATTATGAAATGATGAAAAAATCTCTCTTACATGATTTTTTCTCCAATGGTCAAACAAAAATCCAACCTACGGCCGTCATCTCCCTCTTCAAGCGTATGTTTATAATTTGCTTTATATGCCCGAATTTTCTTTGCCTTGTAAATTCTTTGGAGTTCAGACTTGCTAATATTAATAAGAGCTGATCTCTCTCTTAGTGGCATCCTAGGATTTTCTATAACAGAGGCATGAGCAGCTATAATAGCCCCAACATTTTCTTCATCATATGCTTTTATTTTTCTTTTCATGTTAAGAACACTACCAGTAGCCAGATATGTCAATAATAAATGATAAATGTGTATCCACTGCTTTTCTCATAGCCTACTTTTAGCTTCTACATAACTTTAAATACTAATTCACAAAAAATAATTTCTATGCAGTTTTAATTGAATGGTGCAAAATAAAATATTAATTTATTGAAAAAGTGGGAAGTTTCAAAAAAATTATTTTATATTCCTGAAATTTGGTATAGAGGTATAAAATTGCATTCTAAATAACTTTTCTTAGTGGAATTTTTTTATATTCTGAAAAATAAAGGTACTTTATTAGTGGTGATTTTTACAACTTTGCTTATAAAACACCCTGTAGAACACCAAATCAAGTCATTTTTGGTATACTTTAGTTTTACAACAAGCAGGACTCAATCCCCAAACACCATTCCAAAATTCCAAAAGTTTTGTTAAATCTATCCTGGGACACACTGTATAAGTCTTAAATTTAGCATATACCAATAACGGAAAATTTTTCATAACTTGGCACTTTTCCATCACTTCCGGTTTTCCCGGAAATGACCCGCTTTGAAATTGTAAATGGATTACCCTATTTTTACATTTTTGGATTCCGGACACGAGTTTTTAAGTACGGCTGCGTTAAAAATTTAACGAGATTACTTGATTTCTACGGCTTATCTAATGATTCCGTCAGTAATCTTTATTGTATAGGTTACTTGGCTGTATACACAAGAAATGGCCTACACTCACAGATAGGCATCAACAAATAGTAAAAATGTATGTGAGAGATGCAGTCTTTGGCAAAAGTTTGCGAAAACAAAAATACTGCATAGTATACTGACAAGCATTTCTCTAACCAAGTTATCATCTTCGGGAGGATCTCCACGTCTATAAAGAAAGAGATTAAAATAACTATATACAATTGCTTGTATTAAATTTTCGTGCACCAATATTTTGCATATCTTGAGAAAAAGAAATCAATATCCTCGGGCAAGTGCCTGAAGACATTTTAAGAAATAAATTACTTAATTTATTTCACAGAACTTTTGTAAAAGTGGTTTTCTTGAATTAGTACAAGCAGCCAATAATATTCATTACTCCTAATTTCTGACTTTTAATTATAAGTAAAAAACGACTGAATTAAGTTTGTCTGAAGAGCAATTATTTCTGTATTTTCAAACTTATTTAAGGTAAAGGGGATTATGCTTTTGCATTTTCCTAGGGTTTCTGACCTTGTTCCTTGCATTCTTATGGACTTCTCTACTTCGTTATGAATTCAAATTTCTAGCTCTTGAAACAGTCTCGACTTAATTAAAAAACTTACCTAATTTAAACTCAGAACTTGAACAGTAAAACTACTTCTTCAAGAAATAAGAAAAGAAAAGGATAAATTCATTATGCATTTTAAATATCGCAATATTATATCAGAAATAATTTAGTAAAATCAAAATCGGACGCCGTAAATATGCAAGAATCTGTTAAATTCAATTCAATATTGAATTAATTACACAGGTCTACAGAAAAAGTGTTGTCCTAAGATTCTTCTAACTTTTCTGAAGTATTTTGACACGCTGAAGCCAGTTTCGGAGAAAAAACATTTTTCTATTTTGTCAGTTTTTCTCTACCTACCCTCTATCTCCTAAAAAGGGCAAAAAAGTCCTGTCCTAAAGTTCTGATTCAACTTTCCTTAAGTATTTTGATGCCCTGAAGCCAATTTTAGACAAAAAATTACTTATCATGTTAGTTTCCCTCTACCACCCCTTTTATCCCCCTATGTTGTCCAAAATGCTTTTTCATGGAACTTTAATATAATAAGATTTGAGAACATCCATAGTACGTCGAGTACACCATATTTTGATTGGAATGTGCCACTTTCTGTGGTCATAGTTGACGCCAAAAGGTAATTTTTTAGATAAGGAGCCACTTGAAAATCCGTGTAGAACACCTCACTAAATTTTTTTGTATCTCAGCTCCTAATGGTCCGATATCGAATTTCCTTTTTTTGTTTGAAAGCTCTTGTGAAAAGGATCCTTTTTTATCTCTTATACATTTATCTCTACATATTAAGAGTTCTGCACAATTTTCAAAAATCTTTTAATTTTCACGGACTTCTGGAGAATACTGTGATACGGAATTCAAAAACAGAATTTTGAGTGATGATGAGTGGTTCCATGCAAACAGAATGCACATTTCTTGGAATACTTACTCAAAAACTTGTGTGATGAAACATGTGAGAGATAAGAGAGGCATTGGTCTTCGTCGCCAAGTAGCACAAGGATATATGCTACCAAAGAATTGTAATGACTTCCTTTGCTGCGATCAGAATAAGACAGAACTCTTCAAGTTACTTTGAGAACATGTATTTTTGAAGTTTGTTTGGGCTCACGTCAGTACTAAGATTGACGACATAATTCATTAATCTCTGCCGGATGAAACTTCGATTGATGGAGTGTACAATGCAGGAAACAGGAAGAAGCACACGGTTGAATTTTTCTCGCTAAAGACAGTGTTCAACATGGAGAAAAAAATAACACAGGTCAACATTTGATCTAAGAACAATCACCAGACTTTACCAGAGTATACATAGGCTTCTTGGGTCGCTGATTCCGAATCCGAGGTTGGTTAAGCTTCATCACATCAGGTTCTTGGTCATTTGAAGGTCAAACTGAGAAAAAGTATTGTAAAAAATTTTAAAAAATTTATGTTTATGTTTCTGTGGTCGCTGAAATCAAATCCGCTGTTATTTTTACCCTTCAAGAACATCAGAACATCTAGAGGTCATTTCAAGGCATTTTGAGATCATTTTAAGGTCAAATTGAGAAAAAGCGAATAAAAAATCTGGAAAAATGCTTATATGGGTTTTTTAGGTCGCTGACCTCGAATCCGTAGTTGGCTGGACTCTATCACATCGGATTCAAGGTCATTTGAAGGTCAAATTGGGAAAAAGTAGTGTAAAAAAATTTGAAAAAATTTATGTTTATGTTTTGGTGTTATTAATGATTTAAATTTGAAAATTTTATCTTTGATTTTTATGCTTTTGTAAAAATTTACATTTTTTTACGTGTTAGGTAGTTCTTACGCTTTTGACTCGGAATCCAAGGGTCCCAGGTTTGAAACCCCACATGGGGTATGGTATAGTTCTTTTTATTTTTACTTTATTTTACACTGAGTCTTTCACCAACTAAGTTCGTACTATAAAATTAAAAATGTCTAAAACCAACATTATTTACAAAAAACTGCGAAGAGTATCCTATAGAATGTGTAACAATTATATAAGAAGTTTAGTAAACCGGCGAAGAGTACGTATTTAGCTTGTTTACTCTATAATATGTTATTTATTTATTCATGATGTCATTTTCTATTTTTTATGCAAAACAGCCATTATCTTGTTTATTATTTACTATATTTTATATCAATTTAACGTGTCAAAACATAATATGTGTATATATGACCAATAAAGATCTGTCTATCTATCTTTCTACCTTATTATCCATTTTTGGAAATAATTTTATATAAAATTACTTTCATTTTTGATTGTACAATCGTCGTCAGCTTAAACTCACCGCTGTCGGAGATGCTCTTTTTTTAACACGCGCCACTACAAATAATGTTAGAAAGGGAGCATCTCTGAGGGTGATGAGTTTAAGGTGACGACGATTGTACTATAAGTCACAAAAATATTGGGAGACAATATTGGACCACCGTGTATATCCAGACAATATTTCTCAATGTACTTTGCATACTCTTAATTTCTTATATATTGACTTTCACTATTTACTTAAAATTATGAATATTAACAGCTTTTTAGTAAACAATAGGTACATATTTTTGAAACCGTTTGCTAATATCATTCAAATACGGTCATGGAATTAGTGAAGTCATTAATAATCAGAATGTTCGAAGGCAACCGTGGATTGCGATGCATTATTATACGTACGATTATCCCGCGTTTCGTAAATTATTTCGAAACTCAATAAAAAGGCATTCCGAATCGTCGCCTGTCAAACATCAGGCTAATATAAAATGATTTAATGATTGTTAATTAACATGAAACGAGGCTGTCACTGTCGAGATGAATCACCAACGTAGTGATCGTGAGGCTGTGGCTGTACAAAAAGATAACGTAAACGAGTTGCAGGTCGAGAGAGTGCATGACTTGAATAGTAATTAGACGCCGACGTCTCCAAAGGACCGCAGGGCGTCCTTGCAATGTTTAGCAGCGGTTTTGGCGCGCACACAATATCAAACGGCCAGTAATTAAAGCAGGGCGGACACGCCCCTACATAGAAGAGACTCCAATCAGCGCCCTTGATTGCGTAATTAGAACAAGTCTCTTCTTGGTTCGAAGCCCTGCCACCAATAATATGACTTGATTGCACTTTGCTGCTACTGGTTTCTTGACGATTATTTTATTGGCGGGACTGGGAAAATCTTGATAAGGATTCCGGAATTTTAATTAAAATTTTGCTGAATAATAATGAAAATAAAGGCTGAAGCACTTCAAGTTGTCCAATTTCGAATTGATGAATGTGAAATGAATAATTTAATTAAAATGCTCCTTGAAGTTAAAATGGAGTTCTATTTAAGGTCCCTGAAGACCAAAACGCAAGTATAAGCGTGAATAAAGATGATAATAAGGGTTTTGTGTAGCTTTAAGGAAGTGTCTAATTTTATTTCGAAGTTACTTTCCTCTCCTGTCGCTTAATTACTAATTAGTCTCATGTGACTTCTTCCGATGAATAATTTTTTATTAACTACAAACTGATGATTGATAATTTTATTATAATTGAACTCGTAATTGAACAAGTTTATTGTGAAATATTTATATTGTATTTTCTTTCTACCATTTAACTTCAAGAATATTAGCCAAATATGAAAAAACAAACACAAAATTGTAAGTTAAATAAATCAGTGGTTTTTTATTACTTATTACCTTAGGCTCAGTATCAGAAATCCTCACCTTCAAAATCTCGTTTTATCCTCAATGTGATTAGTCAACATATGTAAGTTGAATTTTTCGGAAAAATCCTGCTACACCAAAAATAACAGTACCCGAAAACAATATTCAAGTAGTTACTGAAATGAGTTACCCCCATCGTCAAAAATTTCTCAGCTTCAGCGAAAAAACTTATTTATTTCAATTGTAGTTATAGCTAGGGAGCTGGTGGCAATACAGGTATATGATTTCATTGCAATTATCAATAAAATGAAATGAAGGCATTGATATAACAGATCGATTAGAGCAGCTACTGAGCTTGGTTGCTGCTGATTTTTTAAATTAATTAATTTCAAATTTGCAAAAAAAAAAACTCTCCTATATTATTTTATTGTTTCAGTCATTGCTATAAAATTGTTCATTTATCAAAAATATAAATAAAAAATGGTTGGCTGAAGTCCAGGATTTTTTTATACAAATTGTTAACTTGCAAAAAAAAGTTCTATTAATCTTGTCTAGTTTCTTCATTGTACTTCGCATTGGTCTTAATTTGCTAGTTTTTATATATTGACTGACTTAACGTTGCTGATTTTCAGAAATTTTCCCAATTTAGTATAAAAAATGTCAAAGAAGATAGTTCAATCAGTGGGGGATTTTACCCTGCAAAAGGTGGAGTAGTGATGATTTTGATATATGTTGTTTAAGTCGAGGCCTTGATAATAAAAAGTTTTCGAGCTTGGGGGGGGGGGGGGGGAAGTGCAAGCCGCCATATTAAATTAAAGGTCCAAAAAATTGCCTTTTTCAAAATAATTCAGCAACGCTCGATCCTACGAGAAAAATGTTCAAGGCAAAATTGAAGAGGACAAAATTTCCTACATTTTGTGTATACATTTTTATTGTAAGTCTAAGGTTTAAATAAAGAGATACAGCGTCAGAAAGATGAATTTAAGAAGAAAAAAATTTTTTTTTATTAAATAATGTACGTTTACAACATATTACGGGACACCTGTATATACATACAAGCGAAGGAAAAAGAAAATAGTTGTAAGAAATATTACAATATTTCTTGGGACTACTTAGATAGCGATAAATGCTTTAAAAAATAACACAGGCTGACAAAGAAAGGGGGCTGTTCTTTTGATCAGAACCATCTTATCCTATGTTTTTGACATGCTGAAAACGATTCTGAAAATCTATCGCATCAGTTTTTGTCTACCATCTCTCTCAACTTCTAAAAAGGTTCTGGTCTAACTTTTCTGAAATATGTTGATGTACTGAAGCTAACATTTGGCAAAAAAAATTCTAACGTGCCAGTTTCCCTCTGCCACCCCTAGGAGATAAAAGGGGACTCTCCAGAATATACAAAAATTAACTGGAAGTTTGTTCATATCCCATCTTGGATTTTCCTAATAATTTAGAGTTGTCTCATCATCGGCATTCTGAATTTCAGCAGGAATTAATTCGCCCATCAGTAATATCTTCCATAATTATATTTTTATAGTCAATATTTCGGAAAATTTTAAATTGATAAAAAATCCAATAATAGTCACAAATACAGCGTTCTCGTCCCACCTTCTAGTGGCTTGTATATCAGTGTATACGCGGAAGCTACGTAATTTCAGACGAGGATTACGTAGTGGAAATACCATCCTTCAGAGGAGATGTAAAGCAGACGGTCCCTTGTTTATTAAATGTTAGGCAAGTAAAAGATCCCTACTCTTCTTATGGGAAGAGGTTCGGCAAAATTTCTAGGTTGGGGGTAGCTCGTCTCCTGGCGTCGGTGATAGGCACTGGTAGCGGAAATAGGCCGACGTTAAATAGTTAAAAAAAAAAAGATACAAATTATAACAACTGTAAAAATTGAAATGTTCGTGATGCTGCCATAGTTTATAAAATTGCGAAACAAAGTCAAATTAAACGACAAAAATAGCATTTTATTATATATAATCATTTTAAACTTTGAGACGATCGAAGGAAAAAATTTTGTTCATAACAAGGCCGGGAAAGGTATTTTTCTGAAATCGATCGGCAATGTCTACATTTTCGGCACGATTTCAGATCGAAAAATGCACAACTCCAGTATTTCAGTCCGTTGCTAAGCAACGATCAACCGTACGGGAATGTTAGGTTTTTTATGTATATTTTAGACAGTAAATAAATACACGCAGACAAACTAACTCATATTAAAATTGCATTTATTAATAAGCAGTTAGATTGTAATGAAGAAATGTTATGCATTAATACAATTCCTTAATTTATAATAATATTGACTGTGATTTCAGAAAAAATAGTATGTGTATATTTCGGTGTGAAAGCGCATTCCCGAACTTCGATGCAATTTGCATCGTCGTCCGGGAATGTATTGCTTTCACACCTAAATATACAATATACTAGTTTCTTAAATCGATCGGCATTGTCTACATTTTCGGCGCGATTTTAGATTAAAAAAATGCACAATTCCAGTATTTTAGTTCGTTGCTAAGAAACTATCAGAAAACAGACCGGAAAAGATCCGTTGCCAAACAACGATCAACATTCCCGTACGCTTTTTTTATGTATATTTTAGACAGTAAATAAATACACGCAGACAAACCAACTCATATTAAAATTGCATTTATTAGTGAGCAGTTATATTGTAATGAAGAAATGTTATGCATTAATACAAATTCCTTAATTTATAATAATTGTGATTTCAGAAAAAAATAGTATGTGTACTTCGGTGTGAAAGCACATTCCCGGACTTCGATGCAATTTGCATCGTCATCCGGAATGTATTGCTTTCACACCTAAATACACAATATATACAGAGCTCGCCACCGCTCATTTTGTAATCTCACTTGTTCCCGAGCTTGTTATGAAAATAACTATTGCTTATTAGGTATGCAATAAGTATTTAATATTTGTAAATAGTAGTATAACATTTTTCGTTTGAAATTTTGTCTTATTCATTCTACATGATTTATAATATATCTAAGAATTTTTTACCCCTGACTAGAATTTATCTTATACATTATAATCCACAAATTTTGTGTTTACATGGAGAGTGATACCCTCAGTAAGGAAGTCATTCTTGTTATTTGTTCTACTCGCATCCTTGAATCCTTTTCAAGTAAGTTTGGGCCTTCAGCTCACACTAATCAGGCCAGGCTGATGTTTTGTAACAGAAACCATTCAGTAAACAGACCATTAACTTCTAATGGGCCGAACTAAAATCAGGGAAAATATAAAGAAGATTTATAATTATTAAATAAAGAAATCTTTCGTTTCCTATATAGATAAAAACATCTTTTATCTTTATGTTGCCCACATATATAATAATTTCCTCTATTATTTATTAAGCTCGGAATGTAAATGGTTTATTTGACTAATAGAAGCAAAATATGGAACAAAATAACATCATATTTTTTATTTAAGTATGCCTGGTTTGGAACCATATTTATAATATGTTTCATTGTAAACGATAGAGACTGTGTGGTTTAGTATATATTTTGAAGAATGTTTCTTAGAACATAATACAGCTATATAAGAGAAACAAGACCTGAGTAAAATTTAAATTGCTTACTTATCTAGGTACTCCAATAATTTGCTTGCACAAGAGATATTTTCAAATATATTAAAAGTTGGAGTTATAAAATCTTATGTAAAAATGGTAATAAACTAAAACTGATTGTAGACCTATTACATCAATTTTTAATGTTGCCAAATTGTTTGAAAATATATTAGAAAACAAAATTGCAAAATTTATACATTTTAATATTATATCTAAAAAGCGGTTTAGTTTGAGGGAAAGAAAGTTCACGGAAGATGCTAACGTTTATTTAACCTGTTTATTGATTTATAGAGAATTAAATGAAAATAAGCCATATTTGTGTGTCTTTGTAGACTTAGCAAAGCATTTGATACTTTTTGTCACAAGCGTCTATTGTTAAAAATGCAAAAGCTCAGGTTCCGGAGAAATGCTTTCCAACTCATAAAAAGGAGAGGGAGAACCCAATATGTACGAATCAATGAAACTAAGTAATTCAAAAAATATAAATTGGGCTGTCCCTCAGGAAATATTTTAGGGCAGGTTTGGGGCGGGTTTAAGGGATTATCTATCTAAAAAGTCTACTTAGCCTTAATGGTACAGGTAAAATTCTAAGCTTTGCTGACGATATTGTATAATGCAGACACGTAGCAGGACCTAAAACAAAGAAAATGATTTGAAAAACATCAAAAATTGATTTGTTATAAATACGTTAACTGTAAATAACACGAAAACGAAATACCTTCAATTTACTTTGTGAATAATCCGGTCTTTTGAATATAAGGTTAATATTTAGAGCAATGGCACGTAGTGGGTTCATCGATTGTAGTTATGTCTGAAATTTGATATTTGGTTTACTGAGTTGATTTCGAAACTGTTTTTCCTCTACGAAAAGTCTGGTAAATGGATCCGAGCCGAGATACGGAGGAGTAAAAAATTTTTGCAGTTACGAACGAAACTGCGGTATTATGAAAGTACATAAACTCCATATCCCCCACCAAAATTTCAGACGAAAACTACGGGACGTTTTTTGGCGGGATTTTTTTTTAATTTCAAAAAAAAAATTGTAGTTACGGACGAAACTTTGGGTACTTGTTCTATTCAACGTCAATAATGTCGGAAAAATAATTTCAGACGTTTTTCACGGGTTGATTTTGAGATATAAGTGTCGGCAAATGGGGTTGAAATTGATGAAAACGTCTGAATATCTCATTATAAGTTCTTAATGATATATTTCGGTTTCAGACGTTTTCATTAGTTCTCAATTTGCAGAAAAATTTAAAAAAAGGATTTTTTAAACGCGTAATAGAGTCAAGACCACTTTAGGGATTGCAAAATTTGAAAAACAAATTTTTTTTTCAAAATTTTGCAACTTTCCACCCATATATCTCAAAATCAGCCCATGGAAAACATCTGAAATTATTTTTCCGACATTATTGACGTTGAATAGAACAAGTACCTAAAGTTTCGTCCGTAACTACAATTTTTTTTTTTAAATTAAAAAAAAATCCCGCCGAAAAACATCCCGTAGTTTTCGTCTGAAATTTTGGTGGGGGAGATGTGGAGTTGATGTACTTTCATAATACCGCGGTTTCGTTTGTAACTTTTGTTTAAATATAATTTGCTTTTGTCCATCCACTTAGTTATTATACCATATACTTTTTTAAGACTATTACGAGGCGAATAGAATTTGCAATCGGGCGTTGTCGAATACCTTATAATCACGATGATTTCTGAATACAAATTTTATACGTAGAATATCATGGTAGAATACCCTTGTTTAATTTGAGCCATGTCTGTAATATATGGAGATCGCCAGAGGCAAGTAAACTGTCTTGCTGTGCAAAATGTCCTATATCGTTATATTCAAATTTTTGGCAGCACAAAGTAGACTCAATTGTGAGATTAAAAAACACAAAAGTATATTAAAGTAGCGAACAGTGAAAAATAAATAAAAACTTACAATGTAGGTAAAATAAAATAAACATTTAAAAAATAAATAAATAAAGAAAACATGGTTAAATAAGATAAGTTTTTATTTAGTTTAGGAATTTAATTCTATTCATTTACTGTTCACAAATTTTGTAGGCCTGTAACTTCGAAAAAAATAAAAATCGACCTACCACTTTTGTGTTTTTTACTCTTACAGTTAAGTTTACTTTACGCTCCTAAAATACGAAAATGAGACGGGGCACTTGTGTATAACCTACGCTTTATTAGAATTTTAGAGCATGATGTTACCAAGGTTTTTAATTAATTAAGTCCAAAAAAATGCAAAATGCAAACTAAGTCCAAAAAAATGCAAAAATGTATAAAATGTCGAATAACATACACAACTAACAATAAATAATATACACTGCCTTTTCAAGTTTAAACAAACTTAACGTAGATTAAGTGATTTTACTTTGAAAGGTATAAATTGTTTGTATTAATAATATTATTACGTTGCATAAAAGTTGCAGTCTGGCGTTGCCGACTTTGAATACCTATTTCAACATTAAAAATAAAAAGTAATTGACTGTGTACTTAATCTCAGTGACACCCTTTAAAAGTTAATTGTGCCGACTTGGTGCAAAATATGAATCAAAAAGGAATTCACAGTCGGCCACGTCCTACGTCCCACTGCAATTTCTACTAGTCATTTTCTATTTCTGGGGGTGGCACTTAAAAAATATATATATTTATTGGAGCTAAAATAAAATCAAATTTTAAGAAGAAAAGGTTCTATGCAATTTTTCACATAAATTGATAGTTTTTAAGTTACAACGACTTCAAAATTGCGATTTTAGCTTAAAAAAAGGTATTTCCAAACGGCTTTCGTCAAGTACCTCGAAAAGTATTTCTTTATCGAAAAAATGTTACAGACCAATTACAGAAAGTACAAACTGGGAATTAATTATATTTTTTGTTTATTGATGTAGGATTAATAATTTCGGAGATATTTAAGTTTACATTTGGCATCCAAGTGTTCATAAGATAATTATTTAGAGTGATAGTTAAATATCTCAGAAACTGTGACATCTAAGTGGATGCTACAAGGATGCTAATAGGTTGTTAATTAAGCTTTCAACTGTTTTTTTATTTGTTTCTGTAACATAAAAAATAAAGAAGTTATGACCGAAGCAATATGCATCTACACATTTTTTTAATAACAGCGTCGCCATTTTGTTACTGTCATTAGCCAGTAATTAAAATAAAGGAATTTCAAACACTGTTTCTCATTAATATATGACATGACGTAGATGCTCAAATTTTTGTATACAGCGTTTGCTTGTATTCAGGTTTGTATACAGCACTTGCTTTAGAAAAAAATACAGTTTAAACTATAAAGGTATTTTCGATAAAACGTATTTTTTTTTTCTTTTCCAAATATCTCAATAAATATTAGTTCTGTTGAAAAATGGGTAGAGATCAAAAATAAAGCTCATAAACTGATAATGAATTTCGCTTATTTATTTATTTACATAGATTTAATAGTTTCGGAGATATGAAAGATTACAAATGGCGTCCGAACGTTTATAAGACGAAAATGCAGTTTAAATGTTAAATATCTCAGAAATTGTGACACCTACGTCACGCAAGCTAAGAAATAAAATTAAAGACAATTAATTATGCTTTCAAATTATTTTTTACTCGTTCCTGTAGCATAAGAAATAAAGAAGTTATGACGGAAAAATGTGCGTATTTATATTTTTTTATATAAAAAGGTCGCCATTTTGTTACTCTAATTAGCCAGTAATTTAAAAAAATTATCTCAAATACAGTTTTTCGTTAAGATGCAGCATTATCTAGAAGCTCAAATTTTTTGCTCATTTAAAACACTTGCTTTAGAAAAAAATGCATTTTAAACGTTAAAGGTAATTTCTAAACACTTGGATACCAAATATAAACTTAAATATCTCCGAAATTATTAATCCTACATCAGTAAACAAAAAATATAATTAATTCCCAGTTTGTACTCTCTGTAATTGGCCTGTAACATTTTTTCGATAAAGCAATACTTTTCGAGATACTTGACGAAAGCCGTTTGGAAATACCTTTTTTTTAAACTAAAATCGCAATTTTGAAGTCGTTATAACTTAAAAACTATTAATTTATGTGAAAAATTGCAGAGAAACTTTTTTTCTTAAAATTTGATTCTATTTCAGCTCCAATAAATATATATATTTTTTAAGTGCTACTCCCTCTCAAGGGGTGGCGCCCCCTATAAATTAGCAAGCCCTCGCACAATATAGAAACTTTTCTGTGAAGCATTTACTATTATACTGCCAAAAATGAACGAAATCTGTTCAATATGACATTATTCCGAAATTAAAACCTCTAGTTACTATACTAAAATATCTTCTACATATTTCTACCACACAATCGGCGTATTATTGAACTCAAAGTAATAAGTATTTTTAATGTTCATAATCAATGGAGGAAGTAGTTCGTAACAAAAATACACTTTTTAATAAATATTACCTGTCAGATGCAAAGTGATAAAGATAGTACCTATATAATATTTAATAAAAAAATACCAAAAGAGAAAACTCCCTACGTTAAGAAAACGATAAATGAAACTATGAAAAATGGTGCCTCATCTAAAAATCACAACATTTTATGCAAATTTTAGACATCGGCATGTATCAGGAGATATCAACGGAATTGGTTTATTTTGCTGCAAGTCCTGCGGTGGAACGTGTCCGAAGTAATGCCGGCATTGGCCGACAGATGGCCGTGGTGAGCTAAGCTTAGGCAAACGAGCACAGAGACGGGCCGAGAGCTATTTTAAACACGAACAAAGTTAGTAAGTGCATAAGAACTTATGTTTAATTCTCAAATTTTAATAATTCAGGATAAATAATATAAATTATATATTTCCAAAGAAATGAGCAAGTTTGACTTCATTTTTCGTTTTGATTGAAATCGACTGTATTTGCAATAGAAAATAGTTGTGCCAAATTTGTGATGAAAATGTCAAAAATTAATGCCGTTTTTGTTCACTTGAAAAGTGGCAATGGACGCGAAGCTACAAAAGTATCAGTGCGCGAGGCTAGACCATGTGACGTTAGCTACTTGACAGACGCTTCGCTAACTAACGTAAACTAAACGTTACTACAATAATTATTTTTGTAACAAGTACCTAAAACCATGTTTTTGGGACGAATAGAAGCTGTTTGCGGACGAAGCGAAGCCGATGAGTCTCAAAAAACTGATTTTACAAACAACATTTTTTTGTTATACAGGTCCCTAAAATATATTTTTGATCAGAGCAAATATTTCTCGAAAATAGTGAGCTCCGAATTTTAATTACCATGTGACCACAGTAACCAGATTGTTTAATGTAAAGAAGAAAAATTTGACGAGTTCTTTTTATACGGTATGAAATGCATAATCTACAAATTATATCTGAAAAGGCGAAGGAAATTGTGTTAGATTTACATCCAGTGGAATCTCGTCAAATTTATGAAAAGGAATATGAAGCATTTATGAAAAGGAATATGAAGCATTCATTCGAAGGAAGGAAATGAACAACATTGTATTTGTAGACGAAGATAACAATGTTGAACTATTTACATGAAAAGATAAGTGCCGCTATTCTTTGCATTCAATATTAATAACATATGTAAATTATTATTGCGACTATTTTCGTATTTTCCTATTACAGTCGCAAGAAGTAACTACTTTCTGGTCAAAATATTCGATGATAAAATCTGTTTTGTCTGTCAAAGAAAATATAGAAATAGACAAATTCGTCACAGTCATAGCTTTTTTGAAGCAAAATCAGTAGGCTACGAGCCCACAAAGTCAAAAGTTTTGTCGCGCTAAGAAATTAATACATTTTTGATAAATGCAGACAATGAGAAGTATTTATTAATCAAAGTAAGTTTAAAATCATACTTTTTCTGAAATCGATCGGCAATGTCTACATTTTCGGCGCGATTTCAGATCGAAAAATGCACAATTCCAGTATTTTAGTCCATTGCTAAGAAACTATCAGAAAACAGACCGGAAAAGATCCGTTGCCAAGCAACGATCAACAAAACCGTACAGGAATGTTACTTTCCCGGCCTAGGCCGGGAATAGTATATTGTGAATCTAGGTGTGAAAGCGATACATTCCCGGACGACGATCCAACAAGCATCGAAGTCTGGGAATGTGCTTTCACACCGAAGTACACATACTATTTTTTCTGAAATCACAATAAATACTATTTTAAACGTATAAAAATCCAAAAAAATATAAACATTTAAAAAAAAAATTCTGAAATCACAATCAATTCTATTTTAAAAGTATAAAAATCAAAAATATTAACATATTAAAATATATATAAAAAACCGTACGGGAATGTTACTTCCCGGCCTAGGCCGGGAAGTAACATTCCCGTACGGCTTTGTTGATCGTTGCTTGGCAACGGATCTTTTCCGGTCTGTTTTCTGATAGTTTCCTAGCAACGGATTAAAATACTGGAATTGTGCATTTTTCGCTCTAAAATCGCACCGAAAATGTAGACATTCCCGATAGATTTCAGAAAAAGTAATATTCCCGTACGGTTTTTATGTATATTAAAGACGTAAATAAATACACGCATGCAAACCAAATCACATTAAAATTGCATTTATTATAGACTAGTAGATGGTAACAGAAAATCAAAACTGATAGCCTACCGTCTGCAAGTAATTTAGTCAGTATTATCTATACAATAAAGCTCAATTTTTGGTACTTTCAAGGTTTGCCCGCATGCACGGGATGTAGGAAACGATTTCCGGTTTGCATAAAAAAACGATGTTTTCAACTGATACACTACAGTCTGCAAAGTTCATAATTCGAAATTAAAGGAATAAAAATATGTCGGAAGCGCTTTTGCAGACAGTTCTGTCATGCACCAAACCTTATACAGGGTACTCCAAAATGTATCAAATTTTGGTAAAGAAAAAATGATAATTTACCGTCTGCAAACAATACAAAATGATGATTCTGGTTCATGAAGACGAGTAGGGGAAAGGTGCAGACGTTCACGATATGCATATCACCATATTGTGCGCATGTCAACTTGTTATTTTTTTTATAACTTTACACAATTGTTTACCGTTTAATTATAGTTTTATTAGAAAATTTAGGTTGCAAATCTATTGTAAACAATGTTTTCAGACGAATCCAATATGCACGGTTCTCTATTTTATTCTATAAACTTGTAAGAAAATGGGGGTAACTTTTACCGATTATTAACTGTCTGCAACTTGGTACAGAGAAAGGTTATTGATTCGATTACGCAATTATTTAATTTGCAGACAATTTGCACATGCACTAAAACCACAGATATATACCAAAACAACTATCTATACCGTCTGCAACTTGGTACAAAGAAAGGTTACTGTGTTAAATACGCAATTATTCAATTTGCAGATAATGCCCACATGCACGAGAGCCACAATAGAGTCAAAACTCGGAGAATTCCGTTTGATACCTCTTCGTGTGCGATATGCACCCAAAACAACTCTTTACCTTCTGCAACACAACGTTGTGTAAGCTAACTTATGCAAGTATATTTTTTTTCGGATGGGCAGACAACATGCAGATGCACACGGACCAGAATTAGTGCTGGTATTCGATAAAGTTGATCGAAAATTCTCGTCGTAGTTAAATTCAATTGAAAAAATATTATTTTATTAAAGTTGTAACAAAAATCTTATACATATTATCATAATAATAATTATTATTTATAAAAAATTTTGTTCACCGTCTGTTTCTTCTTCAACATCATCATTCTCAACCACTGACTCCTGGAACGTTTTTCGATAATCCTCAGTGAAATGATACATATCTTCCTCGCTGTCACTGATATGTTCTAAAAACAAGTTTTCTTCATCTGAATCATTATCAGCATTGTTGTCGGTGCGCATTATTTGTTCGTTATCCTCCTCGACCACACTGTTACTGGTAATTGCGACAGTAATTTTAAAAATTAATCAGAATTTGAAATTCTGAAAACTACGGTATTTTCGTACCGTTGTCATTATCAGCTACAAAAATTTATTTGACGGTTTGTGGCATTTCATCTCTGTCAAACAGTCCTCCAATTTGCACCAGCTATACTCCTCAACTTTTAAGCTTGATGCTTAGGCAAAGATGCGTTGCTCAATATTTTTACACTTTATTGCAACTCTCGTGCATGTGCGCATTGTCTGCAAACTAAATAATTGCATATTTGAATCAATAATCTTTCTTTTTACCAAGTTGCAGACAGTAAATAATTGGTAAAAGTTACCCCCATTTTTTTAAACAAATACGTTAAGCGGCAAGTGCTTTGTACACATTTAATCTATCTGCAAATAATTCTTTATCGAAGCTCTATTTTTAAATCATGTTTACTTTTTAGCTGCAGACGGTAAACAATTGTTCAAAGTTGTAAAAAAAATAACAAGTTGACATGCGCATGATATGGTGACGTGCATATCGTAAACGTCTTAACCTTTCCCCTACTCATCTTCATGAACCAGAATCATCATTTTGTACTGTTTGCAGACGGTAAATTAAAATTTTTTTTTTTACTAAAATTTGATACATTTTGGAGTACCCTGTATAAGGTTTGGTGCATGACAGAACTGTCTGCAAAAGCACTTCCGACATATTTTTATTCCTTTAATTTCGAATTATGAACTTTGCAGACGGTTGTGTATCAGTTGAAAACATTGTTTTTTTATGCAAACCGGAAATCGTTTCCTACATCCCGTGCATGCGGGCAAACCTTGAAAGTACCAAAAATTGAGCTTTATTGTATAGATAATACTGACTAAATTACTTGCAGACGGTAGGCTATCAGTTTTGATTTTCTGTTACCATCTACTAGTCTATTAGTAAGCAGTTAGATCGTAACGAAGAAATATTATGCATTAATACAAATTCCTTAATTTATAATAATATTGATTGTTATTTCAGAAAAAATAGTATGTGTACTTCGGTGTGAAAGCACATTCCCACACTTCGATGCTTGTTGGCCTCGGCTAGGACCTCGGCCAACAATTTGCATCGTCGTCCGGGAATGTATTGCTTTCACACCTAAATACACAATATACTATTAATGACATGCATCAATTTCATATTTAATTTCGCAGGTTGCTCTTCTCATTGCGCGTGTGTGGTGCATGCAGGCGCGAAGAACTACATTTACTAAAAATACAAGGTATTGTCCAAAAAGACACACGATGTCTTCTTATAACAATTCCCAATACGAAGACCAACATTAAGAGTGTTTCCCGTGGCAGCTGAAGGTGAAGCTGTTAATCCCATGAAAGTGTACCAGAAATATGTTCCACTACGACCAGCAAATAGTAAACACGATTATTTTTTTATTTCCTATCGTAAGGGAAAATGTACGGTACAACGTGTAGGAATCCATTCTTTTGGAAAGTGACCTCTATCGTCGCTGAATTTCTTAAACTACCGAACCCGACAGAGTATACAAGGCATTGCTTCCGGCAAAGTTCTGCGTCTCTTGCGGCAGATGCTGACGTCGATTTAATCTCGTTGAAACCACTAGGAGGATGGAAATTGGTTTTTTCAAGATATTATTGTCTTTTTATTCTAAATAATAACTAATTCTAGGTCGTCTTCAGTGGCGGAGTCATATATAGAGGAATCAATTAAGAAGGAAAAAGTGTGCAGAATGTTAATGGGGGAGAAAAAAGTCGAACCATCGAGTAATATAATATCGGTTACTACCGAAGCTACTACCACAACATCAAAAGAAATTAACACGATACCCTCGGGTTCGGGTATTTCGTTTGGGAGTAATAGTTTTGAAGGTACTCAAAATTGTTCATTTAATTTTCATTTTGGGCCATAATCATTTAATTATTATTAATTTAACTTACAAATCTAATAACTAAGTCCTATTGTTGTACCCATTAGATTAAATAAAGTTGTTTAATTTTTGTATGAACCATTTTGCATTATTTACCTAAATGATCCTCAAAAGTTGCCATGGCAGCTTTTTACTATTAAGTCCGGAGGATTCATTTTACGGACTCAAATGAGTCCGCAAAATAGCTATTTTAGGGACTAAATACAAGAAAAATTATTTATGTTTACACAGTAGAGTTGGACGGTTCATGCATCAAATAAAATGCCAGCAACAAAGTGGTGCTTTATACCAAAATTCACCAATACATCTTCAAACATTCCATGGCCCACAGAAGAAGAGGAACGTAGTTTAGAGTAAGGAAAGTTAAAGAAATATTATCTGCTTCTTAGAAAACATACAGAACCAGTGATAAAACGTATTCGAGACTTTCAGCATTTAAGTCGCTATGAGATAATCAGCACAGAAATGATTAAAAAACTTGATAATGCAATGAAAATAGTATCATTGTAATGAATCGCAGCAAGGAAAAATTAATCAGTGAAATAAAATGTCTATATTCCTTTAATTATGATACAGGTAAATAAGCAAATTATAATTTAATTTTGTTTTAAATATGCGTAATTAATATTGATCAACTACATAATCAACACCTAGATTTAGGTTCGTGTTGCTAGAAAATCATACACCATTTGTGCGTTTACATGATGTGGTAAATTATCCGAATCGACTTTCTGATATGCCAGCTATGTGCCAAATTTTAATAAACATGATAGACAAACTTTGTGCGTTTACATGATGTGGTAAATAATCCGAATCGGCTTTCTGATATCCCAGCTACATCTTATGTGCCAAATTTTAATAAACATGATAGACAAACTTGCAGTAAGTTAGTAATCTTTAATGCTATACTACCGGGAAAGGAGGATATTGAAGAACTGATCTGTCAATAATGCCGAGCTATGTTGATTTGTTAGCATTTGTAAAAAATATTTTGAATTACACTCCCTCCAAATTTAAACGCCAATAGGATCTGTTGTACGCACTGATCACGTGCATTTATTACTATCCTTTCCCGGCTAAGGTGTAGTTGTCTCGCCATTTGTGAGATACGTACGTGCTGAGTGAAAGCTAAACACATGTCTAGTATCTGACATCAGAAATTATATATTCAGAGATCATTAACTTGGCGATTACATCTGTTACAAATTTTGGTTTTTGAAAGTTCTTTTACATATATGTTGTAGGAATCCTTAACTTGTAATCTGATAAAGAAAAATAATTTTTACTTTTATATCCAAACATACTAATTTTGTAACATGCTTTTTTACTAAAGTAAAAAATAGATCTTTGTGTGTACGGCAGCTTTTTTTATAGGAGAACAATATGGGGTCATGAGTAAGGGGGTGGATAAAAAATAGGTCGCCACTTGACTTCATGAGTTCCTGTGAAATTTTTTTACCCCTCCCCGCTTATCAATTTTGAGATGACGAAAATTTTTATTGGATTTAACTCCCTGCCCCCCCCCCCCCCGCTCATCAATTTAGAGATGAGGATGAAAACAAAAAGTTTTTTTTGACTTGCCTAGAAAAAGAGGCGATTTTAAAATTTCACACGAGGGTGCTTGAGGAACTAAGGCCGGCTCTGTCAATAAATCCTAAAGCCAAACCTCTAACAAAATTCCAGTCACTCACGTGTGTACTAAGAATGACTTAACGCATTTTTTTTCCTTCTGGAAATTGTCCATATCCAGTGTTGCCTACCTAAGCAACGATCAGAAAATATATCTAATGAGAGTAGAGAGTATCTCAAAAAATGCCCATTCAAAAAAATTGAACTTAAGAAGAAATATTTAAACTGCATGGAAGGAGCAAATATAACTTAATTTACCTAACGGGACAATAATTATAGTTCTGCTAGGAAGGCAACCTAACAGGCACGAATTAAATTAGGTGGTTGCATACACATCAACACCGTCACTTACTACGGATAAACAGGGAGGAGTGCTAATTTTAACATTTGTTAAACAAAGACGACTAACAGTTTGTGACGTACAGTATTTGACAATATGGCTGAAAAGAGTCGCAGAGACTATAGTAAGAAATTTATTTCGTTTTTAAACTTTATAAAATTAATTATTATGTTTTTTGCAGAACTTTCCAATTTATGTTTTCAGTGTTTATTTTGGTATCAGGTTTTCTTTTCAGACACAAACGACGTTCTTTGGTAGTCAAAAGAATATTTATAAATGTTTATCTTGACGTCATTTTGCGACACTTTGATTTGATTAGCTTTCATCTTATTAAGCCCGTCTTCTTGTTTATCCTTCTTGGAATCTCACGTCAAGCGAACAGCAGAACAAGTTAGTTTGGCTAGTGCAAACCAAAGAAATAACTTGCTATTATTTTTTTCTTTGTGAAAGAGACTAACACCATTTTAAAAACCCTGCTTAAGAAATCACTACTTCCACAAACAGGTTTTTCATCCAAGTCTCTTACAACTAAAAAAAAAAATTTAATAGTATATTTGTACTCCACTGTGTGGATATAATTGTTCATAGAACTTTAATAATATAATCTCTGAAATCGTCTACCCAAAAACGCATAAAACCTTTCAATGGAATAAGATCGAAATATAATCTAGTTCCATATCTCGTTATAATATATAGACATTTTCACACCAAATTTCAATTCTATATCATAAACCGTTCCGGAACAATCGTGCGCACCAAACCTAGTTGAAGGATTTAAAAAGGGAGCGTCCTAAAGACCTTTTAATAAAATTCAGTTTTTGATATAAAACCGAATTTTATTAGGTAAGCCACATAACTCATTTAAAGAAATATCTTTAATTTTATACATTAATACAGATGACACTTTCAAGTCTAGTTATATGTACTATATATGTGATTTTGAAAAAACAACTGAAAGTACAAAAATGTATGAACAGCGTACACACACACCTTTTGGTCATTTTAAGGCTCATATTGTACGTGATTCACCAACCATAAAAAAGCCAGTAAGACCTCAATACCTGCATTAATAATATGTGTTCTTATTCTTATATCCTGTGAAAAATATCTGTCTTCTTATATTTTGTGAAAACTGTGAAAACTAAATTATATTGAATATTCCTATGTAACTATCATGCTCGTATACTATCAGGCGGGGCGAGAGGACTCTATATATAATAATAAACAAATGAATACATAGTTCTTATTAATAAAAATAACATTCACTAATTTTTTCTGTGATTAGGAACGAAAACTGAAAAAAGATTTGTAGCCGTAGACATAATATTGGCATTAAATTTTATTATTCTAATGCATTTTCATTTTATTTTAATTTAATAACAATAATGTTTATTTACCATCAATAAAAAACAAAATCGGGTTGTAAATAACGTAAGTAGTAATTACAAATAGAGATAAAAATAAGATAAAAAATAATATCAATAAGTTGTGTTCAAAATTAGCTAAAATTGGAATTGTAAAATATGGGTATTAGTAATGATTTACATATAGTGAACTTCGTAAATAAACAAGTAGGAACAACCCACAAAAGAAAATCTTGTAGTGTGCCACATTTCGCTTAGTTTTCAATACACTAACGAAAAATTGCTATTATTATTAATAACTTTTAAATCCAAGAAAAGAGTTATAATGAATATGGTAGGTACTCCAAAAAATTTTATTTTCGTCTGTGAGTACCTTATAACATTCTATATGTTACAATTTTGTAAATTATGTATAAATATATATTTGGAATTATTTTATAGTCCAGTGTGCAGACTGTTAGACCCTTTCATAGCTCACTATGTATAACTGGTTGTCTAAACCATCAGTTCATCTAATTTTTTATACCTTTCCTGATTCTTCAGCCATAAGTTTTATATATAATTAAAAAACAAAACTAGATAAAAATTGAAATGATCATAGCACTGATTGCATAAAAAACTGGTAAATTAATCGAATTAATTAGGCACATTCAGGGGTGTCGCTATGGTTTTTTTTGGAGAGGGAGGTTAATAATTCCCAACTCTCATCACAGGAATTTTCCCAGCTCCTCAAAAAACTTTCTCCAAAATGAAATTTGATGACCGAGGGTGGGTGAAATTTTTCTCAAATTCTCCCAACTATGCTTTAATTTTCCAAACTTTCGCAGGTTTTTTTACAACATTGGGAGGGGGGGGGGGGGGGGTGACAACCCATCTTGTTTAATACATTAAAACATAGTGGGGGGTGGCACGTTTGACATCTTAAATTTCATAAATTTATGACAGGTACAATATCGTTTCATTTACATTTATCATGGATAATCCAACAACGATTTCCTAATAATTTTTAGGCAAGATTTTTTTTAAAAAAGTTATATTCTAGCAGCTTGTATATTAGCGTATAAGCAGAGCTATATACCATTCCTGGGAGGGAATGTAAAACAGTCGGTCTATTAAATGTTTCTATTTAATGTTATTTTTTTTTCGCAATCACCGATCCGAAACACACATAATAAATTGATCGATTGATTTACCAGCGTGCGGTAGGCATTGCTGCCACTTCCAGGGTTATACAGCTGGGCCTGCTACGTCCACGCTGGGTTGGACTAAGGTCATGCTTGTTGCCAGCAGCGAGAGCCACATGGCGCATGGTAAAGGAATATGCGATGGGAGGTGTAGGTATTTATGAGATGCGTTACCGCATTGCGTCGTGAGGGAGTGTTTAAGCTCCCCTTTTTGTGTTTTTGGTTCTGGGCATCTGCCTCTTCTGAATCTTCGTGTGAAATATGTGCTGTGTCTTGTTATGGTGTGTTTATGATCCTCCTTTTGTGTTTCTGCTTCTTCAAATCTTCTTTTGCTGAGTCTTCTGATTCCTCGGTTTCCGATGCTGGGTTGGATTTGGATCATGCTTGTTGTCAGCAGCGAGAGCCACATGACGCATGTTTTTTTTCTCGCTTTTCTTTCCTAGTTTGTTTATGATTCTCTCGGTTGTTGTTTTCCACGTGTAACATGGTCTCCCTACTTTTAGTTTGCTGCTGTTCAGTGTTAGCGCTTTCTTCTGCTGTCCTTTTTGCTTTAACCTTCTTGATCCCTGCCCTTATCTCTCTGCTTACCAGGATATGGTCTATTTGTGTGATTGAGCTTCCACTACTCCACGTGTCAATGCAGGTTTGACTTTTGCTCCATGTATTTCTTATTGTTAAGTCAACCATGTGTGTTAGGTTTTTCAACGCATTTCCATTTTTGTTAGGCCATGTTCTTCTGGGTCTTCTTGTGATATATCTTGCAGCATTGTACCGCTGCTGTTTGCGCTCCTATTTTTGTTTTTCTGCTTCTATAGATCTTCTTCTTCTGAATCTTTTGATTCCTCCGTTTCTGATTCTGGTACTTCAATTTGTTCATTGTTCTTAGGGAGTATTCATCTATTTTGTGTTCCACTCCGCTGGTCCAACTCTCTTTTGTTGACGGCTCTCACTCCATTATTAGGCTTTTCTTGAAGTTTCATTTCAGTCCAGATGTGTCCTGCGCAGGCGCGAACGCAGGAATGTGTTCTGGTGGGGGGGCAACCAGGGGGAAGCAAATAAACACATAACACAGCACAGTGGAACTTAAAACCTCACTTTTCTTTTTGGCATATGCGTAAAAAAGAATTTAAACTAATATTTGTTATGTAAAAACACATATGAAATGATTGCCACTATCCCAAAAATTCTCAACCGAGCCGCGTCTGGGGGGAGGACAACCAGGGAGAACCAAATAACACATAACACAGCACAGTGGAACTTAAAACCTCACTTTTTTTTGGCATATGTTTAAAAACTAAGTTAAACTAATATTTGGTATGCAAAAAACAGATATGAAATAATTGTCACTATCCCAAACTTCTTAAACCACGCGCCGCGCCTGGGGGGTAGTTGCCCCCTTGCCCCCCTGCGTACGCACCTGGTCCTGCGGCAATTAGAAGGCGTATGTGTATGTTTTCTTAGAAAATACCATTTTTCTGAAAGAAGCCGCACCACGCATACCTCCGTTGAAGTGCTTTGAGAATCTGAGAATTCAATTTTGACTCCGTATTTTATGTTCGACTCCGTTGGTCCAACTCTCTTTTGTTGACGGCTCTCACTCTATTATTAGGCTTTTCTTGAAGTTTGTTTTCAGTCCAGATGTGTCCTGCGCAGGCGCGTAAGCAGGAATGTGTTCTCAGGGAGGAACCAAATAAAAACATAACACAGCACAGTGGAACTTAAAAACCTCACTTTTTTGGCATATGTTTAAAAACTAAGTTAAACTAATATTTGGTATGCAAAACCAGATATGAAATAATTGTCACTGTCCCAAACTTCTTAAACCACGCCGGGCCTGGGGGGTAATTGCCCCCCTTGCCCCCCTGCTTACGCACCTGGTCCTGCAGTGATTAGGAGATCATCGGTGTAGGTGTATGTTTTCTTAGAAAATACCATTTTTCTGAAAGAAGCCTGCACCACGCATAACTCCGTTGAAGTGCTTTGAGAATCTGAGAATTCAATTTTGACTCCGTATTTTATGTTCCACTCCGCTGGTCCAACTCTCTTTTGTTGACGGCTCTCACTCTTATTAGGCTTTTCTTGAAGTTTATTTTCAGTCCAGATGTGTCCTGCTCAGGCGCGTAAGCAGGAATGTGTTCTGAGGGGGGACCAAATAAACACATAACACAGCACAGTGGGACTTTAAAACCTCACTTTTTTGGCAGATGTTTAAAAACAAAGTTAAACTAATATTTGGTATGCAAAAACAGATATGAAATAATTGTCACTATCCCAAACTTCTTAAACCACACCGGGCCTGGGGGGTGCGATCCGAAACACACATAATAAAGTAACAAAATTCCACGGACCATAATGTCCACTGGAACCTCCTCTAGACAAAGGTCTAATTCCTTATTTCTAGCTTAGGATAATTTTTTTTAAAAAAAGGAGCAGTGGTACTAAACACTACTATTCATAACAAATATTTTCCACTAGGAAACTTTGATTTTCATTGAGATTGAACTGTCAGCAGATTTTTGTACAAAAAAAGGCCTTCTTATCACTGTGCCACGTGGTGAAACGAAGCCATCTTAGGGTTCCTTCTGGCGAGAAATTTCGTCGAAGAAAATCATGTGCCTTCTAATGCAGTTTTTCTGTAAGATGCCTTAAGCTTATGCCGAATTAAGAAACTGAATCGCACTACCAGGGGTCATTTGGGATAAGTTAAGTTCATTACATTTAAATTATTTTCAATCCCTAGGGTTGCAAGTTTCCCTTGCAAGAGAATCTTCCACCTAATGGAGAATAATTAATCTACGGAAAATTTCTACGGAGATAGTGAGCGAGAGCAAGATTCATACGTAAGAGTTTTCAAATGTTATCCAACTATTTAACTATTTCCTTGTAAGAGGCGCCATATATTCTTTTGATTCTTCCACTTCTTGGAGAATAACTAACCTATTGGAATTTCTATAGGGCTGGATGAGCGAGTCCTATGCAAAATATTTCAAATTTCCATTTGGTATTTATTCTTTACTTAACCATTAGTTCAAATTTAAAAACCAGGAAATTGAATTTAGCGTGGTAAAAAAAAATGTGCTATTTGACCCCTTGCCATTTAAAATTCTAGAGTCTCCGATTGATAACACCCAATGAAGGTGTCCCCCTTGATAATACAATAAATAATAAAAAAATGATCGCACAATTAGGAAACACGCCTATTTTGTTTTCAGTGGGCCACCCTGTATTCATAATACTTTATAATATTATTTATAATTTATGACATTTATTTACATTTATTGGTGTTGTTATGTTCTGTTATTAATTAGTTTTTCTTATTTTTGTGAAAGATATTTCTGCTTTGCTGCACGTGGATATTTTCGGGTCCAATCAATCCGTACCCATATCTTACCCGAAAAACAATGAGGATGATTTATATGCCACTCTGCGATTATAATTTTTCGTTCCGGACCTGCTAGGTAAACGAGCTCACCGGCCGAAAGCCTTGTGCTTTGATTTCTACGGATTTATGTATTGTAAACGATTGCTTTATGCGATATTGGACACCATTTACATGAAAAATGTATCTGGGAAAACGTCCTTATACGAAGCTTTTGTTTTCGATACCAGAAAATATTGCTCCTCCGCTGAACGTGACTGCCTCTATAGTAATTGATGACTGCCGCTTTAGTGGTGGGTGGTGGAGGTGTTATGGGGTTAGATTAGGTGATATTGAAGACACATTTTTTAAATTTGAATGCTTCGGAAAGTGAATACGGAAAGGAAGGTTACATTGAAAATAGCCTTTCTCCAATTGACATCACGTACTGTACTAGTTCTCATAATAATTGCTGTTTTCAGGGAAAATAAAAATGTCAGAAGTGTCAATTAGTTGTTAAAATTGAACAAAACATAATATTTGGCATGCAGTTAAAAGAATTCTCAAGAAAGAAACCTGCATTAATTATAGTGAAAAAATACAAGGTAGGCACCATTAAAAAAATAATCAAGAAAAACTGGGGCGGAGAATAATAACACACACACACACACAGCAAAAAAAAATATTTTCCAAAGGTGACAAGGACACTTATCCTTATGCTTTTTGAGCCGCTGATTTCAAATAACATGTCAAAAATATATGTTTTACTGCTCAATTTTTCGCAAATTGAAATGAAACTTCTGAATCGTTTGAAATGGCTCTAGTTACATACTCTCAACGTTCTGTCGTACCACGGAAATGATGGTGTACATTCAACCTTGTTCTGATTTTTCCATAATACGCTTGTGAGGGCTTGACAGATCGGGACCAGGAAATGCCAAAACAACCCCCGGGGCTTGGAACCACCCCTCACAGAATTTAGGAACGAAATGCTAATTTGCGAAAAATTGAGCAGTGGAAAATCAACGGCTCAAAAAACATAGTAGCCGAGGAAGTATAACACAAAAATAGCCCCAAGCTTCAATTTTTTTTGCAGTAAGTCGGATTGAGATGGGGTTTCTTGCATTCGCTTCGTTAACTCGTCTAGAAACTTTGTGCCATATTTTGGTCTTGTACTTTTTTGAAAATGCATTGCTGCATTAAAAAAAGCATTCTTATAAGTGCATCTTTTCAAGTGATGAAGAAAAAATTCATATCTTCCAGAAAAAACTCCCGAATCATACGAATTTCAGTACCCGGGGGTTTTTTGAGTCGCTGGACCTGAATGTGATGTCCAAATGAGCCCCCTGTGCACCTGGAGGTCAGGACGGCCCCAGGAACGTCATCACCTGGAATTCCCTGTAAACTCATGGAAAATCGATCGAAACTCGTTATCCGGGTGTTTTTCGGGTCGCTCGTCCCGAAGCTGACATCGGGAACCTCCTCAGGAGGATCTGGTGCGCGCGACCTGGCTAATAACGTCATCTCTTGGAGTTTTACTGAAATTACTTATCAAATTGATCGAAACTCGTTACCCGGGGATTTTTCGGGTTGCTCGTCCCGAATCTGACATCGGCAACCTCTTAACTTATACAAAATGGGCATGTCCTCTCTTTTTCAATGAACTTACTTTATCACCAGAGATGGAATAGTTGATTCAATTGAAACTATTCGAGGGGTAAATGAAAGGTATGGGTACAAATATATGCAGGCACAATTTCAAAAATATCTGAACTTTATATTTCTTTTTACAAATACATTAAGTTATCAAAAAAACTTTTCTTAATTTTACAGTTTATTCTAAATATCGTCCGCCTCATCAACTCATACGTTAGTACTTTGTTCATCGAGAGTGTCATTTTCGACGGCAATTAATTGTTCTGTGGAATATTTCTCGACGTTGGTGCAATTTGAGCCGGCACAATTTTTGCAAGCGATGTTGCAAATCATGCTGTTCTTCCTACAGCCACAGGAATAACCGCAGTCGGTTTTACATCCACAGAATATCAACTTCATTATGTTCGATGGGCCAGGTGGTTGCGTCATCCTTATGGGGATCAGCTTATCGTCCTCGTTTTTCAAACCGAAATCTGTTGGATTTAGGTGATGCTCTTCTCCAAACAACCAATTTTGTACTTGTAAATAAACCCGTTTAAGATGTTGAGTGAAGGCATCTACCGTAGGAATGATTTTTCCGATATACATCTTTTTCTTGCTGGCAATTGCCATTAAATACATTCTATACCCTCTACTAACTGAATTCCACTGGGCTTAAATTGGTCGGGGACATTTGGCTTTCTGAATGTAAACAGTGCATTGTACATTGCTAGATATAAATGGCACCCGTGTTCCAAAATTTTCTCTACTGAAAGTCCAACTTCCTTGAACTTTGCAGCATGGGGTTCAAAGTCAGGGAACTTTTGGAATGTTTTGAAAAATTTCACCTTCCCTTGATAGTGCGTTGCTGAGACAGTGTCGCATCCGCTACTAGCATGTAATAATAAAATAATATCGGCCACTGATGGCATATGAGCCAAACTCTTTGAAGAATATAATTCTTCGGGCTTATTCGGTCGAGCTGGCTTTAACAGAAAAAGTGGAAAAATTGTTCTACCATAATAATATATAAACTAGTATTCATTAAAGCAATGTTAGAAAGTTTGACGACAAAATTTCAGTAAAACTCCACCAGTAGATGACGTTATTACCCAGGTCGTGCGCACCAGGTCCTCCGGAGGAGGTTTCCGATATCAGATTCGGGACAAGCGACTCGAAAAACCCCCGGGTAACGAGTTTCGATCGATTTGATAAGTAATTTCAGTAAAACTCCAGGAGATGACGTTATTAGCCAGGTCGCGCGCACCAGGTCCTCCGAAGGAGATTGCCGATGTCAGATTCGGGACGAGCGACCCGAAAAACCCACGAGTAACGAGTTTCGATCGATTTTCCATGAGTTTACAGGGAACTCCAGGTGATGGCGTTCCTGGTGCCGTCCAGGTGCACAGGGGGCTCATTTGGACATCACATTCAGGTCCAGCGACTCAAAAAACCAACGGGTACTGAAATTCGTATGATTCGGGAGTTTTTTCTGGAAGACATGAATTTTTTCTTCATCACTTGAAAAGATGCACTTATAAGAATGCACTTTTCGATGCAGCAATGCAATTTCAAAAAAGTACAAGAGCAAAATATGGCATAAAGTTCCTAGATGAGTTAACGAAGCAAATGCAAGAAACCACATTTCAATCCGATTTACTGCAAAAAAATATTGTAGGTTGACTCCTATATTTCCTCACCTATAGGGATAGGAGTCTTTCACCTTTGGAAAATAATTTTTTGTGTGCCTGTGTAATATTTATCATGCAGTTGGCATAACTATAAATGAAGAAACTTTTAACAAAAAAATTTACATTTATAAAACAATGTATTAAGAAACTATAGTGGAAATAATAATTGGAATGTACTAGACTCTGTTAGCGAGAAGAAAACCTTATTTATTAAGAAACGCGAGCAGATCTGAAGATGCGCAGTACTCAGGCCTATCGACATATTGTACATTAGCGACATTTAGGATCTCCTAGAAAAGACCAGTGTTCTCCACGAAGGAGAGAAGTCCTTTCCAGGGTAGATCCCGTAGTTGCTCCGGCTGCAGAAACTGCCTTCCGAAATACCTATCCCTTGACGCTCCTATTGGTACACAATGGCATAGAATATGAGTGATGGTTTAATTTTCCACTCCACACATCCGATGGGTAGCATCATCTTTGTACCGCATTTTATGCAGATGCTTGTTCCAAGGACAGTGTCAGCAGCTATTCTACGATAGAGTCAGTCGTATATATGAAGCCTCGACTGCTTCGTTCCGAGGACTTGAGCAGCTCTGATTGAATCAAGCTTCTTGGCTGACCGAAGGACTAGCATCTAGCCCCTGCATATCACTACTTGTGTCCGGCCGGCGCGAGCATGCGCAAAGTCAACCAATTGCCAACAGCACGTCGTTACAGCTGTTTTCTAAACTCGCGGGTATTTCTCACAATTTCTCAAAATTAGGTTAGGTTAGGTTAATAGCTATTTTAATTATAAACTCATAATTATAGTTGTTAAATACCCTACTTGCAAGTGTCGGTACATAGCCCATAGGTTAAAAATTATTCATAGAAATATTTACCAAAACCATACAACGTATTGTTTGGTGGTTATTTAAAGGTTGTTATAATTTCTTGATAAATTAAAGTACACCTTTATATACAATGACAAAGGAATGATTTTATTGTTTTTCAAACAAAACTTTATTCAAAACATAAAAACAAAAAACGATTTTAAGGTAAGAGCTTGTATATATTTTAATTATAAAGCAATAATTAAGGTTGTTAAATACCTAGCTATAACCTAACAGAATTTTCATAGAAATACTTATTAAGAATCTAGAAATATATTATTTAGTGGTTATGTTAAAGTCGATATAATTTTTTGACAAATTAAAATAAAGTAAATTTATTTTTAATAAAAGTTTTTCCAGAAAATAAACAAACGACCAGACCATTTTTAAACTTATTTACCAATATCCGTCAGAATTACTATTTAAAGAAACAAATTTAATGGATCTCAGGTTTGTATGTTAGCAGTTTTATAATTTAGAAAAAATATTGTCCAGTTAAAGAACTTATATGCTACGGATACACCTAGTTCAAATAGAAATAATGAAATATGTATCCTGAAAGCTAAGAACACGGTATATTTAAGATTGATCACTTATTCAGGAATTAAATTATTTAATTACCTCCCTGTTTTGGTAAAGCAACTGAATAATTTAAAAAGAAACTTAAAAAGAAGTAGTGGTAGGTAATTTGTTATAATAAATAATGATTACATGAAAACCTTAATCAGTTACAATATCTTATTTTTCATTCTTTCATTCTAAGATATCACAACTGAAGTTATAAGTTTTTGTTGTAGCGTTCGCACAAATTTTTAGTGGAGCTAAATTTTATATTCCTGAAATTTGGTATAGAGGTATAAAATTGCATTCTAAATAACTTTTCTTAGTGGAATTTTTTCATATTTTGAAAAATAAAGGTACTTTATTAGTGGTGATTTTTACAACTTTGCTTATAAAACCCTGTAGAACACCAAATCAAGTCATTTTTGGTATACTTTAGTTTTACAACAAGCAGGACTCAATCCCCAAATACCATTTCAAAATTCCAACATTTTTGGTCCATTACACCGTTACATCTATCCTGAGACACACTGTATATGAATGAAATTACCATGAATATGCCAGAAACGCAAATTTTAGGCAGTCGTCGCGTGCAGAAAGGTGTGCAAATCGATTTTTTTTGTTTCTTATTTGTTTTTTTTGTTTTTTTTTTAATTTTAAAATGGATGCCAATAGTGCCAAGTGAAAAGCCGTAAAAAGAATCCAGCGGAAATTCATTGGCATGCAGTTTCCGCGCGCAAAACAAATTTTGATGCGCACATTAAATCGTAAAATTTTTTGGTATTCTTGATTTTGGATGATTTTGATTTTGAATTTTTTTTTACGGCTTTTCGTTTGGCGCTATTGGCATCCATTTTAAAATTAAAAAAAAAAAAAATCGATTTGCACGCGACGACTGCCTAAAATTCGCGTTTCTGGCATATTCATGTTAACTTCATTCATATATATGACTGGCATGCATTTTAAAAACGTTGTACATGACCAGTCAGGTCATGTACCGCCAGTCTAATATGACGATAGTCATTTTGAAATACCTCGTTTTTTATGCTAAAATGCTAATCTTCAAGTCGTTATAACTTAAGAACTATTAATTTATGTGAAAAGTTGCGTAGAATCTTTTCTTCTCAAAATTCGATTCACTTTCAGCTCCAATGTTTTTGTTGAAATGGGGTGGTGTCCACCCCCTTATAATTTAGCAATATAGAAACTCTTATAGAAACATACTAATGGTAAATTGAATCAAGTTATACACAGCATTTTAAAATTGATAAATTATCTGGAAAATATATTAACATCAAGTTTATTGTCGAAAGATACTGTGCTATATTTTCTCTAACTAAAGCTTATTCAAAGCTTATTAACATTCGACTCTCTTTTGAGCTTAATGTAAATATGAATATTTTATCTTATAAAAGATATTTTTAATGAAGTTTAGAGACTTTAATAAATTATAAATTTAAAGCAGAGAATATCAAACTTCTTTATATATAAATTTTTAATTAAATATTTTTCATAAATAAATTCCTTTTACGACAGGCTTTTATAAAACTCTCAATAATTACGTTTCAGTCAGAACAAAAGGTATATATTTTCATCACGTTACTTTCAGATAACTGAAGCCATTAAATACATGGAATATTACTGAAGTTATCGTAAGCTACTCGAGGGTGCTATTAACAACAACACTTGTGAAATTGCGGGCCCGCGTTAATGCGTATACAGTATTGCGAAGAATCTCGGTTATCTTAATTCTCGACGTAGTATTACGAACTTTTGTCATAGTACAGTAGAGGTTTTAACTTCGGAATAATGTCATATTGAACGGATTTCGTTCATTTTTGGCAGTATTATAGTAAATGCTTCACAGAAATGCTTCTATATTGTACGGGGGCTTGCTAATTTATAGGGGTGGATGCCACCCCTTCTCAGGGGGTGGCACTTAAAAAATATATATATTTATTGGAGCTAAAAAAGAATCAAATTTTAAGAAGAAAATGTTCCATGCAGTTTATCGTATGTAATATCACTAGTGCTTAAAATTTTATCAAAAATTTTTTCGAAAGCGTGTTGCCTGGTAATATAAAGAGTGCAAATTGGCAGTTTATTATCTGATTAAATCCCGACCGCTTTAGCGGGAGGGATTTAATCTTTGATAATAAACTGCCAATTTGCACGAGTTATATTAACTAGGGGCGACTTAGCTTGAGAAAAAATTTTTAGATAAAATTTAAAGCACGAGTGGTATTTGTGGAGAATATTTCACGAATAAATAATTCATTAAGTATATCTTCAATATTATGTTCAGTAATTAATTGCCTTCAGACGTTTCCTTGTTGCTTTTTAGAGATTACTCACTCACCTTTATCTTCAATTTCATCATTTACGTCACATAAAAATGCATTTCCAAAGCGACTCATCTAATAAAAAACAAAGTAGGTTTAAATTATGACAATCAAGAAAAACAATATACGTTAAACCATAGGTACTGTAACTTATAAGACTAGTCATCACAACAAAGCACGCTTCGACCAATCACATTACCGGTGAAATCACACAAATTGCATATTACCAATCTATCCCTTTTACGTTCTAAGGCTGCCGGCTCAGATGGTATGGTACCGCCATCTAGTAACGCTAGCTTAACTTAACTGGCCTAAACAGTGAATTGAATTATTATATTAAAGTGTTTATTAATATATATTTATGTATTTAATCCTTGTTTCTAATTTGAGAAGTTTAATAGTTAAGTAGACAGACTTTAAGTACAACGAATTATAATGTATATAGTGATACTGCAGAGTTTTGATTTTCCAAATAAGTGTTAGCTGCTTTGTAATGATTGATGAATTACCATAAGTAAGTACCTACATTTGTGTATTTATCATGAAATAACTGATTTGTGTGCTTCGTAGATATTCATATTTAATTTTAGTTGTGAAAATTATTTTGTAATTATGTTAAGTATTAAGCCATTGAAAGCTGTGTACCTATAACTTGTCCCGAATCTATATAAGTTCCACACAGCATTGGCTTTTTAGGTTATCAATACAATACTACAATTTACGTTAACAATTAGTAATAAGCTAGAGAAGATATTTATAGATAACATTTAAAAGCACGATTTGTCCTATTTGCCGAAAACATGTCACGACGCAAAGCGTCAAAAAATTTTCGCAATATTTGCCGCTGCAGCGACCTAAAAAATTAGAGCGATAAATTTTGCATGTTGGTCCTGTCAAAAGCAGATCTAGCTTGAATTACCACTAATAATGACGTTTGATTGGTGCAATGTTGTGAAAATACGGGCTCTAATTGGCTATAGCCTTAATGAGTGAAATAATCACATAAATTGTTAGTTTTTAAGTTATAACGACTTCAAAATTGTGATTTTAGCTTAAAAAAACGTATTTCCAAACGGCTTTCGTCAAGTATCTCGAAAAGTATTACTTTATCGAAAAAATGTTACAGACCAGTTACAGAAAGTACAAACTGGCAATTAATTATATTTTTGTTTTTTGATGTAGGATTAATAATTTCGGAGATATTTAAGTTTATATTTTGCATCCAAGTGTTTCGAAATTACCTTTAAAGTTTAAAATGCATTATTTTTAAAGCAAGAGCTTTAAATGAGCAAAAAAATTGAGCATATAGGTAATGCTACATTTTAACGAAAAACTGTATTTGATATTATTTTTTTAAATTACTAGCTAATTTGAGTAACAAGGTGACCTTTTTATATAAAAAAAAATATAAATACGCACGTTTTTCCATCATAACTTCTTTATCTCTTATGCTACAGAAACGAGTAAAAAAAATTTAAGAAGAAAAGGTTCTATGCAGTTTTTCACATAAATTGATAGTTTTTAAGTTATAACGACTTGAAAATTGTGATCTTAGCTTAAAAAAAACGTATTTCCAAATGGCTTTCATCAAGTATCTCGAAAAGTATTACTTTATCAAAAAAATGTTACAGACCAATTACAGAAAGTACAAACTGGGAATTAATTATATTTTTGTTTATTGATGTAGGATTAATAATTTCGGAGATATTTAAGTTTATATTTTGCATCCAAATGTTTCGCAATGACCTTTAAAGTTTAAAACGCATTTTTTTTTAAAGCAAGTGCCAATGAGCAAAAAAATTTGAGCATGTAGGTAAAACTGTATTTGATATTATTTTTTTAAATTACTAGCTAATTTGAGTAACAAGGCGACCTTTTTATATAAAAAAAATGTAAATACGCACGTTTTTCCATCATAACTTCTTTATATCTTATGCCACAGAAACGAGTAAAAAATCATTTGAAAGCGCAATTGTCTTTAATTTTATTTCTTAGCATGCGTGACATAGGTGTCAGAATTTCTGAGATATTTAACAGTTAAACTGCATTTTTCATCTCATAGACGTTCGGACGCCATTTGTAAACTTTCATATCTCCCTGTCCTGCCCTGAACAACATACTAAAAGTCCTGACCAGTGGGTGATGAGCTGGTGGAAGGTCGTTTAAAGGCCCCATTTTTAGATTTTTCTTGAACAACTCGAAAACTGTGACCTCTATCGAAAAAGTGTCCATATACAAAATTAAATTAAATAAAATTTCCTACAAAAAAAAGTCTTATTAATTTTTTTTATGATCAGCACATAGGAAATATAGAAGGTGAGAAAATCGCGAATTTTTAAAAATCATGTTTTAGTGGTATAAAATGAAAGTTTGATGTTAAATGAAGTCGGTTCAGACCGAACATTAATGTCTGTACAACATATAAGTACAATAGTGTTGGACAAAGTATGTATGTTTAGGAGACCACACATAAACACTTGGAATAAATAATATGGAATCTATGATCTCACAACGAGCACCAATGTAGTAGATGGCCTCCTGCTTCACCGCGAGAAACGGAATATGGATTCCAATATTTCTTCAATCTGCGATCGATACATAGCTATGTACTCAAATATGACGGTCAAAACTGTAGTGTGGTTTTTGATGCAAAGAGGCCTCACAAAAACTTCAGTTGACATTAATTTTAATGAAAGCATGAATATTACTGTTCAACAAGAGCATTTTTTGCTAACGAAAAGAACAAAACCAGGCTTATCCAACTACTCACTCACAAAATGACAGTAAGAGGAGTAGAAATAAGAGTTGCTATAGGGGATGCTGATGGCACTATTGTAAGGTGTGGGTCAGATAAAGCTGCTGTACACCCTACTATCACAATAATAGGGGAAGATGAGGACTTTATTGTTCTATTCGTAGCTTTGGCACCACCAGGTAGTAACGTACACTTCATAAAGCCTGGAAAAGAAAAGGTGGGATCAAAATTGTTTTCAACGAGCAAACTCCAATAACTTCCTTTTGCTGAAACTAACCTCCTTCTCCATGGCTTTAGCGGATGCGACACCACCTCCGCCATTTATAATAGAGGCAAAGGAGGGATGGTTAAGCTGTTCAGCAAGATTCCCAGCTAAATGAAATGAATGTCCGACACCTTCACTAACTCCTCTGCGCCACCAGACAAGATCGCACAGGCCGGTGAGAAGATGTTTTTAGCGGTCTACCAAGCGATTGCAGATGAGCGAGATTCAAATAAACGTCGATATACTGCGTTCCTAAAATCATCCACCAAGCCAAAATCTGATCTGGCCACACTGCCACCAACCAAAGGAGCTGCGCAACAACACTCTTTCAGAGTTTATTTACAGGTATATTAACTGTTTTTTACAAACATTTCTTGTTACTTATAGCGGTTCGCTTACTTACTTACAAATGCAGCACTGGCTCAACAATTCCCTTCCCCCGAACCAGTGGGGATAGAAGTGAGGAGAAGATGGATTGTTAACCCCGGTTACCACCAAAAATCTCGCAGCTCCTGAAGCGATCTTGAACGCCATCTTTGTCGATGTTCTACTGGGTGTAGGGGACGTTGTGACGACTGAAAAGCCGGCATTCCATGCTCCATGATGTGAGGCACTTTCCTTGGTACGTGTACGAATGGTACACCATTAGAAGACAATGTGGACGACGATGATGGCGATGATGATTTTGATTCAGCTGACTTTTGAAATCTTTATATTTACTATAATGTTTATGTATTATTAGTAATATAATTTTTCTGTTGGTTTTAAGTTCATTCAGTATTAAAATTTCAGTTGTGTCATTAAAACTCGATTTTTTTTTCAAATTCTCGATATTTCCACCTCTGTATCTCGTAAAATATTGATCCTAGAAAAAAAATGGATAAGAACTTATTTGTAGGAAATCTCATCTAGTTTAGTTTTGTACATAGACACTTTTTCGCTGGAGATCATAGTTTTCGAGTTATTTAAGAAAAACCTGAAAATTGGACCTTTAAACTACCCCCCATCACCCCCGTTTGATAAACGTTTCACAAATACATTTTATAAGCTGTATGTAAGTTAAATTACAACATTTAATAAATGTTTTACAAATACGTTTAATAAATGTTTCATGGATACCTTTCTTTAACATTCTATATGATATTTTATAAACCACCTATAAAGCAAATAAGCAGTCCCGGCTACCATAATTATGCGAGCGAGTTATCCGCATTGTGGTTAATCGCAGAGGTCAGGGATCAACCTCAGTGTAGTTGAAAATGCCTCGCCCCGGGGAAACCGCCTTATTGATCACAGCACCACCACGCCAGGTTCCGTAATTAGATTTACCCATGCTTAGGGCTATCCATTTTTCAGATATATGTACGTCTTTAAAGTATTTAACATGATAAAAGTTATTCAAAGTAGATTGGCAACTTAAAACTAATCTTCCTGTATGCGATTGTACAACTTTGATTCACCTCTTAACTTAAATTTGAAATTCATTTATCATTTCAAATTTTTCAAAAGTGTTTTTTAATTTTATAGACTGCTTGAATTATATCTATACCATTCTTCTGTTAAGTAAACTTAATTTTTTTAATTAAAAGTATTGTAGGGATACATTTTTAACACAATATTTCGTTTTATAAATGTTTCACAAATAAGTTTATAAGCTGTTTGTTTCGTTCACTGGTTTTGATATAATAATCCAAACTATCTTGAATGCCGTTGTTAATTAGTTCTTTTAGACATAACTTATATTTAATATATATATTTTTTATTCTAACGAGTTTTTCACGAACAAAGTTGTAATCACAAAACCAATATTATTTACAGAAAAACTGCGAAGAGTATTCTATAGAATGGGCAACAATTAACTTTTTTTACTGTAGTTATAATACTAAAATCATTTTTAAACCACTGGAAATATATTTCACGCATTTTACACGTTCTGTTGTTAATTAACGATATATTTTATACCAAAGATTAAAAATTTGTGGTAAAATTTAGGTTAATGATATTACCAAAGTAAATGTAAAAAAATACGTTTATTAGTGGTTTATGGCAAACATATTTTATACAAATAATAATTAATACATACCGCATATATAAAGTTTTGCTAAATGTTGATTTAAAGCATATGACGTACTTATATTGACAGTTTATTTAAAATGCGTTTTAAATCAAGATTTTCTACCTTTAGTGGAAATTTAGTACCTAAATTATTTATATAATAAAAACGCCAAATCATAATGTAGTATATCATAAACTTATAATTACACAGGTCAACATTTGATATAAGAATAATAACCAGACTTTACCAGAATATACATAGGTTTTTTGGGTCGCTGATTGCGAATCCGAGGTTGGTTAAGCTTCATCACGACAGGTTCTTGGTCATTTGAAGGTCAAACTGAGAAAAAGTGTCGTAAAAAATTTGAAAAAATTTATGTTTATGTTCCTGAGGTCGCTGAGAAAAAGTGGTGTAAAAAATTGGAAAAAAATTATGTTTATGTTTTTGGGATCACTGAGTTCAATTTTGTCGTTATTTCATCTCAAAGTTTCTTTATCATGATCAAATTAAAACAAGAATGTCGAAAACAAAGAAACTGAAAAATTTTAAGTGTAGGTTTATTTTATCACTGAGTATAAATCTATATTAAGCAATGACAACAAGTTTTGCCTCCTGACCAAGACCCAATTTCCGTAACAAAGGTGCGGGGTCCTTTTTAATCATCATTTTTTAATTTGACTTCTTATGACCGCGAAATGAGTTTGAAATAACCTCTAGGGTATCCTTCAATGTCAAAATGACAACTGATTCGAACTGAGCGGCCCCAAAAACATACAAAAACTTTTTCTCAGTTTGACCTTCAAATGACCTTGAATCCGATGTAATACAGTCCAGCCAACCACGTATTCGAGGTCAGCGACCCAAAAAACCCCGGGTAAGCATTTTTCCAGATTTTTTAGCCGCTTTTTCTCAATTTGACCTCAAAATACCTCGAATTGACCTAATTACCTAAGGGTAAAAATAACAGCGGATTTGAATTCAGCGACCTCAGAAACATAAAAGTAAATTTTTTCAAATTTTTTACACCACTTTTTCTCAGTTTGACCTTCAAATGACCTTTAATCCGATCTGATAGAGTCCAGCCAACCGCGGATTCGAGGTCAGCGACCCAAAAATCCCATGTAAGCGTTTTTCCAGATTTTTTAGTCGCTTTTTCTCAATTTGACCCCAAAATGGTCTCAAAATGCCTTGAAATGACCTCTAGATGTTCTGATGTTCTAGAAGGGTAAAAATAATAGCAGATTTGAATTCAGCGACTTCAGAAACATAAACATAAACTTTTTCTCAGTTTGACCTTCAAATGACCAAGAACCTGACGTGATGAAGCTTAGCCAACCTCGGATTCGGAATCAGCGACCCAAAAAATCTATGTATACTCCTGGTAAAGTCTGGTGATTGTTCTTAGATCAAATGTTGACCTCTGTTATACCAAAACCACTTTTAAACCATTGCAACGTATATTTTACTTATATTATACGTGCTGGGTACTAGTTTTCTTTCGTGTCGATTTATTCAACAATACTCAGAGAACTACATAGTATCTAAAAGACAAAAATAAATTTATGTGCTATTTTCTTATAGCAATAGATGTATTACTTACGTTAACTAATATCATTGCACTACACTATTTACATTTTAGGCGTCTATTCAAAGTGTTTAAATTTAACTAATAACTGAAATTATGTACTGCCTGTCTGCGTTGAACATAATGGTTTGTTTATGTTGTTGTAGAGAGCATTTAATCGATATGTATTAAATTTAAAGTTTTTCTTAATAAGTGGTGCGAAATTTTACGGTTTAAAATAGTATATTTAGTAAACTTGATGGTAAGATGTAAAAATATTTAAGTTATATAGTAATATTATCCTATTAGAGTTAATTTAATAGACTGAAATACGTTTCACTTAAATTCTCTATATCAGTGCGGTAGCTTATTTCATTAGTATATCTTTTAATTTGTAGCTTTTATGTATAGGAGTTCAGTGAAAGTTTGGTCCTTTTTCTAAAATTTTAATACTTCACACCACTCATTAAAAACTTAAAATCTAATATACACCAATTAAATCTTATCTACAATAAAATAAACAAACCACTAAGTTCAACGCAAGCAGACAGTACTTAATTACTTCCACATGGAAGTAATTAAGTACCAAAAAAATTTAAAAAAATCGTATTCAAATAGGCTCCAAATGTCATGAAACGTCGAGATTTTAAGTTTGAGCGAAAAAAAATTCTGTATGTCGGTCTGTCTGTCGGTGTCTGTCTGTCGGTCTGTCTGTAACTTTTTTTGTGCGCACGTTTACTTCGGAACCGTTTAAGATATTGACTTGAAATTTGGTATACATACGTACTTTAACGAGATGTAGAACTAGATTATATTTTAATCTTGTTCCGTCGAAGGGTTGGGGGGTAAATTGGGGTAAATTTGGGGTAAATGGGTAAATCAAGCAGGTAAGAGTCCATAAAATTGATATTAGTATATACAAGAGAAGCTAAGGTCTCAAAAAAATTTTTGGCATTAACCACCCTCATTACCACCCCTACCTCATTATTAAAGGGGATGAAGAAAAAAGTGTGATTTAGTATATGTACAAGAACCAGAAACCTCAAAATATTTTTTACTTCATCCACTCCCACTACCCCCCCCCCCCCCTTCCGATGAGGGGTATCATTTTATGGGTTTTTGGGGTAGAAGATTTCAAATATTACATTATTAAAGTTCCATAAACAATTATTTCCACATATAAAGTTTTTTCGTTGTGACTTGGATAGATAATCTGGATGTGGAAGTAGTGATTCCTTGGGCAGCGGTTTTTCAGTTTTTAGTTGAATTTAAACACTCAAACAGAATATACATCTAAAATATAAATAGTGTAGTGCAATTTTATAATATTAATTAATTAAGTAATTCACACCTATCCCAAGCAACACAGTTTGGTATAATAAACGTATAAAAATCGTTGCGATTTTCTGAATATACGTTATATATACGTGAAAATGTCCGCGCGATAAACGTATATTGCCGGTATATGATATACTGGTGAAAAAATTACAAAATTAAAACTGAAAATCAATTACAAAAATTTATTTGGCATAAAAAAGGTTATTAAAAACGTATAAAAATTATATTTGAAGTATTAGTTATATTGTGACATTGAATACATATTGAATACAGCGTTTTTTTAAAATATCAATATAACGTATATAAAACGTATATTAAACGTTTCCCTAAATGTCATGTAACAATGCTTTAAGATTGATTGGAAACCTGATTTAAATACCAAAAATGTAGGTTTCATTATTTAAAATCAGCATAAATGTTGTAATTTTCAATTAAGGTTTAAGAATGTGATAAACATTACGTATAAAAATAGTTATTGTATATACCATATATATACTTATACCAAAAATATACCCAGTATACGTATATTATACCATAAATATACTACTGTGTGTTGCTTGGGATTGTTATAAGAAATAGCTCATAAAAAAAGTCTTTGTCTTTTACATACTTTGTAGTTCTCTGACGATGACTGAATGAATCAAAACGTATGCAATTTTTACTATAAAAGCCTAAAATCTTGGGATATAAATCAAGTTAATTTGATATCAACGGTCAAGAAAATAAAAACTTCCATTAAATCAAATAGGTATAATTACTACATTGTTTGCATAATTACATAATAATTTTATTGTATTGCAGGTTCCTAAGCCTTCCGGTCAAGCGCACTCGATCGGCGGCAATCAAGGCGCCTACGACAGGACGAGAAAAGGACTAAGGAACATCATATTGTGCCGTGAGGGCGTCGTGCTTACGTACGTTTATTTTGATGCGCACACATCCGAACGCAAGCGCTGGAACGCACATCGATACCATAGCTCTTCTTCTGTCTTATGCCCGGCCTGCTGCATGTATTATATTTTTAAATGTGAGCGGAATAATTTAACATTAACCAAAGGCTCTCATTTGTGTCACAAAAGTTTACTCAATGGACATGCCCTTGCGGAGAGCGAGGGAGGAAGAGGAATTTTTATCTTTTACATCTTCATGTTAAGATATTCATGCTTTGTAAATGCAGAGGGACTCGTTTTTATTGTTGTTGTTTCCAGTCATGTTTTGGTATTTACATATGTTAGAGAACGAGCAGTAACTCTTTGAAAAAGGTTATATGAATTATTTCCGCTAATTTTGGTCGAAATTGTTTGTTTCTCAGCTATTATATGTCGTTTTAGCCTAGACGACAGAGAAATCTACAAAAACTTGCAAAATTAATATATATTTTTTTAATGAGTTCGTGAAAGTGTATAGAATAATATCGAGTTTACATTTCACTCGGATGTAGAACAACAAAAATTGAAAAACATTTTTTTTCATCAATTTTTTTTCAAAATTTTGAAATTAAGTCAGGGTAGGAAAAAATAAAAAATACAGGTAGAAGCGCACGGTTATATGCATACTTTCAAAAAATGACTAACAGTTCTAACAGGTAAAGTAAAGCTTTTTTCTCTTTCCGATTACGCATTTTTAACATTTTTCTTAGTGAATAGGAGAATAAATGAGTAATGGAGGAAAAATATATAATTATGAAGGCATACACAGACACCACATATATTGTATGTATTACAGGTACACCTTTCCACATTTCAGCTATATCCATTCCTTTCTTTATGGCATTGGACATCCATTAGTCAGTTGCATATCCATTCCTTCTTTATAGATTTGTTACTAGTGTGTTTTTGTTAATGTATTGGAGAAGTTCCAGAATTTATATTCAAAACAATCAAAGTAAAGATATTTTCATAGTTATAAGGACAAGATCGTGAAAATCGCAATTTCTGATCATGATCTGATTGACCATATTTTTGAAAAAATGCGTCCAAGTAAACGGATTTGTGTTTGAACTTTCGAAAAGTATACATTTTTTTCGGAATAGTGATATTTTATTTTTTCCAATGGGTCAAGTTCTGGACAAGTTACAGCCTCCAATATTATATATTTATCAAGAAAATCATCAAGCAAGGAAATTAAAATAATTTGGACCTACGTTACTACAACTTAATAAACCATAATAGTCATGAAGTGTACATACTTTTTAACAGTTTTTTTTAGTGCCATATTTATACTAACGTCCTGGCGAAGTATAGCTAATGCTACTCTACCACTTAACCAGTACGGCGAGATGAGATACGGTCACCAATCCAAGTGCTTCACTTCGCCGATCGAGGTCCAGTCACTGAGCTACAATTTCCATCTTTTAAATTAACCAACACTCATATAGATTGAACAAATTCTGATTTACTGATATGTAATTCAGTGCGTCGGTGTCACAGTAATGCGTATTCAAGCGCGCGCACGCATGAATCTCGCTCCGAGTAATAACGTTATTTGGCTATTTTTTCCGGGAATACCGTGGCTTTGGCGATAAATTTTGTTAGTACATTTTTTGTTCATAAATACGTGATCTATCCATATGTATTTTTTATTTTTTCCTAGTTTGACTTATTTCAAAATTTTGAAAAAATGGATGAAAAAAATTTTTTTGTAATTTTTTTTTTATGTTATTCATCCGAGCGAAATGTAAACATTGCAGGATATTATTCTATACACTTTCACGAACTCATTAAAAAAAAATTATTCATTTTGCAAGTTTTGTAGGTAAATACTTTCATAGACTGGGCTATTTGTGTACGCATTAGTTACTGTCGTTGAAATATTGATGGCATACCGGCATCTGAAGTTTAAAAGAAACATTTTGAGTCGCAAAAGGTGGTTTTCAGGAGAGTGATTTGAATTTTTGATTCCTTTAAATTTGTTTCCTTTAAAATATACAGCGTAATCCATTTAAATCGAGACAGAACAATTGAATTGAATATTGGAACGCATTTTTTAAAAAAAGTGAAGTTCTTTGGTTTCAAAATATAAACAAAATTATATAGTTTTTTTTTGATTTCGTGGATGTTTTCAAGGTCATATGAAGCTCAATTTCATTATTTTAAATGGAAACCTATATTTCTTGTTACAGTATCGCATTCTACGTTATTTTGCTCAGAAATGCGTTGTTTCAGAGATACTTAACAACAAGCGTTAAGGGGGAGAGCGTAGAGGCGTGCACGTATTCCGATACAAACAGTTAAGTAACTACGTAGATAGATCTCGTCCGACCTTCTAGCGGCTTGTATATCAGCGTGTACGCACAAGCTGTGTAGTTTAAAGGCTAGGATTACGTCGTTCATCTATTGCCTATTAAATGTTAGGCATGTAAAAGATTCCTACTGTTCAACAGAGTAGAAGTTTGCCAAAATTTCCAGGTTTCCTGATGGTGTCGGTCGCAGTGGAAATAAGCCGACTTTAAAGAAATAAATAAATAAAAATTAAATAAAAAAAACTTTTTAAAAACAAGCTTTTATTATGATTTAGGTGTACTAAAACAAAAACAAAAAATGAAAATAAAAATAAATCAATGGTCTTAAAGCATACTTGATAAAATACTACCCAACCGTTCACTGCAGGCGTCCTTACTAAAACCGGATCCTTCGCCATTCATTAGAATTTTTACGGCTGAGTGAATAAACTATGCGATCAAATTATAGCAGCGTTAAAACTAAAAAACACACTTATTGGTACCATATTATTGTATTGTCACCAGAACTACACGTGTATGGAAAATTTCAGCTCAATTGGCCGTCGTTAAGTGGTTCAAAATTGCCTTACAAGAGTTCGCCTAAACATACAAACAAACAAACAAACGCATATTAACTAACTAACTAACTGTCCTACGGCAGCTATGAAGACAATGCTGGACTAACTTCCTCTGCATTTGCATGTAAGAAAGGAGGCAGCATTTAGTGCCCCAAAGCTGCATCAGGCATTTAAATTCAGACCAGGTGACCTGGTCGTTCACTTAAGGATTCTGCAGCTAATCCAATTTGAATCCATGGCTAAACCCACTGACTCAATGCCAATTAAGCATGACTTTGACTACCCGTTTGATGTGCTGATTGAAAGTAGTCAGGCGAGCAGGGTCGGAATACTGCGGTTGGAGAGAGAGTCACACATCTGGTACAAAAATGGATCCAAGATGGACGAAAGGGTTGGTGTGGGCGTAGCGGGGCCTAAATGCAGGCTATTTAAAGCCCTTTGTAACACCCCAACCATCTTCCAGGCAGAAATCTAAGCTATATATCAGTGTGCCCAGGAATGACTAAATAGAGGCACTTGAAGAGCACTTTCAAATAGCCAGACAGCACTGAAGGCTCTCAGGTCCTATACCTTCGAGTCTAAAATTGCCTGGAAATGCAGACAATCTCTAAAGCAACTGGCAAAAAACAACAAGGTTACCTTGATGTGGGCGCCAGGGCATGAGGATATAGAAGGCAACGAATTAGTTGACAGCCTCGCAAGAAAAGGGGCTGAGCCCCATTTTTTTGACCCGAGCCGTTCTGTGGCTAATCTAACGGACACATAACGGAGGAGGGTCAAAAATGGGAAAAGGAACAAAAGAATTCTTGCTGGAGGAAAACTCCAGCCAAAGACAAGCGAAAAGGTTTATAATCTATTCAACAAAGAATGACACAAAGGTACTTGAACTTGAAAAGTCCGACCTAAGCCTGCTCACAGGCCTTCTAACTGACCATTACCCCTTGAGATATCATCTTAAGAACATGAATATGGCACAAGATAACAAATTCAGATATTGAGAAGCTGCAACTGAGACTACGGAATATATAATTTGTGAATGCAAGCTGCTAATCCGCATTAGGCTAAAGTATCTAAAACAGGTGGAATGAACTCCAGAAGACATAGGGAAATTAGCTCGCAGGAAAATCACAAGCTTTGCAAAAAGTCTTGGAATCCTGGGCAACAACTAGCTGTAGAGTAATTCACAAACAACATTTTAGGTAGAGGTGAAGAAAGGCTAACTCAGGACCAAGCGACCCTTTAAACGATCCATAATCTACCATCTTCATTGTTCGCCAAATCTCATATTCCCAGTCGCCAGTATTGTCTGCGGAGACTCTCTTTGACTACATAACATTCACTTATCCTTAACAAGTCTGGGTGGTTTTCATTTGCTCGCCCTACACTCATCTCTGTCTCTGAAAATAAGTGACAAGGCTTGTAACTTTCTTATTTTTTAAGCGAGGACCATGTTGGGCACATCAAATTGTAGATATTTTTAAGGCATTTAAACATGTGTACAGAGTGATTTAAATTTTTTTTTTTTTAATTGTTAAGAAATAACTTAATTTTCTTGAATATTTTTTTACCTCACCCTGTACATGAACTGCGCCAATGTTTACTTATAAAGGTTTTAATTAGCTTCAATTTATGTTATTACGTAATATTAGAAATTCTTTTTGGTTTTAGAGAAAGAAATTAAAAACACTCTTTCCGATTCCAAACTGATTTTTTTAAAATCACTTTGAAAAGAATGTAAATAATAATTTAATGCTTTATTTGTAAAAGACATATCACAAACAATATTCAACGTAACAAAAGAGTAATAAGAAACAGAAGAAATAAATATTTTTAAAACTTATATTAAAATGTACTATTAAACAGGATAGGAAATTGCAAGATTTTTATTTTAAATTTTTTTTTATTTTAATAACATAAATTGAAGCTAATTAAAACCTTTATAAGAAAACATTAAGACAGTTCATGTACTGGGTGAGGTAAAAAAATATTCTTCAGCTCTCTGCCACCCTTTAATGACAAAAAAAAAATGAAAATGAAAATCGCAATACCCGTCAAAAGTTGCCTTTCACAGTGTATAGTTACCCTGATTTTTTTTTAAATTTTTAAAATGATATCTTCAGCCCTCTACCACCACTAAAATGGTTTTTAAAAAGAAATTAGAATAAAATTCACAATACCCATCTAATGTTGTGTTTCACTGTGTATAGTCACTATAATCTTTTTCAAATTCTTTAAATATTTTTTTCACCCTTCTACCACCCTTTTAATCGTGCCTTCATTATGTAAAATTTGTACTTTCGCACCTACGTAATAATAATAATATTCAAATTTAATGGATATATGTCTAAAACAATTGAAATTATTCAAAGCATTTATTAAAAAACAAACATAAACAAATAATTTTTAACTTAACATAACACAAAAAAGTAAACGCTAGTATTTTTCGTATTTCAACTTAGGTAACTTTAAATTGTCCTTTATTTTCAAAAGTGGGAATAATCTCCTTTGATTTTATTCTTGAACGGATAAAGCCATCTCTGGATTCCGGACCTATAACTAAAGTAGATGATTCCGTAACCAATTTCACACACCTCTCTACTGTTTGAGTATGACACGGAAATTTGGAAAAGTCAAAGTCTGGAATCACGGCATCATTAATCAAACGCTTCAAACGCGAGGTCATCATTTGGTATGTCGGCCATAACTGGCGATGGTGTTATTTCGCACTCATTCCAGTGGATTAAATCAAAATATTCCGTAGCATTAAAGTTCAATTCCGATATCACAAAATGTCTTACTGTAGTCGTCTGTTGATAGGCTTTTCTGGCTTTAAGAATTCTTCTTAAAGATAGTTCTCGTAGCCACCGACGATTATCTCTCAACATACAGAGAAGGAGATTCTAAAATACGCAATTCTTTGAATTACTTGGTCTATAATACTTTTTAGATTTTCTCTTAAATACCGTGGTTCTTCAATGGTCTTAAAAACATGCAAACTACCGTGTGTTGAATTTGAGTTAAGCTTTATGTGGAACCACATTACTGCATAAACTTTAATTATAAATTTGGCAAGATCTTTAAGGTTTGCTGTTGGCTTTTTAGTTCCAGCATAGAGGCGAAGTACCCTGTTTGCCATTGTGAGCCACCTTGAATGAGCTAACTTGCTAAATTTGAATGGAAGTCGTCACTTGATATGGCCTTACAAATATCATATAGATACGATTGATCTGAATTTAATTTGCTAGTCTTTATTGTCAATTCTGGCAATTCACATTCAATTTTGGAAAAGTTTACAATTGGGAGAAGTTCGCATTTTTCTAATGATTTTCCAATTTCTCCAGAGAATTGACGTGGTCCTGCTGTAGCGCCATCTAGGAATTGGAATAAATGCCTTAAAAGTAACTCGTTTGCGTGTAATTGGCAGATAAACCATTGTAACGGACGTTTAAGTTCAGTTTCGATATATCTGATTACACCATTTTTATGGCCAGTGTTTACAACAGTACCGTCACTACCGATCGCCACCAAATTCCCTAGATCTACATTATTTATAGCTAAATAATCTATTATTGCTTTTCCAATCGACTGAGCCTTGCCTGTGGCTGGAGTAACGTGACCTATGTACAGAGAATTTGGTTCTTCAATTAGGGAAATATGTTCTTATAGAATAGTTCTCTTATATAATCTGGTACCCTTCTTTTCTTGCACTAAAGTTTTGTCCTTTCTTCCATCGAAGTAAAGACTTTTAGTGCTTCTATTTGCAGTCTGGAACTCCTTACAAACTGTATTTCTGGTTTTCTGGCGCACTCTTTTCACTTTGTTTTAGTCGATTACTTTGGAGGGATCATCTGCACTGACAATTCCCACATCTTTCAATACTGCAGTAGCAATAGCAACAGCTGATCTGTCAGAAATGCCATATTTATCGCATACAATACCTAATGTGGGTAACTTCAGCCTCATTTAAATTCATTCTGATGTTGAAGGTAAATTGACGTCTATTAGTTCATCCTCCGATGACGATTCAAACTTTGAAGACTTGTCTGAGTCTGATAGTAATGTGCTTACTTCAGTAGAACTACCGGGTGTCAAATCATAAGATCTGGATCTGTACTTTTCTAGTCTTTCTGTTTCTCTTGATTGTCTATCTTTCTTGGCAGTTAACTTTTTTGTTTCTGCACGATCAATATTTCCTATAGTCATCTTTCTATACGATCTTTGATCCAAAAGAAAATTTTGTTCCTGAATCGGCACTTTTCTTAATTTTTCACATTTACATGCAGAAAATTCGCATTTACATGCAGCAATGTCGAATAATTTCTCCGAACAGTATAATTTAAAACTATTTACCTTTGACTCATATTGTGTATTCCGTTTGCTATTCGGGTATCTTATTGGGCTCAAATACTTGTCATGGTACTTGCGTATCAGTTGTATGATGCGGTCCCTTGAAACTGTTGGAATTGATGTCGTTTTCCAAATATTGTCAATTTTAGGCACAAGTTCAATGCAAACTTCTACAAAACTTGGTTCCTTTCCGCACTGTCTGTTAAATTTTATTTCGTACCGAATAAACAAATAACATACTACCAAAAATAGGACTTTCCACCTTACTTCTTGTTATGTTTAATTTCGGTGCATTCATTATTATAATTTATTCACTGCACAAAACAAAATTATTGTATTAATTTTTAAGAACAAATTAGAGATCAGCCTCAGATGTTCAGTGTTCACTGATTAACTTCTGAGTACGTAATAATATTCAAGCTTAGGTACAGCGTATATAACAGACTATCCTGTGAACATGTCAAAACTTGCAATAACTGATTCATAATAGCCTGTTGCTTGTAGGGCTGAAGATACTATTTAAAAAATTTGAAAAAAATTGGAGTGACTATACTCAATCAAATACAACATTTGATGGGTATTGCAATTTTTATTTTTTTACTTTTTTTTAAAGGTCATTCAAGGGGAGGTAGAGGGCTGAAGATATTTTTTTTTAAAATCGAAAGTAATTACTGTGACTACACACTGAAAATCAACTTTTGATAAGTATAGCAAATTATTATTTCAACTTTAATTTTTTCGGCCCACCCTAATGGTCATCGTTTCAAAAATAAAAAGTTACAAGTCTGGGGAGTTTTAAGTGGCGCACCCTGTATATTCAATATCTAACACTTTAATGTACAATGTATTACCAACAAAATACCAATGTTAGATAAATTTTTTGACGAATGTAAACCGTTAATATTATGTCTTTGCGAAACTTGGCTAACACCTACGAATGTAAATGCACTTAACTTACAAGATTATAATATTATCTCATCCTTCTGTAGGGAAACTCATGTACATGGGGGTACTGCAATATTTGCTAATAAAGCAATATCGCAAACTGTAAACCCATTAAGTATCTAAACAATTTGTCAATAGAATTGTCTTTCGAATGTTCGGCGGTTTGTTTCAATAAAAATAGCTGTATAATTGTCATATATAAATCTTCATCCCTAGGTGTCTTCGATATTTTTATTAAACAGTTTGCCAAACTATTACATCTTGTTTCAAAAAATTACAGGAATATTTATATATGCGGTGACTTTAATGTGGATAAGTTAAAAAATAGCAGAGAAAATCATATTCTGCACGATCTGTTACAAAGTTATGGTTTGAAATCATTAATTAATGAACCAACAAGAGTTTATTGTGGTGAAACAGGTATTTCTCGGACAGCAATTGACTATGTTATAACCAATAAAAATAATTCTAGATATTCACTACTAGATCCAGGAATATCAGATCACTCAGCACAAATTTTACATTGCTCTACAAAAACAAATAGTGAAAATAATATCCAAAGAGAGAGATCAATAAACACTCGCAGAACGTTCAACGATAACCCAATAAAAAATTTTCAATTTTATTTTAAGAATGTACCGGAAATTTTAACTCGCGCAGATAGTATATATGATATTGACGAATATTTTGAATTGTTCTGGACTGAATTTAATCACTGCTTTGAACTCTCATTTCCCAAAAAATTTATCAGGACCGCCCTAAAACCTAATAAAAAGCAACATAAATTTACATTCTCCCCTGAACTTCAAGCTGAGTCACAAAATATAAAAGAATTAAACAGATTAAAAAAAATCATGCATGATGAAAACCTAAACAAACAATATAAACTTAAGAAAAGCCAATACAACAAGAACATCATAAAAGAAAGACAACTGCACAATAAAAAAATCATAGAAAATTCCCATAACAAAACTAAAACCTTGTGGGAAATAGTAAAGTCAAATTTAAACAGCCCTAAAATGCACGAAAAAATCTCTCTAAATTATGAAAATGTTATTATAACAGATCCTCGTAAATTGTCCAATATTTTTGAAGATCATTATGCTTCTTTAATAGAAAAAAAACTGTCTGAACATTTTAATGTAAGGTCTGACGAATGTACGCACTCAAATATAAATAATGATACCATGTTTTTTCATCCGGTCACACCAGAGGAAATAAGTGACATGATCATAGGGCATCCTAACAAAAAATCCACTGGGGAGGATGAGGTACCTATATTAATAAAGGAGTGTAGGCTTGAATTTTCAAATTGCTTTGCTAATATAATAAACAAATCAATTATATTAGGTAAATTTCCATAAAAGCTAAAAACAGCCCTCATAATTCCGGTATTCAAGAAAGGAGATAAAAGTGATGTAAAAAATTATAGGCCTATTTCCCTACTCAGTGTATTTGCCAAAATCATAGAAAAAATTGTGGCAGTTAGACTCACACAATTTCTTAATAATAAAAATCTATTAACTTCATCACAGCATGGTTTCAGAAATAAATTCTCTACCGAAACGGCTGCAACTGAATTAGTACAAAATATTTGCAACGAGATTGACGCAAAAAACTATGTAATGGGGGTGTTTTTTGATCTCTCTAATGCTTTTGATACCCTGGATATACCCTTCATTAGTAAGAAACTCTTTAATCTAGGCATACGTGGCCTCCTAAATGACTGGATAGTTTCTTATTTAACAAATAGAAAATTTCTTGTGAAAATCGAAAAGGAATCATCAGAAAAACATAATGTGAATATTGGAACTCCACAAGGCAGTATACTGGCCCCTCTGTTATTCCTGTTATTTGTCAATGACCTACCACAGCATTTTGAGACTGTAAGAGTTTACATGTACGCGGATGATACATCATTTATAGTATCCGCAAAAGGCTTAACAGAATTGAGAGATAAAGTCAATGATATCTTACTAATGTTTGACAATTGGTGTTTTAAAAATCGCCTGATTATAAACTATGACAAAACAGTTTGTATTAACTTTAAAACAAAGCAAAGAAATGTAAATTTTAATTTTAATTTAAGTTTTAATAATCATCCAGTAATTTTACAGACAGAAACAAAATTCCTCGGAATACTACTTGACGAGAACATTAGTTGGTCCAGACATATCGACCACTTATCCTCTAAGTTGGTACAATCCTGTTTTGCTATTTCTAATTTAAAAAATAATTTAGACCAAAAATCTCTACTTTCGGTATACTATGCACTAATTTACTCAAAATTATCATATAACATAATAGTGTGGGGTCAGAGTGTGGATATTCAGAGAATATTCATACTACAAAAGAGAATATTAAGAATTATATTTAACATCGACTTCCGAGAATCTTGTAGAACAACATTTAAAAATGAGAACATTCTTACTTTAGTGTCTATTTATCTTTACAAACTATTAACTTACATTCACATAAACAAACACAAATTACCAATATCTAAACATCAATACGCCACACGAAATAATGATGATATCTATATAAATAAATATAATCTAACAACTTACAGAAAATCACCTATTTGTGCAGGCAGCTATTGTTACAATAAACTACCACCGAATATTAAAAATATAAATAACATCAATAAATTTAAAGCAGAGCTAAAACGATTTCTGATTTCAAATTGCTTCTATACTTTGCAGGAATACAATTCTTTTTGACTTCATCCTCAACTCGCACTTTGTTCACTTCCGCACATTATACTATCCGTATGTATTTGTGTATATATGATATTGTAAGTGTATGTGTGTCTATATATGCGTGTATATATATGTATATTTACATTTATGTTTTTGTGTTGTTTGTACTAGTATATGTATGATATATGTATACTATTATTTAGTTTTCTATATTTATTATGTACCTTTTAATTTGTATTTTTTGACGTATTCTATCCAATGTATTATTGGCCAAAGGAATGAATAAATTTATTATTATTATTATTATTATTAATGTATTCCGCCCCAAACAGAACTTTCCCTAACCCCCCTCCATTTATCATTCTTAAATTATTAGAGAACCAGTTTTTTTTAGTTCACATGCTTAGATATTTTTGAACTTGAAAATCATATTTCCTTTGAAAAAACTGCACCTTAACAGCTCCCCCTTTTTCTTCTTCTTTCTTCTTCTTTTAGCGGGGTGATGAAAGTCGCCGTACTCAGGTCTTGTGGCCTATTGTACTACCGCTACTACTATACAATACCCCAGCACCCCCAACCCCCCAATGACAAGCACCCTCCCCCCCCCACTAACAATAAATCTGTATAAAATAGTTTTAAAATGATTTTTTATTTACATTATTAATAAAAAGTCAATTCCTCTTATACCTCCCCCCCCCAATACCCTCTCTCCCTAATGATACCCGCCCTCATCATACGGCCACAAGCTTGAAGATGGTATAACGAAGACTTCTCTTAACGTTTCTTTATCGGCAGAAAGATACAATCTTGCGCCAGTTTTACTACCTCTCCCTACGTCCATAACAACAAAAATATGAACAAACATAGTTAAGCTCTAAGTTCTGAATAAGTCAGACAAAAGTACATATACTATAAGCTCTAAATCAACAGACAAAAAAACAAAAAATTCTAACCTAAACCTCTCTACACAACAGAATGGTTCGGGAGAGAGGGTATGGGGGGGGGGAGGAGTATAAGAGGAATTGGCATTTTATTAATAATGTAAATAAAAAGCACTTTTAAGACTTTTTGTACCTGGTAACAGAATAAAAGTTTATGTCGTGGGAGGAGAGGGTGCTTGTCATTGAAGGTTGGGGGTGTTGGGATATTATATAGAAGTAGGGAGAGCATAGGGTATAGTTTATTCAAAGGAAATGTGACTTTCAAGTTCAAAAACATCTAAGCATGTGTGCCAATGTAAACTGGTTCTATAATAATTTAATGGAGTTATATGGAGGGGGATGGGCTGGGGGAAGTTCTGTTTGGGGTGCACTAGATAAGATATTGAATATATATGATAAAAAAAGAATTTTCGAAATTTTTTGACCAAAAATAAAGGGGGCCGAAAACCGGCCTTATAGGCGCCGTCTTCCTTTGATTTTCTTTAAGTTCCAATACTTATTTCTTTTTGTGTGTTACCCCCTAAAAAGAATAGCATCCATCACCTATAAATTATCAAGCCCATATAAACATTCCTTTGATGCATTTTCCATTCATTTATAAAAATAAAAATGAAATTTAGTTGATGTGACAATATTTCTAAATTAAAATCTTTAGCGACTATAATAAATATAAAGTTCAAACAATTATAATTCAAATTATTTTATTATAGGAAAAATATTTTAGATGAAAAATCGCACTTTATTGCTCAAGAATCAGGCGACCACAATATAATCAGCAGATTAATTCAGATGAAATCAAGCGAATGTGTATGCATTATAATTTTTTCAGCAGTTTTTATGATGGATAATGCCTTAAATTCAGGGCATTATTCCACTTGATCTTTTTATGTGAATTACAAGTTCTTTTCATTTAAAAATATTGTGAATTTATCTTATTTCCAGTTTAAAAGTATAATTTAAATTTCTGCCGGAGGCGCCAAGAGAAATTTCGAAGGAAATAGGGAAAACTTTTACATCTAGAGTGGATTTGTGAGAGATTAAAAAGTTTTATTATTATATTATGATCATGGAGAGCCAGGAATTTAACTTTTATAAACCATTAGAAACGTCGCAGTGAATATAATGAAGTTAAGAAAAAATCGTTCCTTTTATAATCCCTTTCTCTTTACGACAAAGGATTCTTCACATAAAAATAATATATTACTTTATATTTTTATTGTGTTGGTAAAACTCCGTTAGGATTAATCGAATTTAAGTTTTATCTAGCTGCTTAATTATATTGGCCTAGTATTAGTTTATAAGAGCTATAAAGAAAAGCACATTTTTTTCACGATGGGGCGGGGCAATAATGCATCGGACTTCGATACCTCGAGTTCTACGATAGCTACGAATTAAAAAAAAAATATAAGTAAACTAGATAAAAAGGTCTATAACCGGAAATTATTCTCGAATATACGAAGCGAGCCAAGACGGAATTACGGGATCAAGTGCCTTTTTTTTAAATGGAATGCTATGTATATCGGTACATTTTTTGAAGTCTCTTCCTAGACTCTATTCATTTTAATATTATTATTGACTATCTCCCAACCACTTGGATGTAGTGATTTTTTTTATTGAAATAATGCCATCTGTAGATGCATATTACTCCAGTCAATAAAGGAGGTGCAGAGTGCGTGAGCAGGGACCTAAGCGATTCCTTTATAAAGCTGTTCAGGGTGTTTAGGGAGTGATCATACTGAAAGTCTGGTGCATCGTAGGGAAGAATTTCCTTATACAAAATGAAAGTTCATGAAATTCTCTACAACTTTCATTTTATATATTTTTTTCGAATTCGCAACCGCTTTCGAGCTACACGCTCCGGAAAAGTGAAAATTTTCGAAAAACAGAAAGTTGTATTTTAAAGATGATAAAAAAAAGTAGGACCTCCGGTGCTTGTAATTGGGGGTCCTACATGTTAACACCCCCACTCTTGAGGGGCCAGCTCATTCCTGAGCCACTGCTGCACTTGGTGCGCCGAGAATGCTGTTTAGCTGCGCTCTCAGTTGGTGGAAGAGAGCTGATGTCAGGCTTAATATTGCCACTGACCTCATGAACAAATGGAAGTGGCACTGGTTGAGGGAGGTCTGTCTTGCTGGTGCCCCGTACCATTTGAGGAAGCAAATCTTCCCAGCCTCTTCAACCTCGCCTTGAGTGGAGGAGGGGTTGTAAAAGATCACTGCCGCTTCCTTGATGATTTCTGACTTAAGTACAATTTTGAGAAGCCCATCTTGCTTTTCCTTAAAGTTGAAGAGGTAAAAAATCTGTTTTTCGGACATTTTCACTTTTCCGGAGCGTGTAGCTCGAAAACGGTTGCCAATTCGAAAAAAGTATATTAACTGAGAGTTGTAGAGAATTTCATGAACTTTCATTTTTTATCAGAAAATTTTTCCCTACGATGCACCATTTTAGAAATATAAGCGAAAAAATTAAAAGTGGGACTTTCTTTGTGCCCCCCCCCCCCCATCCCACTCACCTCCTAGACGTCAGGACTTTCAGTATTTTCACTCCCTAAACATCCTAAACTTTCTAAAGTAATCGCTTAGGTCCCTGTTCACGCACTCTACACCACCCTTTAGGTCATTCGTTGACTGGACTATATTAAAATAAAATTAAATGTAAAAAAAACTTTTTTAAAAACAAACTTTTATTATTTAGATGTACTAAAACAAAAAAAAATAAAAATAAAAAAAAATAATTGTCTTAGAAGCTTGTCGCACGCGAGAAGTTCATACAGGCATTAATTTTTTTTGACAGAGATTGTAAGTACCTAATGATTTTTTTTAATTTCTATTCACGCAACAAGCTTTTAAGACAATTAATTTTTTTTTATTTTTATTTTTTTCGTTTTAGTACACCTAAATAATAAAAGCTTGTTTTTAAAAAAGTTTTTTTTTACATGTAGTTTTATTTTTAAATTTTTAGCTACACCTTCATTAGTTATATATTCATTGCGTCGTTCCTATCCGATATAAAACTTATAGTTTAAACCGGATCCTTCACAATTTCTTAGAATGCAACGTATGAGCGGATACACTATATGATCCAATTATAGCGTTAAAACTAAAAAAAATTTTCCGTCATCTTGGGGCGTAAGCCATATTGAATTTAGTGTGACGTCAATTTATTTTCGTATTCTTTGTGGCGCTTACTTTCAGATTAGAAATTTTAAATAGCAACCACGCGCGACAGCTCTTACAGTCGTAGCCGGGGGTGGGTTCGCTTAAGAAGATTTTGCTTTGGCGATGTACTTATTCGTTGGTTCTTGTTTGTTGGTTACCAAAAATGCACGAGCTATTTTCTTTGCGGGCGCCAGCCGATCGCTAGGGATCGACAAGGGAGGGGAGTGACAAAACAAGCAAAATAATTTTAAACACAAGGAATAATCATAATAATAATTTAATAATAAATATATGTACGTGGTACAAAATAAATGACAAACAATGACTAAGTAAATTCTGAGCAGTATTAACACATAAAGGTAAATATAAATAATGAACGATAATAAAATTAAAGTGATCGCTACATCAGCCCTACCAAGAAAATTTAAATGTCTTCGTACATTAGATACGGAACGCGTCCCTATTATTAGGAATTTACTGTTTGACCGCAACCTTACTTTTAAGAAATTTGACAACTCGATGACAATAGTTGAAATTTGAAATTAATAATGGCAAATGATAAATTCAATTCATCTGGAAATGCTACATGCTATTTTGGCGATTGCCCACTTGAACAACAGGTAGGTTATAATAATAAAATAATATAACATGAAATAATGCACAAGCTAAATGTGTGTGACTACCCAAAGTTTTTAAAAAAATGCAAAAGTGCACGTCAAATAAATGTGCAATTCTTAAACATTGATAAGAGCTAGACTATGTCTTGTTTTAGGTTTTCTACAAAAATTTAATACCCAACCAACAGCTGTTTAGTGAGTTTACAAGGTCTTACAAAAATAAGTCACCGACAGAAAATAAGAGACTTTTAACGAGTTGACAGGTTTTCGCTGCGGGCTGGTGCTTCTCACTGTTGTGTTAACTTAGGTGGGCCCCTTGGGCTGAGACGGATATTATAAAAAAGATGGACTTACAGTCGTCTCGCCGAGCGAGTTAATCCTACTTGCACTTTATTCGGTTGCGCTTCTTGGTTGAGCTGCTGGACATGACCCAGAAACAACGGCAGGTTATGAACAGTTCTTACTGGACCAGGTAACTTTCCATGTGGAGGCGTCTCACAATATTAATGTGTTCTTACAATGTTTCCACGCAGTGGATGAAACAATGCCTAGCGGGATCCTTAGATAGCTCAGGCTCTCAATGCCAGAAGACTCTACCAGGGAGGATTTTAAAATTGTCTTAGCCTTGATTTGAATGACATAAAATTATAGATGGGTGAAATAATTAAATTCGAGAGTAGAAAAGGAACCTGGAATTAAATGTTTCTCCAGTAAGTATCTAGCAGGAAAATTAAAATCAGTAGCAACCAACTCACCCTAGTTCTTATGAGGTCCTAACACTTCACAAATCAGGAGAGAAATGCCAGGAAATTCTAGATTTCAAAATGGTTACCTTTTTTTTGCCTCTCAGGTTTTTTGTTCAAAAAAACTTATAACATGCTACTTTAGATTTTAAAAATCCCTGTTTTAAAATGTCAAATCAATATCAAAACAAAGTTGCAATTTAACACTAAAGTTATTTAAATTATATACTTGTCCAAATTACCTCAAATAAGCTGAAGGTAAAGCCAGAAACATTTTAAGAACCCTTGCCTAAATTTATTTTGAAACTCATTGTTTATTAATTTGAACTTGTCATAACCTAGCCTGTTTGTTTCCATTTCAGGTCCTTGAAATTAAAGCTTTAAATTGAAAAGGGACATAGCACACGGGATGACAGGACAAGTCAAATTTCAACCGTTACACACCCCCTTTTGCTGGCAGAAAAATATTTTTCTCAGATAAAATATTTTTCTAAAATCACACCTAAATAAAAAAATTCCCATATTATGGACTACATATATACAAAAAAATTATGCTAAATGTCAAAATCGGTAAGCGCTTAAATGTCACATCCGGGAACCAAGGTCGTCACCTTGACAAGAAAAAAATTGTCTAAATCAGTAACTTAAACTATAATAATAAACAGAATCCCTCTCATACATCAGCATCCGTTCACATTCATACGACTTGCAATCTAGGATTCTTCAACACCATCCAGGAAAGGTTTTAAGTCCTTTACATGCCATTTTCCTAAGTTTTTATTGTCGGCATCATCTACGAGTTCATATACTAGGGGACTTATTACTTTTTTCACGTGACAAAGTACGTTTTTGGGTGCTAATTTGGCCGCAAAACTTTGCACCGCACTAGACAACACATAGTTTTTCTTCCATACGCGTTCTCCCACAGCGTACTTTTCTGTCGGACGCTTCCTTAAATTATAAGTGTGAGCACACTTATCATAGGCCCTCTTCAATTCCTTTTGTACATCAGTGAAAATCTGAGGTAACTGTCCAATGCTCTCAGCATACTTTTCTCGATCGAAGGGATTAAGATTATAATCATTGACCGAAGTCAGGTTTCCATAAAATTTGCCATCAATAGGCACGTATCGTCCGAAGTTAAGATATGTAGGACTAAATCCAGTTGACTCATGTACTGCTGTTCTGAGTGCATAACCAATCTTCGCAATCTCCAGATCCCAATTCTTGTGGTTATCATTCTCGATATACGAACGCACAGCAGAACCAAGCACACGATTCACCCGTTCTACTTGATTGACTTGAGCACAGTACTTAGCATTGAACCATATTCTCGCACCATACTTCTCACACAGTGCCTTAAATTCCTTACTAGTAAATTGCGTGCCATTGTCACACGTGACAACTTGAGGAGCTCCGAACATTAAGAAAACCTCATTCTCGACAAACTTCACTATATTATTAGCCTTGGCTTGGCGCATGGGGTGCAGCAAGACAAACTTAGAGAAATAGTCAGAAACGGCCAACAAATAAGAGAAACCACGGGTAGACCTAGGTAGAGGTCCCCATATATCCACTGATATTACCTGCCAAGGGTAAGAAACTTGCTTTTGTTGACCCATGAAACCAGGTCGAGCAGTATTACTGGACTTCTGCGCCGCACAGACTCGGCAGTGCTTCACATAATTACTTATGTAGGTCCGCATTTTAGGCCAGTAGTACAAAGTTTTCACCCTAGCGCCAGTCTTAAACTTTCCAAGATGAGCAGATGTGGGATCATCATGGCACTCTCGTAAGACATCTTTACGATACATCTTGGGAACAACTATTTTCCACTCCGGCTCATTCAGATTCACTTCCCTCTCAATGGAAATGTGCTTATACAACAAATCATCCTTCAACATCCAATTGGGGTATTTGTTAGGTGTGGAGCGTACCTTGAGAACCATCTTTTGGTACCATTTGTCCTTGACACATTCTTCAGCAACTAATGACAAAACTGATACCTCTGCCACAGGTGCTCTGGAGAGTGCATCAGGAACGACATTCAGAGAACCTTTACGGTGCTCAATGATCATGTCATACTGTTGTAGTTTGACCGCCCACCGAGCAAGTCGACCGGAAGGGTCCTTGAGGCGATTTAACCACAGCAGACTATAATGGTCAGTGATGACCTTGAAGGTTGTTCCTTCAACATAACATCGGAATTTTTCCGTTCCGAACAAAAGAGAAATTAGTTCCTTTTCGGTAACTGTGTACTTTCTCTCTGCCTGTGTAAGCGTGCGACTAGCAAAAGCTATCACCACTTCGTGACCTTGATCATTCAATTGTGTCAATACGCAGCCTACGCCTAAGTCGCTAGCGTCACACTGTATCGTGAACATCTTGGTAAAATTGGGTGCAACAAGAATAGGAGCCGATACCAAGGACTCTTTTATTTTCCTGAATGATTCGTCAGCTTCATCAGACCACACAAGTTTCTGAGATTTTCTTTTCCCCTTCATAAGAGATGTCATGGGTGCCGTCAAATTTGAAAAGAAAGGTAAGAATCTACGATACCATCCAACTAATCCAATAAATCTTTTCAATTCTGTTACAGTCTCTGGACGAGGGTAATTCAACATAGCAGTAACCTTGTCAGGATCAGTCCTGAGATCTTCGCCATCTAATAAAAATCCTAAGTATCGAAGTGATGGTAGACAAAACTCACACTTTTCTAGATTGATGGTGAGCTGTGCCGTTTTCAAACGCTTCATCACTTCGCGAAGCACTTCCAGGTGTTTTTCAAACGTGGGCGTAGCGATGATGATATCGTCCAAATAGACGAAGACATATGGCTCTAACGAGTAACCTAGTATGGTATCCATCAATCTTTGTTGAGTTTGCGAAGCATTGTTGAGACCAAAGGGCATCACTACAAATTCAAATAAACCTCGTGACGGTATGACAAATGCTGTTTTCTCACACGAACTCTCCTCCAACGGAATTTGCCAATAAGCACACTTCAAATCAATGCTGGACAGGTAGCGAGCACCCGTGAGCTTACTCAAAATATTGTCCACACGTGGAAGAGGATAAGCGTCCTTTTTCGTCAAGCTATTAATTTTCCTTCCGTCAAAACAAAATCGCATCTCTCCGTTAGATTTTTTCACCAGAAGTACCGGAGAAGCCCAGGGACTGGACGAAGGACGAACCACTCCTAGTTTCAACATGTTATCCAATTCCCTATGCAGATGCTGCAACATGTAAGGCGACATGTTATGGTGCCGTTGCTTGACTGGTTCCGCGGCACCTGTATCAATCTTATGGACAATAGCATTAGTACGGCCCAATTTCGTACCGGCCAACCACGACAGATCCTTAAATTCATCTATAACAGATTCCAACTCAATGTTCTGTTGTTCGGTTAACTCCGATCTTGATTGTACAGCATTAACTTCGTTGACTTCATGGATCGCATAATCCTGAGTTGAACATATTAATTGCTCCCTTTCACCACCGATAAAATATGAATTTTTACCATAATCCAAAATTACATTAAAAAGTTTACAAAAATCACTCCCCAAGATCAGGCCATGTGATATAGAGGGCACAATTAACACTTTAAGCACTTTAAAATGACCACCAATTTGTACCGGTAAGTTGACATAGCCAGTAATTTTCTGAGAAACACCATCAGCTGTAGTAATATTGGGTTCACCATAGTGCAAAATTTCCAAACCAACCTTGTCAAGAAGATCCAGGCTTTTTCCACCAAAAACGGAATGACTTGCTCCAGTATCCAGAAGAGCTATCACCTTCTTGTCAAGTACTTTAACCGAGACATAAGGCCTATTGTCATACCTTCGCTGCACCAAAAACATGTTTGCTTCGGTAGTCTTGACACCATCAGCACCTGTCTTTACAGCGAGACTCTCACCAGCATCAGATAACGTGGCCCTGCTTGCAGTTTCCGGAGCCCTAAAGTTTGATGATTGGATGTAAAAATTCTTGACAAATTCTTTCCAAACCTCCCATTCTGTCAAAGAAGTCTTTCCCAGATAAAGGCTATTCAATGAATTACGCACTGTAACAGTATTTGCGGTAAACATATCACTTTTACTCGATTTTCTGTAGACCTGACGGCTGTTGTGGGATTTACAGGAGAAGTGCCGGTCTACCGTGCATCTCCTGCCCTTGCGTTTTTTGTGCAATTTGTGCAGTTGGGTTTTATAACACCTTCTCTGCCACATCCATGACAGGTAGGAACTCGCCTATTCTGATTTGCGCCACGCTGCACACCAGCTCGACAATCACGTCTCACATGGCCCGTTTGCTTGCATTGGAAACATCTCAGTTCTGAAACGGCCTTAACCTGTTTTGTAGTACCCCCACTACGCTGCCAACTCTGTGTAGGTAGATAAGCCAAGTCGGGTTCCAAGGACGAAACAGTTTTTCGGGCGGTATTGGAAGTGCAAGGCTGTTGCTTAACAACACCGGCGTCCTCCAAGACACGACAAATATCGCCAAGTTCTTCCACCGATCCAATTTCTTTGAGTGCTAAGTGGACATGAAATTCCTCTAATAGGTTTTTCCTAATCACCTTGAGCTTTTCTGCCCTGGTAGCCTTGAGAATCAAGCGACTGAACAGGTTTTCCATAGCAGCAATGTAAATAATCACCCGTTCATCCTTCTTTTGTCTGCGGTTACGAATTACTTCCCAGAGGTCGTCATCTGCGTCTTTGGGCAAAAAGTCTTTCCTCAGACATGCCACCAATTCCTTCCAAGAATTGATCTTTGATCGTACAGAACGATACCACACTTTTGCTGGACCTTCAAATAATTCAATGGCTGCCCTAAACAGTTCATCTTCAGAAACATTTCTAGCGAAGCTCAATTCTTCGACTTGTTCCAAGAATGAATTTACAGAACACTTAGTCGTTGTACCATCAAAAGTGAGGTTCCACTTGTGAACTGGAAACGACTTGCTAGTGGTTGTGGCGTTAGAAGGAGTAGCAGTGCGAGCATGGTTCGCATCACCCTGTCTATGTCTTTCCATAATTTCTTCTAGTTCGTCTTCCAAAGTGCTAGCCATAATCAAGGTATCTCCTCGGTAACCACAAATTTCTTCACCGATATTTTCTGGAATGCGTCTTATTCTACCACCGATGTGAACCAGTCTACTCCGAATTCTCTCGAAGACATCTTTATTTGTACCATCAAAATCATCTACTAGTGCTGTGACCGATTTGATGCTCTCATCTAGTTCCTTCTTCTCAGTGTCAAACGAAAAATTTGGTACCTCGTAAACGTGTACCCCAGGTCTAGCCATATCTTTTTGTAACTCCCTTCGCAAAAATCTCCTCTTTTGAGGCATGTCCGCATTAGTAGTAGCAATTCCACGAATTCTCAACTCATAATTCATTTCATGTGTCCTCAGATGAAGTGGATCCATACTGTAATCGGCCATGATGACAAATGTAATTTATCGCAGTCACCACCCAAAAACGCACTTTGTTCTTAAACAATGGGATAACAGTGCCCCTTATTCACACCCTGTATATAGTAAGGCAAAAGCTAACTCGGTTGTAAGTATAACCCCACGTGTAAATGTAATAAAAAAATTTAAAAATTGGCAAAATTTGTAAGTCCACCTGGCACAATGACTTAAAAATTATTACGTATCTCAACACTGTTAGTAAGTCAAGATTTTGAAATAAACACTTTTTTTTTTTTTTTTTTTTTATAACCCCTGTATAAAGTATTATTGTAAAAGTAGACACTTTTGATCACGCTCGTATAAATTCACAAATTTAATGTTACAGATTTTATATATAACACACCTCGTACTAACAATACAAAAATAATTTGAGCTACTTGAATGCTAAGTATGCACATCTCTCACTTTTCTATATACCCTCTGTATATGAAACTCAAAATCGCATACCCCACATATATTCTATGTACGCAGTTCACTAACACCTGTACACCTATAGTATACGACAACACCTCTCGTACACAACCCTAAATAATGTACGTATAAAAATACCAACAATGTAAAAGTACAAACAATGTAAATATACGCACCCTGTATACACTTAAACAATATCGCATACAAATGAATATTAATTTACGTATTTAAAAAATAAACAACTGTTTAAAGTACACACTGTATAAATATCAACCAACAATCAATGCAACACACAATCTCCTGATTCGTTTTCAAATATCCACCCTGTACATTCAGTACGCAAAAATTTCTTTTCAAAATGACGTATAAATATGAAACATATATAGTTAATCACCAAAAAAGTTTTAAATGCTACTCATGCATTATAATATTCAAATATACGTACTTGTCTTGCCATCTGTCGTATATCAACGAAACTAAAATAATACTGCTCTACCGAAAATTAGTTTGTCTGTCTTGTCTAGGACGAGGATAGGAAATGGGATAAAATAAATTAGCTCAATAAAAGACACCGGCTGAAATAAGTACACCAAATTTGCAAAAGCTTTATCTAAACTTTAATTATGTCCCAACACCAGGAAAACTATTATTTTTTTTTAAAGCAAAATCAATTTAATTTTCAGCCCCTATAGTTGCGGCGCCATTTTGTGGCGCTTACTTTCAGATTAGAAATTTTAAATAGCAACCACGCGCGACAGCTCTTACAGTCGTAGCCGGGGGTGGGTTCGCTTAAGAAGATTTTGCTTTGGCGATGTACTTATTCGTTGGTTCTTGTTTGTTGGTTACCAAAAATGCACGAGCTATTTTCTTTGCGGGCGCCAGCCGATCGCTAGGGATCGACAAGGGAGGGGAGTGACAAAACAAGCAAAATAATTTTAAACACAAGGAATAATCATAATAATAATTTAATAATAAATATATGTACGTGGTACAAAATAAATGACAAACAATGACTAAGTAAATTCTGAGCAGTATTAACACATAAAGGTAAATATAAATAATGAACGATAATAAAATTAAAGTGATCGCTACATCAGCCCTACCAAGAAAATTTAAATGTCTTCGTACATTAGATACGGAACGCGTCCCTATTATTAGGAATTTACTGTTTGACCGCAACCTTACTTTTAAGAAATTTGACAACTCGATGACAATAGTTGAAATTTGAAATTAATAATGGCAAATGATAAATTCAATTCATCTGGAAATGCTACATGCTATTTTGGCGATTGCCCACTTGAACAACAGGTAGGTTATAATAATAAAATAATATAACATGAAATAATGCACAAGCTAAATGTGTGTGACTACCCAAAGTTTTTAAAAAAATGCAAAAGTGCACGTCAAATAAATGTGCAATTCTTAAACATTGATAAGAGCTAGACTATGTCTTGTTTTAGGTTTTCTACAAAAATTTAATACCCAACCAACAGCTGTTTAGTGAGTTTACAAGGTCTTACAAAAATAAGTCACCGACAGAAAATAAGAGACTTTTAACGAGTTGACAGGTTTTCGCTGCGGGCTGGTGCTTCTCACTGTTGTGTTAACTTAGGTGGGCCCCTTGGGCTGAGACGGATATTATAAAAAAGATGGACTTACAGTCGTCTCGCCGAGCGAGTTAATCCTACTTGCACTTTATTCGGTTGCGCTTCTTGGTTGAGCTGCTGGACATGACCCAGAAACAACGGCAGGTTATGAACAGTTCTTACTGGACCAGGTAACTTTCCATGTGGAGGCGTCTCACAATATTAATGTGTTCTTACAATGTTTCCACGCAGTGGATGAAACAATGCCTAGCGGGATCCTTAGATAGCTCAGGCTCTCAATGCCAGAAGACTCTACCAGGGAGGATTTTAAAATTGTCTTAGCCTTGATTTGAATGACATAAAATTATAGATGGGTGAAATAATTAAATTCGAGAGTAGAAAAGGAACCTGGAATTAAATGTTTCTCCAGTAAGTATCTAGCAGGAAAATTAAAATCAGTAGCAACCAACTCACCCTAGTTCTTATGAGGTCCTAACACTTCACAAATCAGGAGAGAAATGCCAGGAAATTCTAGATTTCAAAATGGTTACCTTTTTTTTGCCTCTCAGGTTTTTTGTTCAAAAAAACTTATAACATGCTACTTTAGATTTTAAAAATCCCTGTTTTAAAATGTCAAATCAATATCAAAACAAAGTTGCAATTTAACACTAAAGTTATTTAAATTATATACTTGTCCAAATTACCTCAAATAAGCTGAAGGTAAAGCCAGAAACATTTTAAGAACCCTTGCCTAAATTTATTTTGAAACTCATTGTTTATTAATTTGAACTTGTCATAACCTAGCCTGTTTGTTTCCATTTCAGGTCCTTGAAATTAAAGCTTTAAATTGAAAAGGGACATAGCACACGGGATGACAGGACAAGTCAAATTTCAACCGTTACATCTTCTCATCAAACCCTTTCATTTGATACCCATATCATATCATGAGGGTGCATAAAAAATAACTGGTCCGACATCTTTGGGAGTCCGCCATATTGGATTTAGAATGACGTCACTTATCTAACCATGCATTGCGATCCAAACTAAACGTGTATGCAAAATTTTAGTTCAATCGGTTGGGGATAACTGTTTTAAAATTGACTTGCAAGATTTGAACTAAACAAACAAACTAACATACAAACATTGCATGTTAAATAAAAGCTTGTAAAAATCACCAAAATCACAATTATGGGTTTTAAGAAAAACTTATGTGAATACTGTTAGAAGACATCTAATTGATGTTTTTGAATCAGTTTTACTTAATAAGAATGTACAGGGTGGCAAAAAATTATTTTGCAATTAAGAATTTTTTAAATTGAATTTTCTCATTTTTTTCAAATGGAACACTCTTTATATTTTTCGACGATGTGATGTAGGAATGAAAAACGAACATTTTTGGCTAATTCTATGGCTAATTGCAACCATTTTCATTTTATTGAGCAATAAGTACAAAATTCAAGAATAGACTTAAAAAATAGAGGTTTCTTCAAATAATTCATTAAAAAAAATTATAATAAGTGCTCCACATGTTGCCCATTTCTAAATCAAATCTTCGAAAAATATACAATTTGAAAAAATTGAGATAATGCAATTTAAAAAGTTCTTAATTGAAAAATAACACAGGCAGACAAAATTAAAAAAAAGTCGAAACCCAGAGGGTATGTATTTTGGGACGCTGAAACCGAATACGACGATTTTTTTTTTTTAACTATTTAACGTTGGCCTATTTCCGCTACCAAGGCCTATCACAGACGCCAGGAGACGAGCTACCCCCAACCTGGAAATTTTGCCGAACCTCTTCCCTTAAGAAGAGTAGGGATCTTTTACTTGCCTAACATTTAATAGACAAGGGACCGCCTGCTTTACATCCCCTCCGAAGGACGGTATATCCACTACGTAATCCTCGTCTGAAATTACGTAACTTCCGAGTATACACTGATATACAAGCCTCTAGAAGGTGGGACGAGAACGCTGTATTTCCCAAGATAGGTGGGTCGCCCATCCAAGTACTAACCGCGCTCGACGTTGCTTCAACGGAATATCGACTGATATTCACATTGAAGTCGCCTCTACGCTCGCCCCTTGAATACGACGATAAAAAAAGGTTTTAGTTATCCAATTTTCCCCTAGCACCCCCATACAACTCTCCTGGGGGGTTGAAATTACACTTGTTCTAAAAATTTGAAAAGCAGATTGTTTTTTGGCGCTAAAACCGAATATGACGATAAAAACTGATTTGAACCACCCAATCACCTCCTAGCACCCCCGGAGGGGGGGGGGGGGGTGAAAATTTTACTTCTTATGAAAATTGAAACTGAAACTGAAACTGAATATGAAGATAAATGATTTTAACCACCCAGTCACCCCCTAGCATCCACATTTTTTATCGTAATATTCGGTTTCAGTGCACCAAAAAACCTAAAAATAAACATACTTTTTAAATGTAGGGGAAAATTGGATAATTAAAACCTTTTTTCATTGTCATTCGGTTTCAGCGTCCCAAAATACATGGGGGTAGTTGGGTTTACCCTAGGTTTCGACTTTTATTTTTATTTTGTGTGCCTGTGTAATTTTTTGCCACCCTGTATATTTTTAGGAGGTAAAAATGATTCAAAAACATTAATTAATTGTGTGTCCTAACTAGCATTCACATAAGTTTTTCTTAAAGCCCATAATTGTGACTTTTGGTGATGTTTTCAATATGCATTTGCAGATGGCATTATTTCAACAAAAAAAATCATTACATTCAAGTGGTTGGGAGATAGTCAATAATAATATAGAAACGAATAGAGTCTAGAAAGAGGCTTCAGAAAATGTACCGATATACATAGCATTCCATTAAAAAAAGACACTTGATCCTGTAATTTCGTTTTGACTCGCCCTGTATATACTAAAATAATTTCCGGTTATATACTTTTTTATATAGGTTAATTGCATTTTTTTTTAATTTCTAACTATTGTAGAACTCGAGGTATAGAAGTCCGACACACTATTGGCCCACCCTGTATATTTATATTGATAAAATGTTTAAATCGCAAATAACTTACAAGAATATTGAATATTATCTACACCACTATTTATTAACCCTTCCCTTTTTTAGAATTTATCTGATTTTATAACTCAACTCAACTCAACTTTCTTTATTTGTTTACTTTACTTAGTTTGTATACATTCGTGGCAAGGCAGAAAAAAAATGTACAATTTGTAATATAAAACTAGTTTATTGCGTAATAAGAAATATAAAATAGACATAAAACAAGACGGGCAATTTAAAGTTTACTAGACAGAAGTATCAAGTTTAAAATTAATTATTTTTTATTTATTTGCTTTTATCACGTAATTCAATACTTCGTCTGTATTAGCTAGAAAAGTACTTGTTTTGATTGATTCTCCAATAATGAGTGTTTTAAAGTATTTACCTGACTAGTATATTAGCGTGCCCAGATTAGGGCAACAATATACAGAAAGTAGGTATTTTCATAATAAATAAAAAGTGTGTTAGTTGTGATTTGCATAATACGTATATACTATTCTCTTATCAAGTTTAAAATATGATAAGGCGATGAGCATAAATTCAACAATCGAAAAAAATAATGGAAAAGTAAACAATTTTTTTAAATGGTTATAATTTAGTTGTTTAATATAAACTGTACCACGACCGCGACGTCAAAAATGGAGACTCTCTCATTGTGTCAGTAATCCTATTAAAACTCTGCAGGAGAGGGGGACGAACAAGTATTTAGAATACTTGTACGGTCGGGGTCGCGGCGTTTTCCGGCAAACGAAATTTGAAATTTCATGTGGTCCCTCCCACCCAAGGTCGTTTTGTCAGTAAGTGTCAAAATATGTTTTTTCATGAACTAAAGATTGCAAAAATACTTTTTACATTTTTGCTGCGGCGTTCTTGACGGTCCGGTCATTTCCGGAAATTTTTACGAATTTGTAATTTCTTTTCTTAATACATGGCTAATAACCTTCAAAAATCCCCCCTTCCTTTCTTACCGCAAACAATCTCCCTTTCTGATATTTAATATATATGCTACAAAACTCTCGACAAGGCGTTTTTTCGGTCTCTAATGACGAATCCGTGTTTCTTTGTTTTACAAATATGGGGCTAGTAATTACATTACATTACATTACAATACGTAATTTTTATCATAAACATAATGATTTTATGGAAAAAAATAAATTTTAATTTAAAAAAAAACGAATGGGGGGTAAAAGCATGTTTTACGATTTTTGTAGAATAAATCTTAGAAACGGGGGTTGTCTGTGGTAAAAAAGGGGAGGGGGGGATATTTTTGAAGGTTATTAGAAATGTATTAAAAAAAGAAATCACATATTCGTAATTTCGTCCCAATAACCCAATTGACGACTTTTTTTGTAATAAACCTTGAAAAATTGAAAGAAGAGCTGTTTGGGGTAGAAGGGGGGGGGTCACTAGCCCCCCCCTCCCTGTCGGAAAATTGACGACAAAATCGTCACGAGACCGAAAATACCCCATAACAAATTTCGTCAAAACTTGTTGACTAGATTTTGAAAAACACCTTTGCTCTATGTTACTGCTTAAACAGATTTGATGCAACGGAGATGTAGGTGTGATCGAAGTGTAGGTGTATTACTGTTATTATTAGGAAAACGAGCAGATCTTAAGATGCGCAGCGTTCTAGTTTACCAATTGGTTCTGTTTTCGTTAAAAGACGTTATTCATAATTGTTCCTTAACTCTTTGTGGACAGATAAAAACCGACAAGTAATACGATTATACCTGTTATGAACCTTATGATTATCATCAATATACCTCTCTCTGAGAGAATTCTTATCTGAGTTGGAAAAATTTTTCGTGATGAAGGTATTGTCTACCAGTTCTACTAATATCATTATCCATTTTTTCCAATCTATTTTTTTCCAATGGACAGTTCGCAATTGAAATATGTTTTACTAGTGAATCTTCAGTGCTGTGTACCTCTACACGTGGGACCCTGAGACACTGTTCTACCGAATACATAAAATCAAACACCCCCTGACAAATGATCCTCAATATTATTTCAGATAATGAAAAAGAAGATACATTTTTTTGTCACAAAATTTCAGTATTTCATTAATTCATTATTTGTTGTTAAAGTTCATTTTCGCATGCATAAGGTGGTTCCACAGGGTATTCACTTGTTCATAAAGGGTTAAGATGTTAAATCTCGAAAATACAAATTTTTGATTATTTAGAATAGGCCTGCTTTTGATAAACCATATGTAAGATTGTAATAGCCTTTACGTTAGTTTTGTTTACCGTATGTTATATATTTGATTCTGATATTAAAAGGAATGAGTCATCAGCAAACAGTGTAGAGTCGTTTATAAGGGCTCTAAAACTGATCCTTATGGTACTTCCATTGGAATTATGATCAACATCAGACTTGGTGTTATTAATTTCAAAAAGTGTGCTTTACCACACAAATAGCATTCGTACTACTAGCTTGGTAAGTATCATTTTTTGACGTCTGTCAATATTATGAAAGTGTCACTTGCAGTCCCTGGCAAAACAAAATTTATTTTTATGCCCAAGGGCAAAAAAGTAACTTTTTTGACCTGGGACAGAAAAGTAAAGTAATAAAAAAGTTAAAAAACGTAGCACATAACTCGGCTTGTACCGTACGTTTTCAAGCCTTGGTACATAAATAACTATTACACCAATTTAGTGGTTCACCCTTTATACCATAGCCCTCAAGTTTTCTTACTAACATGACATACAAGATAGAACGCCTTACTCAGGTCAAGAAATATATCTACACCTTTTATCTCTTTTTAAGTTCTAATCCAGATGATTCAAGAAGTGTATAATAACAATTGTCATAAAGAGACCACCACGAAAATCAAAATGGTTATCATTGAACAGCTTATGCTTATCAAAAAATTTTTAATTTTTCAAATATTTTAGAGAAATAACTTAATATGGATATTTTTCGACTATTCTCCTTTGAATTACGCAACCGTAAAAGATTTTAAAGATATCCTACTTTAACGTACTTCTTTCGTAAACAGTTAATAAATCTACTATCACTGAAACCCTGTTATTTCTCTTAAAGTTCCCCAAATGTACACACAAATCGTATTTACGTCGTGAAATTTAAATGAATCCCCTATTGTCCTCACAATAACTAGAAAAAAGTCCTAATGCTAGTCACCTTCAAAGATACCCAACCCTCTTGTGCAATATCCTCTGTGAATGATCAAGTAAATTTCAAATCCTTAGAGTACATAGATCTGCATAATGGATTCTTTTTAAGAAATCCTTTCAATTGAGTCATGTGGGCAAACACACTTGGTAAAAACGAACACGGCGTATAGCCTGTTGTGATAAAAATTGAGAATTATTTACGAAATTGATAATACACTGAAACTAACTAGATAAATGCATGAAATATTCGAAATTAATGAAAATGTTGCAAATACTAATAGCTAGGGAGCTGGTAGCAGAAATTTTTATATGATTTTATTGTGTGACTGAAGTTGAAAAGTGTAAAGACGTCATAATAAAAATCCGAAAAAACCAGTCATTACGACATTGCTGATTTTTTAATTAACAGTTGATTAAAAATACAATAAAAAAACTCTCCTATATGATTTTATTGTGTCAGCCACTTGTTTTGAACGTTGCTTAGCAATATGACATTGATATAATTGTAGTCCGCTGAAATCTGTGTCCGTATTTTCTTGCAATTTATTTTTTTTTATTAATTTATGACATATTAAAAATTAAGTGATTTTATTGTCTGTGTACCTTATATCAAAAGTTTCGCAAAGTGATAAGAAACAATAAAACAAACTTCAGTCACCTGTATACTTCTTCGTTTAAAGGGGTTGTATTTTAAAAAATGGAGTAATAAAAGCGCTTCTATATTATTTTACCGTGTCAGCCACTTTGTAGGAAGCTTCGTTTGTTTGTAAAGAACATAAAAAAAACAGTGGCTGAAATTTGCTATGCTGATTTTTCATTGGCTGACGTTTCTTAATAATTAAATAGGCCGACACAAAAAGGGGGGAGGGTTCTTTCTTATCCCATGTTTTTTGACATGCTGAAGCCGATTCTGATATTAAATAAGATCTACTGCATCAGTTTTTGTCTACTACCTCCTTATCCCCTAAAAATGGCAAAAAATGGTCTTGTTCTAAGGTTTTGAGATCTAACTTTTCTGAAGTATTTTGACATACTGAAGACAATTTTGGACAAAAAAATGTTTCTGTCGTGTCAGTTACTCTCTACAACCCTATGGTTGGTAGAGGGAAACTGACACGATATAAATTTTTGTTCTCCAAAATTAGCTTCGGCACATTTAAATACTTCAGAAAAGTTAGATCAGAACCTTAGGACAAGATCCTTTTTTTGTCCCTTTTAGGGGATGAAAAGGGTGGTAGACAAAAACTGATGCGGTAGATTTTTTTTAGTATCAGAATTGGTTTCACCATATCAAAAATAACATCCCCCTTTTATTTGTCAGGCTATGTCATTTCTACAAAGATTTTAGCGCTATGTAGGTAGTCCCAACAAATATTCTAATGTTTTTTACAATTATTTTCTCTTTCCTTTGCTTGTATGTGTTTACAAGGTGTCTCGTAATATGGTGTATTGTAAACGTACATTATTTAATTAAAAAAATTTTCTCTTCTTCAATCCAACTTTCTGACGATGTATCTCTTTCAACATTAGACTTAAATAAAAATGTATATCCAAAAAATGGAGGAAATTTTGTCCTCTTCAACTTCGTCTTTAACATTTTTCTCGTAGAATCGAGCGTTGCCGAATTGTTTTGAAAAGAGAACAATTTTCTGCACCTTTATTATTGTGTTTTTTGGCAGGGCCTCGGCTTAAACAACATATATCAAAAACATTACTACTCCACCTTTTGCTGGGCAAAATTCGTGACTGATTGGACCATTTTCTTACTTGACACTTTTTGGAGTAAATTGGGAATATTTATGAAAACCAGCAACGTACACATCAGCCAATGTTTTTCTCTACTTGATATAAAAATTAACAAATGAAAACCAATGCAATGACTTAATAGCGCTTTTTTTGCAAGTTAACAATTAGTTTTATAAAAATAAAAGTCATGGATTTCAGCCAGCCATTTTTATATTGATATTTTTAATAAATAAACAATCTGCATGTCCTGTCTGTCTGTCTGCCTGTCTGTCTGTCTGTCTGTTGGTGTTATATCTATAAAATTACTTAACGAAGAAAAAATTAACAGCTGCTTGATGCCATTGCCAACGGGGTAATAGAATATACCTTCAGTAAAAAATGTACACCTACCTATAACCTACAAAAATTTAATTAGTGAAAAAATGTGACGGAGGAGAATAATATTTGGAATGTAGTTAACACAGTTATCAAGGTATAAACCTGCTATATTTTCAGTAAAAATATACGGGGAGAGCACTTTTAAAAAAATAACACAGGACCACAAAATATTTTTGCCAGACCCAGTGTAGAATATGTTTTTTAGGTCGCTGAAACCGAATCTTATTTTGCCCCATTACGTCAGGATTCTTTTTAAATTAAAGAGAACCTTAAATCTGTAGATGAAAACCGTAGCTGTTTTGAAATTAGATATTTTTCCAACGATTTCAAATTGATATTAGGTAATAAGGCACAGTTCCTTGCTACTTTCCACTAATAAGTAGACAGATATTAGTAAAGCTGAGTGAAAATTTATTTACTACTTTTTAGAGATATTGTTTGAAGATTTTTGGAGGCGGTTCGATATTTTTTTTTTATTTTTTCAACCTTTGTAGTAGCTTCTTTTATTTATTTAACTTCTACATAGTCAAGAAAGATTTCTCTTTATGTTGGACTCTATGTGAATGTTACCACACGAAAATAATGTTTGTGTATTAATTGACTCCGCCAAATCTTCGAATATATTTATTCTCGTAATAAGTCCCTTGAATTTTGTAGTAACTTTTTCCAAGTTCACGTGATACATTCCATAAACCAGTTTCAGGATTTTCTAAAACAAATTTTTTACATAGTCAAACATCTCAAGAAGGCTATCAGAATACACGTTTTTAGTCATAGAAGTTTCGTTTTACTGTAAATCTAATAGTAATACGGACGCGGTAATAAAAACTTTAAATTTACTTTTCGACTTTTATTTAGATAAAATAGATTAGAGTAAAATTACCATTAAAAAAATTCTTCATTTTCGTTTGCTCTATTACGTTTTTTTTTCTAATTATCAGTTTCTCTCACATGGCGGTAAGTATTTAAAAGTGTGTTTTCACTAGGAGCCTTACGATTTGGGTATAATGCTATACAGGGTGTTTCAGCTAAAAGTCCCCGGGTTATTATCTCGTAAAATAATAAAGATACTTAAAATTTGTAAATCGCGGATAATTGACACCAAAAAAAGTCTTAAACAAGCTAAAGACGTACTCTTCGCCAATTTACTGAGCTTTTTATATAATTGTTACACAGTTCGCAGTTTTCTTGTAAATAATGTTAGTTTTTGGACATCCTAAATTTTGTGATACCATCTTTGTTGTGAAAAAATTATATGAAAAAAAAAAAAAATGAAAAAAAAAGTATCCGACTTGTTTGAGATTTGAACACGGGACCTCTGGATTGCAGCGCAAAGTTTTAGCCGCTGCGCTACCACATCTTACTACGAAAATTAATTGTCTATGATACTTATATATCTTTCGACAATCATACATATTTCAACTTGTACTTCTATGAAATATATACTAGTAAAATTCATAAACAAAAAAAAATATATTATAGAAATAATATTTCGCAAGATTTCCATTTTAGTATAAGCGACAAAAATTAAGAGAATATATTTTTTTAAATTAAATAATTAATAACTTTTTTATTTACTGATCGATTTTCTTCAAAAACAATAGGGTTCTTCCTCTAGCTCACACTAACTTACTTTCCAAATTTAAATACAATCGGACTTTTCTTTCTTAAGTTATCGTGCTTACAAGAAACGTGACGGACGGACAGACGGATGGACAGACGGACATTTTGAAAGTTGTTCAGAATTCGTTCACTAATACAATGATATGAAATTTTTTTCTCTACGAGCGATATTTACGATTTTAGAAATGTGCCGATCAAATACAATATACTCTTCGTTCTTGCGAAGAGTATAATAACTGCAGTTAGAATTGTTCCTTCGCAGTGCACAAAGATGGCGCTGCGGTGAGAAATTATTTTTCGATGGCTGGAACCTTGAAACATGATTCATACGATTAATGAATAAATTGTGAATAATTTTGACTATGTAAAAAATTTTGTAATTGCCAGCCGTTTTGGAGCCACATATATTTTTTTCTCAATTTTTTTGTCTCTGTAAATTTTGAAAACTTCTGTAACTTTTCTGTTTATCATTTTAGAACACCAATTATTTAGAGCTTTTATCTTATTATATTCCATACTTCTTATATTATCTCTTATCTCCGAATTTTGCGATATTACGTAATTTGGGCTTCAGATTCATGATCAGCAATCTCTAAAACCCCCAAGTAACAATTTTTAACAATTTGCGCATTTACATGTCAATTAAAAAAATATTATGGCCGCCATATTGGATTTGCCATTTTGGATTACGATATTACGTAATTTAGATTTCAGCTTCTCGATCAGAAACTTTTAAAAGTCCTAAGTAACAATTTTTAACAGTTTGTGCATGTACATTTCATTTAAAAAAATATTATGGCCGCCATATTGGATCCCTATCTTGGTTTTTTGAATCGCAAAATTCGGAGATCAGAAATGAGATTAGAAACCAAAAAACCCCCCAAGTAACAATTTTTTATAATTTTAAACAATCTTTTGATAAAATTTTAATTTACTTTCAAAATTTATGTCCGCGATATTGGATTAGCCATCTTTAATTTTGAAATTTGAAAATTCGGGCTCGATAGAATTAAAGACAATTTTATAACGAATCGTTAAAAAAAAAATTAAGTTTCATTAATTCCAGGCTTGGGAATTATCGTTTGTCCAAAAAATGGGCTATTTGCCCCACTGTCCGCCGCCTCTTAAATAATTTCCAGACACCATCAAAACACATGAATACTATTACTAGACGCGCGTTTCGCCAATCACGTTTTGTCACTATTCGTTTCACATTCATTTTACGTTTTGCAATTTCTAAATTTGCAAAAGCGCCCAACTGTCTGTTATTTATTACATTTCAAATTAACTGTAAGTTATTGATGTTTATTCTATGATTGTTATTAAAGGCGTGTTGGGCAACATTAGATTTTTCGGTTCTTCCATTTTTGAAATGAGCCATATGTTCCTTAAATCTTGTTAAAATTGGAGATTTTGTTTTCCCAACATATTTCAAATTACAATCCTTATATCTGATTTCGTAAGTCTCGGACCTTTTATTGATGCAAGTATGTCCTCTTGTTGTTGAAATTTATTTCTTTAAATTGAGCTGAATATGAAGGCATTATTTGTAAACTCCCGGTTAAAGTGGAAATGCAAAATGTAAATGTGATACATTTTTGACCAGCTTCAGACGTATCTACATGAAATGTCGAGAGAATTAATTTTTTTAACTCAGTCCAATCTCATCATTACTTTGTCGTCAAACACTTCATATTGTTTTATTATGTCTATTTATAATAGACATAGGCAACGCACAAAATTTCAGATACACTCGGTATAAGGGAATTGTGCTACGTTTTACAATTTGCATATTAAAAATAACTTTATATATACATTTTTCATTTTTCATTCGCAACCTAAAATCATCCAACGCTAAGTAACATTTTTCTTTGCAAATGTAAAATTTTAAGCGTTTTTTCTTTTTCTATTAAATATTCTCTCATCTTTCATTTTGGCTTTCTAAACATAAAGTATTAATATAGCAGAGATACTTAATACTGCATCTGTACGGAATATTAATAATGGACTTTCTAGATTTTCATCCCCAGCTCAATTTCTCATCTCGGCCCCCATTTCAAATATGCATAACCTACCACTACGAAATAAGATTTCCAATTTCATATCTGCATGCATATAATGAAACTTATAGCTAATTAAAGAGGCGAGCATTCGTTACGTTGGAAAATAGAAAATCTCGCAACCCTTGAGGTAATTTGCTGGAAAAACATATAAGCCATTTAAGTGAAATTATGTTAAATTGGGCAGGGGTAGAATTAAGTCTATAAACACTTTTCACTTTAGTCGCAGGGTATTTTGAAAACTTCATGTTTATATACAGTGTGGAGCAGCCAAATGGGATAAATTCAGTATCTCAATTATTGTGCATATTTATGAAGAATCCCGAGATACGTGATTTTGAATTCTTAAATAACATACTGCAGCGTACAAATTTCATCCCTATATTCAACCCCCTTCAAATGGCAGTTGCAACCCACAAATTTTTAAATGGGAAGTATGGGCTTGTGATACCTCATTTGAAAGGTATTTTTATTTTCTATTCAAGGTTTTAATATTTACTTGAATTTTTTTTTTTATATTGTGGACATAGGTTTCAGTTTAAATATATTAAAAATATATACCAATATCGTAATAAAACAATTTACTGCACACAAAAATATTATAAAATGCAGTAACGACGCACTTGTACATTTCTTGAAATGCACCTCGACTTACTAGCGAAAATTGAACCCACTATCACAAGTATCAAAGCTGAAAACGTACTCTTCGCCGGTTTATTGAACTTTCTATATAATTGTTACACATTCTATAGGATACTCTTCCCAGTTTTTGTGAATAATGTTAGTTTTAGACATTTTTTATTTTATAGTACGAACTTAGTCGGTGAGGGACTCAGTGTAAAATAAAGTAAGAATAAAAAAAAATATACCATGTCCCATGTGGGTTTCAAACCCGGGACCCTTGGATTCCGAGTCAAAAGTATAAGAACAACACCACCACTGAACACGTAAAAAAAATGTATTATTATTACATTATAAGAGACGAGTTAAAATCATATTTCCACGGTTGTATATTACATTATGAAATGTATATTTGGAGTATGGAATTAGCAGGAGGGTGGTCAAAAGAAACCACAGCACTTAGGCCCCTTTGGACCCCTTGTACATCCTCCCTCTAGGCAGACACTCACCTAGGCCTTCAACCAACCTAATCTTTCGAAGTAGGTGGTGATGTTGCCTAGGGGCGTCTCCCTTACATTGGCCAAGGTAGGCCAACGCTCTCCCAAAGTGGATTCTCTGGTTGGTTCTCTCCTTAATTAATTGTATTGTCGCCGTAATCGGTAACAGACTGGCCGGGCCTAGTCCAAAGATAGGTTGGCCTGCTGCCTTCTTGGCCAGTTTGTCGGCTTTTTTGTTGCCACTGCACTATGCGTGTCCTTTCACCCAGCATACCGAGATGTTGTTCGTGCTGGAGGCACCCACAAGTGCTTGATGACATTCCCATACTACTCCTGTGGTTATTTTGTATCTTCTCAGGGCTAGTAGTGATCGTCTACAGTCTGTTTAGATCCTGATTGATTGTTTGTCTGTATTGTGTAGGGTCTATCAAAGGCAAATCGGGGAGAGATACCATCTGTGCATGCCTGTAGAAGAGGCGTCTTCATGGCAGCCTCATTCCACAGGCGACTTCTGGTCTCTCCACAGCCTACATTTGGTTGTAAGCCAACGGACTTGAGGCGTGCCATTGTCATTAAAGCCACTTCTCTTAGATATAGATCCAGTGGTGGCAGGCACAGCATTACCTCCATTGCTCTCGTTGGCGTTGTTCGCATAGCTCCTGTTATGCTTAGGCAGGCAACTCTCTGCACTTGACTGAGCTTGGCTCTCGCTGTAGCCTGTTTACTCTTAAGCCACCAGACCACAGCTCCATAGGTTATCATTGGTCTTATGATGGCAGTGTATATCCACATGACCACTTTGGGTTTCATACCCCAGGTTTTCCCCACGGTCCTGCGACACTGCTCATAAGAGATGTAAGCCTTTTTTAGTCTTCTGTCTAAGTGAAGATTCCATGTTAGTTTGGCGTCAAAGGTTACCCCAAGGTATTTCACTTCTGATGCAAAACTTAGTGTTGTATCCAGGAGAACTGGTGCTTTCAGTGCCCCTGGTTTCCTTTTTCTTGTGAAGAGAATCATCTTCGTCTTCCTAGGATTAACAGACAGCGAGTGTTCCCTGCACCATTTTTCAATTATTCTTAGGGCCCCCTGCATCCTTTCACAGAGGACTCCTTCAAATTTTCCGTTGAGCACTAGGGCTACCGTGATTTTTGGGAAGGTGGTTTTATCAAACGCACCTTCTATATCTATGAAAACACCTAGGGTGGACTCTTTATTGTCCAAGGATTTCTCAATCCGACTCGCGACCGCGTGGAGGGCGGTGTCGGTGGATCTTCCCAATGTGTATGCGTGTTGGTTGGGATGCAAAGGGTTGTCTTTCACTACGACATCCCTTGTGTATCGTTCACATAGCTTCTCCATCGTCTTGAGCAGAAACGAGGTTAGGCTGACAGGTCTATATGCTTTGGGGGTGGTGTAATCCATCCGCCCTGTCTTTGGAATGAACACAACTTTCACTTCTCTCCATATCTTTGGAATATGAAGGTGCGCCAAGCTCGCCTTAAATACTTCGACCAGGTGTGGCAATAGTTCATCCAGTCCCCATTGCAGTAGGGCGGGATAAATGCCGTCAATGCCTGGTGATTTGAAAGGAGAGAAGCTCTGTATTGCCCATCTTATCCTATCTTTGCTCACTATTTGGTTGGCCATTTGCCAATCCAAATCTGAGGGCTGAGTGTCGACTTCGTTTGGCCATTCCTTCCGTTCTGTTATCACAGATTCCGGGAAGTGAAGAAATGTATATTTATAAAATATATAAATATGTAAGTTTTAAAATGAAATATCATTTCACTAGATTTCTATTCAATTACAAAAACATAAAAATCAAAAATGTTCTCAAATTTAAATCATTAATACCATTTTTATTTACTGGTCGATTTTGTTCAAAAACAATAGGATTCTTTCTCTAGCTAACACTAACTTACTATTTAAATTTCAGTACAATCGGATTTTTCTTTTTTGAGTTATCGTACTTACAAAAACGTGACGGACGGACAGACGGACGGAAGAACGGACGGACAGACGGACATTTTAAAAGTTATTTAAAATTCGTTCACTAACACAATGATATGAAATTTTTTTGTCTGCGAGCGATATTTACGATTTTAGAAATGTGCCCAAATGCAATATACTCTTCGTTTTCGTATTTGCGAAGAGTATAATAATGCACCAATGAAAGAGGTGTAAGACATTATACATTGGATTTTTTCATTCAAAAGTACTGGATAAATATACCTTTCTTTAATTGAAAAATTGTATTAAGACCAATAAATTACTCCCAAGAAACCTTAGTGCAACTGGAGATATGGAAACATAGAACAGTTAACAGATCAGGGAAAACCAAATTGACCAAAGGCAAAGAACAAGTTCTCCAAAACCTTGCGCTGGTATTACCAAGAAGCTGATGGAAAGAGTTTTTATGTGTCTGACAGGCAATTGTGGCAGATAGTAAAGTGACTTTATCGAATAAATTGTAAGTTATGATAATTCATTGAATGGGCAACTTAAAGGTGATTACGATAGCCTGAAAATATCTGGATACTCCCGTTTGAAATAAGAAAGTTGGGCATTGTTTTTGCTATAAGAATTACATAAAACTCTAGCTCTAGTCACTTGTTATAAGTACCCAAACATTGGAAACGGTTACTTTCATAATAAGCGAGTTCTTCCATTAGGCAATGATTTAGTGGCCACCCGGTATGTATTGTTTACAGTACGGAACCTTGGCACGTGAGTTCGACTCACATTTAGTTGAATATTCTTTGTAAAATGAGTTTCATACCTCAAGATCTCAAGAAGAAAAACATCAATTAATCTCATGAAGGGTGTAAACAATTTCAACATGATTATAAAAATCAAAATTCCAAATTTTACATTATTCGCATACATAGAGAGTAATAATAACAATTCATGACGTAGGTACATCTTCAGAGAGCCGCTGTCTCAGGTCACATCAAAACGTCCCATTTAAATATCGACTTCACCACCATTAGCTATTACACGCCTCAATAACTCACGTAATAATTATATTAAACATAAAATCATAAAAATTTATTGCGGTCATAATTCTTAATATGTTGTTTCTGCGGCCGTTCTTCCATGGGATACGCAGCTATAATAATCACAGCATATCGCGAGTGCACAGTGTCTGTCAAAAAGTAAATTATGGTTACAATAACTCAATCACGATTTAAGTTTTATTCCGTCTCTAACCGGCGAGCAAAAATTAAATTCCTGGAAGAAAAAAGTCCCCGGTCCGGTCTGCACCATTCGTGAAAAAAACCAATCGAGGGGACAATATAAATATTTTGTTTATGCATTCACAACAAAAATTATGTTGACAAGAAAACAAAGGCGAGATAAGTCCCGATATGCTGAAAGGTAACCTCGCAAGTTATAGCTAACCTTTACCTAGTCGGCCATGAAAACAAACGAACAACAGCGAGGTGTTCGCAGCAAGGCTAAAGAGATGGTCCACTGGCCATAGACATACTACAGACTGAACGCGTTTTTGGTTTCGTTTTGCAATGTGCATAGATCCTTAATCAAATTTTTCTGGAATTCTGTAAGCTGTCGTTACGAGAATGCGATTATTTATGTGTATGTGGTAATTCGTATTAAGCGGCTCCTCACGATATGGAATCTTGCCAAGTGTTTAAAACATTGTTGGCTTTTCACTGCCCAATAAAATGTGCCATCATTTTTATGCATACCTATGGAAGCGTATCTGATTTTAAGAGTTATTTTCTGTTACTCTTGAATTATTTGTACATAATAAAGATATAAAAAGACGCAGCTTTCTATGTAGCAGCAGATTTATTAATTTAACATAGTCATAGTCACATAGTTCCATAAGTATAGTGAAACCAAAATACGAATGGTATTGTTTTGCTGCAGCAATTTTAAGCTTTTGATTTGTTTTAGGTGTGACAACAAGTGTAATGAGAAATTTTGAATATTTTGAAATTATTTTATAGTCTACAGGGTGTTTCACAGGGTGTCAAGCGAATACTGAGATTATTAAAGTGGAACACACAATATTTTTTCATATATTATATATTTGTCACTTAATTCTTATTTATCCAAGCATATATTATTTTTGGACTGTGTTTAAAACAGTGTTGGATTTTCATTGCCCAATAAAATGTGCCATCATCTCTATGCATACCTATGGAAGCGTATATGATTTTAAGAGTTATTTTCTGTTACTCTTGACTTATTTGTACATAATAAAGATATAAAAACACGCAGCTTTCTATGTAGCAGCAGATTTATTAACTTAACACAGTCATAGTCACATAGTTCCATATAGTGAAATCAAAATATGAATGGAATTGTTTTGCTGCAGCAATTTTAAGGTTTTGATTTGTTTTAGGTGTGACAACAAGTGTAATGAGAGGTTTTGAATATTTTGAAATTATTTTATAATCTACATGGTGTTCTAAAAGTTATTTTCTGTTACTCTTGAATTATTTGTACATAATAGAGACATAGAAAGACGCAGCTTTCTGTGTAGTAGCAGATTTATTAATTTAACATGTCGATGTGTCGATATGGAATTACAAATAGTATATTAAATTTTAAATTTACATTTGGAGCACTTTCTTCGGAAGTAAGTCCTCTTATGAACAGAAAAACTAGTTCATTAACCCGCCGACGTTTCTGTAAAATTTATTACCACCCTCAGAGCACCTCAATATATAGAAATATAACACGTATACAGGATGTTTCACTTGAAACTCTCGGAATCATAGACATTATATAAAACATGCTTCTGGTGAGAATCAGTAAGGTACTAATAGTCCAGGAGCTAGGTGCCTTATTTGGCACGTGATTGTTTTGTACTCTATCAGTTATTTTTATCCTTTTATGGAAGATAATGATTCACAAAATCTATTTCTGGCAGAGCACCTATCGTCAGGTAGGTCAGAATGTGATTCCGAGCATTCGTAGTGTCTCAGAGTTCAAATATTGTCAAAAGTTCAGTTTTATTTTTATTACTGTAATATAAGTCCTATTAACAGCGAAATGTGGTTACCAGGGTGAAACGACCTTTAAACACATTTTGCTTGACCACAAATTCTTTGATTTATAATTTTCCTATAACTTTTAAGAGTAACCCCTCTCAAACTAAAATTTATGGAGCTGTAAAAAATCCTAATTAATAAGCCCTATTAGGAGTGGAAATTCCATCCCCTGCGAGGTTAAATACCTGGTGGTTATGTTTTTTACCAAAAACCAACATGGAATACTTACATCCAAGAAGTCACACAGAAAACTACAATTGCCCTGGGAAGGTACAGGCAGATGTGTGGAAAAAAACTGGAGATTAAACCTCATGATGCCTTATGATTATATACTAGGATCGTAAGGCCTATGGTAAACTTCAGATCGGTATCATGAAGGATCAAAAACCTGCAGCTGAGAGCAATAAGACTAATATGTGGCGTACAAGGTCTTGCTTGCCTGTTCGCCTCAGCGACCATGAAAATTGCCCTCACAGATACATTGGAAGTCATTTTAGACCTGCCACCACTACACATATTCATCTTGGGGGAACCTCGTTCAGTGGTGCATATAATGCAAGGAACAACGCCCATAAGGCAACAACAAGGAACAAAGTACCAAAACTTATACTCAGAGCTGAAGGCCGATCCCATTTTATGAATACCCATGAATACTGTTACATGCTCTGCCTGTAGAGATATCAATGAGAGCTCTATTTGAGTTACATGTAGAAGTAACAGAGAACTATTAAGTTATTGGCTAGTTCGGCAATCGTCCGAGAGATGGCGCAGCATCTGAAATCATCTAGAGAACTGTTAGAATCTTCAGTTCAGTTAGTAAACAAACTGATAAAGGGACTGAAATATCGCATTATATTACTGGTAGTAGTAGTGTAATATTAGTGAAGTAATTAATTGTACGCAAGTTAATAAATTATTGCTTGGTGTTACCCTCCTGTTATAGTTTCCGGATCAACGATACAGAGTGTTTACAAAAGGGATGTAAACACGTAACAATTCGTGGAATTATAATAGAAGATTTCTGGATTGTTCGAGAAGGTTTCTACGGTGTTCTTCTCGGGAATTAGTGGTGACACGTAAATTGACTTACGAGACGTTGTGTAAGGACTATTCTTGAAATGAAAACTGTGAAAAGTGCGTTTTCGGGAAAGTTCCATAACATTATATTTGGAAACTAGTGGAAATAATAAAATTCTTTCAACTGGAAAGTGATATAGACACTGAAAAAGACTTATTCGTGTTAGTTCGCGGAAATTTCCAGAACATTCGATTCGGAAACTAGTGGAAATAGTTAAATTCTTTAACTGAAAAGTGATATAGACCCTAAAAAAGACTTATTTGTGTTAGTTTAAGAAAATGTCTGGAACATTCTATTTTGAAATTACTGGAGGTAGTGAAATTCTTTCAACTGGATAGTGACATAGTCATAAGTCTCTTTCGTGGCTTTCTAGATTTTTTCAGAATGTTCCATTGGAAAAATCGAAATCGAGATATTGTGCAATAAACTTGGTTAACGTCATCATATGCCCATAATAACAAGAAGCATGGCAGCTAAGAAACAAATGCAGGACCTACTTGCGGAATTTATTAAGAGGATGGAGCAGCAACGCCAGGAAGACAAAGGCGAACAAGAAAAGCGGCGTCAAGAAGAAAAATGAGAATTGAGAAAAAATATGGAAGACCAATAAAGAAGACGTCAAGAAGAAAGAGACAAATTGAAGAAGATAATTGAAGATCAGGAAATAAGACGCCAAGAAGAAAAAAAGACAAGAAAGGCATCGAGAAGAAAACGAAAAAAAAGAACAACAAGAAAGACGACGACAAGAGGAGAACGAGGAACAAGAAAGACGACGTCAAGAGGAGAAAGAAGACCGAGAAAGACGACGTCAAGAGGAAAAAAGACGAACACAGAAAAATGGATATTTTTCAATAACCAATTTTTTGCACCTTTGACCTTAAATAAAATTTTCAGCACGTGTCGGATTAATGGGAACATTTGATATTTCATTTAAAATGATAATTTAAAGGTTTGTATACATTTTCAACCCCATCGGAATTTTTCAGAGGTTGAATGTCTATTCTGCCTGGGCTATAATGTGATAATTGGTTATTATCATGTATTATTTCTAAAATATACTGTATGATTGTTGAAGAAAAAAGTACATCTCTCTCTAAAAAGCCTAATTAGGTTTTTGCTTTTAAATATTTTTAACTGCTCTAAAGTTATGTTCATCAAGAATGGTTTATTCATCCCTTAAAACAAACACGAGTTGGATGAAAATACTTTCACAAGTGTAGAAATCGTTTACCACAGACTTCTCCAAGTTGAATCAATTTACCTGCCAAATATTTTCACCCCAAGAATCTGTAGTGCGTAATTTTGGTGCACCCCGTATATAATATTCGTGTATGTATTCCTTAGCAAAACTATCAATACAACCGAGAAGTTCATTTTTATTTATTTTAGTTAACATATCACGAGTTATCATCTTTGAAAAATGGAATTAATAAAATTTAGCTTCACGTCCAGAACATCGTTGGTATTTACTTTCCGCAAACAATTATAAATTTTCTCTTCCAGCAAACCAAACAGAAATCAATGTATGGGAAATTGCGGCAGAAGATTTGTTTGACCGCCTCACCGCAGTGGTTTGTGTCTGGCAGTGGCAATAAGAGGGTGAAGGTGGTGTCGCGGTTTACATACGGCCGTCGTACTCACAACGTACCGCCGCCCGACCCCACGACCCCTGCCGCATGCACGGTGGACACAAGAAGGAGGTTAAAAAGAAGAAGTCGTCTCATCACATCTCCATGGTAACGAGCTGGCCCGTGGTTCCGCAGCCTCCTCTTTTACTTCCTCTCTTACTACTTTGCATCGATCTTTAAAACTGTGTGTGTATATGTGGAAATCGCCCCCTTCCACCTTGCTTCATGAACGGCTCTTAATTTAGCCGCGTCTTCGTTCCAAGTGAAAAATTAATGACGTAGAATGAATATTTGAAACTCTACGGCGTCTGTAAAAAATTTATGGATCGCGGAGATTCGATTGGAATACTTAAAACACGTCTTAGTCACTTTGAAACAATTGGAATTATACATCGCTGAGAACAGCAACTTTTTAGGTAAATATGATCGCGTCAAAATTTACCTGAATTTTACGCAATTTGGTTGGCATGTATCGTTTATCTGTGCTTGACATGCCAGTAGGAACAGACGGAAAAAGGGTCATTTTACGAATTGGCGTTTATCCGCAATTTTATTTTTTTAAGTATAGTTTGGGATGTCCAGAAACATATGCCCACTATCCGCACACGTGACAGGTGGGGAAACACACTTTAAAATACAAAAAACGCCCATTTTTTGCCACTTTTCGCCTTATTTGCAGTATGACTCGTAAATGAAGCATCGTTCAGAAAAATATCAACAAGCAAAAACGTTAAAAAATTGATTTTGAACATTTTCCTATTCTTGACATTTTATCAAAAAATGCTTCGTTTAAGCTGCTACAGACAAAAGAACAATGCTAATTTTCTATTTTTTAACTTAAAAAAAAATGAATATTATGATTCAATATTGTTGTTATAAACATTTGGTCTGAGAAATATTTATATAAAAAGTTTTAAACTCATTTCAAAAGAATAATAATATATGCAGTTCTACATACACATAAATAATACTACATGTATAATCGATATATTATATAAAGAATTGCATGATCTTTTTTGTACAACACTTGTATATGGTATATCGTATAATAGGCATACGAGAGCAGATATTTTTTGTAAAAATATGAAAAATATTGAATTGAGTGCCTTACCTCCCACTGAGGCAGCCAATTGTGAACATGCTTTCCGTACATACCATCAAGTTCAACAGTGATTAGGTACCAATTTAGATCCACTTGATTGGAGGTGGAGAAAACGTGGCAACATTTTGGAACCAATATTGACGAAAAGTGATTTGATCCCAGATATTTTAATGAAAAATTTTTATTGTACTTGCGGTGGTGTTCTAAGACGTGTGGTTGTCGAAAGTTGTGTGGTTGTCGAAAGGTACAAACTGTACAAACAACGAGATTGATGTAATTTTCGAAACAGATATTGTTGGTACTATAAATGAAAATAACATATCAGCTAATTCGTTAACATTAGATGATATTGATGAAGAGGAAGAAAATAGAGAAATTGAATGTATTATTGTTTCTCCTCCAACAAAAGGGGCTTAATTACATTAAACTATATATTAAGACATACATGAAACATATATACACTGTAATATGCCTAAAATAAATAGCCTGTCTGTGAAAATATATATTTGTTTATTTATTTTCCCATCATTTTAATACCTAAAAAGTTTTACTATTTTTTTTTTTCTGTAAATATATTTTATTTCAACTGTAAATTGGACATTTAAACAGCCTTGTTCTTTCGTCTGTGGCTCTTAAAAGAAGCATTTTTTGGGAAAATGTCAAGAGTAAGAAAGTGTTCAAAATCAATTTTCTCTTTATTTTTTCCAGAACAATGCTTCATTTACGAGTTATATTGCAAATAAAGTGAAAAATTGCAAAATATGGACGTTTTTTGAATTTTATAGTCTGTTGCCCCATCTGTCACGCGTGCGGATAGTTGTCATATGATTTTGGATATCCCAACCTATATGTAAAAAAATGCGGATAAATGACATTTCGCACAAAAAAGCTATTCTGTTTGGTCTATGACAAGAAATTTACATCTCAAATGCATTATAAAAGAGGTACCAAATACTGAAAACTGAATTATAACAGTGAGAATTATATGATGTAACTTTAAACATCTATTATCTATAAAGTGACAATTTTAGTGTAACAAAAATTGCAAGAAACATACATACAACTACATATAACCTTTAATGGACAATTTAGTCGATAGTCAGAAAATGTATTCATGACTCTTTGATACTTCATAAAGAACATCATCGCCATAATTTTATTTCTATGTACAATAATACACACCACATATTCTGAACAATGTTTATCGTTTGGATCAAATCAAAAGGACAGTAGATAAGAACTGCTTGTATGTATCTGCCATTAAACGATTATTTATCACCAGCTGTATATGTAATTTATAATTAAAAAATACTTTCCTAAACATTGACAGAACAACGTCGTCTTCATAATATAATAACACATACAATAGTAGAAGTGCTAGCAGACAAAATGATGAACGGTAATGATAAAAGTTTTCACTGATGGGAATCAACTGATTGGTCTTTGGGTATGCCAAAACTGACCGTTAAAGTGGTAGCATAAACTTAGAGAGTGTATTAAGAAAGGGATAACTTTAATACACATGGCTCAAATGGCAAAAGCCACGTTTCTTTGAACTGTATGCTCAAAAATAATCTTTGCGTCCTTATCCCTTTAAAGATAACTTAAATTTAAATACATCTTTACCAAATCAACCAAGCAGTCATAAATAAATTTCAACGACCTTTAACACTGAAAATATATTATAAAGAGTAGGTGCATTAATCAGACCTGCTATGTAATTTAATACAGTAAATAACAACAAGTACAGAAAAACACAAAAAAAAAGATCCCATCAACATTTGAATGCGAAAATGAGGAAAATATGCTAAAGAAAGTATGAAAAATATGTAGGAGGAAATATCTACGATTTACAACATGTTGGTTGTTTTAGCTACTGTATGTATATTGTATTATAACATAGTCCTAAAAGACCTTAATGTCATTACCCAGCTAACTAACATTATCAACACCATTATAAGACTGCAATACTTTCCACCAAAATGGAGGATAGTTGTTGTTCCACATCTGAACCCATTGTAAACAATAAAATATCTTAATATAACACTCTTATAAACTTACTAAGATGAATAAATTTTCTAAAATGGAACTAATGGCTGCTGTATGTAGACGGGTTCCATATTATTGAAAATATGGATATTTTCATTTAAATTTTCATTTAATTTTTCATTTAAACATCAATGGTAAGGATATAGGGCCAAGCTTTTTATTTCAAAACAGTATGGTATAAGCCAAACTAACACTCCAGTTACCTAAGCCAGCACAAAGGCATAGGAGATCCTTTTAGACCTGCCACCACTACACCTATTTATCCAAGGGGAAGCTCATTCAGTGGTGCAAAGGCTAATGCGAAGCACAACGTCTATAAAGTAACAACACGAAACAGAGCATAAAAGTTACACTCGGAACTGAAGGCAGATCCCATTTTAGGAATATACAAATATTATATTCTCAAAGTATAACGTCAACCAAAATTTCTAAATCAAAAGAGGACAGAGAGCACTGGACTCCAATATCGACATAAATAGTCTGGTATACGAATGACTCCAAGACAGAAGAGGGAGTGCTGGTATTTACGGAATAAGATTGAAAACAAAAATCCCAATAAATCTAGGAAAACATGCCACAGTATTTCAGGCTGAAGTGGCTGCTTTACAGTGGTGTGCAAAGGAAATAATGAGACGAGGAATTATTAACCAGTCGATTTCCATCTTTTCCGATAGCTAAGCAGCGCTACGGGAAATCGATTCCATGCAAGTCGATTCAAGGCTACTATACGTAAATATTCCTATGAGCCTAGGAAGTCAGAACAAGACACCCACAAGATACACAAGGTACCTGGATATAAGGGACACAGGGGAAATAAAGGCTAGTGAACTGGACCAGTAAGGCCAGGCGCGAGCTAACCCACCGGGATACGAGAGATTCACGGTGGGCCCTCACAAAAAGGGCCCCGAAGCCGAATTTAAGATGGGGCACCTGGGGCCTCGGGATTTTTTTTCTGATTGACCCCCTACCCCCCCCCCCCCCCTCTGGCTCATCAATTTTTGACCTGGGGCCTAAAATCGTCCCAGTGCGCGCCTGGATACGGCACGTCTAAATTCTTAGTAGGATCCGAACCCTTTTGCGGTGCGGCTACGCCATGCATACGAGTATCCGTTTATAAATGGGTACAAAATAAATCTCTGGAATAGTGAAAGAGTTTCCGTGACAGAGATATACCAAACAGTTCATTTAGGAACGATCAGCCAAAACGGTAGACTAAATAGAAAGACCTTTGGTTAATAGTGGGTCTTCTAACTGGACACTGCTAGCTCAATAGACTATAAGTTTAATGAGCATGGCAGAGGATACAACATGCAGATTCTGTCAAGAGGAAGAGGAAAACCAGACATGTGCTATGCCATTGTAAAGACCTAGCCAGACTGTGATTCCAACTACTTAACAAGGGGAAGTCGAAGGCAGATAGCCATACTAGCGAGTCCTTATCAAGGCTGTGGTGTCTGATACAAAAGATCAAGCTAGATAAAGAGTCTTAAATAAAACTGAAGCAGAAGCGCCACAATAGATTCACGGAGGTAGCGGTGATCAAGGCGGTCAGGCAGCTCCTTTTTTCTAATCTAATCTGATCTAATCTACCTGAGCCACCCATAAAAGCTCTATGGATATTTCCTCTGATTTCTCTTATATTTTCAGTAAATTCACATGTGCACTTCTTTGTCCAACCACCACTACCTACCGTCTTTTTATTTCACACTGCCTGTCTTATGGAAGAGTCTAACAGAACGATACATAGTGCGCCGAAATGTATTATAATCAAAAATAACATCAGTCAATCCATTCGTAGATTGTTCTTGGTAGTCTTTTACGTTTTTCCATCATCTTTCCGCTCTTGCGAAAATGCACACTGAGCATGAAAGTTTTCTCCTCTTAAGAAAAAACTATTACAGAATTCTAAAGACGCTATCTGACAGTAAGAATGCCAGTAATGGAAATACTCAAATCGATGTAGGAAGTTTTCTCTTGTGTAGGCTAGCTGATGTTTTTTAACGCTCATTATTTTTGAGAAAAAACAACCGAAAGTATAAAATGACTACTTAGCTAATTATGCATTAAAATCCTAATTGCATGTTATAAAACGTAATGAGGCAGTGTTAAAGGCCTTATTAAAATAATAAATCATTCTACGAGATCCGAATGTGTCAATTAAAAGAGACGTTTTTGCACACTCTCCCTTAGCAATTTGATGTCATTTAAGCCGAGATTCAGATGAGACTCATTTAACTGCATAATTAAACTTAAAACTGTGCGACTTGAACCTTCCAGACATTCTTTATGTTATGGGCCGCAAATGACATTAAGTTCTTTAATTGTGGAAATTTTAAATATCCCAATTAATGAAATAAAAAATTAAAACGTCAACGTCATCGATATCGATTATCTTTATGTGAATATTTCTTAACTTAAAACTCATTTAAAAAATGCCAACCCAGAAAACCAATCGACTACAGAGACAGAAATTTTGTGATGCAAACATGTTTTGTTACGTATTTAAATATTTTAGAAAAATATGTTTTCAGCATTGGCTTCCTTCATTAGTTATTGTAATTGCAAAAAATCTGCCCCCCTGAAGTTTCACAAATCCAAAATCATTAAACAAGCACGTCTGAGATGTGTTTCGCTAATCAACTTGGCATCTTCTGGAGAAGATGTTCAGTGTTGTGGTGTGCGCGAAGACTATTTTATAAAATGTCAGCTACATTTTTTAATTTCCACCACATTTATCATGCATACAGCATACAGGGAAATACCATATTAAAGACAATTTTATCAGCTTTAATTTATCTCTGTAAAACCAGTATTTTATGGGATAATCAACATAAGGCAGTAATTTGTCGCTTTTTCTTTATGTCTGTAAAAAATACGCTGAACTTAAATCCACATTTCTCAAAGTAGAAACAGGGTAAGAAAACATCATTGCAGTAACTTATAACTGAAATATTGTAGTTCGAGATAATATACATATTACAAAATTTGAAGAAATCCATGAAAAAATTTTTTTGGTTAAATTTTGACCTTCTTGCATGTTTCGCTTGTATTAAAATAGCTATTTCTGAAGCTTTAATTGAGACAAATTGACGCCGTGGGCGGCATATAAAAGATAGCTTATTAAACTTTAGTGAGAAACAACAAATGATATTTGTTGAAAATAATTCTACATGAAATATTTTCAGAAAAGCACCTACATTGCAAGAATTTATCAATTTGCGTATACCTCGAAATTCTTCCCAATCTAAGAAGCAATCAAAAAGGACTTAACTCTGTGTCGTTACCACGTTATTCCATTTTTTCCGAAAAATAATGAATTTGCGGGTGTCATAAATAAAATCTGCAAAAAACGTATTTGCGTAGATTTGACTGTCGTTTCACTTTGAATATTACTCAAAATTTCAGCATGTACTAATTTCTAGGCCTCTCAGAGTTGACCTAAATTCTACAGGGTGTTCTCCATGGTGGTTCAAACTGTTACATTTTTAAACTGCGCCATATCTCAATTTTTTCAAGTGGAACAAACACACTCTATATTTTTATTTTAAATATTTTGCAGTAAATTTCCTCCATATGGACACTTCTTAGTAATTATTTTTCCTCTACTATTTTTCGCTTGAAACTATCCAGAAATAATATATGCCTGGATAGAGAATTAAGTCAATTACAGATATATATAAAATGTAGAGTTATCCATTTAAAAAATTCTACTACTCGCTTGCCACTACTTTGTGAAACACCCTGTAAATTTTAAAGTCATTTTACAATATGCATCCCATGGTCTCCCACAATTTCAAATTTCAAACAGCTGAGTGATTTATATAAAGATAATCTTTTACAGTCCCTTTTCAAGGGGTGACGTCAAAAAAATAATATCATTTTCAGAAAAAAAGGTTCTAGTTGGTTGTCTAAGCTATAAAGACTTGAAAATTGCCATTCTAACTTGAGAAAATGGGTATCTCGAATAACTTGAAAAGTATCACATTTAGTGAAAAAATGCTAGACACCAATAAGAAAGCTTACAAATTGACAAAGTTGTTAGTTTTTACCTGTTATGGGAGTTTGAAGATAGCGTTCGAACGTTTATAAGACGAAGTATTTAATTTAAATGTTAAATATTACGTGTGTTAAAAATGCTAAGAACCCAAAATGAAATATTATTAATTAAGATATGAACCATTTTTTTTGCCTATTTCTTTAGCATTAAAAGCAAATAAGTTAACTGAAGCAATATGCATTTTTACGTTTTATAAATAAAAAAACGTCGCCGTTTTGTTACTGCAATTAGCCAGTAATCAAAAAGTAGTCTAAAATACTGTTTTTTATTAATATATATAAATAATAGCATGACCTAGATGTTTAATTTTTTTTTGCTCGCTTACAGTACTTGATTTAGAAAATTTTGAAATTTAAACTATAAAGGTATTTTCGAAAAAATGTAAAATGAACGTTTTTTGAAAATATTTTAATTATTATCTATTTTAGAGAAAAAATGGTGAGTATAAAAAATAAAGAAGTTGTTATGGCCAATAAATGTGCGTCTTCAAATTTTTTAAATAACAATATAGCCATTTTGTTACTGTAATTATTCAGTAATTAGAAATTTCAAATACTGTTTTACATGAATTTATTATAAATTAACGTAAAAAAAAATTATCAAGATGCTCATAAATTTGAGCATGATCGTTTAAAGCAGTTCCTTCTAAAAAAAATTTCATGCGCCATATTACCTAAAACATAAAAACAGACAGACTTATCTCTCCCTTTTGACTATCACACTAGAAGTAAAGAAAAAAATGTAATAACAGTACCTCGGGCCCAAAAAATGATAGGACAAAAAAGCTTTATCTATTTAGCTCCTAGAATATATAATAATATACCACCAGCAATTAAAAACTGTAACTTAAACAAATTTAAATACGAAATAAATAAATGGCTTCTAACTTATCCATTCCAAATACTACACAGATTTATTGACACTGGCGTCTTTTTGATCAATTGAAAATTATATTATCTACTTTTAAATATTAAGAAGAATTGTAAATTAGTAATACTTAATATACTTATCAAATAATCAGAATGTACCTAATTATAATATAACTCTTATTCGTACTGTTGAATTTCAATAGAATTAATTTATTATTTAAATTATTTCGGCCAATTTAAAATTATATTATCTACTTCTAAATGTTAAGAAGAATTGTAAATTATAGTACTAGTTATACTTAATATACTTATCCAATTATCAGAATATACCTAATTTTAATAGTTATAACTGTTATTCGTACAGTTGAATTTTAATAGAATTAATTTATTACTTAAGCCATTTTATTATAAATAGTATTTTTTATAGTATCGGTATAGCACTCACGGCCAGTTTTTATAACTATGTGAGGTTTACCAAAATTTTTATTTTCCTTATACCGTTGTTCAATAAATAATTAAGCCATTTAATCTAAATCAATCTTGTAACACTTGGTTCAATAATCTTTATTATTATTATTATTATTTTTTTTTTTTTTTTTTTTTTTTTTTTTTTTTTTTTTTTTTTTTTTTTTTGTTAAAAACCAGTCACCCTTCTCTGTGGCTCCGACCCTCACAGAGGGGAGCTGGTAGTACCGGCAGCCACTCCCCACACCCGTGGGGTAAGTGACTACTGGGTCCGGGAATCGTGTGCCCTGAGCAGACGTAATGAACCGAGGATGACGGCCTTCTGCATTCTGCCGGCTAAGACCTCTGCCGAATTTCGGCATGCCGGTATGATCTTAAGTTCTGAAAGCAGTGTGTGTCTCGTTCCACCGAGGGCTCCTATAATCAGTACCACTATCTTAACAGTATGGTCTGGATACAGTCTGCGGAGTTCGAAGAGCAGATCTCGATATTTTGTCCGTTTTTCCTCCTCCTTCAAGACAATGTTGTTCTCCGCGGGAGCCGAGAACTCCACGACAAACATTGTCTTGAGTTGATGGTCGAGGAGTACTACGTCAGGCTTGTTGGCTTGTATTTGCCTGACGGTGGGAAAAGAGTAGTTCCAATAAATTAGACACTTCTCATTTCCCACAACGGACTCAATATCCCCCGGAGCGTAAGGCAGCACTGGTGTCTCGTCTATCCCATACGAGTGCCTTAGGTGATAATAAAGCACTCGTAATGCTCCGTCGTGCCTCTGGATATAGGCCGAGACTGCATATGTCGGACAAGCCGACAACAGGTGCATTAAAGTCTCTGGCGCCCTGCGGCAGGCCCTGCAGCTGACATCAGGGACCTCTATACCCATGACACGACTACGATAGACGAGGGTATTAAATACACCATCCTGGCAAGCCATTATGAATCCCTCGGTCTCAGACTTCAGCCCGGCTGACCTTAAGAAGGCAAAGGTCAGCCTTTCGGATAAGCCAAGGTTTTCTATATTTTTATAGAAAACTCCATGCATTGGCTTATCCGTGTGAAGCTGCAGAAAGATGTTGTGTTCTGCAGCTTTAATTTGGGCTTTTCGTCGAGCAGGTTCCAACTCGGTGACAGAGTCGGGATTTACCCGCTCGACGTCGAAGGAGAGACCAAGTTCATCGGCTGCTCTTTGTGCTGCCTTAAACAAAAAGGCTCCTATTCCTGCACTTTCATGGTCTCGGACCATGCAGAGGAGGGGATCCGAACTCCTGATGACCTTACAGGCTCCATCCAGAACCATCCTATTATGGAGACTCTCCAAACTCAAGAGTCCACGGCCTCCCCGATGTCGTGGGAGGTATAGCCGTGGAACGGACGATTTAGGATGCAAACTTCTATTGAGATGCATCTTCTTGCGGGTTCCTACGTCGAGTTGACGCAACTCCTCTCGAGTCCATTTCACTACTCCAAAGGAGTAGAGTAGGATCGGAACGGCAAGCATGTTGGTAGCAGACACCTTGTTCTTCCCCGACAGTTCTGAGGACCAGATCTGTCGGAGTCGGTGCTGATACTTGCCGCGGAGAGCGTTTTTCACTACACCCACTTCTTGGGTGGAGCGTTGCTCGATACCCAAGTAAGTGTACGACTCTCCGGCATCTAGATGATGTAAGATGCTTCCGTCAACGAGTTGCGCCTCCTCTCCGTAGTTCCCGCATCGTCCTCTCTTGAGATGGACCAGTGCACATTTGTCCAACCCGAACTCCATACCGACAGCCTGCGTGTATTCCTGTACCACCCTGAGGGACTGGTGTAGGTCCCTCTCTCCGGAGGCATAAAGTTTAAGGTCATCCATGTAAAACAGATGGGTGACCTTATGCCTCCTATCGCCGGGGGTACCGCAGTTGTATCCACGGGTTTTCCGGAGCGAAACGGATAATGGCAGTAGTGAGATGCAAAACAGAAGGGGGCTGAGGGAGTCTCCCTGAAATACTCCCCTTCTGAATGTTACCGACTCCGTCTGGACTCTATCGTTACCCGATGTAATAGTAAAGCGAGTCCTCCAGAGCGGCATCAGTTCTTCGATGCATCTCACTACGGGACCGGGTACCGCAAGACATCGGAGCAAGTGAACAATAAGCTCATGTGATGTCATATCAAATGCCTTGCGGTAGTCGATCCAGGCCATGGAGAGGTTCCGCTTATACTGCACGGAGTCCTGCGTGACACATCTGTCAATCAACAGGTTCTCCTTGCAGCCAGCGACACCTCTCTTCGACCCTCGTTGCTCATATATCCGTTCGTAAACCGGTTCAACTGCGTGGAGCACTCGCATGTACAAGATGCGCGTAAACACCTTGTAACATGCGTTTAAACAGGTTATCGGTCGGTAGTTCCTTGGGTTGGACAAATCTCCGTTCTTAGGGATCAGCACTGTCCGCCCTTCAACCACCCAAGAAGGAATTTGCTGCTCCCCATTTAGCCAGGCATTAAAAATTCTGGCCAAATGGTGGTGGGTGCTCGGTAACTTTTTCCACCAAAAGTTATTTATCCCATCGGGACCTGGAGCAGCAAAGTTCTTAGAGCCCTCGAGAGCTCTTCGAACCTCTTCTGGGGTTATTGGTTGGCACACTTCTTGTGGTTGTTGAAACCTTTGACAAAAGGTTTCAAAGTGTGCAAGGGCCGGAGAGTCTCGGTTGAGTGGAAGCTTCTCCTCGTAAAGCGTTTTCCAGAAATTTTCCACCTGATCTACAGTCGGCGGATTCTCTGCAACACGCGGAGGCGGTTCGAATAGGCGCGAGGGCTTTTGGCGGAAGAGTTTATTTTCCGCCAGCCCCCTCGCCCGCCTCACTAGTGATTTTTTACAAACCACTAGCATCCGTATCCTGTCGAGACAGTGCTGTTTGGTGGTTCGCAGCACTGCCTCATTGAGTGTGTAATGGACGCGTCTTAAGTTGGCGGCTATTCGACGCACTTTAGGCGTGAACGGTCTATTGGCCGCCATATAGTCCATCACACATTGGATACGGGATGCGTGTTGCCTCGCCGACCGGATCTTGGCTTCCATCTTTTGTATGCGCCGCCTCGCTCTCTCCTGTGGGGAGGCAGTATTACGCCTCTCCACCTGAGAAAAGCGTTGAGCAGCAGCATACACGGCACAGTTTATGTGCCAGATGTCAGCCCGTTCTGGAAGCACTTCACGAAGTTCTTCATCCACTCTGGCCAGGTCTTGTGGCCCGGGGGCTTTTATGTAGTGTAACCCCCGTCTGGTACTGAGGCCCTCTGGTATTGGTGGAACGTCAGGGACTACATCCTCAACCGGTTCATTCGGTGGACCTTCGGCCACCTCATTCACCGGCTGAGGAGCAGCTCTCACGTAGCCCCTGCGACGAAGGTGGGATACATAATCACGCAGGTTTTGTGGCGTGAAGGCGTTGTGCTCTGGGTGCCTTGCACACCACAGAACATGCATTCGCCCCATGTATCCCCTTCGTGCGGACTCACTGCTTTCGTAGCAATGCAGAAGGTCGTCCCTTAGCTCATCTGTCCACTCAAAGCGTCCTAGTTCATGGCGTTCGTCGTCAACGGGCGCCCGATCCGGTTGGGCCCCACCACCTTGCCCTTGACCCCTATCCGGATGGGGTCGATTGTGGGGGCCCTGTCTTCTGCCTGCGGGAACCAGAAGTTAGGGCTTGTGGGTGGTTAGCCCAGCAAGCCCACGACCGACACCAGAGGGGAAGGAGCTTTCCCCTCCCGGGTGCACTAGGGCTGCCGGTTCGATTTTACACCCCCAGCTGGAGTAAGTGGTGGCGCTACTCACCAAAGGCTTGATTGATGAAAGTCAACCCCTCCTGCTTATTTATTATTATTATTATTCTAGATATCATTAATTATTATTATTATTATTATTATTATTATTATTATTATTATTATTATTATTATTATTATTATTATTATTATTATTATTATTATTATTATTATTATTATATTGGAGTCGCTATTTTCAGTTCAGATTCGTAATCAGCGACTCAAAAAACATACATATACTTCGATTTAAAAAATAAACCAGCAATTCTTTTTCAAATATGAAATTTTTTTATTTAGAGGTAAACGTAAGTGTCGGGACCATATAGAAACTGAAGACACCATTTGCTACAAAATCTTGCATAAAAACTGTTATCAACAGTTTTGCACATTTTTTACCTCTAGGTAGTGTAGGAACAATAAAATTGTATTTTGGAATATTCCCGATAAGGGAATATAAATAAACGCCGGTGCAAGCTTTCTAAAATATTAGAGTTCTATTAATATAATAAAATAAATATATTTCCAGAAAATACTGGTAATTTTTGTAACTCTTACAAAAAACCTTATCATAGCAAAAAATGATTCATACAGAGGACAAACAATTTTCACACAAAACCTATGATCTGTTATCCTATCACAAACGCTTGCCTTCGTTAATATTACCCGGCGATTTAATTATCCTCAATTAACGAGAACAATTATGGTAATAACCTTTTAATTTAGAGGCCGGAAATAAAGCGCAGTGAAGAGCGCACCGGCCATATCCGGTTTTATACGGTTGTCAGTTGTCTCATTACCCATGCTAAACGGTTAACTTTACCATCGAAGGTGGCGTTGGGTAAATGGCGATTAACACTCGTCACTTTTCTTATCTTCATTTATATCTAGGATGCCATGCCCGGTGCCCATAGATCGGTGACTACCATGTCAACAATTAATTGTACACGTCCGGATATTAAACGGTATCGTTACGGTTGTCTCACAGTTTCTGAATTTATGGTGACACTTTAGAAAATTTCGATATGGGTGTATAAATTAGAAGGTTTATTAAATGTATGGTGTCATTATGTTGAATGAATTATTTTGATATTGGGTCCGTTCATCACCCAGTTTCTAATAAAAAAAGGTATACATATATGATGTTTTAGTATATACAGTATGACCCATTATTATGGACCAATATTTTAATGGTATATTCTAGATATCATTTCTTAGACAGAGTGTGTCATAAAAAGAGTCCGACTTTTTAATAGGCATTTCGTATTCTTTGTTATATCTCTAAATATATTGTACAGGGTGATTCCCTTAACAAGGGAAATGCATTTTTCTTATGAACTACTGAAAAAAACTATGTTCTAGATGAAATGCTATATTTCTACTGCCCGCTACTCAATATCAGAGTAGAAAAAAGAAAAAATATACATTTTTTTCCAGCAACACACTACTTTTATTGAGGCCTTTTAATGTCCAGTCTTTTTTATAAATACCATTTTTTTCTACGTTTATCTTTTAAAAAGTTATGATCTAATTTATGTTATTTATATTATAGGCACAACTTTTTAAAATATTTTTATTGGTGGGCGTCGCTTTTCTTATAAGAAGGTAAACTAAATATTGTTCTATAAAATAAAATAGGCTTTGAAAAAAATGTCGTTAACTTTTTTAATCTAAGGAATATCTGCAGAAAAACTGGAACATAAAAACAATAAAAAACTGCGAATACATCAATACTTAAACATAGTAAGACAAATATTAATGAATCAGAAAACGCTTAATTATTTAAACAAGTACTCAATTTTAGCACCATTGTTATTTAAATATAAATTGATGAATTAAACTAAACATATAAAAAATTCTTCACGCTAATCCCGTAACTTCAAAAGTGAATAATATAAACAACGTTTTATAAACCGTCACGGCAACACCAAGAGTTTCGACAAAAAAAACACAAGAGTTTCTCGTACTTCTGTGAGGCGAATTTTAAAGAAGAATATTGTTTTTATCCATATAAACCGAAATATGTGTAAGTAAAGAAAGACAGGTATTAGGACACCCGATTTGATTTTGTTGCATGGTACCAGAGGATGTTAGAAGACAATCGTGAATTTTCTAAAAACGTGGTATTTTCTTGTGAAGCTACTTTTACTTCAAATAGTGTAGTGAGTTCTCAGAATTGCAGGTGACCATAATCCAAATTTTATTATTGCAGCCAAGGACCAATATAATTTCAAAGTAAATGTATGGTGTGCCATTCTAAATGAAACAGTTATAGGTTCCTTCTTTTTCAGATAAAATTTAATCAGCGAACACTATTTAAACCTTTCACAAACTGAGATAACTCCATTTGTCGACAACCTACCATTACAACAGCGTAACGGATTATTCTTTCAGCAAGATGGGGCTTCTATTCATTCTACACTTGCAGTGGAGGAGTGGTTGAACAATTAGTTTGGTGAGCAGTGGATAAGGCGATACTCAGGCAACACTTGACCTGCTAGGTCTCCAGACATTACGACATGTGATTTGTTTTTATGTTTTTTTGTTCCGGAGCCATCTAAATTTTGTTTCCTGAATCACTGCAGCCTCTTGGGCTTATTGCGTTCTCCCATTTGTTTTATAATACCCAATCCAGTACTCTGGTCCCTTGCACTAGTTTGTACAACCTCATCGCTGGTTTGGTTTCATGTTCTTCTGGACTCTTCCGGAGTCTTGGTTGTCCATATATGGCCCGTCTTCTGTGATCCAGAGCCTTGCAGTCGCACAGAGTGTGGTAGGGTGTCTCCTTTGCCCTATTGCATTGTCTGCATCTTAGGTCCTCGTTGAACATTCCCATTATGTCCTTTCAGGCATAGTGCCCTGTTCGGAAGCCAGTAAATATGCGGAACTGATTCTTGCTTAGTCTTTAGTACTTCAGTCTTCATTCGGGATGGTCCTTTGATAAAGGTTTTCCATGTATACGCGGAAGCTATGTAATTTCAAGACGAGGATTACGTAGTGGATATACCATCCTTCGGAGAGGAGTCTATTAAATGTTAGGCAGGTAAGAGGTCCCTACTCGTCTCAAGGGAAGAGGTTCGGCAAAGTTTCCAGGTTGGGTGTAGCTCGTCTCCTGGCGTCGGTGATAGGCCCTGGTAGCGGAAATAGGCCGACGTTAAATAAATAGTTAAAAAAAATAAGAGAGTCATTGAGATGATATGGAAGGCAGTTAAAACACATTTTAAAACACATAGTTAAGTTACTAATATTAACTAAATATCAAAATAAACTCTTATTATAAATGGCACCTTCGTCATTATATCGGATTTTTTAGGGTGGATCGAAAATACGTTCATTGACAGAATTGTCGTTGTCTAAACAGAGTTTAGTGATTTTCTTTTGTCTTGAATATTAACTCTTCTGAAATGTAAAGTCACGCTGATTGTAAGTAAAAATTATTTTATTTAAAATACAGAGCTAAAAAAGCTGTTTTTCTTAAAAAAAAATCCCAAATGTTGTGTGTTACCAACAGTAAAATTAGAATCCAATTTTAACTCAATTACAGCCTCACCTTTTTTTTTTAACACTTTCGTTTTTGGTATATTTTTTTATATTCGCTATTAAAGGAATAGTACGAGTGGAAAAATAATTTAATATTTTTGTTATTTATTATATTTTTTTTACTCAACCGATTCTCATAAACTTGGTGCCATTAGGTATGAATATAGTAGGCTTTAAAAGCTAGAGTTCAAAATGACAGACACGAAAATATCAAAATGGCGGACACCTTTAAAACTTAGAATTTTTTTATCCTCGCTCTTTAATTTAATTTTTTTTAATATGTGATATATTCCATAAGAATGATACTTTCTCTTTATTTTAAAACCTAGTTGAGCTAAATTAGTCCATTGGTTACAAAGATATGACTTTTTAAAAATGCTAGTATGCATAAGCTATTTAGAAGCAAACATTGGAAATTATTTAGTAGGTAGCTACGGAAAAGAAGCAATGAACTATAATGCATTATTTTGTTTTGTGTGCGTGTGTGTTTGGATTGGATTAGTTAGCAAACAAATTACGTCCAAACATATAAATTCTGGATTCTTCTTCCACTCGGCATATCTCTCATAATAGTAAAGTTAGACAAATCTAGCGAAGGCGAAAATGTCAAGAGAATATGATTGCACAGTGGATCTAAACTGGAATTTAAATTTGCTGCTTTTGATTCAACCAGAGTGTTTTGAAATTGTGGAACAGAAAATATAGCTTTACTGTTACGCCCTGCATTTAAAAAAAATAACTGTCATTTAAAATAAATATCACTTTCTATCCCACAAGAGTTAACATACAAACAAAGCAAAAATTATTAAAATACGACAAACGGTTTAGAAATTAACCAACAGCGATATTATAGCAAATATTGAATGATGCTGTAATGGGGTATTTTCTATTTTTCTTTAAATTTAGTTTTGGTGACAAATTTCAAATGATTTTATTTGGCGGAAAATAATTTAACCAATCATAGACAACTTTCGCTTAGACTGTAACTATCTTATATGAAGGCCAAATTATGTATTTACTTTAACCTATAATACTTCTATTTTTCTCAATATCTCGAATATCAATAAATATTATATACATGTATTTAGAAGGAATTAAAAGTTATCTTAAAAATGTAAACAAAACTCACGGCGAGGATTATGTGGCAACATTTCCTGCGTACCGTCAGCTGTCACTTCTTGTCACAATACAAGTGAAAGAGATATATTGGTTAAATTTATTTGTTGTTTGTTTATGTAGCATCTGATTTTTACTTTATCAATAAACTATTAAGATGGAGTTAAATTTTGTGAAAGGAGATTCGTCCAATTTGCCCAAAGTTGATTATGACTTGATAGATTCTTTCTACAACAAAATTTGGATTTTTAAAGGGACAGGATCAAGAATATTAGAAGCTTGCCACCAAGTTCTTCGAATATCAATTTTTTCGGAACAGTTACAATAATTTTTTCTGAAGCACTTGTATTTGTGTTTTCACAACTTTTTATAAAATACCTTTTAAATGACATTATCTACTATTCGTAAATTACATCAAATACCTCGATGAAAGAAACTGAAATGCTTCAAATCAACACGACGGCGACGTTAGAACACATCTGTCATTTGACTAGCCGTTGACATTGTTATCATGTTTTGCTAAATATGTTTTTAAAAATCTAATCGGCATCTAATACACGCTTATTATTATTTTTTACATGAAAAAATTAAATTTCGTGGATAAATATATTAAAATTGATTTAATAAATAAGCTTTATACTTCTGTTTTCTTCAATTATCATTACTGAACTAGAGAAGAGATTTCAACACCACACTGTTTTGTATAAAACCATTCTATCAACAAATCCATACAAACTACCTACGTCATCGGCAAATTACCTACGTCACCAGTTTAAAACACCTGTTGCTCCACTTATTTTAACTTCTGTTTTCTCAAAAAATTGATAATTATTTTCGCGGAAATCTGTATTGGAAGGCTTGTTTGTACATATTCTATGATATTATTCAATAAAAAAAAAATTGGAAAATACCCCATTCTGTCCTTAAGTCTATGATATATTTTTAAATTTGGTATTCTTTAAATGCTTTATGTTGCAAAGTTTTACTACTTTTAAAACATTTTTACATAATATCTTCTGCCTCCAACCACAAAACTCATCGAAATCTCTGAGATGGAACATGATAACGTAATTGTTTTACTGCGGATAAGAAATAGAAGAGTAGCTCTTAGCTCAATTAAATTTATCAACCCAGAACTCACCAGGAAGAGATGAGTGCACATTGAGTTCCAATCTTCCACCACTCCCATCTCACAAAAAAATTATTTGGACATATGGATATATCTTGTTTTCCTTTAGGGATAGGATTTTGCAGAGTGAAAGGGAAATATGAGTTTATTTTCGATTTATTATAAATTTATTATTTATTTTACTAAATCTGACAAACAAGTTTTAACTTTTGTGAGTTATTTATTTATTGTTTATTTACTTCTGTATGTTTTCTTTACGTTGTAAATAAACAAATATTATTATTATTGTTATTATAAATATAAATATCTGTTAAATACTATAAATTATTTTGTTTTATTGAAAGTTCTTGGGCACAAATTCAAATTATTTACTTGTGTCTGCATAACATTTAAAACATTTGATCGATATGATCACATTAAAGAAGTGATGCGACGCGAGGAAGGAGTTGATTAACCGAGAAATACGTTGAAAAGCGTGACGCTGCGCTGGAGCTGAGATGCTGTGGGGTATAAGATGAGACGAGTATGAGTATATAACTGTGGTCAGATCGGAATAAATCCTTCTCGTCTTTCATCAATTCCTTATTTCCATACATATAACAGCATCATGAGAAATACACTCACTCAGATGGATTCTCATCATCGTATCGCGACTATCCCGTTTGTCTGGTGGATTACGGAGTTCACGCAATTCATAAATGGCTTGAAATTGCTCGAATAGCGATAAAATATTCTTCATAATTTTCTGGCTTTTCCATTATGCTTAACATCATTTCACTTTTCGCAGCCCCCACAATTTTAATGTAGGCATACCACAACATTATATTAGAATGTAAATATTTTATGCTTTATATTCCAGAAAGGTACCAAATAGGTTGGTTTTATTTTATTATTTCGTAATAAAAAGCAAATAAATACAAACATTTAATTTCATATTCTTCTTAATTATTATAGCAATATTATGAAAGATTTAATTAATAGCATATTTTCATATTATACAGTATTTCTGGAAATGTCTTTTTATTTCTTTTTATGCAAATAGATATTTTTGTTTTACGTTGTGTACATAGTGTATATAATAGCGCTCAGTTTAGCAAATAGCACTCCTTCTTAATTGGATAATTCTTCAAAGAATTCATTTCAATTATAGATTTTGAAGAAAAAACTGCTCTATAAAATGGTACTATTTTTAGATTGAATTTTATTCGTCCTTTCGATCACAAGTACCATGAAATATGACATGTCAATAAATAAGGTAAAATATAAAACATGACTAGTTACACTGTACGTACTGTCTTTTTTCTTAAATGGAATGCTATGTTTATCAGTAAATTTTTAAAGCCTCTTTATAGATTCTATTCATTCCTATATTATTATTGACTATCTCCCAACCACTTGGATGTAATGAATTTTTTTGTTGCAGAACCAAAGTCACAATTATAGGTTTTAAGAAAACCTTATGTGAATGCTGGTTACGTGACATCTAATTAATGTTTTTGAATCATATTTACCTCCTGATAATGTACAGGGTGGCCAAGAATTATTTTTCAATTAAGAACTTTTTAAATTGAATTTTCTCAATTTTTTCAAATATATGGGTTGAGTAAACTTTCCACATTTGATAAAAGACTTTAAAAGTCATGTAAATAATATAATTGTATACACTTATTTGGAATCACAATGAAGCATGCATCATCACGAATCAGATTTCACCATAACATAGCCTATCAATATATCCAATGCAAAGTTGGAAGGAAAACTTCCTGGAACTTTCCGTTTTGAAAACTCCCAAAGTTTCCAGGAAGTTTTCCTTCTAACATTCCATCGGGTATATTGATAGCCTATTTTATGATGAAATCTAATTCATTATGCTGCAAGTTTCATTTTGATACCAAATAAGTGCATTAGGGTGGCCCATCTTTTTCGAGATCGAAATTTTTTATTTCTCACCCCTGCAAATGGTTCCATTTGAAGAAAAAACAGTCCCCTCAAAATATTATTGAGGCAAATTGAAGGCAAGGAGTGCCGCAGAATGCATTATTATGCAATAATAAAAGTAAATGGAATTATTTACATTCTTTGGTTGATGCATTGTTTTTTTTTTAATCAGCAACATTTATCTTTAGAATGACTAATCAAGTCATACAAATATCAAAGACATTATCTGTTGTGACTATGACATGTGTCATACTACTGTAAATTCGTAGTCTAAGAAAACTAGACTAGAAGTTTTTGAAATAAAACTCTCGTTTTATCTTTGTGTATTTTATTATGAAATGTTTTTTTCATACATAGTACCAAATATTATCCTAAATCTACAAGACATATAGTAATAAAAACAATATTTTTTGCACTAGGCCAAAGCATGCGACAGGGTTTCTTTTTTTACATTTGGAAACTGTGATTTATAATCATTTACAACTTGGAGTAAAAACTGTTTTTGGTCTTCATTTTTTGTTAAAATGTCATTATAGTCAGTAATAAGTTTGATTCCTCTCTCAGCGGCATCATTTACAACTTTAATTTTGTTTACAATATTGAAACATCGGGTATAACTTTCATTTTCCCTCCATGTTGTTGGATCATTTTCCAAAAATTCCATAGACAAACCTAATTTTTGAAAAAACTGTTTAGTGTTCTCGCATATGAAGTCCTGAATTTCCTTGTTTTCAACGTCAGTAATGTTACTAATCATAAGTCGTTTAATACCCTCTTGATTTGGTGCTTTCCTATTCAAAGCTTTAACCATTTCTCTTTTAGTGGTAACTGAAATATCGTCATCAAAGAAAGATAAGCCAACATTTACTGAATTAAGGTACCACAAATGGTTCACTATTTTCCTACTTGCGGCTTGAGATATTTCTTTGTCAATATTTTGATAATTAATGAGTTCTTTACAAAAGTCTAAGTCATGAAGCGGTGCTTTACTAGCAAATGACGCTGTAAACCAGGCCTTTACATAAACCTTTACAATAAAGAGATTTTTTCTTTTTTAGTTAGTTGGAACTGATCTTGGAAAAAAAATATTTTTAGACAGTAAATGGCTTTGGCCATCCAACGTGCATGATGAAATGCCCCTGGTTGATAGAATGTCGTGTGAGTGGGCTCTTCTTCAACAAAAAGTTTAGAAAGCATTAAAAATTCTTTATAATCATCACGAGGCTGTTGCAAAGTTAAAGCTGCATTTAGAAACTTTACAATTTCGGTTTTAACTGGTTGTAAAATGTATTTAATTTTTGATACCTGAAATCCAGTTTTTAGTTTATTTTGATCTATTTTAGGCCAAAATTCCCTAAAACGTTTAAATAGTGGCACATTTGGACCAGATGAGGAAGGCATTTTTGTGTCAAACACACTTCTCAAAACCACTTCAAAAATATGATGTCTACAAGGAAAATATAGAATATCTCTTTCTAATTTTTGTTGTAATAGTGTGGCTGCCCCATTTATATAACCCATATTTGATGCTGTTGTATCACAACACAAAGCTATTACCTTTTCGTCCAAATTCCATTCACAAAGCACATCATAAACTGCTTCAGTCTGTTCTCTTCCAGTTGAATTGGGCAAAGCTGGTACTCCAAGTAGTTGTTCAATATCTCCACTAGTAACTAAGATAGCAAGTCTATCGATATTTCCCATTCCAGTGAGAGAAGGTAAAAGTTTTCCATCCCAATGGATGACTGGGGCCGGCAGTTCAGAATTACCGAAGGCAGTTTTTAATATTTCAGCTCTTTCTTCGCGGATGCGTTGTCTAAAGCGCTGAAGTGTGGTTCTGCTGATGGACAAAGATGTGGTGTTATGTCCTAGTGCTTCTGCTACTGCCGTCAAAATATGGACTCCATACCTGTCGCTTATTTTGCAAGCATCAAATGCAGCGGCTATTTTTGGTGTGATGATGTTACATGTTCCATACAATCTCCTCTTTTTTGGCTGTGACGGGCCAGGCTGGTATTGTAACAACTCTTCTTGGGCTTCGATTATTTCATCTTCATTTTCGTTGGAGTGGGCTGAATTACTACTTGATGATGGACAGGTGACTGTTTCCTCTAATCTAGTTTTTTCTTGTTGACTTCGTTGCATTCGTTCGGATAATTTCTGTAATTTCTCCTCAGCTGATTTTTCTTGAGAAGCAAGTTGGTAATCAATACCATGCATAAATCCAGGACGTCCCTTTTCTCTTTGGTTAATTAAAAACTGCTTATCTTCATCTATTTTCATCAACTCCAATGCATTTGCATGAGAAATGTCAAATAGATCGTCCAATTTATCAACGAAATTTTTTTCTTTACCTCCCGCACTGGCCCTTTTAGCCGATTTTTGTAAGTTCCTCCACTCTGCATAAAGTTTATCTAGTTGTTTAACACATTGAAAATCCTGACGTGTCGGAATGCGAGCTTTATCCCAAAAAACTGACACATCTTTTATTGTTAATTTAGCACTTTCGAATGTTATAAAAGAGCACTTGTAATACTTGTCTATTAGACGGCAATTTATTGCCAATGATTTGTGACGAATAGTGTCCAATTAAGTAAATGAAAGTATCCTTTCGTAAGGATCTAACATCAGCCATCGTTAAATGTTTTTTCAAAAAGGAACGTATGCTAGAACTTATAATGTCACCACTGTAAAACACAATTGCAAACTGACATAAAAACCTACCGTAGGTGCACTATATTTCCAAACTTCCAAAACAAATAATTTCTAGGAAATAATTACACCAATAAAACATTATGACAAAAGAGGTAGATATTTGTATTTTAAGTAAAATGTAAGTGTATTACCGTAATAAAGTCTTATCTACAAATTTCTACCTGAATGCGGCACGGGTTACCGTTCACCGAATTATTTGAGACTTTGGCATAAATTATTCCTAGTATAATAGTATATTTTTGTGGGGTGAGACTTAAAAAATACGCAAAAAAAATTCACCCTATAGAGATGGGCCACCCTAAAGTGCATACAATTGTATTATTTACATGACTTTTACAGACTTTTATCAAATATGGAAAGTTTCGAGGAAAGTTTCCTCGACCCATCTCTGGTTATTATTTCTTTATTATATTTGCGATTTTAGAGAAGTGCTTGATAAATACAACATATCTTTCTGTTCTGAGATTGGTATAATACTGTACTCCTTATTAAAACTTTCCGTTTTGAAAACTCTGAAAGTTTCCAGGAAGTTTTCCTTCTAACTTTCCATTGGGTATATTGATAGCCTATTTTATGGTGAAATCTGATTCATTATGATGCAAGCTTCATTTTGATACCAAATAAGTGCATACAATTATATTATTTACATGACTTTTAAAGACTTTTATCAAATATGGAAAGTTTCCTAGACCTAGAATCTGGTTATTATTTCTTTATTATATTTGTGATTTTAGAGGAGTGCCTGGTAAACACAACGTATCTTTCGGTTCTGAGATTGGTATAATAATACTGTACTTCTTATTAAAAGAGTCCTAACATGATACAATTGAGGCATTATCAGTAGAAAATATACTGCTGTATGCACTTCGGGCAAACAAAACTAGAGTAAACATACTATTCGTCGATTTGTTGAATTTCTTATATAATTGTTGCATATTCGATGAGATACTCTTCGCAGTGTTTTGTAAATAATGTTAGTTTTAGACATAACCTAGTTGGTGAAACCTTTGTCAGTACAAAATAAAATAAAAAAGAAATTAGATACAACCTTATGCGTGTTTCGAACCCGCGACCCTTGGTTACGAGTCAATTCAATTCAATTCAGTTCAGTTAAATAAGGCCTTATTTAGAGTTAGGATTACAAATGCTAATCAAAAGTGTAATCGCTACAACACCATATCTGAACATGTAAAACTTAATAGCTAGCGTAAAATCATATTTCGATAAATGAATATTATATTATTATGAAACGTATATTAACAAAATATATAAGGAAATAATATTTCGCAAGATTTCTGTTTAATTACAAGCTATAAAAATTAAGGAAACGATTTTTTAAATTTTAAATGATATGAATAAAAATGTTATTAACATTTTTATTTACTGACCGATTTTGTTCAAAAACAATAGGGTTCTTCCTCTAGCTAACACTAATTTAATGCCTAAATCAGACTTTTCTTTCTTAAATTATCGTGCTTACAAGAAACGTGACGGCCAGACTTGCGGACAGACGGACATTTTGAAAGTTGTTCAGAATTCGTTCACTAACATACTGATATGAAAATTTTTTGTCTACGAGCAATATTTACCGATCAAATGCAATATACTGTTCGCTTTCGTATTTGCGAAGAGTGTAATATGAGTATTTTAACCCCCCATACTGCACATATCAGAGAATTTAACCAGGAAAATGCTTAGAACACACGAACATAGGAAAATCTGAAAGATTCACTTTTTGTAGATAGGATGTTTCCCTTCAATAAGACTATTTCCTATTAAAAACCTACAAAACTTAAACTCAAAAAATAATATGAGCTTTGCATTGAAATAATGGTGGACGCTGAACAATTTCTTTAGTTAATAGTTATTAGTTAATCATTTAACTTTATAGATTTTCCTCATTGTTTCGTTGAGTCTGTTTACTAATAAATTAAATATGGTTCCTACATTTCCAGGAAGAAGGCAATTTGAATATAGTATTAACTATTTACATGTGATTAAACAAAAACCGCTGCCCAAGGAATCACTATTTGCACATTCAGTTTGTCTATCCAAATCTCTCACAACGAAAAAAAAATGTACGTGGAAATAATTGTTTATGGAACTTTAATAACATAACATTTGAAATCGTCTACCCTAAAACCCATAAAACGATATGCCACATCGGCAGTGGTGGTGGGGGTGATGGAAGGGGGATGACAGTAGGTGGATGAAGTAAAAAAAAGATTGAGACCTTTGGTTCTTGTACACATACTAAATCACAATTTTTTTTCACCCTCTTTCATAATAAGATGGGGAGTGGTAATGGCTAATGCCAAATTTTTTTTTGAGATATTAGCTTCTCTTGTATATACTAAATACCAATTTTATGGACTTTTACTTGGTTGATTTACCTATTTACCCCAATTTACCCCAATTTATCCCCCAACCCTTCAACGGAATAAGATGAAAATATAATCTTGTTCCAGATCTCCTTAAAATACATACGTGTACCAAATTTAAAGTCAATGTCTTAAACGGTTCCAGAGTAATCGTGCGCACAAAAAAAGTTACAAACGGAGCGACAGACAGAAATTTTTTTTGCTCAAACTTAAAATCTCGACGTTACATGATATTCTAAGCCTACCTGAACAAAAAAAAAATGTTTTTAAATTGTTTGTCGTTACTATACTTCCACTGGATGTGGAAGTAAATTGATATTTGTGTGACCTATTAATGAACTGCTTTTGATCAGTTAATAGTATCCGTAAACAAACAGCGTGTGTTATAATGCGTGAGTTATTAACTCACTAGGTACAGAGCCAATCACCTTTATCTTCATGCCTAGCCTGTCCAATCTACGTAACGTGCAACACACGAAGGTGGAGCCAGGAGGCGTTAATATCTATAAAGATTTTCTGAAATGTCACAAAATGCTACTTTTGATTCGTCCGAAGCCGAATTTTCGGATTTCGCCGTGCAGTTTACGATCGGGTTTATCTGGAAGACTTCCTCTTTACGTCGCGACATCGTACGGCCGTCCCAATGGTGTTTCTCGAAAAATATGAACAAGATTGCATGTTTTTGCAATTTTTTCGACTCCGAGATGTAAGCTGTTTTTTGTTATTTTTCGTAGATACCTCAGAAACGGTGAGAGTTAGCTCGAAATAAAAAACAAGGTCAAACGAGTATTTTCCATAACGAATCTTTTGCTACTATCAGAATTTTGATTTTTTTTTCGTTTCGGAGATAACTACTGAAATGTTGGCCATATACGGCAAAAAATCGCAAATTTTGAGCTTCTACAGTTGGCAACTTTTTTAAAAAGACTTTTTTTTCGGTAAAATTTCTCCATTTTGTCACCGTAATTAATCGGTAATTAACTGAAATCGATCTCATATACGATGTTCACTTAATAGCATGTACTACTTTGACGCCCCGTTAATCTTGGCCCTTCGAAACAAAGGTTTCTGAGAAAAATTATTTTTTTTAAGATTTACATACACTCTATAGGAAAACGTGTAATTTCTTACATTTCCTCGAATATCTCGATAATTATCGTTTTTTTCGAAAAATTTGTAGATAGCTTATATAAAGAGAATTGACTGAGCTTTCCGACGCTTTTTTAATTTTTTCTCTAACATAAAAAACAAGACTTTTGACCGAATATGCGTTCCGGGCTATTGCAGTTCGCAGAGAAGTTTTGCATTTTCCGCTGCGTAATATTAATCTACAAAGCTGATTTTTTTGTTTACAAGCAGTTTATGCACTATTTCGATTAAGAATCACATTCTACCTCCGCTTAAATGTGGTTAAGTCTTTGAAGACAACAAATATAAAAGGGTGAACAAAAATTAAATTTTACAGTTAATTTTATTAATAAACAAACTGAGTAATTTAAACAAAATTTTCTCTATTTAATATTTATTGTTATAATCATAGATAAAGTATAGTATTCAACTTGTGGTAATTGTAATAACTCACTTGATGAATCTTTCATCTGCGTGAGTTATTACCTACATTACCGCTCGTTGAATAATATACTATTATTCACGCGACATATACATATACATGCAATTCTTTTTTAAGAAAATTTAAAAAATATGTACAATCCTACAGCTATTATTTGAAAATTTTATACTTTTTGTGATTTCAAACAGATATATCGATAATTGAAATTGGTTAAAAATTCGTTTGGTTTCGTTAATTCTTCATTTATACAGGGTGGACAATTTTAATCTATTATTGCAAATGTCTGTGATCGGACACCGGGCCCATGACCTTGGTGAGGCCCTGTGATACCTAACATTGTTTTTTAAATGGGAATTCCCATTTTTTATTGTAGAATCTAATTCCATGGAAAAAAATATGTTCAAATATGATTTTTAACATTTTTTTCCAGTGGGCCTTACTCGGGCCCAATACCAACAATTGAAATCACAAGAACCCAATTATCTGACTTAAATAAAAGCTGTAGGATTTCTTGGGTCATCTAATGCTATGGACCAGTACCCGATTCGGGCCCTCGATACGGCCCTGGGGCCCCCAACTTTTTTTTTACCGGGAATATCAATTTTTTATTGCAGATTTGCATTCTACGGAAAAAATACGTTCAAATATGATTTTCTTTCCACCCTTACTCGGGCCCAATTTGTAAAGCCCACTGGAAAAAAATTTGAAAATCATATTTAAACGTATTTTTTCCGTAGAATTCAAATTTGCAATAAAAAATTGATATTTAAATTAAAAAAAAAGTTGGGGGCCCCAGGGCCGTATCAAGAGTCCGGACCGGGTACTGAACCTTAGCATTAGATGACCTCCATCGAGTTCTACAACTTTTAATTAAGTCATTTTTCAATTGTTAGCTCAACCGGCGAGATAATTGGGTTCTTGTGATTTCAATTGTTGGTCTTGGGTCCGAGTAAGGCCCACTGGAAAAAATTTTTGAAAATCATATTTGAACGTATTCCTTTCCGTAGAATTAGGTTCTGCAATTAAAAAATCAAAGTTGGGTATCACCAAGGTCACGGGCTCGGTACCCAACTACAGAATCAGATGGCTCCCTTAGAACCCAACAACTTTTCTAGAGGTCATTTCTTAATTGGTGACTTACACGACGAGATATTTGCAATAATAGATTAAAATGGTCCACCCTGTATATCAATATCCACTACTTTAGGAAATAAGGTCTAATTAACCGGGCAACTTGTTGGTGAATTCTTACTTAGCTTCTAAATAATGAAAGAAAATATACTGAGATAATAATATGCAAAATGTTCCATCATAATGGCGTGCATATAAACGCCAAAGCAATAACAATAATAATAATTATAGTTTATTTTTACCATAAAAAATTTACGAAAGCTACATATAATAAATGCACATAAGATAAAAAAAACACTGCCTAAGGAATCACTGCTTTCAGATCTGGATTTCCTATACAAGTTTCTTACAACGAGCAAAAAATTGATACTATATTTTGTGCAGTCCACTATGTGGAAATCATTGTTCATAGAACTTTAATAATATAACATTTGAAATCGTCTACCACAAAAACCCATAAAACGATATGCCACATCGTTAGTAAGGATGCATGATATTAAAAAAAATTGATGCCTTTGGCTCTTGTTGTACCATTATTTCTTCGCTGTTCAATAAATTTTTAATTTTCATTAAGTGTTTGAGATTCTTACTGCACTTTATGTTATTTAAAGAAAAAATGTTACTACCCCAGTAGCTCAGAGACTCGGCAGACGAGTCATGGGTAAGAAAACACTTTACAAATAGTTTACCGTTTTACGTGTGTGGTAGATAGAAATTAATAAATGATAGATGTTTTAATAATTTTTCTTAAAGAGATGTTAATTTGACTTATATAGAGATAATTTTCTTAGAAAGCGGGGCGCCAATCTTTCTATATTAGTAATTTACACTAAAATTGAAGTTTGATTACAAGAAAGATAAACTAATCAAAATTTAAAGAAAGTACTAGTTGTAAAAAAAAGTGTAAATTAATAATTCAAATTTCGCACAAGTAAAAATTAAATTAGTACCTTTAAATATTACTAAAAGATATTCAACTTTCTATTAAAGATTAAATAATTAATTCAGTAGATCATATCTAAATACTTTGTTTGTATAGTTTGGTTTGTATAGTTTGGTTTGTATAGTTTGGTTTGTATCAAAATACCTGAAATAAGTGGACAATGTAATTATAAAATTGATTTTATTATAAATCAATCAAACTAGGTGTGTTTTTATTAGAAAACGACTAAACTGATGCCTTAATATTAAACGAAGTTATGTACAAGGAAGAATCGAATGGACAATAATATGTTATATAGATATTACTTAAAATATTGTCTAAAATATGAACTGACAATATGGTGTTTAAAGGTCAAAATTTATTATATAAATATACCTAAGCGTTTCGTAGAAATTGTGATCACAAAGTCTTTACAGAACTTTTTATATATTTGATTTTAATCAGACGTTACGCCGATAATTTATACCTTAATAAAAATAGAAAATATTAACTGTTCGTTGAAACATGTTAAGAATAAAATTGAAAATGGAAATAATTAAAAAAAAAAAATATTTGCAACATGATACTTTAAAAAACTCTAAAAAAATGTTAAAGCATAAAAATATTAAGTATTTATAAAAAAACATTAGATAAAAATTTTATTTGCGACACTTATCTGGAATTTTCTGTGAATGAAGGTAGTGACTCCAAGTAAGGGATGATGATGGTGAAATCCAATCCACAGTGACGTAATCGTTGATTTATAGATGAGCCCGAGATTAAGTTAAGAAGTTCTCAGTACCATATTCAACGCTTCCACAAATCCCAACTATCATATATATATTATCGTCGTGTCCTCCGTAAAAAGTTGTTCTAGACTAATAGATACATTTTTATCTTCAAATTACGTAGAAGAGAAGAAAGATAACCCCATGGGATGGTTAAAAAAAATTAATGTTCCCAACCCAAAATTTAATATGACGTTAAAAAGATTGCATATTTACGATGTGCATCCCAAAATTGATAAAACTTGCTTCCAAATTTAGAAGATTTGCATTTTTATAATAAAAACTTGCATCCAAATTTAAAAGTTTGCATCCAATATTAAAACCCTGGAAAGAAATGAAGTGTAAGCGTGACTTGCTGTAAAAATGGCCGCTGCCAAATCTAAGTTACAAAAAAAAATTATTTCTTTATAAATTACTTACGGATTAAACCGGTGAAAGTAATTAGGCCTGCTTTATGTTCCAGAACAGGGACTATCAACCCTTTCGATGTTGAAGTTTTTAAGGAGAAATTTAATGAAGATACATCACTTTTCAAAAGTTTAGCGAGCAATCGAAATTCTAAACTTCTAGTAACGGAAAACTAATCGTTCTGATTTTACCGCGGACATTCACGCAATATTTTATAATTTATAAGGCGGCAATATGCCTGCTACATTGTACACGCACTAAATCACAATTTTATTTTTCTAGTCCCTTTAATAATGGAGTAGGGGTAGCAATTAAGGTGAGAGAGGGGTGAAAAAAATTGAACCTTGACTTCTCGTACATACACTGAACACCACTCCCATTTATTCTCCAACCCTCGACGGAATCAGATCAAAATATAATCCAATTACAGATCTCGTTGTAATACGTAGGTGTACTAAATTTCAAGTCAATACCATAAACCATTCCAGAGTAATCGTGCGCACAAAAAAAAAAGTTAAAGATAGGCGGACCGACAGACAGAGAAGAATTTGCTCCAATTTACAATCTTGGAGTTTCATGCCATTCTAAAGCTATTTGAACCAATTTTTACCGTTACTATACTTCCACTCCATTACGTGGATGTGGAAGTAGTCAAACCAATGAAACTCATATATGAAAAAAAAACACACGTTCGGGCCGAATTGAAAACCTAATTTTTCAAATTTCAAAAAGTCGATTAAAAATAAACGTCTGGTCAAATACTATATCCGTACAGTCGAACAGCTTAGTGTATTACTTCTAACTATACAATAATTAAGTATTTTAATTTTATTATTTTAAGATGTGATGAAGTATTAATTATTGTAATGTACCTAATCATTAACAAAAATATATATTGTGAAGAGAATATTATATAAATTTATAATACGTCGATCAAGTTCTCATGTACGTCGTCATAGCATATGAGCATATCCGTATATGTAAAACAGAAAATGACCGCAACACTTTGGGCTCAATCTCGGATATGAACAATAAAAACCTTCAGCAGGACTCGGTTGTTTATGTATCGTCCTGAGATATTGCATCGTTTGTATGTGGTATGTTGACGTATCAATTTTGCAGATAAATGAGAAATCGCCCAGAAGTCGTCAGCGGCAGCAAATAACAAATATTCAGATGGTCAACTCCAACCATATCTATATGCATATAGACTGGACGGCCTGGAAAATGGAAAATGGCTTTTCTTTGACACCTTGAAATTAGATTTTTTCTGGAAAAAGAATAAAACGCTAAGACGGCCATATACCCGAGGGTCTCAGGCAGTTATATCTACATAAGGCGTCGCTCAATACGAGCAGAGCGGCATGCAGTTGAGGGCAGAAACTCCGGAGGAAGTCCCCGGATAATTGTTCACGCTCACGTCGCGATGATGACAAGTTTTAAGCTTATTCAAACTTACAGATAAAGTGGAAGTGCCCACGGACTTATCTAAATACCATTATCTCTTATATTAGTTTTATTTAAACAGGCCGAAATTACTTTGGAATTGAGCACATCAGTTGGGTTTCTTTATGGAATTTGCATGATATGAGGTTTCTTCTTCGTTTTCATTTATGTATAAATCTATTTATCATTCGTACAGAAAAAGATATATTCTTATATATCTTTGATGTAAATTATCTATGTTACTGGACACTTAAGCGACATTGCTACATCATTAACACTTTCTATGATGCTTAAAAACAATTCTATAATATTAAGAAATAACAAATTTCGTTACCTGAGGTACAGGGTGTAATTTAAATAAGTTAAAATACTGCAAGGAGTTATTTCTTACCTAATTTTAAGAAAAAAAAGTTCATATAAATAGACGACAAAAATTCTTCGTTTTGGAGATACAGGGTGGGGTGTTGAAATAACAGAAGAAAATAAATAATTTTTCTTATATTGTCATTATTAGAGTAGCTATTTAAACCAAACGTAGTACACTTAGCTGGGGCTAGAATGCCTTAAGATATGATTATATCGCACTCGCAATTAACCAGTGGTGGGGATATGGGTAATTAGTGCCAGTACCACGCCAATGGCATGCCAATGCCGTGCCAATGTCCTGCGAATGTTTCAGGACTTGTACCTTTCCTAAAATTTGAAAATATTCTAAAGGGTGTACTATTTGTAAAAAAAAAAAAGGTAACAAACATGATATAACGAACTTCCGTCTAATGATTATACTGTGCAATCTCAGAATCTCAGCAAAGCTCTTAAATTGTTATTACTTAATAATATCTATTATCACGTCAGGAATAATCTATCACTGTCTGAGCATGGCTGCATGAAAAGTCAATCTACCACGACCAATTTAGTTGTCATCACTCAACTCATTGCTAAGTCCATTAATATACGGGCTTAAACTAATATTGTTTACATAGACTTCTTACAGGCATTCGATAGGCTTGACCATGCCATATTGCTAAAAAAAAAAAAGGTTGCTTGCACTATTCGAAATTTCCTCTTCGCTTATAACGCTACTTTCTCATAGGAAACAGCAAGTAGTATTTAGTGGTTTCAGGTCTGTAGAATACTTTGCAATATCAGGAGTTCCCCAAGGATCTGTCCTTGGTCCCCTGCTTTTCAACGCATTCACTAACGACATTTTCATAGATTTATATGTGAACTGACTTCTCTATGCGGACGACCTAGAAATGTTTGACGTGGTTAGGAATATTGAGGGCTGTGAGAGAATCTACCACAATTCGACAAGATATTTGATTGGTGCTTATTAAATAAATTACCGCTTAATCTTTAAAAAAGTAACGTAATATCTTACACATTATAGACCTCTACTTTGGCATTCAATTATACTCTCGAAAGTGCAACGTCGGAATATCTTAATATCTTCCGCGATCTTGGTGTGACTTGATTAAAAAAACTGTCATTTAGTAATCAAACGAAGTATGTAAATCCTATCGATTTATTGCACGAAACAGCAGAAACTTTTCGGATCTTAACACCATTAAAACACTATATAACTGTGCTGTGTAGACTTCTTAAACTGATGACTTTTAAATCGGATGGTGTGCATCCACCTATAGGCCTACCGCAAAATGAACTAGAGGAAGCATTATACTATTCTCCGATTGACTGGACGCTTTATATAATTGTTACACATTCTATAGGATACTCTTCGCAGTTTTTTGTAAATGTCAGTTTTAGACATTTTTAATTTTATCATACGAACTTAGTTGGTGAAACATTCAGTATAAATCAAGTAAAAAAAAACTACATCCAAAACCAGGTAGATTTCTAAAAAAAAAACAAAACTTACGTAGGGACCTTTAGGTTCCGAGTCAACTCAACTCAATTCAAAAGTATTTATTTTTGATTGGGATACAAATATGCGCCTAGCCGGAGTCCGACTCGGTGCCAACCAGACAACCACGGCGAACATCGCCGTGGTGAATGTGTTATGTGGGGCGGGTCCGGTTCGGGTTGAAGACAATGTTCTAATAGCTAAGGGGTTCCGAGTCAAAAACGTAAGAACTACACCAGGGCATAGCGAGCCGTCTTTTTTGGGGAGTTATTTTTAAAATTTGCCAACTTCATATGACGTAAGAAGCCAACTCTGTAAATAATTAAATATTAATTGCTCAAAAAAAAAAATTGATGAGCGAGGGGGGAAGAAAAATTCTAAAAAAAAATTTTTCCAATAAAATTTGCTAACTTACGCCCCAAATTTCAAACTTTTGCCAAGTTCTGCCAAAATAAAAATTGATGAGCGGGAGGGAGAAAATCTTTAAAAAAATGTTTTCAGTAAAAATTCCCAACTTACATCTCGAATTTACAACTTTTGTCAAGTTCCACCAAATAAAAGTTGATGGGCGGGGGAAGAAAATTAAAAAAAAATTCAATAAAAATTGTCAACTTGCGTCTCAAATTTCCAACTTTTGCCAAGTCTTGACAAAGTTGGGTTCGCTAAGCCCCTGACGGTTGGGCATTATATTATGACATGTATAGTAGTAAAGTATATTCAACATATCATTTCACCAGATTTCTATTCAATTACAAAAACATAAAAATAATTTTATTTTTTTTATTTATTTAAATTACTGACCGATTTCTTTTAAGCACGATAATTTAAGAAAGAAAAATCCGATTGTATTCAAAATTGGACAGTAAATTATAGTTAGCTTTGCTTTAGAACAAAATCGATCAATAAAGAAAAAGTTATTATTTAAATTTGAAAAAGAATGTTTTTGATTTTTTCATCTTTTTGTATAGGTGAAGCAATCGCATTTGAGAGCGACGCTGAGAGGCAAGAGGTGCAAAGCCGGATTTAACTATATTGTTAGCTGGTTTACTTTTTATAATAATACACTTACAATATCTCCCACAGCACTGCTATGAATCGGTGACAAAACTTACCAAAATCATTTTCAAAAACACATTACCAAATAAAGAAATATAAAGTAATTATCGAATTATATCTTCACCCCGACAGTATCAGCTCGACTGCGGTGCCTCTAATTGCGGTCCTGGATTAAACAACACACTCATAAGTTTACGCCCACAGGCCACGTCAGATGAATGGCCAGTATCTTCTCTCTCACTTAATGTAAAAGTGGAGTTAAGATTACTTCAACTATAATTGAATAGAAATGATATGAAATGGTACTTCCCCACCTAATTATATTCACCAAGGCGCCCCGCGCCGTGGTTGTTTCGTTGGCTCCGGGTCAGGTTCCCGAAAGGCGCATGTGCGTAGTTATTAATTTAAAATAAATTTTTTCTTCTTCTGACTAGCAATCCAAAGGTCCCGGATTCGAAACCCACATAAGTTTTGTATAGGTATAGTTCTTTTTTTTATTTAATTTTATACTAAGTGTTTCACCAACTAATATAAGTTCGTATTATAAAATTGAAAATGTTTAAAATTAACACTACTTGCAAAAAACTGCAGAGTATCCTATAGAATGAGTAACAAACATACAAAATGTTAAACAAATTGGTGAAGAGTATAATATTTAGCTTGTTTTGTTTTATATTTGTCTCAATTACAGTTTTATTGCTTTCTCTTAGTACTTTAATTATTATATTATACATATCCTGTTCTGTAATTGGATATTTCACTTGTAGAACAGTTTAATTCAAATAAATAAATAAATCAGTTTGATAAAAAAATAGTAACACCCTGTAAGAAATTAGAAACAATCACATCTTAATATAAATTTTCTTGTAAAAGAAACTAATTTTTGGCCACCTGTTTATAAAAACGTTTTCCTTAATATTAGCTAAGTAATGACACCCTGAAATATTTTAACCCACTTAAGTTACACCCTATATATTGTTTTGAATAAAAATGTAACATTAATATTTCGTTAAGCAATTTTGTTGAAATGTTCACCAACGTACTCTACCAGTATGACACGAGAGTGATTTTCTAACTCACAAAAACCCCTTCTCACAACTATGACAAAAAGTTATAAGTTGCTTCATTCAAACTAAAGGTGTTTGACGCAACAACAGCCCGGAGATGATGAAAGCCTTCTTGAGAATGTGATTAAAAACTTATTTTTCGTGCAGCATGTGTAGGAAATTCTATATTTTTTTCTCCAGCATGCCTTAATTTATTGAAGAAGTAAAATTTGAATATTGTCAACGCATAATTCACGTTTAGTAGAATGCCGTTGAATTCTTTCACTTATATTAACTGTAATTTTATAAAGCCAATTAATTTTGTTCTCCTGAAACATATGTTAAGATCTCGTTTCCGTCTTCAACCAAAAAAAGAGTAAAGTAACTTAAAATCAGGTTGGTGACATAACATTTAAATACAACTTCCGTGTAAATTATGATTGTAGGCTGTAAAAATGTGGTTGGTAGGTCTTGAAGATCAGTCGAGGTGATAGCATTAGTCAGTGGTGTATATTATTTAGATAAGTTTGCATGATATTAATTTTACTAAATCGGAAGTACCTAGGTAGATTTTCTCTGTATATTTCTGTGTCAACGGAGAAATACAATGTTTCACCGTTATGAAATGTGTTCTACTTTGTATCAAAATATAGCGGGTTATAGGTGAAAAAATAGTAAAAATATTTTGTCAAATATATTTAGACGTTAAAAGTAGAAATATTAGACCGGGGGCCCGCCGACCACTAATTGTGTGTCATAAGTTTAGTCCCAAAATGTGTGAATTGTTGTTAATTTGGGGTGGTAGAGCACAGAAATGTCCATGCCAGCTAAGTCTTTTTTTTTATACAGGGACGTACAGCAGGCCCCCAAATGTTTAAGAAATATGACTTGTAAAATTACAAAAAACGGCCACAAAAGCCGTAGGTTTATGTATGGGGGTTGGTGAGATTTCTTAATTTACTCCCAAAAATCATGAATCAAGACTCCCATTAATTTTGGGTGGTAAGTACAAGGAGGCGCTACGCTCGCCCAACTTAAAAAAATAGTCAGGTAAAAAAAATTATAAGTGTATGGATGGCAATCAGGAGCTTGGTAAATATGAACTTACTGAGTTTAAAAATATATTCGCCTTCTCTGAAAAGTGGTAAGATAGCGTACCGAAGTTTCCTACCGCATGTACTGATTACCCATGTAATTCGATGAATATCATAAATTTACAACTGGCAATCATATACTTAGTAAGTACGAACCCCTGAATATGAAAATACATTCGCCATCTTTGAAAAGCGGTGCGAAGGTTTAGCCTTTCACGATAGTTGACGGTGTATCGGCTCTTCCTACCGCATGTACCTTGTAATTCGACGAGTACCATAAATTTACGACTGGCAATCAGACACTTGCTAAGTATGAACCCCCTGATTGCGAAAATACGTGCGCCATCTTTGACGAGTGGTACAAGGCTCTTGCCTTTCACGATAATTGACGGCGTATCGGAGCTTCCTATCTGACTTTTTTTTTTCAAAATTGGGCGAATGTGGCGTCTCATTGTACCACCCAAAATGAATGGGAGTCTGGATTCGTGATTGTTGGGGGTAAATTAAGAAATCCCTTCAACCCCCATACGTAAACCTATGACTTTTTTTGTGGCTGTTTTTTTTTAATTTTACAAGTCATATTTCTTACACATTGGGGGACCTGCCGTAAGCCCCTGTACCAAAAAGGGGCTGACATGTACATTTCTGTCCTCTACCACCCCAAATTAACAACAATTCACACATTTTGGGACTGAACCTATGACACACAATTAGTGGTCGGCGGGCTCCTGGTCTATATGAAGTTAAACTTACATATAAACTTAAAAGCTTACAAATTAAATATTAATAACAATTAATATTAATAATAATTAATAAAGTTAGAATCTGTCATGACTTCCTCTATCGTGGGATTGACCTCGTGTATCCAACAGAGATAGGACAAATTCAAACAATTAGTTAAATAGTATGATAAGGAAGTTGTATTCCATCCAGAACGAAGTGCGTAAAATAATAATAATAATAATATGTCTTTATTGTGAAGAAAAGTACATAAAAGAAAAATACAAATTAGAGAAAGATGGCGATATTCATGTTATATGCTCTTCCATACAACCATCCACTTACAGAGAATATTTCAAGAAAATAACTTAAAATAAAATACAAATCCAAAAATATTAAATAATAAGGATCTAGATCATAAGCAAATATGAGTAACCAAACTAAATTATACGATAAATAAACAATAACATAAATGTATAAAATAACAATATTATCATAGATCACATACTAGGTTTTTTTTTGGGCTTATCGTGATATTCTCCCATTTGCGTTATGATAACCAATCCAGTACTCTGGTCCCTTGCACTAGTTTGTACAACCCCATCGCTGGTTTGGTTTCATATTCTTCTGGACTCAGTATTGGTTGTCCATATATTGCCTGTCTACTGTGATCCAAAGCCTCACAGTCGCACAGGATGTGGTAGGATGTCTCCGTTGCCCTATTGCATTGTCTACATGTTAGGTCCCCGTTGAATAATTTTGTGAAGGTGTCCTTTCAGAGCGCAGTGTCCTCTTAGGAAGCCAGTGATTATGCGGAGCTGATTCCTGCTTAGTGACAGCAGTTCTTCAGTCTTCTTTCTGGATGGTTCTTTGATAAAGGTTTTACCATGTTGTTGCCCGGTTATTCTATCCCAGTATTCTTTGTGTTGGTTCTTGACCAGTCCCTCATTTGGCCCCGTACTGTGGTTTTAGGCACTCCTAGGGCCAGTTCTGGGCCAATATATGGAGCTGACGATCCCTTTCTCGCTAGCTCGTCAGCTTTTTCATTGCCACCGATTCCTGCGTGTCCCGGCACCCACTGAAGGGTTACCTTGTTGGTTCTTCTTGGCATTCCCCTACCAGCTTGGACGTCACTTTAGCGTTTGACAGTGCCCCTAAAGCCGCCTGGCTGTCTGCTAAAATACTGATCTGCCTATTTTTATAGGCTCTCCTGTTGTTTTCTATTGCGCAATCTAATATTGCGTATACTTCTGCCTGGAAGACAGAGGTGTATTTTCCTAGCGATGTGCTGAACTGTGAGTTCCTCATATCGCTATATATGCCGGCACCTTCCGCGGTTCTTGATCCGTCTGTATGCCAGACCAAGTCCCTTGGTCCGGTGCTGTTGTCGGTTGCTGACCATTCACTTCGATCGTCTATTTTTATTTCGAAGTTTCTGTTAAAGGTATATTTAGGGATCATGTGGTCTGTCCTCATCAGAGATGTTGTCACACCCACAAGATTCCTAATTCGACTGTGCCCCAGCGCGGCGTATTTGTCACTGGGTTTGCATTGCAGCCTGAAGTGGCCCATCGCCCCCTCCCCCATTACCAACAGGTGGAGGTCCAGAAGGACCTCCATGGCTGCTGATGGTGTAGTTTTCATCGCTCCTGTTACCGCCAGACAGGCAGACAAGTCTTTGTACCTTATTTAGTTCAGCGGCAGCAGTGCGCTGCAACATCTTTGGCCACCATACCAAAGATGCATATGTGATCATGGGTCTAACCACCATGATATATGTCCAGTACATCATGCTTGGCCTTAGTCCCCATGTTTTCCCATGGGTACGCCTGGTCAGCATGAGTGTGGTTTCTGCCCTTTTTTTGGTTCTGTTTAACTGTTGGTTCCAGGTAAGTTTGGGATCTAGCATTACTCCCAGGTATTTTACCTCACCCGATAGATGTATTAGATCACCTCGAAGTTTTAGTGGTCCCTCTAATTTCCTTCTTCTGGTGAATGCCATTATGGTTGACTTTGAAGGACTAATATTTAGTCCCTCCTCATCTGTCCATTTCGTTACAACATTTAGGGCCTGTTGCATACGTTCCCTTATTGTGTTGTTAAATTTGCCTTGTGCTAGAATGACTAAGTCATCTGCGCAGCCTAGTGTTTTATGTCCTTCTCTGTCCAGTAACGTTAGCGGCTCGTCCACGATCAGGTTCTACAGAAGAGGCGATAGAACACCCCCCCTGCGGACAACCCCTGCCAACCCGAGCTACCAACGTTTCCCCCATTATGGATGTGTATATCAGCCTTCCTCTAAGCATGCAGTCTATCCACCTGCAGCTGGTCGCATCGATCCCTTTTCTCCTCGTTACTTTCCTGATAGATTGTAGGGATGTATTGTCAAACGCTCCCTCAATGTCCAAGAAGGCACATAATAGTACCTCTTTGTTTTCGAGAGCATACTAGGTTATACCGTGCATTACATAGTTATTCTCTCATAGTAATTATTAGATCTTTCGCACGTTTTTTTAAAGAGTTGGGAGAAGAGAATGCCCTTACACTATTGGGTAAAGTATTGAAAATTTTTACAGCATTATAACTAAAAGAACGCTGAAACTGGACTATTTTCTGTTTAGGAACACTAAATAGATCACGTTGACGAGTAGAACATGTATGCAAATCACTATTTTTCACTAATTTTGTTTCCAAATATTTAGGTTTATGATCTTTCAAAATTTTGTATATCGTGCAAGATAAATGTAGACTGAATCTTTCGCTAAGGTTAAGCCATTTAGATGCCAAAAACTGGCAGAAATGTGATCAAATTTCCGCCAATTATACCTAAACCTCAAACGCGCATTCGGAATCCTCTGCAAACTTTCCTTATCTTGACAAAGTAAGGCGGGCCGATACACAATGTCGTATTATGTCAAGGATGATAAAATAACCCAACAAACACAGCAGATCAGCCCATCAGCGGGCCATCACTGGTCCAGAAATGAAACTTCTGGCCCTGTGATGGCCCAATAGAGGGCCGACCTTTTGTGTTTATAGGGAAGAGAATCGCAATTTTACATCGGTACTAAGGATTTCTTTGTGAATATATAACAGTTTAAGCTTAGTATAAGATTTTTGTACAAGATAATTAAGGAAGAATACCCGAAAACTGAAATTACTGACGAGAAAGCCTAGAATAAAGTTAGAACCAGAATCAAAAAGAGGAAAATAGGGGCACTCTGCGTAAAGTCGATGCATCAACAATTCCTCCACGACCTTGACCGATTAGTAGTAGACAAATACTCATCTACGAAGTGCTTGAAAGGCTTGGGCCTGAAGGAGGAAACGGAAAGATGAATAACAGCAGTACAGGACCAAGCGCAATACTAGGTTCCACCAGAGTATGGTCTTGAGTAGTCTGTTGACAGCAATTATAGAACGTGTGGCCAGATGTCTCCAATGGATCATATGCAAGCACTTCAATATGTCGTTGTCACAGAAATTTATGAACATACTCCTGAAAACCTGGCTGCTGGTCTCCGTGTCTTCTTCCGCGTAGACTTTGTTGATTGCTTGCTCCCGAAAATGTTGTCAGTACTAATGACGTCACACTCACGTGGGACGTGCCGATTATAACGGATAGAGAAATGCGCGTTAACTAACCAGACATCGACCTACATAGTAAAAGGGAGAAATGTTGATCGATGTGTCCATCTCGAACGACACCTACGTGAAGCTTAAGGAATAGAGAAATTGAGCAAGTACAAAACTTCCAAATGGAATTTAACAAAATATGGAATATAAAGACCACAGTTACACCAGTGAATGTAGGAGCTCTCGGAACAGTTAAGAAGGGCCATGACCGGAGTCTTCAACAACTGCCGGGTGAACCGAGCACGCAGGAAGTACAGAAAATCGCATAATTGGAATCCGCGGATATTTTAAGAAAATTTTGGACTAACAGTCTCTGTGATCCCTTGCTGATGTTATGGACTCTGAGCTGTTGGAGCAGATATCACCAACGTCGCCTAAAGTGCCTAAAAACCTGGAACGGACTCCAACACAGTCGAATCCTAAACGGGCGAGAAGTCCATAATATATTTTTTTTCTCTTTAAGGTAATACAAATTGTATTGTAACAACTTGCTTAACCATTTGTGGACTGATAAAAATGACAAAAGATACTGTTATACCCCCATGAACCTTATGATTATCATCAATATATGTATGGATGTTTACTCTTAGAGACTTTGAAACTTCTTATCTGAATTGGAAAAAAATTTCAAGGTAAAGGTATTGTCTACCAGTTCTACTATAATCGTTATCGTTATCGTTTTTTCCCAATGGACATTGGACAGTTTACTTATCATGATAATTTGAACGATGCAAATTATTTGCGAATGTTGCAAGAACAGACGATACCAGCTCTGAGACTTGCTGCAGAAGATATTAAGCAGATTTGATTACATCATGATGGTTGCCCAGCACATAATAGCGTATAATAACACAATATTTAAGAGCGATTTCTGATAATAAAATTATTGCATATAATGAAAACATTCTCCAGCCAGATCTCCTGATCTTAGACTATTTTCTTTGGGTATATAAAACACTAAGTTTGTGCATTTGAATACCAAGAAAATGTACAAGTGTTAGGAGGACGTGTAAGAAATATTTAGGCCGATATTAACAGAAAAACATGAAGGAGAGTGTGCAGTTGAATATTAATGTGATGTCAAAAGCTTATCAATGAGCAGAGGCGACATATTGAACGATTCATTTAAGTGTGTATTAATTATTATTTTTTTAATTTTAAGTTGAAGCTAATAAAATGGGATATTTAAAATAAATTTTCTTCATAGCCTACTTAGAAAACTGAATTATACGAAAGTTACTTTGTAAATATTATTAAAAAGATAGTTAACCGTAATTTTCTATTCTTGAATTGAAATTTACATTAAGTATTACATTTGTTTCCGTTATACATAAAACTAAAGATCAAACTAGGGGTGGAAATTAGAGAGGTGAGTATGATGCGTAGAAACACCGGTTACACCAGTGGTATGTCCGCCGCAGATTAAAATTAAATTTTTAAATACTGGGTAATTTATAAATGAGTCCTCCTACATTATTTTAACCAAACCAAGGCTGTAAATTTAATTTTAGAAACGCAACCGAGGCAGACACAAAGACACATGTCACCGGAGACCCGCTTAACAACTGCCACCCAGCTGTAATTTAAAAAACACAAAAGAGTAATAAATAATTACATCTAGTTTATGACTGAGGTGACTTTCTCGTCCGTCCTCGTCGATGGTGACATCAAAAACTTGGGTAATCGAAATATAATTGACTGAGTTTGGTGGGTAGTTGCTTAATTTCTTTTGCGTATGAGGCCGTATTTCCAAATCGGGCTAGGTTTAATGTTTGGATTAAAAATAATGGTTATTATTTATATTTTGTTTCATCACATTGGTAATTAACATTTTAAAATAGAACTGTTTTAATTACGAAATGTTAGAATATGATCTTAGAAGTGATTCATTTTTATGTCATTAAAAACTAAATAAATATAATAAAAAATAAATTAATCGTTGAAGGCGGAAAGCATTGTGTGTTGCATACACTTACCACAGTTAAATATTTTTCTACTAGAAATTGCTACTAGGCCATTTCTTGTAATACTGAAAAGTTTGTATATATATGAAATTTATTTCATAAGAACTTTTTTAATCGAATCCAAAAAAATTAAAAGAGAGGGAGATATCTATAAAATATATTGCAAACTGTCAGGGCTGGCTCTAGGGGGGGCGAAGGGGGCGGCTGCCCGGGGCGGCAAAATTCTAGGGGCGGCAAATTCTTCAAATCCACAGTTACCAAAAAGTGTAAAAAACTAGAAAACAATTGTTTCACTAATATAGTAACAATAATGTTACCTTTATATAAATAGTTTTTTACATTCAGAACTGTTTGATGTTATCCAATCAGGTCCTATGCCTACTGTTAATGCGGGAAAAAATATTCAGTAAACTCTTTAATTCACTTTTAAAAAATTTCTGAACGCACCTTAGTACTTTTTTGGGGATTTTATAGTTTCTCTATTTGCATTGTCCGTATCTGGCAGACGTCAACTAGAAGTGTCATACTTCACATTTTGTGATCAAGTTTATTAATCTGCTAGTTTTAAATCATCAAAAATTTTATTTTAACGAAAAAATTAAAAGCGGGGTCAAAAAGAGACTAAAGAGACCAAATGGGCAGACTGAAGCAGGCACATTTCAGCTTCCTAATTTAGGAGAAGCTAGCCCCTTCCTGTTTAGTAAAAAATCTGAATAAATTACATACAAAAGAAAAAACTCTTATTTTTGCACTTCCATTTGTACGACGTCAATAAGAATGGGAATAAATCACCCGTCTTTCATTTCCCCTCCACTGTCTTTTTTTTACCCCACTTGGAGGGTAAAAATGAGACACTGTTTATTTTTGTTTATCAATTAGTAAAAAAATACATAGAAATATAGTTTTTCCTGTCATTTTTACATAATTATGATACCAATCTATCATTAAATATGATTCGATTCTAAGTAACCTAAAAATTGAAAGATGTCATTTTGTCTCATTTTTACCCCGCCTAATGTTATTTATATAAGAGAGGGGCGGCAAAATGAAACTGTGCCCGGGGCGGCAAAATACCTGGAGCGAGCCCTGCAAACTGTAAAAAAGATGGACAAAAACTTTTTTCACAAAATACAACGTGCATAAAATTTTCTACAATTTCTTTCCTATACAATATTTTGATAGGGGTTACCATTTTCCAGATAAATGAATCCAAAATTAAGAAAACATGGTATATCGGTAAATCATTTAGAGGAAATAACTGACAATTATTGTAAGGCGTATAATATAAATTTATATTATTAACATAACAAAAAATAAAATAAACTGAAAAAAATTAATAATAATAATAATAATAATATTATAATTTGCAGACATTTATCTCGAAAACGGTAACAAGGTTATGAACAGAATAGGTTGATAGTGACATCTTTTGGATTCTGCTGGCTCATTTCAATAAAATTAAATGTAAATTACTCTTTGATGCTGGATTTGAAAATAAAAGAAGACCTCAAAAATGTTCGGCATTGCTGGCCCTTGTTTCGTTTACTGGATGCGACTCAGTCGGCGCCTTTAAGGGAAAAGGAAAGATAAAACACCTAAAAATGTTACTTTCTCCCAAATATACCAAATATATCCGAACATTTCAAGATTTGAGGAGCAGCTGGAATATTGATGATAAATTAGTCACATCATTAGAGGAGTTTATTATATGGATCAAAGAAATGCGCTAGCGTGGACGAGCTTCGCCTAATTGCCATTAGACAGAAATATGGTGACAAAGATTTGTCTTTATCAATTGACACTAATAGACTGGCGGTACATGACCAGTCAGATGCAACGTTTTTAAAATGCATGTCAATCATATATATGAATGTAATTACCATGAATATGCTAAACACGCGAATTTTAGGCAGTCGTCGCGTGCAGAAGGGTGCGCAAATCGATTTTGCGTTTGCATGGAAAATCGATTTCTGAGAACGATTTTAAAATGGATGCCAATAGTGCCAAATGAAAAGCCGTGAAAAGAAATCCACCGGAAACTTATTGGCATGCAGTTTCCACGGACAGAACAAATTTTGGTGCGCACATTAAATCGTAAATTTTTTTGGTATCTCCGAACGAAGTTAAAATGCATGCCAATACGTTATATTATAAATTTGCACTGTCAAATGATGATTTACCGATTGGCATGCGGTTTTATAATGCAGAACGTTATTAAAAGTTATTCCTAAAGATGCAAAAAAATTCAGGTCTCTCCGAACGACTTTAAAACGTACGTTAATCAGTTTTATGAATAATTTGCACATCCAAACAACGATTTACCGATTGGCATGCAGTTTTCTCGTGCAGAACGTTATTAAAAGTTATTCCTAAAAATGCAAAAAAAATTCAGCTATCTCCGAACGATTTTAAAATGCATGCCAATAAATTTTATGATAAATCTGCACTACCAATCGACGACTTACCGATTGGCATGCAGTTTTCTAGTGCAGAACATTATTAAAAGTTATTCCTAAGAATGGAAAAAAAATCAGTTATCCCTGAACGCGTTTAAAAAGCATGCTAATATATTTTGTGATAAATATACACTACCAAACGACGATTTACTGATTGGCATGCAGATTTGTAATGCAGTACGTTATTAAAAGTTATTCATAAAAATGCAAAAAAATTCAGCTATCTCCGAACGATTTTAAAATGTATGCCATTGCAATATGTTGTAGGTAATGAAAACAAAAGATAGTATTAAAAATTGGCATGAAATTTCAACGAGTAAGTGTTTTGGATCCTAAAAAATATTGTGAATTTTGAAATACACCTTTTCAAGCGCGCCAAAATTCTGTTGGTAGCAAAAAGATTCGTAGTGGAAAATATTCGTTTGACCTTGTTTTTTATTTCGAGCTAACTCCCACCGTTTCGAAGATATCTGCGAAAAATAACAAAAAAACATCTTACATTTCGGGGCCGAAAAAATTGCAAAAACATGTAATCTTGACTCGTTCATATTTTTCGAAAAACACAATTGAGACGGCTGAACGATGTCATGACGTATAGAGGAAGTCTTCCAGATAAACCTGATCGTAAATTGCACGGCGAAATTCGAAAATTCGGCTCCTCACGATTGAATCAAAAGTGACATTATTTGACATTTCAGAAAATCGATAACTCTTTTTGCAATTTTTTACTCATTTTTGCAGGACTTATAGAGTGGCAGAATTGCACCATCATTGATGTCTAATACTATCATGGGAAAAAAATCTAGCTTTATACAAATGGTTTCACGAAAACTCGCTACCTCCCTGGCTATAACAATCTCTAATAGACCGTGGGATAGTGACAGATTTTTTTTAAACGTTTGGTTCCTATCTGGCCTTTTGGGGGCCTTTTGTGCCTGATTTGTACTAACCATTTTCGTGTTTATCAAACGGTTATCCAGGGCCCCTCAGCGGAAAACAAAAAAGAAAATTTCATGAAAATGAGCAATTTCAAACGTTTTGTTCCTATCTGGCGTCAAGTTAGACTTACGTTTTACAATGACAAGCTAATGAAATGCCAGACGAGTGTGAATCGTTTGAAAATGCATCGATTTTTACACGACTGTTTTTTGATTTTTCGATACTTTCACTCAACATATCTAAGGCTGGGCCCAAGCTTTTTGTCTGGGACTTGAAATATGGTTTAGTTATTATCATATCTTTTAAAATCCAAATGCCCGACAGGAATAAATCGTTTGAAAAAATGGCTTTTTTTCGTGCACTTCTTTTAAGATTTAAAATATGTTTGGCCCACTAAAAATGTCTGTAAATGATACAATACATTTTCGTTTTGGTTAATTTTTACAGAAAAAATCATTACACATGAGAACCAATCGTTTGATTTTCGCGGAATAGTTGACAACTTGAACAATAATTTTTTCACTGTTGGGCCATCGGAATTTGTCTGGCGTTTGTTATATCGCGATAATTATAATCTATTTACCTATATATACAATTCCCAGATAAGAACCAAATCGTTTGATTTTGACCATTTTTTCTTACAACTTCGGATTGAAATTTCGGGCCTTCCGGCCCACGGAATTTGTCTGGCGATAAGCTTCCGTCGGATGTTTTTCTTTAAAACGTAAGTCTAACTTGACGCCAGATAGGAACAAAACGTTAGAAATTGCTCATTTTCATGAAATTTTCTTTTTTGTTTTCCGCTGAGGGGCCCTGGATAACCGTTTGATAAACACGAAAATGGTTAGTACAAATCAGGCACAAAAGGCCCCCAAAAGGCCAGATAGGAACCAAACGTTTAAAAAAAATCTGTCACTATCCCACGGTCTATTAGAGATTGTTATAGCCAGGGAGGTAGCGAGTTTTCGTGAAACCATTTGTATAAAGCTAGATTTTTTTCCTATGATAGTATTAGACATCAATGATGGTGCAATTCTGCCACTCTATAAGTCCTGCAAAAATGAGTAAAAAATTGCAAAAAGAGATATCGATTTTCTGAAATGTCAAAAAATGTCACTTTTGATTCAATCGTGAGGAGCCAAATTTTCGAATTTCGCCGTGCCGTTTTCCGCTGAGGGGCCCTAGATAACCGTTTTATAAACACGAAAATGGTTAGTACAAATTAGGCACAAAAGGCTCCCAAAAGGCCAGATAGGAACCAAACGTTTAAAAAAATCTGTCACTATCCCACGGTCTATAAGCAAAATAAATACGTACTTACCAAAACAACACACGTTGCTGCTTGCTATTAAGAACAACGTTTATCGATGATCCAGCTATGCACTGTATTAGACACTTTAACTAAACATCGGCTCTCGAAGAGCCGATATCGGGTGAAGGGAAGGTGCAGGCGAGGTGGAAGCAGTGACGTGTTTGGGCGACCCTTAGCCGAGTGCATATAGACAAATTTTATATAAGGAGCCAAAGATTTTGGGTAAATTTTTCCTTACTTATTCGATGAGAACCTTAACTTATAGTTTTCGCAGTCTCAAAGTCATCCAGTCCGCCTCCATCTTGGATTTTCTTATTTTTTTTAAATCGCTCATATCTCGCGTTTTAATTATCCCACAGTAATAACACCGACGCCGTTGGTAAATTGACTTTATAGTGAAACTCTCCGATGCACTGAAAAAAAGTTATTCGCCCGCTTTCTCCGCGCGTAGCACTTTTACTTTAATAACGTTCTGCACTACAAAACTGCATGCCAATCGGTAAATCGTCATTTGGTAGTGCAAATTATTCATAAAACTGATTAACGTACGTTTTAAAGTCGTTCGGAGATAACTGAATTTTTTTGCATTTTTAGGAATAACTTTTAATAACGTTCTGATTTACAAAACTGCATGTCAATTGGTAAATCGTCGTTTGGAAGTGCAAATTTATCATAAAACGTGATTGGCATGCATTTTAACTTCGTTTGGAGATACCTGAAATTATTTGTTGTGTATTTGGATGAGGGCAAATATTTTAAGCATCCCAAAACTACATACCAATTGTTAATTTCATCTTTTTTTTCATTACCAATAAGATACCTCAATGGCATGCACTTTAAAATCGTTCGGAGAAACCTGAATTTTTTTGCATTTTTGGGAATAACTTTTAATAACGTTCTGCATTATAAAACTGCATGCCAGTCGGTAAATCGTCATTTGACAGTGCAAAATCATAAAACGTATTGGCATGCATATTAACTTCGTTCGGAGATACTAAAAAATTTTACAATTTAACGTGCGCACCAAAATTTGTTGTGCGCGTGGAAACTGCACGCCAATAAGTTTCCGCTGGATTTCTTTTCACGGCTTTTCATTTGGCACTATTGGCATCCATTTTAAAATCGTTCACAGAAATCGATTTTCCATGCAAAAGGAAAATCGATTTGCACACCCTTCTGCACGCGATGACTGTCTAAAATTCGCGTTTTTGGCATATTCATGGTAATTACATTCATATATATGATTGGCATGCATTTTAAAAACGTTGCACCTGACTGGTCGTGTACCGCCAGTCTATAAAATTGATTTTTCTTCGATTCCACCATCAAGAGCTTGTCTTATCGAGCATTTTAAAAGGAGTGTTTACCAAGCGCATATTTGGCGATTAGCCGACAAAGGTATTCACAATATTCCAAAGCCTTGGAATGAGAAAATGGAGAACCTCTTGTGTTCAGCAGATAAAATACTCCAAATCAAATCATACTAGACGAAAGTGAAGATGATAATGATATCATAAATAAAGCAATAGAGGAAATATAATGGTTCTTATTTATATTTTGTTTCATCACATTGGTAATTACCATTTTAAAATAGAACTCTATTAATTACGTAGTGTTTGAATATGATCTTAGAGATGATTCATTTTTATGTCATTAAAATATAAATAAATATAATAAAAAATAAATTAATCGTTGAAGGCGGAAAGCGTTGTGTGTTGCATACACTTAACATAGTAAAATAGTTTCATACTAGAAATTGCTACTAGGTCATTTCTTCTAATATCGAGAAGTTTATATGTATATGAAATTTATTTCATAAGGATTTTTTTATTCGAATCCAAAAAGCTTTAAAAGGGCTCCCCCTATTCTATCAAATATGTTGTAAGGCATAGAATGCACACTGCGTGGTCTAATGGACAACAGTAAAACAAATCCACTTCCTTATTTAAATTTGTACACCCAATGGGTGATTTTGGAGATAGTTTAATGAACCTAAACAAGCGTTGAGAATCTAAATATTTAATTCCTATTACGTTTGTTATCTATCTTGCTTGTTATTCAACATTGCACTGGAAAAAGCCATAAGAGATTCAGGCATAGAGACAAAAAAATAGAAGCGTACAAATACTAGCGTATGCAGATGACATTGATGTAGTATCAAGGACCAAAAGAGACTTAATACAAGCCTTCAAAGCACTAGAAGCGGCTGCTAAGAAAGTGGGGTTACAAGTTAGTATAGCAAAAACAATGTATATGAAAGTTACTTCCAACACTCAATTAACACCACCCGAAGACCTGGTGATAGATACATATATTTTTGAAGGGGTAAGAAAGTTCGTATATCTTGGATCGCAAATAAATGAAAATAATGTAATAAGTACAGAGATTAAGAGAAGGATATATTTAGCTAATAGATCCTACCTTGGATTAAAAAAGCTACTAACATCAAGCATAGCAACCAAAAAAACCAAGTTATTGATATATAAAACTCTTATCAAACCAGTGCTCTCCTGCGCGTCGGAAGCATGGACCATGCCAAAAAGTGATGAAGAGCTATTAGGCTGCTTTGAGAGAAAGATTTTGCGCTATATATATAGAGGTGTACTGGAGAATGGGATGTGGCGTAGACGTTATAATTTTGAGCTCTACCGCCTCTACGAGGAACCTGATATTGTTCGATCTTTCAAAATAAATAGACTAAGGTGGCTGGGACACCTAGAAAGGATGGACGACATGGAACCCTCAAAGAAAATTTCCCAGCAAATACCGGCTGGACATAGGAAGAGAGGTAGGCCCAGAATTAGATTTAAGGATCAGGTGGAAGAAAATCTAAGTACGCTAGGAATTAGAAACGGGAAAACCAAGGCGATGAATAGGGAAGAATGGAAACTGATATTAGAACAGGCCAAGACCCATCCGGGGTTGTAGTGCCAGAGATGATGATGATTACGTATGTTAATACACACGATAATAACTAGTTTTTTTTCGACTGCGTCTCAGTACTCGTACTACGTCGACGAACAAAACAAGTTATTTGTTTTTACTAAATAACAAATTTTCGATAATTTCATTTAAAATGGAAAGTTGTGAAGAAAAGCAAGTGATATTTTGAATTTTCAAAAATTTTATTAATTAATTTCACATCCAGTGGAAGTTAGTGACGCAAAAAAAAAATTAAAATTTGTATTGTTCAAATAGGCTTAGAATATCATAAAACGAAGACATTTTAAGTTTGAGCAAAAAAAAAATTCTGTCTGTCTGTAGATTTTTTTGTGCGCACGATTACTCTGGAACCGTTTAAGATATTGACTTGTTTGATACACTTATGTATTTTAAAGAGATTTGGAATTAGATTATATTTTGATCTTATTCCGTTGAAGGGTTAGGGGGTAAATGTGGATAAATGGAGTAAATAGGGAAATCAAGTAAGTAAGAGTTCATAAAATTGATATTTAGTATATAAAAGAGAAGCTGAGATTTCAAAAATTTTTTTGGCATTAGCCATCCATTACCACTCCCACACCATTATTAAAGAGGGCGAAAAAAATAAAATTGTGATTTAGCGTGCGTACAAAAATCAAATGCCTCAATTCTTTTTACTTCATCCACCCTTACTACCACCACGGAAACTCAGGAGAATACTTCTAGTGTTAAATAAGGAAAAAGTTCCTTCGTCCATAACGCTTCTTTTCGGGGACATGAATTTAAAGCAAACTAATATGATTTTATTATACTCAAAAAGGTATACCTCTGGGCCTTTAGAAAAATGAACAACTCTTATTCTAGAGCAAAAATCAGTAAAAGAGACCACTTAGCTATTTTTGATAAGATACACTGTCTGTCTGGACTTATAGTCAACCGGGGGTGAGTGCTAATGAATGGATTTTGATGAAATCTTGTGCAATGTGTTTGTGGTGATATTGATAAAAAAGTGGAAAAATGATTAGAGTAGAAAATGATCAGAAGGGGTAGAAAACACCCATTTTATCACGGGTTCCGTAACTTGTAGAATTAGGTCAAAAATGAAAAAACATATTTGGTTCAAAATAAGATGTTTTTAGTCTTGTGAAGCTTTTCGAAAAATACATATTTTTCGAGATATGACCGCTCGAAAATTCGTAAAAGTGGGGATGGCGAAATGTAAAAGTTGAAAGAAAAATCTGAAAAAATTCAGGTGAATGTATCATCGAAATACAAATTTTTTTTTATTTGCAATTTTTCTGTAAAGTGTGTTTTCACCGAGTTTTTCCGGAATAATATGAAATATGAAATCTCTTTGAAATTGTAGTGCTTTAAGAATATGTAATTTAAAAATTTGAGTGGTACATTATTTATTGTGAGAAACTGCCTGTAACTCAGAAAATAGGAAGATACAAAAGAATTCCAAGAGACAAAAAATGTTTAGAAAGCCTCAGTGCATACGTATGAATTTTTAAAAAAAATTAAATTACATGTTTTTAAAGCGCTACAATTTCAAAAAAAGGGGTAGTTTCCATGTTTCTCCGGAAAAACTCGGTAAAAACGCACTTTACAAAAAAGTTGCAAATAAAAAAAAATTGTATTTCGATGATACATTATCTGAATTTGTTCAGGTTTATTTTTCAAATTTTACATTTCCTCTCCCCCACTTCTAGGAATTTTCGAGTGGCCATATCTCGAAAAATATGCATTTTTCGAAAAAACTTACAAGAGTAAAAACATCTTATTTTGCATCAAATAAGGTAAATATTTTTTTTGACCTAATTCTTCAAGTTACGGAAACCGTGATTAAAGGGTGTTTTCTACCCCTTTCGATCATTTCCAACACTAATATTCTTTCAACTTTTTTATTAACGTCATTACAAACACATTGCACAAGGTTTCATCAAAATCAATTCATTAGCACTCAAATTAGAGATTTTGGTCATTATAGCGCTCCGTTGACTGTACTATTATTTCACATTTATTTATTCATTTCTAGACTAACATATGGAAAACATATTACAATTGGTTAGTTTTGCTTGCGTGTATCATGACTCTTATAAGTCAAGGGCTACTGGCGGAACGTTCATCTATAGCCAAGATGGAAAGAAGAAGATGAACATCAATGATGTTTCTATTAGCGTTCTAGTATTGACTATCAGGAGTTATCCATAACTTACTAAATACACGTCCATAATTTCCCAATATTATGATATAATAGCAGATACTTTTCCATTTGACATCAATTTTACCAACGCTGTCCATTGAAATTTGCGTCACTTCTCATGAATACGCCCCTATGTCTTATTTATTTGTGATCGAATTCATTTCAAATGCTATAAAAGTATGCTTTTAAAGTATTTCCTTAGGTAAAATTTCAAGTGAGGTTTTTCATAATTATTAAAAAATATTCAAACAAATTTAATTTAAACTAAATCTGAAATAATCAATGAGGCATTGTTGGTATATCGCACCAAGTTTGAATTCTCACAGCACTTCAACGGAGGTATGCGTGGTTCAGCTTTGTCTCAGGAAAATGGTATTTTCTAAAAAAACACACACACAACAAAAGAACATGTGGAGCAAAAACCAAACCGGTTTTGCCTACTTACTTAGAGCAACGGAAACTCAACTTCACAAATAGATCATGTCCTGGTAGGCAGGGAGATTAGAGAACGAGTCAAAAACATTCAAGCAAAAAGGACAACAGAAGTCAACACAGACCACAAAATATTACATGGGAAACTGGAAATACGATAAGAGAAAATACGTAAAGGAAATAACAAAATACTTAATACCTGCAATATTCAGCTAATACAGCATGAAGACATCCAGAAGAAATTCTGCGAGGACATATAAAAAAGCAACTAACAGAAGAACTAGAAGTCCAAAAATAAAAATTGCGGCACCTATGGATCCAACAAGAAAGGAAGAAAAAGATCAATGTGATACGCATAGCTATCAATCATCATGTTACTAATAATGACAAAAACGTGACAATGACAAAAACCAACAGAAGAAGCCTTAGAAGAGCTGAGGAGATATCATCCAGCTACTTGCCTCCAGCAAAATCATTAGGACTAAAGCAAAGACATAAAACGTCAACATAATAGGAGGTAAGACAATTACGAAGTAGATAGAAACATACAGAATGAAGTACTGGGAACCTGTCCAGTGAAGGGACCCTACAAGTTTACTGAAGGAGCAGTCATAAATAGAAAATAGGGAGACCATACCACCAAGCATAATGGGAAAGGACGGCAGAAAGTATACCATAAAGAAATCGCAAGGATATATGTTCTGATGGAATCAGAAACCGAAGAAATAGAAGACTCAGAAGAAGTAAAAGTCTAGAAGCAAAAACACAAAAAATGCGGCATCTTAAAAATTACTTACATTTCCCATCCTACATTCCATTACCATGCGCCCTGTGGCTCTCGCTACTGGCAACAAGCATGACCCTATTCCAATCCAGCGTGGCAGTAGTCGGCTCAGCGGTATATCCTAAGAGAGGCAGCAACACCCACCGCACGCTGGTAAATCAATCAATCAACTCCATGAGGCGACTTTTTTAAACACATAAATGTAGTCCACATTTAAAACGCCGGTCTACTGTGATGAAAAAAATTTCGCAATTTTCAAAAAGTTGTAGTAGGCCTGAGATTGCCAAAAATTTTGTTAATAAGATTTGTTCAGAATCACGAGATTTATTTGCATCATTTCAAGTCAATTAAATAAAAATATGTTCTGCCGAAGTGTTCGTTTGAACAACAAAAAGAACTATGTATTATTAATATCGCTATTATAATAGCTGATTATATATTAATGTTCTTCTAATCTTTAAACATCATTTAGGCATATTTCGCGCAAATAAATGTTGCTCTTGGCAAAATTAATGATTCCTTATACATATTATGTATAAATTTGAATATCTTCACATTTGCGTATGTATTAAATTTTTCAATGTGATTAATTTTCACATTAAGCGCGTCTTCAGGAAAACCAATAATGAACAATTTGTTGAAGAAAGCAATAAGAGTTTGGTATTGAAATTAATTATGTATCACGCTGTTTTTGTTATTTTAGCTGAGAGTTCGTGGTTGGAGGCACACTAGGGGGCGGCTCTGGACCGTTTCACGTCAATATGGAATTAATCACCGCCATCAAGAACACTCTGTTGCTAGATCCATTTTAAACCTTTCAATTTCCCATCTAAATTACAGACAAACTGGTCAACTCTTTATTTTTATAGGTACACCCAGAAGAAAAGTGTTTTATATCCTTCAGTGGTCAAGAAACTTAAATAATTCAGCAAAAGAATCATGTTTCCAATCGATATGGATATACAGTGTGTTTCACTTGAAATGGTAACAGCCCGATAACTTTTTTTTTCGAATCAAATTTTAATTAAGTATGGAACAAATTAGGATCTACTTATGACCAGAAAAACATTCGCCTCCTATAAATGCAAAGCCACCTGTGGTACCAAAATATGCGGAGAAAATCAAAAAATCATATTAGGCATATTTTTATCGGAAAATTTTGTTAATGAAACTTGTTCAGAATTGTCCAAGAACCATAAGTCAAAAATTGAATCAAAATAAAAAAATATATACATTTTGATTAAAATAATGCCCAAGTCCGAAAAGATCATATTATTGGGTTTTTTGTTTAGAAAACTATGCTATGACAATTTTTTTTTAATATTAAACCCAAGCTGCTAGGTAGTTGTCAAGCAATTTACAATTTCTTTTTAAATAATTATTTTTTTTTAATTTTTAAAATTTTAATTTTTCAATTTTTTTTATTTTGATTAAATTTTGGGCATAAGGTTTTTGGACAATTCTGAACAAGTTTCAATAACAAAATTTTCCGATAAAAAGATGGCTAATATGATTTCTTGTTTTTCTCCACATATTTTGGTACCGCAGGTGGCTTTGCATTTGTAGGAGGGGAATGTTTTTCTGGTCATAAGTAGATCCTTTGCTTAAGTAAAATTTGATTCAAATCGGAAAAAAATAAAAAAGTTATTATCAGTTCAAATGAAACACACTGTATGAATAATAATATATAAAATTTTAGTTACTAGAAAAAAAAAAATTAAAAAAATTGAAACGCCTTTAAACAATGTCACTGAAACTATGAAATGAAATTTCCCATGTCGTCGCCTGGTTAACAGAACCTTATCAAAGATTAGAGAATTAACAAGATCGGACAACCGGCGGAATTCCTTTGATCTTTTAGTAACGGCGCTCATGACCTCGTCCCTTTAATCGTTTTACTTTGGAGTTATCCCATTGTTGCCGCGTTTAACTGAAATTGACAGATGAGATGTTATGCAGGGTTGCTATAATCGGATATGTGATAGATTTTATTAGTCAATAGAAGCCTGTATACTATAACAACTAGACACGCAAAATTTCATTAAAATATAACTTATTCTATTAGTAGAATAATAATTATTAACCCAAAATGTACATTGCTGTCAAATAAAATGTCTACAACGCAGTGCGCATGCTCATCCTCTCGTTTTAACAATAGTTTCTATACAGTCCATTTTATTATGAAAATACAAAAAAGAATATTCACACACAGTAGTCTAGGTAATGAAGGCAGAAATTGTATAATTATTTCGTGCAAAGACGCCCCCCGTTTTCGAGGGTGCTGAACACGATGCAAGTGGAGGGGGAAGTTTTTGACTGCCTCAACCCCCTGAAACTGCCACCCCTTTTATGGATCCCTTTGTGTTTTCATATATAAGCGAGTCGGGGGGTGATTTATCGACGGATTATGCTTGAAATAACATGGAAGGGGGTTATAGAGTTAGTGGAATCCAGACAGCAGGCCTAGGGGGTTGATTAAACCCTCCCGAGGAGTGGAAAGTCATTTTTTTTCAAATGACTTGGTTTAAATGCGCATCCTCCCGTTTTCGGGGTCGCTGATCACGGAAAATATATTCATCCTTAGCTCCAACCTCATCCCTCAAACGGCGAGTGAGGGATGGTTTCTGCCCGTTTGAGGGATGTTTTCCGCCCGTTTGAGGGATGAGGAGGGGTTGGAGCTAAAAATGAATATTTTTTTCCGTGATCAGCTAACCCTAAAACGGGGGTGTCCGCGTTTGGACCGAATCAAAATCAAAAATTAAAAAAAAATGATTTTCCGCCCCTCGGGAGGGTTTAATCAACCCCCTAGGCCTGCTGTCTGAATTTCACTTAGTCTGTAACCCCCTTCCATGTTATTTTAAGTATAACCCGTCGATAAATCACTCCCCAGACCTGCTTATATATGAAAACATGAAGGGATCCATTTCGAGGGGTTGGTCAAAGCTTTTCCCACCACTTGCATCAGTGTCCCCCCCACTCCCCGAAAACGGGGAGTGGGGAGGGAAGATAATCTCGTCTTTGCACGAAATATTCACAAAAAAGTCGTCTTATAATGCTTCATTCATTACATAGACTTTAGAGAAGAAAACCCAAAAAATGGGTTTTTTATTTTTTTTATCGTTTTTTTTTCGTTTTAGAGAAAAAATACCCAGGCATTCAAAACGTAAACAAAAACTACGACAAAAAAAATCCTTTAACATTTTGACGTACGACGAACGGGAGGGAAGCGAGTGGATCCCGAAACATGCGCTGCCCATGCATTTAGGTATCACGTTGATCGCGATCGAAGTTTCTTCGGCCTTTTATCCTCACTTTATACCATTTATTATTTTAATTGCTTTAAAATACGTTTTGTTTCGCATGAGAACTGTTTTCTCATAATATTTTAAACATGGTTGGTGTGACTTTAAATTGTTTCAATTGATCAAAGTCCTCGTCCAAAACCCAGATTTGCATTCCCTCGCTCAGCTGTTCCGGACTCCAAATACAGATCCACAAGCTATCGCAAAAGCTGGTAATCATTTTTTCTTCATTTGTATGGTTGCAAGGATGAAAACATATGACTTTAAATGGTTTTAGACATCAGTGTTTCATCAAGACCGCGTACAGCAGTAAACACAACATTGCCTCTTTGGCCCCAACTGAAGCTGCTGCTGCGCAACACTCACTGAGAACGTACTACCAAGTCCAACTTTGACAAGGAAATGTTATCGAGCCTGAAAAATTGGGCTGAAAAAAAAAAACAGTTACGAACTTTCTCCTGTCACTATTTTTAATCTTCCTGCTCTACCAAAACTTCGCCAGGTGTACAAAAGGCTGCCGCGGCGCGCCTAGCTGCAAGGAAGGCAGGTTTAAATGTTCCATCATGTGCCCCGAGTGCAACAATTTATGCGAAAATATTCCTGACTGAAAGAACGTAACTGACGCGACGTGTAACTTAGCGCATGCAGCCCCGCGGCGCCGAGGCTCATGTTTCGAGGCGTGTTAACGCTTTCCCGTTCGTTCAACATTAAAATGTCAAAGGATCTTTTTTGTTGCAAATTTTCTCTACTTTCCGAATTTCTAGCTATCTTTTTCTTAAAACGAAAGAAAAAAAATATTAAAAAAACGGTTTTTTGGTTTTAATTTCAAAATTTTTGAGGAGGTTGCGGGGGAATTTTTGGTGGGAAGTTAAAAATTTGGATTCAGTGCTCCAAAAACGTAAAGTAAGCCTATTCCCAGAACTACGATGAATTTTTCCAGGTAAGGGCTCTATATGGTCTCTAATGCCTGTGGTAATAGTTATATTTATTACTAAGTCAATAAAATATAGTGAAAGGAGAAAGAGGATAAGTACTGATCCTTGTGGAACTACTCGGCAAATAGAAGCTGCGTCAGAGTCGTTTTTTAATTATTTCAGTACAATTAAGTGAATTGTTTTTTTTTACATATTAAAAGGCAGAAAAACATACTTTCTTTCAACTGCGTAAAAGTTTTTTGTTAAAAAGACATGCTTAAGGTAAATTGAATGAAGTGGAACATTTCCAGACAAGGGTGCTTACGGCTCTGAGCTGTCCGGACTGAATTTTGTCCTTAAAAGTGTTAGGCCTGTTTTCGGCATACCCTGTATAGCACAGACTACTACCTTTTCCCTTCAACTATTTTGATATATAAGTATTTGTGGTCAACAATGTTCGCAATCTGTTTATTGTAATTTAAAAGTTACAATAGAGAAAATATAATTATAGGCAATCCGTGTATATAATGATAAAAGAATAAAAAGAATAACAAGTGTGGATATTGTGTTTTTTACCATTTGTTTCGGTCGCGATAAAAAGCACCCCAGTCCTTTGTTTCCATTATTCCTCAACAAACATCAAATTTTATGTCCCCTTGGAAAAGCCGTTAGCGTTAGAATTAGACAGAGACCTCCAACGTAAACAACACGTACAATTCCCGCTCTGTTTTTTCATTTTTCCGAGAGATTAATATTTTTGGACACTCTAATGGCCCACGTCACTGACTATATATCACTTGTTTCAATCTAGAGCTCGTTTTATGTTTCGCCCCCACCCTCGCCGTAGTTCCAGCCCCATTCGGCACTTGGATATGTACTTTTTATGTACAAAAAGTATACGAAATATAATTCTAAAAAAACCTGACATGATTTATACCGATTTTTCTACAAAGTGTTTTGTTACAAGTGATTTTTATGACATATAAAACGTCAATCCAAAGTTCTTTATCGTTAAATTTCACAGAACTGGGCTCTCTGCGGAAGTTGAATTGATTCTCAACTTTCAGGACTGCTTTTACATTGTTTACATCAACCCAGTCGAAGATTATGGTTTTACTTGCAATCTTTATTTACTCGCAACACCGGCAATGTCATTATCTTGACTTAAAAATATGCGCGGTTCGGTGCTCCGAAGATCATAAAATTGGCATACCGCGGAAAACTTTCAGGTTTATTGTTTTCTTGGATAGACTAAAGCTTAATTTACAGTTTAATGTTTAATTTATGTAGCAGAAAAAATAAATCTGTGCGGGAATTTTTGCGATAACGTAAAACGTACTCGTTGCGTATACAGAGTATTTAGTAAATCGATGTCGACCCTGAACAGGGGTGCACTGGGGTCATTTGATATCTATATGACTAAGCATACCTATATGAAAAAAGCTACGGTTTTTTATATTGCCGATTTTGTACTTTTTAAAAAAATCTTCAATCTTCATCATATATGCAATTATTAAACATTAAGTTTAATTACTTCCACATCCAGTGGAAGTATAGCAACGACAAAAAAATTTGTATTGTTCAGATAGAATGTCACGAAACGTCGAGATTTTAAGTTTGAGCGAAAAATAAAATTTCTGTCTGTCGGTCTGTAACTTTTTTTGTGCGCACGTTTACTCTAGAACCGTTTGAGATATTGACTTGAAATGTGGTACACGTATGTACTTTAACGGGATCTAGAACTAGACTATATTTTCATCTTGTTCCGTCGAAGGGTTGGGGGGTAAATTCGGGTAAATTTGGGGAAAATAGGTAAATCAAGCAGGTAAGAGTCCATAAAATTGGTATTTAGTATATATAAGAGAAGTTGAGGTCTCAAAAAAATTTTGGCATTAGCCACCCCCACCCCATTATTAAAGGGAATGAAAAAAAATTGTGATTTAGTGTGTGTACTAGAACCAGAAACCTCAAAATGTTTTTTTCTTCATCCACCCCCACTACCATCCCCTATCACCACCCCCACTACCATCCCCTATCACCACCCCCACACCGTTACCGATGTGGGGTATCGTTTTATAGGTTTTTGGGGTAGAGGATTTCAAATATTATATTATTAAAGTTCCATAAACTATTATCTCCACATACAAAATTTTTTCGTTGTGAGTGACTTGAATAAAAATCTGAATGTGGAAGTAGTGATTCCTTGGGCAGCGGTTTTTTTGATATTTCGAAATAAATAAACTACCAAAGAAAATAATTCACCAGCTTCTGTGATTAGAAAAAAAAATACATTGATAAGAATAAAATTGTAATGGTAACTTAAAGTGTAAAATTTCAAAGGCAAAGTCAAATTGTTTTGAAAATTTTTCTATTGTATCCTACTTTTATTGGCATTATCATACATACCAACAAGTTTTTCTACTAAAAATAGACCAAAGAATATCAATCGGAAATAATTATTCATTTAATCGAAAATTAAATACGTGAGTTTTCAACAAGACTATCTTTTTAAACACTTTATTTAAAAATTTACAAAATCACTATTTTATATGTTTGAATTGAGCTCCATTACTTCTAATGTATTTTTGTGCTAGATTATTATTTCAACCGTAGGCGCAGTCGTTTTTAATCTCATTTCTGTTCGTAACTGTAGGGCAGCTTACTCCATTTTTAAAATCATTTGTTTAACTTGCAATGTTTGTATGTTTGTTTGTTTAGGTCAAATCTTGTAATAAAAATTTCGGCTATTTCTAACAACTAAGTTAGAACTTTGAAATTTGGCACACGTTTATAAGTCCGATGACAATGCAACATAATATAGCCATTATCGGTCTAAATCCAATATGACGGACGTCCCAAGATGGCGGATCGGCTTTTTAGTCACAACCCCCTTGATATGAGTATCAAATGAAAGGGTTTGACGAGTAAAATACGATAAACAATGTGACGTCATTCTAAATTCAATATGGCGGACGTCCCAAGCTAGCGGATCGCTTTTTTTTCTTCACAACCCCCTTGATATGGGTATCAAATGAAAAGGATTGACGAGTAAAATACGATAAACTATATGACGTCATTCTAAATACAATATGACGGACGTCCCAAGATGGCGGATCGCCTTTTTCTTCACAACCCCCTTAATATGGGTATCACATGAAAGGGTCTGATGAGTAAAATACGATAAACTCTGTGATGTGACGTCATTCTAAATTCTATATGGCGGACGCCCCAAGATGGCGGAGTATCTTTTTGTTCACAACCCCCTTGATATGGGTATCAATGAAAGGAGTAAAATACGATAAACTATGTAACGCCATTATAAATCCAATATGGCGGACGCCCTAGGATGGTAAATTATCTTTTTCTTCACGACTCCCTTGCCATTTGTATCAAATAAAAGGGTTTTGTCTGTATGTTTGTCTGTAAAATAAGTAGACTAAAAAGTAAAAAATAAAATTATATAAAAAAAATATTTTTATGAAAAAGCTTTTATTTGAGAAAACTACTAAAAAGTAAAAATATTTTTTTAAATTCATACACCTGGAAACTAAAAGCTTTGGGGACGGTCAGTTGAACAAAGTAACTATGCAATAGTGCTATATGACCGTCCGCAAAGCTTTTGGTTTCCAGGTGTATGAATTGAAAAAAAATATTTTTACTTTTTAGTACAGTTTTTTCAAAGAAAAAGCTTTTTCTTAATAATATTTTTTTTATATAATTTTATTGCTATCAGTTGAGCACTACTTTGAATTTCCTCATTGTAGACAAGTCCATTCATCCTATCCTATACGTTAAAGTCCAGTGGCGTTAACTCTGGTGACCACGTGGATAGGTTCACTATGCCTGCACCGATCGGGATATGTTTGATCTAAGAATTGGCAGACTTTTACTCGGTAGTAAGCTAAGCATCCACCATCACATAAATGAATTTTTTTTTCTAACAGAAACTTTTAAGTTATTTTTCTTTTGGAAATTTATTTATTTTGGATAAAGAAAAAATATTTCAGAATATTAAAAGTTAAGCTTAATGCCTAATAATTACATAAATGATAAGAAAATTGAGATTTAAAAAAAACAGTACAAAATTGCCATTAAAAAAAAGCCGTAGTATTTTTCATATACAGTATGTCCACAGTCAGAGTGGATAAAAGGGTAAACCTTTTATTATTTCTCATTTTACAAATTGGAATTTTGAAATACATTTTTATAATAAATTTTCCTAATAAAGTTTTTCAATGCTGTTAAAAATAAAAGTAGTTTGATATAATTACGAGTATAATTACATGTCTTATTTAATAATTTGTGTAAAAAGAAAACAATTTTTATTTTACCGAAGTTTTACCGCTTGATACCACTTAATACTTGACTAATATTTAAAAATTTGAATTAGGCAGATTCATGCATAAATTACATTTCTGACATATATTTTAATTCTAAACAATTTTGCTTACTGACAGTTTTTCATATCGTTAAAATTAAACGTCGTTTACTCTTACATAATTTTCAGATTTTTAAAATTATCTGAACACCCTGAACATGACATGTTAACTTACTACAGGGCAATCATATTTTTAACAAAAGCAAAACTTTTTATGAAGAATAAATCTTCCACGTATAATGAGAAATAAAATGTTTACCCAGTTATCCATTTTAACTATGGACATACTATAGGCGTGGTTGGTCATATGACCTCCTGTATCTCCCTATTCAGGGTCGGCATCGCTTTACCAAACACCCTGTATATGACGGGTCCCAATTTCTTAAAGGTACATGTGGCCACTAGTTGTTTCAACAATATCACCATGATAACCTATACCGTGTGTGTAGTGGCGGGCTAGGCATAGGGAGTAAAAATTAAAACATTGCGTGTGCCAGCTGGCTGAAATGAAATTACTGAGAGCTGGGATACTCCGCTGATGGACGAGTTTACTGCGCTGTGTTGTCATATCTCTCGCGCTACGTGAATGTACATGCCTAATGGGCATTTACACGCACGGTATTAATAAGCAAACACATGTTGATAACTAGCCGGACACCATTTTGAAAGATAACAGCTAAAATAAATCTTTCTGAAGTTTTCTGTGCCAGCTAAGCAGAATAAAATATGGACCTATATAAATTGAAAGAATTAAATAATTTAAAAAAAATAACAATAAAAAAATATATATATTCATATTGAACATAAAATAATAATAATAATAATAATAATAATAATAATAATAGGTTTGTTTCTACATGAAATCGTAAACTAGTCAGATCCAATGAGCTCTCTCTAACGTTGTCAGCTGACCAATCGCGAATTGTTTTCAAGCAATCGTGTTATGTCTGACTAGTCCGTGATTGCTGTAGAAACAGACCTAATATTAATAAAGGATATACAAGTATATAAGCTAAAATACAGTAAAATAACACATATTAATAAGCACTAATAAAAGGGCGAAGTTCGATGCCACAGTAGTACATCTGCTGAAAAATAAATTAGATTTCGTATAATATTAAATACATATAAACTTATTATAATAGTTGTTAGTTTGTGTTTTCTAAAACGTGGACGTTGTGTCAAAAGCTAGCTATATCTAACATTCCAAGTTCATTTAGACGTGGAAACTAATAAAATATTTTTTTTTTGTGTGATGATGGGAGTTTCCAAAAGAACATTAGTTTAAAGGGGATTCAAAAACGCTTCAAGGTGTTATAAAGGACAGGAGGGGATTAAAGATTACCCATTTTTGCGAATATATTTGCTAAATGACCTTTACATCTTATGAACAACAGTAAATTAAAATTGAGTAAAATAAGTAGCACTATTGGTAGAGCAAAATATAAAACTTAGATTTATGATAAGTGAATGATTGATAATTAACTCCAGTTAAGGAATTACCGAATACCAGCTTCTTTGAATTAAGTGAACATATCGTACAAAGCGATATCAAATCTATTTGAAAAATTCACATAAACTGAAACTAAGTTAATCTGTTTAGACATTTGTTCCACCAGTGCATAAACTCTACAGGATCAGTACTTCAAAAATATAGTATTTTTTTGCATAAATTATTCCCGCCAATTTTAATAACCATTAAGAGTGTAATTTTTTACAACCACATATTTTTTCTTTATCAATCAGTTTCACAAGTAAAAAGTTAAAAATTTTGTTTACACGCCTTCACCATCATCAAAAATAAAGTTGTCGTCAGCTTCTGTTAGAAATTTTTTAAAATCTTCCTTGCTTAAAACTTGACCTCTTTGAGTTGTATAATTCTGCTTTTCTCTCAAAGATAATAGATATTTGAAATTTTACTACACATTAACTTTAACTTCTTCTTCTTACTCATAGTCTTACCAAACATTTAGTGATCCATGCATTATTCTAGTTGGCCTCGTCTCATGACATCACGTCTTATATCGTGGTTACCTCCCAGGTAGCAAAGGCACGAGAAATGACTAGTTAGATGACGTAAATAAAACGTGAAAATGACTTCCTAATGTCTCAGATGAATGACGTCTTATGTTAGAGGTTAATTAAACGTCTTTTGCTAGAAGTTAATTTGACATCTTTTTATAGAATTATATTTGGTAATCCCCCCACAGGTTTTTAGTAATAGATACATATAAAACTACTAGTAGTTGAAGTTGTACATATATATTTAAAAAATATGTTATATTATATTTATACATGGTTGGATTGTTATGAAACAAAACGTTTTAAACACTGTCATAAAACATATTTAACACTGCGCAAAAAACATGGGTGTCTAATAAAATAACGATACAATAAAATAACTACTTACCTTTTTATGATATCTGAACACTCTGAACTACAAAATTTACAAGACATATAAAGTACAAACACCCAATTTCCACCATTTTAATCAAGATCAAGATGCACTGCGCGCGCATAAATATCACCTAATTATCGGTTGTGCCTTTACCGAGCGTGGCTTGTGAATGGCGGCCACGAAATTATAAATTGCTCTGATGTGTATGTTAAAAAATTCCTAAAAATAATGAAATATTTGATTGAAAATAGTATATGCAACAATTTCAATTTTGGCGCAATAACACGTTGTAAACCCTACGGGTCTTTGCAAATTTTTTGAATATTGTTAAAAAGTGAGGTGAGGTACGGTACCAGTTTCAGTGACTGGACTCGATCGGCGAAGTTAAGCACACCGGGGGGAGTCCATCACTTGGATTGGTGACCGTATCTCATCTCGCCGTTCTGGTTAAGTGGTAGAGTAGCATTATCTAAACTTCGTCAGGACATTAATATAAATAAGGCATTAAAAAAAAAAAAGAAAAAAAACATTATCCTCAAATAATAACGCAAATATCCCTCACGGCACGGTCTATTCTTTTAAACTTTATACTGTGCTTATGATAACAAAATGCCATTTTCGAATTTTAAAGTTTGTAGTCCGATAAAATTTAAATAAATTTAACACCGATGAAAGACGACAATATGACGTAACATGTGGCGCGTCATTTTAATGTCATTTATGAGACGTCATTATGTCGTCGATTTTTAGTCCACTGACGTCTGTTGACCAGTAATCACTAGATTTTGACGTCATTATAACGTACCCTTGCTACCTGGGCTATAAGACGCACGGCATCAAAGTTCTTTCCCATCATATTGTTATCTGACTCTTCTAGTTCAACGTTTTGAAGAGAGTCCTCTGCCCCTCTTACCATCTGGTTCTTCCTAAAATTACAATACATAACATAACAAATTAGACAATTATAATATGCATTAATATTCTGTAATTAATAAAACTGACAATATTTATCATATTGTTTTCAGTTAAATTTCCTCTTCGTACCCCAGTCATGTATTGTCAAACTTAAATCGCTAAAATTCATTGATAATTTAGGAGGATATGTAGAAAAATTATCCTCCGTAGCGGAATTAATAAAGGAGAGGTGGGGAGTTGCTTTTTTAATAAGAAACTATCTATTCATGAATAATTTATATGGTGTCACTTCGTGGTGTTTGGAGTATAGCATTAATGGCGCCAACAAAATGGCCACCATTTAGATTTATAAAATCAACATTACTTATCTCAGTTATTTTTTAGCTGATTTTCTTTTGTGATAGCTCATGTTAAATATAATTCAAATGTCTATAGAAAAGGTAATTTCAGTATTTTCTCTTAAGTGAACACTAACTATTTAAAATATTTAGGTAAATATGGTTTTCTAACGCAATAGCTGTACCTTTTCTTATGTTATTAGGAAATATAACCAATATATATTGCTAAAATGATGATTCGTGAATCATGACAGCAGTAATGTTAGAAATACATTTCGACTTTTACTTATGAAAGTACATCTTCAGTGATCTTTACTTCAGGAACTTTGTACACTGAATAAATGCAATTTTTCATGATGTAAATATTTTCAATAAATATTACATTACCTACAAAAAAATAATTTTATTTTGTTTAAAGGTAAAATGATATTACAAATCTAAATAATTCGAAAATGCCAGTAGTGTTAAATAGGCATCTATCTAAATGATGTGCTTGGTGATATCGTTTGTTATCAATCATATTGTTATCTGACTCTTCTAGTACAATATATGAATTGTTTTCCCACAGTTTGTCTGTCTCCACACTATACATATCAGTACACGGTAGGCTGCTTGGAGAATATTTACATGGCTGATTACATTTATTTTTTATGTAGGGGCATCTGATCAACTTGAGAATGAAGTCTGGAGAGCACGGCATTTCGCAGAGAACAGGAGTCATCTTCCCATTTTTCATCCATGTTCAACAGGGGATGGAATTATTGGCTGAGACAACCTTGGTTTCAGATCATTACTTGGTAGATAACTCTTTTCATTGCAGGTATAAAAGAACTTTTCCCAGCTTGTCTGTTTCTCAGAAAACATGAACCAACCTAACTTTTGAAGTTTCGTTATGTTCGATTTAGACTGGTAGATTTGGCACATGAAAGTTTATAGTATTGTCATTACTTGATCAGAAATTGTGTTTTCGGTTCTTATTGAAGAAAAAGCGTATCTTCTGTAGCTGCACTAAATGCTTTCCAATATGAAGGTTTACCTTTGCCTAATAATGTACCTGTGCAATCGAACCCAGAAGATGAAGCATGAAAAGCTGGCAGTGAAGAAGTCTTTAATGTGTCTAATGAAGCGTACAAATCTGCAACTGGTATAACTACTTCGGAATTGGGTACAAAGTACGATGTGGTGAGAAGTTTCGGGTATCCTTTTATGCTAAGAACCACAATATGTGTGTCTTGTGCAAATATATGTAGTTTGGTTGTTTCTCTATCTGCGGCATAAACAGCAGAGACAATTATTTTAGTGTCTACCTTTTCTTCCTTGCTTCGAAGATGATCGAAAGAACCATGTGATGATTCAATTTCCGAACGCCATGCGACTATAAAGCCTTTCTTCGTTAATTGAGCATGATGTAGAACTTTTTCTACCAAGTATACAGTTACTTCATTCTCGGTACATGGTACATATATGGGATAGCAGTTTTTACATTGTTACGTTAATTATGTTTGTGCTCTTATACCGAGTAGGAACACAATTTTTGCTCTCTTTTGCCTTGTCGTTTACTTTATGGAGCCTTCTTTGTATGTGTCGAACACAAGGTGAACTTAACTGTAGTTCCAGTTCCAGTTATTTTTCTACTTTCTACTTTCTTTGTGAATTCTTCTGCTAAATCTTTGCATGTATTAATGGCTTTACATTTGCCTGATTCTGTTTTTTTTAGGCAGTTTTAAGAACCGAGGAAATATCTGCCGACACTCAACAGGTCACTAATGTTCTAGATAAATTACTTATATTAAAGTTTATCAGCACTTACCTTTTAAAATGTTTCTTAACACCTTTCAAAGTATTAAAAAATGGACGACTTTCTCCACAAATTCACAAAATTGCAGCAATTCTTCCAAGATCATTCTCAAATACTTATGAAAAATTATGCAATGCTCAATATTCTAAAATTCGTAACTTCTGGAACTTCCGTAATGTTCTTAAAAGCCACAGCAGCCAAAATAGAGGTCCATTCTACTAACTATCAGATTCTTCATTTCTTATATTTTTTCGTTACCTAGTCTTTCCAATACCTTCTATTTGTAGTAGCGTCGCGCAATTATACGATACTCTGTAATTAACATTAACTATATTATATTATTCAAATTTAGAAGTAAATTGTCAAATAAAGAATAATAAAATAATAAATAATTAAATATTAATAATTTAACTGAAAAGTTCAATAGTGGTATCCAAATGATCTGTTATTAAAAACGAAGCGTTACTGTTTACTTTAGAGTAAATACATTAGGAGCATATTTTATAGAAATTTTAATTATCTTTAAAATGAGCCCTCGCAAAAGAAAATCGGAGGACAATAAATAACTGAGATAATGTCATTTTTTCAAATCTCATTGGCCGCCATCTTGATGGCGTTATAAATGCTACCCGCCACACACTCCAAAGTGACACCATGAAAATGACTTTTGATTCAAATATCACCCATACATCCTCCCTTCACTAACTTCGTCACGTAACTACATATGCTCCTCTGCTATGAAGAATACCTTTACACAATCCAAATTTCATAAAAATAAACGACTGGATAAACATTGCTGATAATTCTTCTGCTTCTAATGTTTTATTTTAACAAAGAACAAATGACCATTTTCTATTTTGCATTTCTTCAGAGCTTCATACCTATTTTTTTTTTAGTATTTTAATCAACGTCTTAAATAATACGGTGTAAATTTTCTCTGTAAGAACCTCATCTCGTTTTACACATCAGAAACGACACAATATACTTACGTCTCCCACGAAATTAAAAGCCACCCTAGGTGTACACATATAAATTTTCTCGGCCGAGAATATTAATATTAGTTTTTTATTGAATTCTTATAGTACCCTTAGTAATTTATATTCATTATCCCTAATTTCGTAACCGAGGTTAGATATTGAAAATTCATTTAGTAGGGCTTTTATTTATCGGAAATTGTCACCCGCGGTGAGATTTTAATGCGTTCTTTTTAACAGCAAAATCGATTTTTATTTTCTCTCACAACCCCGCAATTAACCGACAGGGTGTGTTTTGGGAAATAAATCGACGCTATAAATTACTTACATAATGAATCCGGGTCAAAATACATAGTTATTTATGTTAGAAAAACTACTTTAGAGAGTGCAATGCGCCAAATGACGCCAAGGGAAGCACTTTCCCAATAAGCAAATTACTTCCACATCCAGTGGAAGTATAGTAACGACAAAAAAATTTCTTAAATTTTTTATTGTTCAAATAGTCCTAAAATGTCATGAAACGTCGAGATTTTAAGTTTGAGCGAAAAAAAATTTCTGTCTGTCTGTCTGTCTGCCTGTAACTTTTTTTTGTGCGCACGTTTACTCTGAAACCGTGTAAGATATTGACTTGAAATTTGGTACACATATGTATTTTAACAAGATCTAGAACTAGATTATATTTTCATCTTGTTCGGTCGAAGAGTTGGGGGGTAAATTGGGGTAAATTTGGGGTAAATGGGTAAATCAAACAGGTAAGAGTCCATACAATTGGTATTTAGTATGTACAAGAGAAGCTAAGGTCTCAAAAAAATTTTTGGCATTAGCCACCCCCATTACCAACCCCCACCCCCTTATTAAAGGGGATGAAAAAAAATTGTGATTTAGTGTATGTACAAGAACCAGAAACCTCAAAATATTTTTTTACTTCATCCACTACCATCTACTACCCCCATTTTGACCACTTCAAAAAGCGAAAATCGAAATTTCGTCATACTCATGTCTAATAGATTTCAACAAAAAATATTTCTGGCAAATTTCACGTATCTAGATATCACCGTTTCCGAAAAAGCCTAAAATTTCAACCCCGTTTTTCCCCTCTCGGGGGTCGAATTTCGAAAAATCTGTTCTTAGTGGATGCCTACGCTATTCGAGGAACTTCTATGCAAAATTTGAAGTTTCTAGACCCAGCGCTTTGAGCTGTGCGTTGATAGATCAGTCAGTCAGTCAGTCAGTCAGGGTATTCTTTTATATATGTAGATTTCATTATTAGACATATGATTTTTGCAGGCAACTACGTTACAGTTCAAGAAAAATTACTTTGAAAGTGATTTTTTATTTTTAAATAAATTTAATAAAATAGAAAAACAACTATCATAGATTTGAAATGGATATCAATGAATTCAGAAAAAAATCTATAATTTATTGAATACTAGGAGTCATCTTCCCATTTAAAAAAAAAATTTTCGATAAAAAAGTGATTTGTTCAATGTTGGAGTCTTCGTAAGTTATTAATGAAATTAAACGAAAAATTACATTTTTCCCTTGGACTTTGCCTGCCGTGGAACAGATTTTGGTACCGCAAAGCACTCTAGATGAATGTCTTAAAATGCTTAGAAAAACTGAACATCGACTCAAAAATTCGCGAAAATCTCATGGTGTACTCAAAATGCTGTTTTGAATCCAAATATGCAAAAATATACAGTGTTCCATTTACAAATCGAAAGTTGCGGTCATTTCCGGAAAAACCGGAAATGGTCTCATACCGTTTTTTATGTTCAAAAATCCATTTTTACAGGTAGTTTATGTGCAACAAATTTCAAATGGATAAGTTAAAAAATAAAGGGGGGGAGCCACTAGCCTGTGGCACCCGGTATATGTAACTTATTGTGACGTGCTTACACCCTTTTTGTAAATACCCTGTATCGTGGGTTCGGAAATTATAACAACAGGGTAACACTAAACACTAATTTATTAACTACTAATTACCACCAATTATTTACTTGACTAATAATACACTATGTACTACAATTCAGTTATTCAGTCACTTTATCACTGTGTTTACTCTCTGACCATTTCAACTGACAATTAGTACTGCACTAACTTCTTCCTTTTGGTTTACTCCATGTCTTATATACCTAAAGATGACAGATCTAGAAGCTTCTCTGATGACGTCACCATACTCTAGACAGTTCCAGAACAGATATGTCATCACTCTAGACTTTCTAGTAAGTTCTTTCCACATTCAGACATCCGAACTACTGATTTCTGTGCCTACTTTTCAGTGCAACCAACATAACCTTAAATCTTAAGGGGTTGCAGCATATTACACTGCCCCCTCCTTAAGCCTGAACGTCCCGGTCAGGCAATTCAGTTTCTTTCACATACTTCGCCAGTCTATCCAAGTGTACGATCTTCATCTTGGACTTTTTACTTCGTTGAATCCGATAGACGACATCATTAATTCGGGTAATGACTGAATACGGTCCTTCCCAAGGTGGTTGAAGCTTCGGGGACTTCCATTCTTTCCGCTGTGGGTTGTACAGCCATACCCGATCTCCCACCTTGAATCCTCCTGTACTGGCATTCCGATCATAATGAGCCTTCATTCGGTTACCAGTTTTGGTAATCTGTTCTCGGTCATTCTTTGGCTGTTTTCGACTTTCATTCACATAGTTGCTCTCAGATAGTGGTTCCTTATTGGCAGCACAACTCTTGCATTTGCGACACCAAGCCTCCACATCCTGGCGACTATTGACCCAATAGAATCGTTCTCGTACTTTACTCAACGTCTTGTTTACTCCAAGGTGTCCGCCGGATGTTTCATTGTGCGCTTTCTGGAGTACTTCTGGTACACGACACCTGGGAATCACTAAACGCATGGCAACCTGCTTCCCATCCGGGCTTTCCCATGCTCTCTTCAACAGCCCATCTACAACCGTAAGTGAATCCCATTGTGACCATAAAGCCTTCAGTCCCACTCCTTTGTCTGAAACATCCTTCAACTCTGGGCGTGTTCCTCTTTCTACTGCTTTCAACATAGGTCCAATTTCTGTATCGTCCAGTTGCTCTTGTCTTAAAGCTTCCTTTGTCCAATTCTCTGGAATCTCTTTCGTTTCGCTTACACAGCCTTGTAATGGTAAACTACTTGGGATTCTTCGAAGCTGGCAAACCTTTATTTCCCTGGGGGCATCGCTTTCACCAGCCAGCACTTCTCCAATGGCATGTACAACCTCAGGGTTCCACTGTTGACAATCTCGTCTTACATGCCCTAATTTTCCACAGCTATAACATCGAATACCCACACTTGGCTCCCCACTGCTTGGTTGCTTGCTTTACTTCCCTGAACAACTCTCCAGCAATTGCTTTACCATTCTGTGCAAGTCTCTCAGTAAAGTCTCCAGATTCTTTTTGTCCCAATACGAGTCTTCGGCAACTGCGGCATTTACCTTCTCCGGGCTTTGTTATCGACAATCTCTCTTAATATGCCCTAACTTGCCGCACTGATAGCACTGGATACCTCCACCCTGACTTGGCTTTCCACCGTTTCTTTGTTTAACCTGTTCTCCCAGAGAATCCAGTTTAGCCAACAGTTTACTGAACATTTCATTCATGTCCATAGGGTCACCGTCCTTTTTGTCTGAATGTGCCTCTTCGACTGTCACCGCACGCACTCTTGACCGTGAAGTGTCCTTATAGGCAGCCTCTATTTCAAGGGCACGCACCAGAGCTTCGCTGCTACTTTGGTGTCGTGTTAACCTGAGAGCTCGCTTGACTTCTTCATCCCTTATGCCATCCAGAAAGGCCTCCATTGTTAACTGTTCTTGAAATTTTCTTGGGGCACTCGGATATGCCAGGTGTGCCAGTCTCTCTACCGCAGCTTCAAATTCTTGTAAGCCTTCCCCAGCCTTTTGTGTACGTGATTTCAGCTGAGCCTGGTATACTTGGGCGAGATGTTGGTCGCCATATCTCAAGTCCAAGGCAGCTTCTAAAACTTTGAAGTCTCTCTGTTTCTCCACTGGGATGGTCTGAAGTAATTCTGAGGCTTGGCCTCTTAGCGCTAGAACTAAGGCCATAGCCTTTTCCTCGTTATCCCAGTTGTTTGCACACGCTGCTGCCTCGAACTGCCTCTTGTATGTCGTTCAGGAACTTTGGCCGTCAAAAGAAGGAGGTTTTAGTCGCTGACCTGATGATACCACCTGCTGGCTTCCTCTATCTCTTAACTGTCGTTTAAGCCGGTCTATTTCTCCTTTGACTTCTTCTTCAAACTTGTTTACTTTCTCTTTAACTTGACTGACTTCTGTCTCGACTTCACCTACTTTTTCTTCTACCTTGTTTATCTCTTCTTTGACTTCACTCTTTAATTCTTCGTTGGCAGAAATGATAGCGTCCTGCTGTATTTTCATTAGTTCATTCAGAATTTTCCTTAATTCTTCTTGGCGTCTTTCTTGTTCCTCTTTCTCCACTTGACGTCGTCTTTCTTGTTCCTCTTTCTCCTCTTGACGTCGTCTTTCTTGCTCTTCTTTCTCCTCTTGTTGTCGTATTTTCAGGTCCTCCATCATTTTCTTCAATTCATCTTTTTCTTCTTGACGTCTTTTTTCTTGCTCTTCCTTTTCTTCTTGGCGTCTTCTTTCTTCATCCTGACGTCGTTTTTCTCGCTCTTCCTTTTCTTCTTGGCGTCTTATTTCCTGGTATTCCATAATTTTCTTTAATTCGTCTCGCTCTTTTTGACGTTTTCTCTCCTGTTCTTCTTTGTCTTCCTGCCGTTGCTGCGCCATCATTTTTTGGAATTGTTCGAATAAGTCCTGTATTTGTTTATCAGATGCCATACTTCCTGTTGTTACGGGCATACGACGAAATTAAAATAAAATAAATTTAACTGTCACGTCAATATCGGTAATGGAACTTTCCAGACAAATCTCGAAATAGCACGAAAAAGTCTTATTCAGAGTCTTTTGTCACTATCCAGTTTAGAGAATTTACTAATCTCCACTAATGTCCAAATAGAAAAGTTCTAGTAATTTTCACGCACTAGCACAAATGAGTCTTTTTCAGTGTCTCTGTCACTTTCCCGAAAACGCACTTTTTCACAGTTTTGAGTCCAAAAATAGTCCTTAAACAATGTCCCGTAAGTTAATCCTCCGTGTCACCACTAATTCCCGAGAAAAACACTGTAGAAACCTCTTCTTGAACAGTCCAGAAATCTTCTGTTATAATTCCGCTTCTGACACCAATTGTGACGTGCTTACACCCTTTTTGTAAACACCCTGTATCGTGGGTTCGGAAATTATAACAACAGGGTAACACTAAACACTAATTTATAAACTACTAATTACAACCAATTATTTACTTGACTAATAATACACTGTGTACTACAATTCAGTTATTCAGTCACTTTATCACTGTGTTTACTCTCTGACCATTTCAACTGACAATTAGTACTGCACTAACTTCTTCCTTTTGGTTTACTCCATGCCTTATATACCTAAAGATGACAGATCTAGAAGCTTCTCTGATAACGTCACCATACTCTAGACAGTTCCAGAACAGATATGTCATCACTCTAGACTTTCTAGTAAGTTCTTTCCACATTCAGACATCCGAACTACTGAATTCTGTGCCTACTTTTCAGTGCAATTAACATAACCTTAAATCTTGAGGGGTTGCAGCATATTACATTATCAAACAATTGTCAATAAAATTATTCTTATTATTATTACGATTTGAGTTATCAAATAGGGTTGTTTTTCATATTATAAATAATAACATTATTGCTCGACGTTAGCAGTATACGCAAAATTGTTTACTTCAAAAAACTATGATTTCAATGATTTTGCAGATAACTTTACCACCATATTTCTAAGGATAAATGTCTCAACATAAGTTAACCCAATATTAAATATGTCTATCGACATTGTATTAATCAGTATCAACATTTACCCACAGTACATGAGAATTACAATAATGGGAACCGGTCGACAATACGTATCCATATATGAGAAATTCATAAAGCTCCTTAGATGACATTCTGCAGATTGTTTGCAAAAGCTGGAACACATTCGCTAATAGTCAATTATGCTGCTATAAGATTCTCCGACTTCTTTGAATAATTGCATAAAAAATATCTTGGAGTGTATTCACAAATGGAGCGTTCAGAATTATATTATCGTCTAATTCCTTTAATTTATGTCTTGTGTCTTCCACAAAATGTTGTTATGAATGCTCCCCAGAAGAGGTAATGTGTATTAAGAATAATGTATCTTAGGAGTTCAGTATGAATATTGGCAGAACAGGGGTAAATTCAAAACGTAAAATTTTTTTTCATTTTTTCATCGTAGAATGTAAACAACAATAGGTATTCTTCAATTCAACGCAGTTTTAAGTGCAAACATTGGCGTAATAATGATGGAAATGACCCTAAATGAACCAGTTTGGTTTCCACTTACACAACCGGAAAATCATGTAATATACGACAGAGTTAAAAAAACTTGTTACTAATTTCAGCATCAGAATTAATTAGTGAAAATAGTAGTCGGATAGTAATTTGAATTTTATAGTTATGAGTCGACATCGAATCAGTGGTAATTTGACATACTACTTTAGTGAGGAAAATTTACCAACGTTGGTTTGACGCCAGAAGATGTAAACATGGCGTACTTTTAAGTCCGACATTGACTAATAGTGGAGTCAAATTAGAACTAAAAAATTCTCAATGTAAATTATCTGGTCAGGCAATTTTTTTTTGTTTTAACATATTCAGGGGATCAACTTAAGTTCACTGTTCAGTTTTGCAGTTTCTGCGAGGTCGGCGTATTGTTTATTTAAATAATTTAATTTCACTTCCACGTCCAGTGGAAGTATAGTAACGACAAAAAAATTTTAAAAAATTTTTATTGTCCAAATAGGCTTAAAATGTCATGAAACGTCGAGATTTTAAGTTTGAGCAAAAACAAAATTTCTGTCTGTCTGTCGGTCTGTCTGTAACTTTTTTTGTGCGCACGTTTACTCTGGAACCGTTTAAGATATTGACTTGAAGTTTGGTGCACATATGTAAGAGATAATTTTTTTTTCAAATTTAAACCTTTTTTATCGCAGTTGTTTATAATTTTAGAAATTGTAGTTATAAACAAATTCAAATATTCTCCGTTTTTTTTTATGAAATCAAAAACGGCAAACGAGCAATGAAAGTAGATTAAAAATACTAACTTAAAAAAAATAAATAAATAATGCTCTACTTGCATTTGAATCTGAGATACGTTAGTTTTTACGTTTAGGTCACTTCTAACTAAACAAATCGATATTTCTTATTGAAATTTGGACTGATAATTCTATTATTTTATCTCTGCTACTTGAAAATAATGCAAAGCTACAATTATTAAAAGATGCTATACCGGGTGTAAACGAATAGTGGGCCACCCCTGTAACTTCCTTGTTTTTGAAGATATCGGGATGAAATTTTGTACGGTGAAATTAGGTAAGATTTCCAACTTTTTGAGACCTATCCGCCATATTTATGACTTCCGGTTTCACCGGAAATGGCCCCAATAGTCTTTTCTAAATGGACCACCCTGTATGTTTTTACATTTTTGAAATAAAGATCACATTTTGGATTCATTTATACTGTTTTGAACAATTTATACACTGTTGCACGAAAAATAATTCGAATTTTAGTTATCAATCTAGATGGCTGCGAATATGTTAAAATTAATTTTGTTCCAATGTAATTCATATAAAAAATACGAAAACGTCAATATGTCCAATAACACATCATACAGGGTGCTGTAAAGTCATTAAAATCACATTTTTCAAAATGACTCATTTGTTTTAAATATCATGATATGGGCCACCTGGATATTTAGAAAGCTCTATTTAGTAGGGGTTAAACGGTACCAAAAGTTCCGTAATGTGTAATCGTTACCGGCAGGAATGACAATTTTTCTTAAGAAATTTATGATTTATATCTAACTTCAATTAAATTTTTATCAGCCCTGTATATTTGTGTTAATATTTTATGATATGCAACAAGAATGAGCCAGAGGCCCATTCTGTCTCCTGCGGAGGGTGGCATTCATAAAATATTAACACAAATATACAGGGTTGATCAAAATTTAAATGAAGTTAAATATAAAGTATAAATCTCTTAAGAAAAATTGTCATTCCTGCCGGTAACGATTACACATTACGGAACTTTTGGTACCGTTTAACCCTACTAAACAGAGCTTTCTGAATATCTGGGTGGCCCATATCATAATGTTTAAAACAAATGAGTCATTTTGAAAAAGGTGATTTTAATGAGTTTACAGCACTCTGTATGATGTATTATTGGACATATTGACGTTTTCGTATTTTTTATATGAATTACATTGGAACAAAATTAATTTTAACATATTCGCAGCCATCTAGATTGATAACTAAAATTCGAACTATTTTTCGTGCAACACTGTATAAATTATTCAAAATAGTATAAATTTATCCAAAATGGGATCTTTGTTTCAAAAATGTAAAAACATACAGGGTGGTCCATTTAGAAAAGACTATTGGGGCCATTTCCGGTGAAACCGGAAGTGATATAGGTCTCAAAAAGTTGGAAATCTTACCTAATTTCACCATACAAAATTTTATCCCTATATCTTTAAAAACAAGGAAGTTACAGGGGTGGCCTACTATTCGTTTACACCCGGTATAGAGATCCGAAAGTGGCGATTTTGTTAGAGATCCGAAAATCACCAAATACGTCTAAATATTATATTATGTTTTTACAAACCGGACTTTAATCGCTAGATAGCCCAGTGGGTAAGACGACTAGCATTTCTTATTCATGTTGCGGATGTGTTAGGTTCAAATCCTGCTCGCGAAATAGTTTTTTGTTATTGTATCAGTAATATTAAGAGTTTTACAAAGCTGTATACATGAACATTGGTAGTTGTTCAAGTTCATTTTCGTGACAAAAAGTTATAAAAAAATTAAAATTGTGCATTATGTTCTCAAAGCCGCTTTATTCGATGTTTTTTTAACAATTGTAGCTTTGGATTATCTTCAAATAGCAGAAGCAAAATAATAAGCATTGGAGAATAACCAGCTAAAATTTCAAGAAGAATTATAGATTTGTTTATTTATAAGTGACCTAAACGTAAAAATTAACGTATATCAGCTCCAAATGAAAGTAGAGCATTATTTTTTTTTTCAAAAATTGGCTTTTTTAATCTACCTTCATTACTCGTTTACCGTTTTTGATTTCATAAAAAAACCAGAGAGTTACTTGAATTTGTTTGTAACTAAAATTTCGAAAATTATAAACAACTGCAATAAAACTGGTTTAAATTTTGAAAAAAAAATGTCTTAAAGTACTTATAGAATACTACAATTTGAGTCATCGTACACATTTCTTGGTCTTGATAGTAAGATTTCACAAGGGTGCAAATTTTAGCAATAATTGTATATATGAGCCGATTTAGTAATCATATTGATTTGAAATTTTAAGTGGTGATTGTATGTACTTTATAAGAGCTATGTTTGTCCAAAATTTTATTGAATATTATCCATTATTTTTGAAAAAACAGTTATTTGTTTAAAAACGCAATGCTTTGTTCAATTTTTTTTAAATAATAATAAAAATTGGAATGAATTATGGTTTATGTGCTTTTATTGTTCAGCTCAAAATGTGAGACGATAAAATTATGATGTTCGATTTTTCAACGATTCCATTAAAATGTTCTTTTTTCTGAGATAATCTGTCAAAAATTGATTGTTTGGCAACACCTTTCTAACTTGAGATTCAAATTTACTCATTGGCTTAAGTTCAGTTTTCCATCTCTCGAACAAGACATCGAGTGAAGATCCACATAATACCATTTTGCTATACCGACCAAATCAAAAATTCATATTTTCAAAATTTAATTAACTTAAGCTTGAGCATAAAACTATTTGTATATACAGATACGCAGTAGGAGCGAATCATAGAAATGACAAAGTTAGCTCTGATTTGATCAGATAACTTTATTAGGACATTGTATTTTAATATTTGAAAAAATGAAATTTTGGGTGGCCATTTTCAATATTTAGAATGTAAAACGATGCTTAATTGTTTTTTGAAAATGTCAAAACGTGGCTTGAGAGAGGAATAAAAAATTATGATCCTAGCGTTTTTTTCATATCTCAATTAGTTCAAAAGATTTAGGCTCTAAAACGATAAATCAAACACCCTGTATATCATTTTTCAAAAATATCCTCTAACTGTTTCAACTGTTCCTGGGTCAGGCCCCCCGCATCACATCATGGACCCAGGTACCAAATTCATTGGCGGGTCCCCGTGCCTAATAATGGATGAGCGGGAAATTTGTTTTTGTCAAAATCTCTGGCGGGCCCCTCGGTATACGGCCCCCTCGGTGTACGGGCCCCCGCGCTTAATAATTGATGAGCGGGGGGGGAGAAATTTGAAAAAAAATTTTTTACCAAAATCTCTGGCGGACCCCCGTTACGGATGAAGTAAAAAAATATTTTGAGGTTTCTGGTTCCTGTACATACACTAAATCACAATTTTTTTTCATCCACTTTAATAAGGAGGTGGGGGTGGTAATGGGGGTGACTAATGCCAAAAATTTTTTTGAGATCTTAGCTTCTCTTGTATATAATAAATACCAATTTCATGGACTCTTACCTGCTTGATTTACACATTTACCCTAAATTTACTACAAATTAACCCCCAACCCTTCGACGGAACAAGATCAAAATATAATTTTTCCGCTCAAACTTAAAATCTCGACGTTTCATGACGTTTTAAGCCTATTTGGACAATAAAAATTTTAAAAAATTTTTTTGTCGTTACTATACTTCCACTGGACGTGGAAGTAAAATTATTAAAGTCGACGCGCTTAAAAACGCTCGGGATAACCATGTAGTCGAGTTGTGACGTGACGTCAGATGGCTGAACCGCCCAGTGAACACGGCTGTGAATGCAAATGGCTAACTCGTTCTGTAGAGCAGCGATTTCGTAAGTCTATCGTGTCGTTTTTTTTTTGCGTAGAACCAGGTCACACATGTTAGGTTCCTTTGAGTATGTCACCGGACATTTTTTTGTGGTCTCGAACTTTTTAAATCAATAAAAAGTGAAAAAAATGTATTTTTAAAGAAAATTGTTTTTTTTTTGTTTCCTTTAAAACTATTAAAGGTATCGAAATTTGTTTTGTGTCAAATTAAAGCACACACTGTAGCCCTTTTACCAATAAAAACGGTTTGGACACAATTCGCACTTTCATTTCTCTAAAAATCAGATAAACTAAAAATATATATTTTATGTATTGAAATCTTCACCAATAGATAAACTTTTTTATTTTTGAAAATATTTACATGCATGCAGCGAAGAAAATAAAGCCGAATAATCACAAAAGTTTTTGAAACAATATATTTTTTCCTAAAATGTACCGTTTGGCAACAGCGATTTTTTTTATCAGCGCTAAATGCGACATTGGGACGCAATTAATACAACTCGCATGCAGGGTTGGTCAGAAGAGTCGCGTAGAAATGGCGGTTGTCGAAAATCATTAAGTATTCATTGTTCGGATAAAAATTGTGATAATCGAAAATGTACTTGTTTTAAGGAAGGCCTAAAATGTTGCATCGAGTGCAAATGTCGTTCCTGTAACAACATTATTAAAGGTTTCGACGCAAATATGAACGAATTAGAATGCTATTAATGTAGGGCCTACATAAACTACATACTACATATTTAACTATCCAAATAGAAAATTTATTTCAACAATAAAACTCATTTTATGCGTACTTTTTACTTTAATTCATTTAAAAATGTCTAATAAACTTACTAATTAGGTGGGTAGTTAGTAACACTGATTGATATTTATAGATTAGGTATTTATATCTACCTACCTGTCTTTTTATTATTAAAAGGAGACTATTTTATATTTATTGTACAATTTCTTAATATTAACAATATATGATCAATACTACTGTACAATATATGAAATATTGAACAATAATATATTGATCCTAGATGCTTTTGATCACTACTGGTTTTGTATCTATTGATATAAGTTAAACTACTACATACACCCCGACCGGGACCGTCAGATCGTTGCAGTCGGCAGGCTTGCTACAGCCGAGCGCGCAAAAATATGACTTTGGCCCGTTAAAAAAAATCACTGACTCAATACTATGAACGGGACATGAAAAATTTTTATCCTAAAAACTTTTTCAACTATTGTCTTCAATTTGTACGCAGCATGTATATACAAATTTTCATAAATAAATTTTTTTCTCGATTGTCTAAAATTACGCTACTGAAAATAACAAGTTTGAATTTCCTATTATTTTTCCAACTTAAAAAAAAATTAATCGGGTTCACGTGGGACGTTGTTCGAAGCGCTATTGTGTCTACTTTAATCTAAAAAAAAAATAGCTTGATAGCACAAATATTTTCAGAGATATAGCGGTGGAGACGTTAAAAAACATATTTATTTTTTTTTTAGTTTTTCCGAAATAAAAAAGTTCTCGACCACCAAAAAATGTCGTAAAAAATGATTTCGTGTACACGATTATCTTATTAAAGAATCCCACTAAGTCTGGTTTGGTTCTATGCCGGTTTTTTTTCTCGAAAACTAAGCGACTTTACTTCCACGCCAAGTGACGTCACTCTACGGACTGTTGGCCGGCCGAGCGTGTTTCTACTCAAATGCGAATGGCTATTGATTCAATTGAGCTGATTTTTTTTCTGGGGCTATTGGTTTGTTATACTTTAAAATGAGGAAGAAAAAGTAGGAAACTGCCATATCACTAAATGACCCTATTAAGAAAATGCCAGAACTGACATTTAGACAATATACGTTTCTTTTCTATGTACTGTTTATAAATCGTTAAGTACTCCTAAGAAATATCTCTCTATATTTTAAAGTTTTAAATAATTATAAGTATAAACACAGTATTCAATAATTCTCATTAATATACAATAGGTGCTACTGACTGAATTTTTAGGTCTATGGTGAAGTGTCGTTGCCCTTAAACGCAATAAATTTTTCAAGACTAAATAAACAAAAGCCAAAGCCGATATTTTACATAAAATTATCCTTTTATTGTTCCGTCCAGTTAGGGGGTTGACCGTTTCCGTAATGGATTGAGTGGGAGACGATCGCGACTAACCCAGTAATGTTGTTTTGGAATTTATATGCGACCACACTCTGTAATCTCTTCAGCCAAGATGGTGAATATAAATTATGGTTTATAAATATTGAGGAAGGCATTTTCGATATCCCGATAGCCCTCTCAATAGTTTGAGACCGCGTAGACGCTCCGTCAATATTATATTCCAAACGTGCCGAAGAATATCTCAAACATTTTGTCCGAAATTTCATAAACCGCTTATCTTGTATCAATATTTGTAATTTAAAAGATGTATTGGCTCGCCCCGTGATGAAAGAAGACGATTTTTTATCGCCAGTCAATATTTACCCCAGTCTAGCTTATTATAATCTTGACATTATAATTTTCTGTTTGCATAATTATAAATTTAAATGTATCCACACGACAGCTTTGGGACAGCCGATATGATGATATGATGCTTTAATCTACAGACATATAATCAATGAATATGTTTTGTATATAACTTCAATATTTGACTATATCTATGTTTTTAGATAATGCTTAATTATACTTGCTTATTATTCACGGGTCACCAGACGTTTTCTGATTCAGGAAAATCATTTTAGTTGGTCTCCGTTTGCTGTATAACACGTCGCCATTTCTCACGGTTGCCTATTAGGGGCACGATGTTATTAAAAGTTTTTCCCATCGGCTCTTTGATAACACCAGCTTAACATTTTGAAGGACGTTCCCTTCGTCCCTTGTCATCTGATTTTATCTGAACTATCAACCGTTCTATATTGTTCTCTCTCTGGTTGATGTGAGCAAAAAATGAGACGATTCTAGATCTAGAGAATACGATGCTGGAGAGTCATTTTTGGGGACGTATTTTTTGTACAATGGAGGTATTGGTGCGATGGGGCGTCCGGGGAATTTGTAACAAACGTCTCCAGACCCAGCCCTACTAGCAATATTGCAATAATGTTCAGCTGAATTTTTAATTGATTGATTGATTTACCAGCGTGCGGCAGGCATTGCTGCCACTCCCAGAGTTATTCAGCTGGACCTGTTACGTCCACGCTGGGTTTAACTAAGATCATGCTTGTTGCCAGCAGCGAGAGTCACATTGCGGATGGTAAAGAAATGTGGGATGGGAGGTGTAGGAATTTGTGCGAGAGATGCGTTACCGCATTGTATCTTGAGGGAGCGTTTAAGCTCCCTTTTGTGTTTTTGGACATCTGCTTTTTCTGACTCTTCTTGTGAAATATGTTGCCGCGTTATGTCGTAATATGGAAAGTTTATGCTCCTCTTTTTGTGTTTCTGCTTCATCGAATCTTCTTTTTCTGAGTCTTCTGATTCCTCGGTTTCCCATTGTGGCGATATATCGTTGCGATTTCTTTGTGGTGTTAATTTTTGATCCTGAACCTCTCAGTGTTGTTCTCCGCTGTAGCATGGTCTCCCTATTTTTAGTTTGTTGTTTGTTGATGTTGGTGCTAGCGCTTTCTTCAGTAGATGGGTTGGGTCCCTTCCTTGGGTGTGTATCCAGTACTTCATTGCGTACATTTCTATCCTTTTTAATGGTCTTTCCTCCTAATAGTGTTGATGTTTTATGTCGCTGTTTTCGTCTTTTTGTTTTTGCGGGTAGTTGGACGATGTCCCTTTCTGCTCTTCTGAAAAACTTCTTCTGTTGACTTTTGTTGTTGCCGCGTTTCTTGACTCCGTATGTCATCGTTTTCCGTTTGACGGCTATGTACATACATTTGGTAAGGTCCCATGATAGTTTATTTTTCTCAGTGAACGGTATGATTGCCCTTGTGACTCTGTATGCCGTTTTGATTCTCTCCTTTATCGTATATCTCCGTTCCAGTCGGTTCGTCATGTCTGTTCCTAGGTACTTCAATTTGTTAGTTGTTTTTAAGCAGTATTCATCTATTTTGTGTTCCTCTCCACAGATCCAACTCTATTTTGTTGACGGGTCTCGCTCCATTATTAGACTTTTCTTGGAGTTTGTTTTTAGTCCAGATGTGTCGTGCGGTAATTAGGAGGTCATCGGCGTATATGTGTTTTCTTAGAAAATACCATTTTTCTGAAAGAAGCCTGCAGTCCGTTGACATGCTGTAAGAATTCAGTTTTAATACAGTATATCAGCAATGTCTCATTGATTATTTCAGGTTTAATTTAAATTAAATTCGTTTGAATATTTTTATTAATTATCAAAAAAGAGTTATTCGAGGGCTAACATAAGACATTTACATGACCATACTTTACGAACAATACGTTATCGATTATTTCATTTTCATTTTTATTTCGGGTATAATTTAAATTAAATTCATTTGAATACTTTTATAATGATCAAAATAATTTACTTGGAGGTTTACACGGGGGTATTATGGCCACGCTTCAATAATTCATTGCTGTCATATATTTGTCGACAGATGTCGACTTTTCAAGGGTTTGGACTTCAATGGTTTTACTTAGAAATGAAAAAATACTTAGCTCTTATATTTGTTATTTATTGGCCTGGGTCGGGTGGTTTGTTTATATACTCGTTTATATACCCTTTAAGCTCGTTTTTCAAGCTCGTCTCTTTATACACCACATTGATTTCCACTAAATAACTCTGTATTAGTTATTTTCAAATATTAATACTATTTCAACTTTGTTCTTTTGCTATAACACATCGTTTTACGTGAAATTTTTTGAGCTACAATTCATCTGAGCTTTATCAAATTTAACGCAGTTTTACCTGGTACATTCGTTTTTAAGTGGGAGCGTTTCAGAAGCACATCCATTCACTCCGACTATCCCACTGCTTGCAATAATATTCAGCTGAATTGTTGTATAATTATTTTATAGTGGTGAAAATATGGTCTATATATTTTATTAAAGTAATATTGTGAGCTAATTGGCACTCTGGGTCAATTTGAAGATATAGAAACGCCTTATAAGAATATTCTAACAATATAATTATACAATCACGTTATTATAATTATCCACTTACAAAAGTTCTCGATATATTTCTTATAGAGCTTCAAGTAACTATGCTAATATTTTTATTTTATAACGGTAACATAAATATTAGTTTAGAGAGCTATTATAAAATTTATGTGTTACTTCTTTAATATCATATTACCTTCGGTGACATAAACGTTCTTACAACTAATTATAAAGCTATTATGCTTATACAAGTAAGTCTGTAGTCCGTAAGTCTTATTAAGTACTGTTATACAGAAACTTCATTAAAAAGTTTTAACAGAACCTAGTGAATGCATAAAGAATAAAATCAGACTGCAACCAACAGCTATTCTCCGGACTAATGCTTCGCCGAGCTGGTTTTATTCCTTATATATTTAAGGAAATGTATAGAGGAGTTCGACAGAATATTACATTAGTAAATATTCTGCCTTCTAAGAGCATACTTACTAACTATGCCCATGTCAGGGCTACTGCTACTTCAACTGCTATGTATATCGGCCGCTAGATGGAGCCTACCATTTTTGTTGCATGTGGTGGTACGAGAGCTCCTTTGAGTAGGAGTAAGTCTTTCGGCTGATGTTTATTGTAATCGAAGCTTTAGCGCTTTGTGGCAATACATAGTTATTGCACTTATCGCGGAAAGGCTGCAAATTGTAATCCAGCGCTCGGCGGGAAATTAGTCCGGAGAACAGCTGTTGGTTGCAGTCTGGCTTCTATTCCTTATATACTTAAGGAAATGTATAGAGGAGTTAGACAAAATATAACGTTAGTAAATATTCTGCCCACTAAAAGCATACCTACTACTAAAAATAATTTCATATTTTGAGAAAATAGCAGAATTGAAGTTATAGGAATATTTTTGCGTACATTTATTGGCGGATAATACATTTTTCATAAATTTGAAAAATCGACTCAACACTTATTTGAGCCAATTTGTAGAAAATTTATTATTAGAAATATTTTTTTCGAAAACTCCACTGAAACGGAGATATGCAAAAAATCATTTATTTGCATGTTTCTTGAGGTTTTTTCTAAGTTCCAGCAAAAAATTTTGGTAGCAAAATGTGACCTTAAAACCTAATCATTCTATCCATTTCCAAAACTCCCGCAAAACTTTATTTTCTGGATTATTAAAATATTAATTTTTAATCCCTCTATTTCCCTACATTTTTTTTAAAACTTTGACTGTGTCAGTTAACGAAGTAGAGTGATTCTGTGAAATACATCACAACAAAACAATTTTGTCGCAGTATTTCTTGGTTCATTTACAGATTTATTGAAATGCAATATTACGTCTCCTTATTTCCTGATTTATGTTCAAAGCAAGCATTACAATTTCATAAGAATTCAGATCAGGAAATTTTACCGAATTATCCTGAGTAACTGATGTATAATGGATGTAATACTGGCGGAATATCGCTATTGTGTACTTAGTTAAAATTGAAAATTACACTTTACATACGTCCATAAAGGCGTTCCTTCGTTAGACACGGAATATATTCTTGTCTAAAACTCCGCTTATTTGAAGAAGTAATTGGAAAACGTGAACTACATAGCTATTCGCATCTGCATTTGTTTGAGGTTAGAATGTGACCTGCTCACTTAGAATAAAACAAGTTTAGATTCTTTTTCTCCCATCCTCACAGTCTAGAAAGGGCAGTTGTGTGATAACGGGCTCGTTTCTTTGAAATCGTCTATAGATTGCCCACCGATCTGCATACATACAAAATACACTCCCTATACGGGAAGCGATACCCATTAAACTTACGTAAAGATTTGCCAGAAGCTCTGGTCGGAAATTTATTCCCGCATTGTGAAAAATACTGCTGAATATTATTGCATATATAACCCTGTACAGCTGGAGACCACATAGTACAGCTAATTTACGTTTCTGTTTTATCAAACTATGTTAATAAAATGGGCTACTTTAATTATCTCAAAAATGAACAAAACTAAACATTCATTAGTGGAGTAGTTTTCTCAACGTAAAATGAATTTGGGTCAAAATGAATGTCTAAAAGCATCCCGAGGTCCAACCCTCCGTACTCGCCTCCCCTACCTCTCTTTAGAGGCGAAAACAAAAAAATACCTAAATAAATATTTTTCCATAGATTTCATGACAAAATGGCAAGGGACAAACGTGGTTCTAAATTAAATTTTCTATCAAAATACGTTAATTATATTATGTAATATAATACGTTAATTATATTAGCTTTAGTGGAATCAAAATAAATTTCGAATTGAAAAAAAAAATTGATGACAAGGTTCCATATTTAAAGAATTGTAGCCTCGTTAGGAAACACTTTTGGATGAGCTGATTTACGTCAAATCGATACAAAATCATGTCTAGAATCTGCAGTTTTGCAGTTCACTGTTTTAGTGAACGAATTCTGAATAACTTTCAAAATGTCCACCTGTCTGTCCATTCGTCACGTTTATTGTAAGCATGATAATTTAAGAAAGAAAAAAGAGTCTGACTGTATTGAAATTTTAACAAGTTAGTGTTTTCTAGAGGAAGAATCCTTTGTTTTTTAACGAAATTAATCAGTAAATAAAAAAGTGTATATAAAGGTGTCTTCTGCATGCGAAATAGTATCGTACTCCGTCAAATTTTTTAATTTTTTTTTGAGTGGCCATCCTGTATATATTTCTTTAAAGTTTCAATCCTTGACAGTTATGTCACAGAAAAGAGAACTACCAGAAATGACACTTGAGCTTCCCGCCAAAATTCCATTGCCGCCATTTTGTTGTTAGTACATCCGTCAGTTCATTTATTGTTTTAGGTTAAAACAATAAAGTGCGATAAATGACAGTCTGTGACATAATACCGAAATAAATTCTTAAAAGGTTTTAGTGTTATTGTGCTGTGTTAATAGTAATTTTTATTAGCGATATGAGTAAACGAGGTGGAACCATTTGCGCTGTTAAGGAATGTACAAGTAGTACGACAGGAAAAGACATTAGTTTATTTAGGTTTCCTAAGGATTCCCAAAGGTATTTTATTATTGATGTAAATTATAAGATATTTCCAAGTAGTTGTGAACCTTTCTTCTTTTAAGGTCCGTATTGTGGTTGGAAGCATGCGATCGTGGGGATTTGGCAAGTAAAAGTTCAACCGAACTTTATAACAATTTTAAGTTGTGCGCACGACAAATATGTATCAAAATAGATTGCTACCAATAGCACTTACCTACTATTTTTCCTCAACTTGATAGTTTAAACAGAAAAAAAATTAATATTTCCTCAGAACAACCTCCCAGTAAGAAATTACAGATTTTGTCAGGCGAGATATTGTTTTGATTTTAATACATTTTGTGACTTTATTTATATTAAGAATATAATTGTTCGTAGAGACAATTTTATCCAGTTTACTTTAATAGTTTTAATGTCCATTATAAGTAGAATTCTTCGAATAAGGTAATTGTAGTCAGCCTGTGTAAAGTTTGTTTATAAACATGCTGTTTAATTTTCCCGCCAAACTTACCAACAACAAAGTGGCGAAGGTCACAAAAAAAAGGCGGTGCTGAGGAGTGCCGCTTCTGGTAGTTCCTTATTTTGCGGTTATGTTAACTGCATGCAAAATATTATCGTCGTCCACCACATTCTTTAAATTTTTTTTGTGTGACCACTTTGTGTTTCTTTTCATATTTCTCTTTGAAGTTGTGTTAACTGCATACGAAACATTACCATCTTCCGTCACATTTTTTAATTTGAGTGACCACCCTGTATATATTTTAAAAATTTTTCATCTTTAATAGTTGTGTTAACTGCATGCGAAATATCGTCCTCCGCCACATTTTTTTATTTTTTTTTTGGGTGGTCACCCTGTATATATACAATGTGTCCCAGGATAGATGTAACAAGAGGTGTAATGGACCAAAAATTTTGAAATTTTGGAATGGTATTTGGGGATTGAGTTCTGCTTGTTGTATAACTAAAGTATACCAAAAATGACTTGATTTGGTGTTCTACAGGGTGTTTTATAAGCAAAGTTGTAAAAATCAAGTGCCTTTATTTTTCAAAATATGAAAAAATTCCACTAAGAAAAGTTATTTAGAATGCAATTTTATACCTTTAATTATTTTTTTTGAAACTTCCCATTTTTTGCGAATTAAGAGTTGAATTCATATTTAAAGTTGTGTAGGAGCAAATGTTAATCATCCACTGCTTTTCTCATAGCCTACTTTTAGCTTCTACATAACTTTAAATATCAATTCACAAAAAATAATTTCTATGCAGTTTTAATTGAATGGTTCAAAATAAAATACTAATTTATTGAAAAAATAGGAATTTTCAAAAAAATAATTTCATATTCCTGAAATTTGGTATAGAGGTATAAAATTGCATTCTAAATAACTTTTCTTAGTGGAATTTTTTCATATTTTGAAAAATAAAGGTACTTTATTAGTGGTGATTTTTAGAACTTATAAAACACCCTGTAAAACACCAAATCAAGTCAATTTTGGTATACTTTAGTTTTACAACAAGCAGGACTTAATTCCCAAATACCATTCCAAAATTACAAAATTTTTGGTCCATTACACCTCTGGTTACATCTATCCTGAGACACACTGTTTATATATATATATATATATATATGAAGTGACGGTGAGAGGTAAACTCTCATATGGTCAGATGCTACTATACGTCGGACAAATGTCACTGGCGTATAGCAACTTTCTTTTTTGCAACTACCAAGAGCGGCGACCTCTAGCCTTAGTGGGCTATACTCACTGTTTATGAAATAGGATTTGAAGGAAACAACTACTCAGCGGGCAAATACCCCGACCTGCATTGAATTACACCTTCAAATCATGATCAGTAACCAACTATCATTTGTCTGCTCCTAACCAGACATAGACCGGTTTCGAACTTATTATATTCTCCTCAGTATGCCATAGGTCATGGAACAGACAAATGATAGTGGTCAACTTGCTAGTCTTATACAAACTGAATCAAATGAAGTGACGGTGAGAGGTAAACTCTCATATGGTCAGATGCTACTATACGTCGGACAAATGTCACTGGCGTATAGCGACTTGCTTTTTTGCAAGTACCAAGAGCGGCGACCTCTAGCCTTAGTGGGCTATACTCACTGTTTATGAAATAGGATTTGAAGGAAACAACTACTCAGCGGGCAAATACCCCGACCTGCATTGAATTACACCTTCAAATCATGATCAGTAACTAACTATCATTTGTCTGCTCCTAACCAGACAGACCGGTTTCGAACTTATTATGTTCTCCTCAGTATGCCATAGGTATGCCCGCTGAGTAGTTGTTTCCTTCAAATCCTATTTCATAAACAGTGAGTAGAGCCCACTACGGCTAGAGGTCGCCGCTCTTGGTACTTGCAAAAAGGCAAGTCGCTATACGCCAGTGACATTTGTCCGACGTATAGTAGCATCTGATCAAATGAGAGATTACCTCTCACCGTCACTTCATTTGATTCAGTTTGTAAAAGACTAGCAAGATGACCGCTATCATTTGTCTGTTCCATGACCTATGGCATACTGAGGAGAACATAATAAGTTCGAAACCGGTCTATGTCTGGTTAGGAGCAGACAAATGATAGTTGGTTACTGATCATGATTTGAAGGTATATATTTTTTTTTTCATATTTTTCTTCTGTGAAATGTTATCGTCCTCCGTCACATTTTTTTTTAGGTGACCACTCTGTGTACTTTTCATCTTTGGCAGTTGTGTTAACTGCAAGCGAAATATTAACGTCCTCCGCCAAATTTTTTTTTTTTTTGGTAAATAATTTTAATAATTTTCTTCTTTGACAGTTGTGTTAACTACATACGAAACATTGTCGTCCCCCGTCACATTTTTAAAATTTTTTTCTGGGTGACCATCCTGTGTTCTTCATAATTTTTTATCTTTGACAGTTGTGTTAATTGCTTGCGAGATATTATCGTGCTCCACCGTATTTTTTAATTTTAACATTAAAAATATTAAAGAAATCGAAGATGTGACGATATACGGGGGTCCAGTAGCGATCTGAGATTGGGTTTTTGGCATTATGTGGACGAATATGTCAGTTTTTCGGAATCTTCTGGCAGAATTGGATTTGGTTGAAAAATGGGAAAAAAGTTATAATTATCGGAAAAAGCTGAAAATCGATATTTGTGTGAAATTCTGTGTTTTGAGCTTTTTCGGGTCGATTGAAATTTTTAAAAGAATATGGGATGTCATTGGGGGGAGGGGAGACCGGGGGTGAAAATTTTGTTTCTTGCTGAAATTTTTGTGAGAAAAGTGTCAAGTTGCGTTTTTGCCAGTATGTGGACGAATCTGTTGGTTTTCAGGAATTTTTGGCCGAGTTGGATTTGGGGGGTTGAAAAATGGGCAAAAAGTTATAATTATTGCAAAAAGGTGAAAACCTATATTTATAAGAAATTCAGTGTTTTGAGGCTTTTTATGGATCGACTGTAAATTTTAAGATAATTCGGGATGCGATTGTGGGGGAGGGAGGTGAAAAATGTTTTTTCGCGATGAAGTTTTGTTGTGAATCGCTCAAAATCAATATGTGGCAAGTTCTAACATTGAAAATGTTTAACAGATCGGGGTCCAGTAACGATTTGAGTGACGCTTAGAAATTTTGCAGTTTTGCGAATTCTTGGAAGTTTTTTTTTTATTGTATATTCTGTATATTCTTTTTTTCGTATTTTTCTTCCTTGGCAAATGCCAAATGTTACTGTTTTCCGTCATATTTTTTCCTTAATTATATATTTTATGTATATTTTTCAATGGAACAGTATCCTAGTTTTTCGATGGCAGTAGCGTCAACTAAACCAAATATTATTCTTCTCCGTCAACTGGTTTTGTAGATATAGCGTCAACAGACAAACAGGCAGACTGACTTAATTAAATGGCTTTAATTTTCGTAATTTACATACCTACTCCGGAACGTGAAAATCGGGAGAAATCTCGAAGGGTGATTTTTTCACTATTACAATACTTCTCTTCGGTAAGCAAGGGAAGTACAACGGTAAACAGGTCGGCGAAGAGCATGATTTTTGCTCTAGTTTTTTAAGTTTATAATTTACCAACCGTGAAGAAGTGGCACTTTTGAAGATTGAAGAGGGAATACATGCAAAACTTATTTAATGACAAAGAACATGAAAATCTAATGGCAAGTAATTGCAGTATCGGTCCTACAGTCACTCATTTGCAATTTTCTCGAAAACTGCGAATGCTAAAAAGAAAGTTTGAAATAAAACGTCCATCTTTTATCTTCGTTTCGTCTCGATATACTTGACATATATTTCAACATATATACGGATCGAATTAAAACCACTTCCTGAAATTTTTTGAAGTCTGTTAAAAATTGGGGTTACATTTCCAGGATTGCAGTCCCATGAATAAATTACTTCTTTTAACATATAAAGAAATTGAACATTTGCAGCTTCAAAGCCTATTCATCAATAACTAATTTGCCCAGAGCCAGAAAAAGAGAAAATTATTTCGTTTGAAATTGAACACCATGCTAATCCGACGTTCACCCAATTATCTGTATAATTTTCATACAATACCCGCTAAATTACAGCGCCAACTCTTGCATATTCATGAGAAGGCGAAATCAGTTCTAGTGCGGGAGGTTACAGCGAATAATTGAGTATGATATTAAATTATTTTACTGAAATACTTGAGAACTATTTTTGGTCTTCCATTAAAAGTTGTAGCAGTAGAGGTGTACAAGTTTTATCGACGTTTGGTTTTTAGAGATTACGATTGATTGATTTCTTAGTCCTGGAGTGAGCCTGAACCTTCTGTGTGACGCTGCCTCTGAAGTAGTTTCCACAAATGCCTCTCAGTTTTAATTACCACCAGACGATGCTAACATGATTGGCAAAACGTACGTCGAGTCACAGTATTCGAGCGTACACGGGGGAAAAAATGTTCCGCTATGAATAGGTGGCAATTCGTTTACCGTTCATCGATTGCGCAAAATTACCTCCAGGCAAAATTTTAAATGGGATTTTCACGTGTAAATTTATTTATTAGTTGAGAAAATATAATCTGCAAAATTACCCTACATTAAAGGTAAAAGTGCAATGTGATATTACGATGTAATGAAATATTACATCCTAAAATTTCGATGCAATTTTGGGATATTGTTTAAAATCCCATTGTAATACACGATATTTTTACAATGTAAAATTACAAGTAAAATATACAATGTATGTACATTTAGGTGTGTTATTGCCTATACGGAGTCTTATCAAAAATACTGGAAATATTGAACTGCATGATAAAACAAAAAGTATTAAATAAGAATTCTTCATCTAAGTTTTTAAATTATTACCTTTGGCATGTAAATTGAGATAATTTAAGACGTCACCAAAGCACACTTTTCAATAAATGCAATTTTTCATATTCAAATTGAGTTTGGTTTCAAAGAATTCTTGATAGCTGTGCAGCAGTTTCCTCGAAAACGGTTGGAATTATCAAGTTCTACGAAGCGTACCTTTTTGACGTAGAAATGACTCCTGCATGAGATTTTATAGTCAAAAGTGCCACAACGTTTCGTAAAAAAAAAGAGAAAAAATATTCATCATCATGTATAGCTCATGAGGCGCCCTCCATGGGCTAGCGTGATGTGATAGATAGATAAAGAGACATTTATTGATCTTTAAGCCAATTTACATCGGATAGATAAGTCAAATAAAAAGAAAAGAAGGTATATAATTCAAATACACCTATATGATTACATTAAGATATAAATCACAACCATTTTGTATTTTGCTTAACAAACAACACAGTAACATTGGTAACAGAAAGGATAAAAATATAAATATAAATGACATAATTATACAAAGAAACCATAAAATCTAAGGTAAGTCACATTATAAAATTAATACACGTTATACACTTATTCTATTAAGAATTTGATTATTTTGCTCGGAGAAGGAAATACATTCCTCAACTGAATAGAATATATTTTCGAGTAAAAGCTTCTTTAGTTTTGATTTGAAGCTAGTCAGTGTGGTTGCACTACTTATTTCCCGAGGTAGCATATTAAAAGAGTAACAGTACTGAGGTGATTTTTTAAAACTTACATAGTTAAATCTTTCCAGGCATATTTGGTTATTTTTTCTAGTTAGGTGGTCACGAATATCTGAGTTTTTTCTAAATTGATCTTTGTTTACATAGATATAAACTAATATTTTAAACAAGAAAATACTTGTGAACGTCAGAATTTTTTTCACTTTAAAAATTTGTCTACATGACTGTCTATAATTTAAATTATACATTAGCCGTATAATTCGCTTTTCAGCAATGAATACTCTGCTACTCTCGGCAGCTAGTTCATAAACAATTATATTGTAGCTAATTGTTGGATATATTAATGAATAATAAGCAGTGAGTCCTTGTTCATTCAGGCAGTTTTTCAGGGTTAATATGGCAAAGTACTGTTTATTTATTTTGAAGCATATGAAGTTAATACAATCGTTATAATTTAAATATTCATCTATGATGGTTCCAAGAAATTTACATTGATTACCTACTGTAATGGGGTGATTATTTATGCATAGATTTAAGTCTGCTATTTTTGGTCTTGAATATTTGTGAAATTCGATAGCCATAGTTTTGGAATAATTTATGATGAGCCTATTTTTTTGACACCAATAATCAAATTGCATGAGGACATTATTTATTTTTTCAATTACCTTTGGAATGCTTGGGTCTGAAATTATAATGTTTGTTTGTATCATCCGCAAAAATAAAAACTTCACTATCTGATATATAGTCTGGAAGATCGTTAATGAACATCAGGAAGATTAGGGGCCCAAGGACACTCCCCTGGGGGATGCCCGAAATTCTGCCGACGTTTTATCATGAACTCTGACTAATATTTCCCGGTTTTTCAAAAATGAATATATCCATTGCTGCAGCGGACCCTGTATACCAAGTTTTGATAATTTTTCTGTTACAAAATTGAAGTTGAGGCTATCAAAAGCGCGAGATAAATCAAAAAATAACCCCACTATATATTCTTTTTTTTCCATTTTTTCATTAATGTATTGCACAAAATTTAGGGTGGCGGTTTCCGTCGAGCGCCCTTCCCTAAATCAGTGTTAATTATGAGCAAAGATTTTGTGTGTCTCTAGGAATTTGGTTAATCTCATGCAGATAGCTTTTTCCATAATTTTTGATATAATACTTAAAAGGGCAATAGGTCTATAATTTTGAATCAGCAGAGGATCGTGTACATGAATGATTGTTTCTTAACTTAAAAAATGTTTCCCTACCAAATTGGAAGAAGATCGGTCAAGAGATAGTTGAAGTATTACAAAAAAAAGACAAAAAAATTACAAATTTGACACCCTGTGTCTTTTTTCCACGGCGACAATTGCAAAAGCATGTTGATCCAAAGAATCTACCCTTGAACTAAGGCCTATTATTAATGGTCAACCCTGTATACATACTAAAATATTGGGTTTCAAAGCATGCGTTGAAAAATTGCACATTTCCAAAAGTTAAAAGTCAATATTTTTATGTAATCCTGTTTGGAACGTTTGTACAAGTGTTTACAACATACAACTGCACGGTAGCTCAGTGTGTTATGGCGTATTGTGTGGCGAATATGCTGGCCGACTATCTGTTGCATTCTGGGTTCGAGCCCCAGTTGCGGTACTGACAATATCGGTGAGTATGGATGTATGTCCGCGTTTCTCTAAATGTGTAACTCCCTTCCGGACAGCCTTGGCTTTGAATTTGGATGTTGTCTACTATGTGTGGTGTGTTTGTATTCTGTTTATGTTTATGTTTTATGTAAACAAGACGTAGTTTTTCAAGCTACTGTATAGAACGAAGTTAAATCTGTGGATTGATGAAGGTAATGTACAATAATAAAAGTAACAAATAATAACATATTTTTTTCTGTTCAAAGGAAATTGGGATATTTAATAATAGTTTATTAATATATCAGGTCTTGGATAATGAATCAATGAAGTTTAATCATTTTTGCCAAATAAAATTTTTTTTTTTTTCGATAAGTATGAAAATATGATCAGCACTAGGGTGCCACTTATTATTATATGACCAGAATTTTTTTCTCACATTTTGGGGAGTGCCGGACATAATTTTATTCCAATGGATGTAAAGATATGTCCTACCAAATTTTAGCTCGATCGAACACTGTTAACTCGTCGCGCTTGGCGTCTAACGTATAAGAATCTATGCCCAAGTGTATTCGCAATGCTTTTCTATCGCAGAATCCACAGAACCTTTTAATTGGCTGTGATCTTGTAGTATATCGAAGGAATAAAAGGGACATAAAAAAATATCAATGAAAGCCGGCAAATGACATATCTAACCCGGGTAGCTAGGAGTGACTGGAGAAAACGATTACAGAATTCTCTCAGTTGAAATTAAACAAGTAATTAATAAATGGCATCGATTATGTGTGCATTGATGTGACTACGTATTTATTATAATTATTATTCCCACTTATATTCAGTAATATTAAGACAAATAATAATCACTGTGAAAAATAATTTAAAGAAATATTTGCCCCACTTACCCTCAATGCGCATTTGTTTACTGTCTGGCTAGTGTTGTCATTGTTTTTTATTTTTCCTAGATCCCTTCGATCAACTTATACTGCAGTATATAGGTGTGCCAGGTATTCCAGATTTAACAGAAAATGTACAAGCATTTATTTTTGACACCACTGCTTCAAATAAGGGTAGAATTAAAGGCGCTTGAACGCTGTTAGAACAAAAACTTGAAAGAAATATACTGTTTTTTGGTTGCCGTCACCATGTTTTTGAAAAAAGCAAATTCACTATTTCAGGATCAGATATTCCATTATTTAAAAGGTTTAAAAATTATTGGTCTAGAATCAATGTTCAAAGTTTCGTTCCAGCTGTGGTAAACCCTGAAATCAAATAAATTTTTATCGATCATACTGAAACTATCCTAGATAGTATAAATGATGCAATTTCTAAAAAGTTTCCACGAGAATACTGTAGTGAACTATTGAATCTCATAATAATATTCCTAGGAGGCGTTCTTCCCGGAGAAATAAAATTTAGAGAGCCAGGTGCTTACCATATGGCCAGGTGGATGGCAAAAGCCATATATTCCTTAAAAATAATTTTATTTCGAACAGACTTCGATTTAACGAATGGCGAGGAAAAATCTCTTCGCCAAACAACATGCTGCATTTTAAAATGCTGGATTTATGAGTCAGAAGCAATGTCTGCTCCACAAATGGATATCAAATTCTTGCGAGAATTAGATCAGTGTAAAGAAATTCAATAAGAAATATCGCCGAATCAGCTATTGGGAAATTTGTGAACCATTTGTATTATTTGACTGATGAATGTGTCAGCCTTTGCACTATTTGAAAAATTTAGAAGAAACAGTAAATGTAGAAGATGAAAATGAAAGTGAAGATGAAATAGAAAATAACCTTAAGAAATTGCCAATGAGGAAAGAAGACATTTCCGAATTTTTAAAGCTGTCTGATGAAGTTTTAATAAAATTACTTAGTAATAAGTCAATAGATTTATTTCACAGATTTAAAATAGACAATTTTTACACTTGCACCCATCCGAATGGAAAAATTCTAAGGAGTATAAACAAGGACAGCTAGATATTGAAGAATTAAAATTAGTAAATGACTCGGCCGAACGGGAATAAACTTAATTCAAGATTTTAACGAAAAAGTTAAATATCCGAGGATCAAATACAATTTTTATTGCAGGTGGGTCATTTTTTCATTGATATTTTCAAGCTCTCTACAAGATTCGTTTTCTTAATATATTTGTCCCATTGGTTTTCTTTTTAGATTGTCCAATATTACCATCGTAAATATTCTCAGGCAACCAAAGAAATATTGCAGAAAACTTTCGAAATGTAGTACTTTAGATTATGGACTAGTTATAAAACTGTGTATTCTCAAATCAAACAATATATAACTTAACATGTATTTATGATTTCCAAAATGTAAACCAATTTTAAAAGACGATGTAGGGCTAAAAATAAAATAAAATCGATAAAAAGTTAATTTTTGATTTTCAAAAATTTTAGGCCATGAGCGCGACATGTTACTTATATTCCATCAAGCTAAAAATTGGTGGGGATTTTTTTTAAACACAATGGAACAAAATTCCGCCCAGCACTCCTCAAAAATTAAAACTTCAAAAATAAGGGGCACCCTAATCAGTACTGTAGCATTTTAAAGTGCTACGACTCTAATTTCTAGTAATTTGCATTTAAAATTGATTCATTGCCGCCTAAACAAGTCCACTATTCATTTTCTTGGACTGAGTAGGTAGGCAACCCGCTTGCATATTGACGGTAGGGCGTATTGCATACCTGCAAAATGGTTGTGTTTGATAATTGATGATGTTGTTTAAAGGTGTATAACTGAATTAGGTTTATTTATTCATTTAATAAGGCCCAAATAGTTTCTGTCTATGGAATTTACTCCTCTTATGTTCTTAAAGTTAGGTTTGAAAAGTTTTATTGGCCAAGGGAGTAGAGGAATTTTTCTTAACTGGTTTTACATTGGTAACGCTGGGCAAGTAGCCTGAAGGTGACCTTCTTGCCTAAATTGCGAAGCCCTGCGGACACGCTGGTCTTTTGGAGGAATTTTGGTGGAATCGCAGCCACCAGCCAAAGTGATCTCGATCCTCATGGAAACACATCGTGCTGGCTTGTCTATTTGGTCACTGTAATGCCATTATTCATGTTGATCTGGGGGCACTTATACTGGAGTAGCAGTTCTTCACTGGAATGTTGTGGGGAGAAGTCGCACGAAAACCTAAAGAGCTGGGAGATGTGCTCTAGGCATCAAGGAGGACGACCCAGAATTTCACCGGATTGCCAAAATTTGCAAGGTTTTTTCTTAATCTTTCTGTAATAATCTTGCAATGGCTTTGAGCTACTCATTTAGTAAATTTTTTGTGACACCTACTTAATTAAGTTATTCTACAATATTAGATCATTAACCAAATCATAAATTGTGAACCTTCAGTTCCATTTCAAGTGCATTTAAATGAATTATTGTGAACATGTCACTGTAAAAGTCAGACATGGTACCATGGGCTGCTTAGGCATTGCACCATGATGTAGTAGGAGAGCTTAGTTTAGTTCTGTTATCAACTTTTAACCTCACAAGTAGCTCCTTTAGTAAAAATTCTTTATTAGTAAATTTATTAGAGAGGAGGGCACGGCACCCTGTCACATACTTATAAATTCAAATGCAAGCAATATGACTCAGAATTCTTCTGATTGAAATTTTAATTTGAATCACCAATATGATTAATCTTAAGTGTTTTTGTACAAACAATTTGGGTATTTTCAATAAATGTTGTCCATGTCTAAGTACTTTCATTTCTTGATACTCTCCTAGAATTTATTAAAATTTTATAATTAATAGGTTGGTACCATAGTCAGAACTAATACTAGTTCGAGCTTCAGTACTTTTCATCGTATACCATATGCCAGCGAAAATTTTGTTTCTTGGCTGACAAAATTTCTCTTGGCCTCTCTATTGGCCAACTGGCGCGGTTTTTGTTTATCTGTGTTTACTCATTTACTCATTCCTCTTTTTGCTGTCCGAAATAAACTAACTGCCGTATGTGGGTGAACATTTTTTTGCATTAGGCATAAAACGTGGTGCAGAACTAAAAACAACTTAATTTTAATATTATTCAGTAACTTATTACATATTGAATAAAATGAAGCTAATTAAATTTACATAGCAATTCTTTAATGGTAATCACATTGATTATGACTAGTGAATATTTTTTTGTAAATAGCAAACGACCGTACTTTTTACTTCCACTTTCAGTGGAGGTTTGGTAACGACAAAAAAGTTTTTGAAAATTTGTATTGTTCAAATAGGCTTAGAATGTCAAGAAACGTCGAGATTTTAAGTTTGAGCGAAAAAAAAAATTCTGTCTGTAGGTCTGTCTGTAACTTTTTTGTGCCGACGATATGTATCTTAACGGGATCTGGAACTAGATTATATTATTAATGTTTAAAAAAAATTTTTGGCATTAGCCACCCCCATTAGCACCAGAGCTGGGTAGTAATCAAATACTGAGTATTCAGAATACTATTCAAAATACTATTCTGGTATTCGGTATTCAGTATTCAAACTCTGCATTTTTCACTGCCTAAGTATTCAGTATTCCTCAAAATGAATATTATATTCATTATTCAATATTGAAATGCGATATTCATGAATACCAGCAGTATTCAAGAATACTAAGTATTCATGAATATTAGTAATATTACTCTGCTCACAAATATTTGAATATTTGTTTGTAAGAGGTGGTATTGATAAATTCTAGGAAATGCAGCAGTCATAACAAAGTTTTAGCAAATAATTGACTTTTAAAGGTGGTATATAAACAGTTCATCAAACTTCTTGAAACATCCAAGAAAGAAACATCCTGGAAGTATTGAATTGTACAAACAACCCAAAATTATCAAGGATAAAGCTTCCAGTTCTCGCAGTTCGTGTCAAGTTACCGAAAAAAAATTAACGCAATTAACCTTAACGAACATGAAACGCAGCACCAAAACATTTAACAAAGAATCTTTTAACAAAAGGTTAATAGAGTTCATTTCAGATACTATGTCACCAATTTCTATAGTGGAAAATGCAAGCTTTATAAATTTGTTTAACGGTACAAACATACAAGTAACAGATAGAAAATCATTGAAAAAAAAAATAGGTATATACATTGCGGATCAGCAACGTCAATTAATAGAGGATCTCAAACAAGTAAAATATGTATGCACTACCGCCGACATTTGGTCTGCAAAGAAACGAAGTTTCCTGGGTGTGACTTGTCATTGGCTTAATGACTCTCTTCAGAGAAAATCAGTGGTATTAGCTTGTAAAAGATTTTCCGGTTCACATACTAATAATCGTATTGCCGATATGCTGGAAGAGATTAACAACAAGTACCACTTGGATTCTAAAAAAATTGTTGCTACCGTTACTGATAATGGCAGTAACTTTGTTAAAGCCTTCAAAGAATATGAGATTGGAATTAATTTTAATGTGGAAGACGAGGTTGAAGAATCTGAGGGTGAGGAAACAGAATTTCTTTCATTAGAAGACGCAATATCTACAAACCCAGTTCTGCCTATGCATGTAAGATGTGCTAGCCATACGTTAAATCTGTTAGCTACAGCAGATGTTAATAAAGCTACAAATAGAATACCTGGAGAAGGAGGTAGATCCCGGCACACCAATATATTGGCAAAATGTAAGGCATTGTGGAAATTGGCATCTAAGCCCAAAAGTGTGGAAATAGTTCCTGCCATACTTGGATATACATTAGCTACACGCTGGAATTCTCTTTATGATTCATTAAGTCAAATTATAAAAATTAAGATAAATGTACTTCGAAATTTGGAGATCCGGTCTGACATAAAAGAAAGATTAAGATTTAAGGAATGGGAACTGATTTATCTGCAACAATATTGTAGTATATTGAAACCAATTGTCAAGACACTTGATTTTCTACAAGGACACGACAATACTTACTTCGGATACCTTGCGCCATCTATTATTAGCTTAAAAGTTAAATTGGAAAAAAATAAAAAGAAATTAACATTAAAATAATTGAATACGGTTGCAGATACTTTAATCGAAAAGGACAGATTTCGATGGTGTTTTGAACTATCGCCAAATAATGATGGTGATGGTGATGGCGTATCAGTATCAGGAAAAGCTATTGTTGCTGCAGTTACTTGTCCTGACGTTAAATTAACATGGTTGAATTCAGCATCTGAATTTACAACGCTAGATGTTGCTGACATACATGAACTTGTCGTCAAAGACGGCATTGATATTGTAATAGAACGTGGCTATGGATTACTTGAACAAGGATCTAGATCTAAATCCAAAGCAAATGTAAAAAGAAACAGTTTCTTTAAATTCGATGACGATGATTCTTCTGATTCAGATCAACCTGATCAACGTGAGCCTGAGTCAATGCAATTAACGCACTCACATCCAACACCAGCACCTAGGTTACAAGAGGATAATGAAATAATTAGAAACAAAATGTTTTTGGAACTACTGCAGTATTTAGAAGATAAAAATGTGACAGTCCAGACGTTGCAAAATTATCCCGTTATAATGGAGGTGTTTAACCGGACCAATTCAATTTTGCCGTCATCCGCTCCAGTTGAAAGAATGTTCTCGTTCGCAACAATTATTAACTCTCTCCGTCGAAATGCTATGAGTGACGAACTTTTCGAAATGCTTGTTTTATTAAAAGCCAATAATTTAAAGCTGAAATAGAGGCGTGTGTGTTATAGTATTAGTACTTAGATACTATTAATGTTAATAAATAAATAAATTAAAAATGTCTAATTCTTTTTATCTTTTTACCGTTTAATATTTTGACTAAGAATTTTACTGGTTCATAAAGTATTCATGGTATTCATGTCATGAATACCGCGAATACCGGTATTCAAGTACTTTTAATCTAAAATATTCTGAATACTGCAGTATTTAGAATACTTTTATCTATAAGTAATCAGTATTCTGTATTTAAATACTTTTTTAGTATTCATACTCAGCTCTGATTAGCACCTCCACCCTATTATTAAATGAGATGAAAAAAAAATGTGATTTGCAAGAACCTCGACAAGAACCAAAAACCTCAAAATATTTTTTAACTTCATCCACTCCCACCCCACTACCGATGTGGGGTGATATGGATTTTTGGCTGTAGATTAGACAACAGAATTAAGTTCTGCTGACTTTTCTGTCGATTTTCTTCAAAATTACTTGAATAAACCATTTCAATAATTTTTTAACAATATCTTTCGATTTAAAGATTTCTAAGGTAATAAATACATCACGAACTTCAGCAGAAACTGATTCTCTCGCAAATCCATAAAAAACATATATTTTGAATGTTTTATTAAACGTCGGCCTATTTCCGCGACTAAGGCCAATCTCCGTCGTTAGGAGACGAGAGATAGAGGGAGAGAGAGAGAGAGAGAGAGAGACGTAAGAAGGTTATAGATTTTTTACTTATCTACCATCTAATAAAGAAGATACCGACTTCCTTATACTCCCTCCGAAGGATGATATATGGTCTATGCAATCCTCGCCTAAAATTGCATAGCTTCTGTGAATATATGTATTAAGCTGCTAGAAGGTGCGGCGTGACTAAATTTTTTTTTTCCGACAAAAATTCTCAGTCAGATATTTCCACAAAGATATGATACATTTTTCATATCAATGATGTTCTATTATGAATCTTTTTACATGATTCAGTTTTTGCAATTTTGTATGGACTTCACTAATTATCTTGTACAATCCCAAAAGCAATGACCCGTCGATGGATTTTTAAGCTCAGTCGACTAAAATTTTCGACTTGAAAGTATATTTTAAACATCGGAAGATTTTATTTTCAACCTCGATAAGACATTTGCCTTATTTAATTGTAGGTCGGCAATTTTAAAAAATACTATGAAAATTGATCTGAAAACAAATGAATGATGTTATAGTACGGGAGCCAATTACACTTTTAGCTGCTATGTTTGTTTAAACTTGTTTTTTTTTTCGATAATATTAATGTAACTTATACACAAAACAAACTCATGCCTCTTCGTTAGCGGGGCAACGCTTGGCAGCAACATTTTAAAGTCGATATTCGACATTACAGTATGATGGAAACTGATTTTCTGCCACCTTAAACTAAAATTAAATCAATCAGAGATGTTTAGAGCTGACATTTTTTTTGCGAGTAGTTTATTATTTGAAATTGTTAAAAAAACTGTGATGCTGGCCTTTCGACGGAACAAGGCTTTGGCAGCAGCAAAAAAAGTCCTGTCAGGCGTTGGCCCGCTGGTACGCCCGCAAGAATCGATTTTGTGGAAACACAGCCTAAATGTGACACAAAAAATAGGAAATTAATTTTAAGCAAATCTTACAAAAAAGCGTGTCGCGAGCTCCCATACTATTAGCCATGCGCGTACAAGTACAAGTAATATGTACGCTTAGGCACTCGAACTTATATATAGAATCTTTCTTTATTGAGTCAATAGAGAAATGGAACAATATCTCATTTGAAAGTGCATCGTTTTTGTAGAGCTTCTTCTTTGCCAAATATTTTATTAACCTACTGTGCTAAGATTGCGGGATAGCTTTTGGTTAGTTAGCGGGTTAATTTCCCTCGTGATACACATTACCACCGCACAATTATTCCCCGTCTCGCCCCTAACGGATTGAAACACGTACATGATCCTAATTACATCTCGGAATACTACGTGAATTCTCATGTCTCACTTTAAACGTGAAGTGACATTTCAGTGAGCCATGATGAGGATTATGACACCCATCGGATCACCAGGTGTCGAATTTCAACTATTTTACATAATGTACATTGAGTAATTAAGGATTTGCTGGCTCGCAGGAAAGTTCAATTGTGACTCCATTTACGAGAATTTAAGTTTTCATGTTTTCGAATATGCGTGCATATCAATGTTAATTTATAGTACGGTCAATCTGTACTTTTCTATGCAAAAATTTATATTTCTTTTCAAAATGTTCAGGGGAGTATTTTGCCAAGTTGACGGGGTCGGCGGAGGCTGGTGTTAGCTGCCATTTTTGCGAAAAGTGCCAATATAAGTGTCTCGTGAACTGTTGATGCCACAACAAACCTGTTGAGCACTAAGTTCTGGCTCATTTTCGTAGCACTAACCGTTTACAAGTTACAGCGCTTCAAAGTTTGTAAAAAGTAGTTTTTGCTAATTATTTCGTAAACTGTTGATAGTATATTAAAATATCAAATAGCAATATTGTAGAGCACTAAATTCTCTACAATTTATGTGACAGATCCAATTTTGTAGGACTAACAGTTTACCCGAAAAAAGTTCTAAAAAATAATTTTTTCAAAGAATCTCCTCAACTATTCATTGTGCACTCAGATATGTTAATCAATTATATAGAGTACTGAATTCTCTAAATTTTAGTGACCTACAAGTTTGTAATTACATATTTTTATATCCGATCAATAACACAGGCATTAAAAAAATATATTTTGTCATGTACCAGAACAATCACTAGTCTACTCGTAAGTAATTTTGTCCGCTGAACCCGAAAATGACTCGATCAGGTCACAAATTTGACTTATGACCTAAAATAACCCCAAAAATGTCGTTAAAATAATTTAATTTTGAAAAAAGAATGTGAGAAAATAGAATCCTATAGTTTTGACTGCTGAATCAGAAAAATATGATAAATTCAGTTTTTCATAGTCACAGGATAAAAACCGCTGCCCAAGGAATCACTACTTCCACATCCAGATTCTCTAACCAAGTCACTCACATCGAAAAAACTTTGTATGTGAAAATAATTGTTTATGGAACTTTAATAATATAATATTTGAAATCTTCTACCCCAAAAACCCATAAAACGATACCCCACATTGGTAGTGGGTGGTGATAGGGGGGTGGTAGTGGGTGGTGATAGGGGGATGGTAGTGGGAGGTGGATGAAGTAAAAAGATATTTTGAGGTTTCTGGTTCCTGTACATACACTAAATCACAATTTTTTTTCATCCCCTTTAATAAGGGGGTGGGGGTGGTAATGGGGTGGCTAATGCCAAACATTTTTTTGAGACCTTAGCTTCCCTTGTATATACTAAATACCAATTTCATGGACTCTTACCTGCTTGATTTACCCATTTACCCCAAATTTACCCCAATTTACCCCCCAACCCTTCGACGAAACAAGATGAAAATATAATCTAGTTCTAGATATCGTTAAAGTACATATGTGCACCATATTTCAAGTCAATATCTTAAACGGTTCCAGAGTAAACGTGCGCACAAAAAAAAGTTACAGACAGACCGACAGACAGACAGACCGACAGACCGACAGATCGACAGACCGACGGACCGACAGACCGACAGACAGACAGACAGACAGACAGACAGAAATTTTTTTTTTGCTCAAACTTAAAATCTCGACGTTTCATGACATTTTAAGCCTATTTGGACAATAAAAATTTTTAAAAATTTTTTTGTCGTTACTATACTTCCACTGGATGTGGAAGTAAAAGTACCCCCGTTTTTCAAGATGCTCATTGCTCAACCTGCTTATTCCTAAGCGGATGGGAATCACCTTTAGTAGGTCAAACAATCTCATTTCGGCGGTGTTTTTTTCGGGTATTAATACACAAGAGGTCGATTTTTTACCGGGTAAATTTTTTTTGGACAAAAACCTATTTTCCCATGAAAATTATTCGAGAATTAAGGGCATAGAAAAATCGTGACACGAAGTGGAGCGATTTTTCCTAATTCGAGCATAATTTTCATGGAAAACAGGTTTGAGTCACTCAAAAAAATTTTACCTAAGTAGAAAATCAACCTCGTGCGTATTACAGAAGATTAATATATGATTAAAAAATATTATCTAAAATAATTATTAAAACAACAAAACTGTTTATTTAATGTTTTAAAAATAACGATTTATATTAAAAAATTAAAACATTTTCTAATTTTTTATCATGTTATAACGCCAGTCAGTCAAAATATTTGCAAGTTCATCATAGTAGTCGTATCTTTTTCGAGGGAATAATGCTGCCCTGCTAAGACAAGAAGTCGTAACTACAAAAAATTAATTTTTGAGGTTTTAATTGCATTTACACCGTATTAGTTATCCTCACCACTGTACAAAATGTAGAAGTCGTATCTAAAGCAGAACTAGTGAATATACATAACGAATATGTGTTGTATCTACAAAATAGACCTATTCACTAAGCTCAAAAATCATATCCGATCATTACCAGATTTATTTGTCGTAACTTAACATATATACAATGTTTTGTTATATGGTTACACTGATAAAAGGCACACATATTTATTTGCCAAAAATGAAAATCATGAATTATGAAATGTAGATGGCATAACATAATTCAGAAAATAGTTGATTTCTCTAAAGTTACATTTTGTCACATAGGACTTCTTGTCATAGCAGGGCAGAATGCTCTTTGCAAAAAGCTTTAAATTGTTTCCATATAGAATTTTTAGTATTTCTTGTTTTAACTGGGACACTTTCATTCATAGCTTCGTTAATATTTTCTTGTGAAACATCACCAAATCGCTTTTTCTCATTCATTTTGTGTACAGAATTCAAGATGAAAACATGAAATGTCAGATTTTAATAATTTCGATGACTTTTTTAGTTTGACACATGGCTACTACGAAAAAAGTAACATACATTTTTCTCGATTTTTTCCACTTATCGATAGCCGTTTTTCTCACTTTAAACAAATCCTATTGGTCGATTTTTTTGAAAATGTACGTTTTGATTGGTTAATAAAATAAGAATATATTAATCAAGAATAAATGTTTTCCTAAGGCGTGTGACCGTTTTTTGGAGTTGGAGGTAGTGGTCATAGAGTCAGTGAAATAGTATGTAACCATTTCGGTCTGGAATGAACCGCTATCCAATCCAAAGTAACTCAACCTAATATGACAAAACGAAAGTGGGAAAACAATACCTCTAAGCAGCTAGACAATAATGTAGAAGGAAATGTAATGGAGAAAAGTAAAATTCAAAGCAGCTCAGACAAATCAAACAAAATAAAATAGAATGGGGGAAACAGAACCTCCAAGCAAAGAAATGTATGTAAATCTTCTGTTCCATAAGTTGTCAAATTGTTTGGCTAATAGCCAAAAACTAGTACATACAAAGGATGAAATAAGTTAACTATATATACAAAGCATATAGGGGATGCATTTTTCAAGTTTAGTTCGTGTGTAAAATCTATATTCGCTTTAGTTTTTTCTGTTATACCGCGTCCTTTTTAATTCAATTGATCTACGAAGTGGTAATCTTTTCTTGCGTTTTTTTTAGGGTTCAACAGTAATCAGCCATCATATTTTCATCCCACCTGCCTTGGTATCGTTGTTCCATTTTTTTGATGTCTTGGTGGAACCTCTCTCCTTGGTCCTCACTGTAATCCCCAAGATATTGGGAAAGATTTGCTTAGACAAATTGTAGCTCAACTAATTGACAAATTTCAGAAACTTGGCTGCAATATGAATCTTAAACTCAATTTTTTGGACTCTTATTTGGATTATTTTCCCAAAAATATTGGAGATTACAGTGAGGAACGAGGAAAAAGGTTTCACCAAAACATCAAAGAAATGGAACAACGGTACCAAGGTAGGTGGGATGAAAATATGATGGGTGATTACTGCTGAACCGTAAGAAAAGAAACGGAACAAAAGGGTTTGGAGCGCAAGAAAAGATTACCACTTCGTAGATCATTTGAATTAAAAAGGACGCGGTATAAGAGTAAAAGCTAAGGCGAATCTAAATTTTACACACAAACTAAACTTGAAAGATTAATCCCCTATATCCTTTGTACATACAATTAACTTATTTCATCCCATGTAGGGACAAGGTTTTGACTATTATCCCGGTAGCTTTAACAACTTATGAAGCAGAAGTTTTACATAAATTTGTCTGCCTGGAAGTTTTGTTTCCTCCGTTCCATTTTGTTTTGTTTGATTTAGCTAAGCCGCTTCAGTTGAACTACTTTGAATTTTGCTTCCCTTCGTTGCATTTCCTTCTGTATGTCTAGCTACTTCTAAAGGTATTGTTTTCCCACTCTTATTACACATTAGGTTGAGTCACTTTGGATAGCGGTGTGTTCTTGACTCAAATGGTTACGTACTATTTCACTGACTTTTTATCCACTACCTCCAACTCCAGAAGACGGTCACACGCCTTGGTAAAACGTTTATTCTTGAAAAAACACCTCCAAAATGAAGTCGTTTGACCTGGTAAAGGTGAGTCCCATCCACTTAAGAAAAAATGAAGGATATCATCATGTTGAGTATCTTGAAAAACGGGGAGGAAACGTGACTTCGAAGATCTTGCCGATTTTTGAAATTTCAATATTGAAATTGCACTTTTACCCTCTGTTAAGGGTACTTTTTGCCCTGTGACCATGAAAATCTGAATTTGTCATATTTTTCTGATTCAGCAGTCAAAAATATAGGAGTCTACTTTCTTACATTTTTTTTTTTCTAAAATTAAATCATTTTAACGACATCTTTGGAGTTATTTTAAGTCACAGGTCAAACCAAACCAATGTCATTGTGGGTTCAGCGGACCAAATTACCTACGAGTAGACTAGTGAGTGTTCTAATACACAAAAAATATTTTTTGTGTGATAGTTAATGAGATATTTTGAAAAAAATATTTTCCATAACTTTTCCAAATAAGTTTTAAATAAAAATTGTGCTCTATAAGTTTGCAATTACATACGTTTATATCCCATCAATAGTTAGCGAGATATTTTGCAAAAACTATTTTTTTATAACTTTTCTTGTGTATGTTGTCTCTGACAGAAATTGTAGAAAAATTAGTGCTCTTCGAGAATATTTTCCATTTTTTAAAATTCAGTTTTGGTTATATATATCAAGTAATGTTATTATTTTAATTACTGCATAATCAATTTAAACCAAAACAATAATTTCTTAATAAAAATAAGAAATAAGAATACGCCCGTCTAGACACAGATTTCAAATGATTTTATTTGGCGGGAAATAATTTAACCAATCATAGACAACTTTCGCTTAGACTGTAACTATCTTATATGGATGCCAAATTGTGTATATACTTTACATTATTTTACCTATAACACTTCTATTTTTCTCAATATTTTGAATATCAATAAATATTATACCCATGTATTTAGAAGGAATTAAAAGGTATTTATATTTGTTATTTTGTTATTATGTAGAAGTTATCTTAAAAATGTAAACAAAACTTTCGGCGAGGATTATGTGGCAACATTTCTTGCGTGCCGCCAGCTGAAAGAGATAATATATTGGTTTGATTTATTTGTTGTTTGTGTCGTTTGATTTTTACTTTATCAATAAACTATTAAGATGGAGTTGAATTTTGTGAAAGGAGATTCGTCCAATTTGCCCAAAGTTGATTATGACTTCATAGATTCTTTCTATAACAAAATTTGAATTCTTGAAGGGATGGGATCAAAAATGTTGGAAGCTTGCTACCAAGTTCAATTCAGTTCAAGTTCAAGTCAATTTTTTCGGTTACAAAATTTTTTTCCGAAGCACTTATTTGTGTTTCCACAACTTTTAAAAATACCTTTTAAATGACATTATCTACTATTTGTAAATTACAGCAAATACCTCGATGAAAGAAACTGAAATGCTTCAAATCAACACGACGGCGACGTTAGAACACATCTGTCATTTGATTAGCCGTTGACATTGTTGTCATATTTTGCTAAATATGTTTTTAAAAATCTAATCATTAAAAATTATTTAAAATATTTAATAATTCCGCCTATTATTATTTTTTGCATGAGAAAATTAAATTTCGTGGATAAATATATTAAAATTGATTTAATAAATAAGCTTTATAATCCTGTTTTCTTCAATTATCTTTACCTAGAACTGGAGAAGGAATTTCAACTTGGCAACACCACACTGTTTTGTATAAAACCATTCTATCAACAAATCCATACAGTCTACCTACGTCATCGGCCAAACTAGCTACGTCATCAATTTAAAACACCTGTTGCTCCACTTATTTTAGCTTCTGTTTCCTCAAAAAATTGATAATTATTTTCGCGGAAATCTGTATTGGAAGGCTTGTTTGTACATATTCTATGATATTATTCAATAAAAAAAAAAAAGATAGGAAAATACCCCATTCTACTTGACTTTCTAATGTGCGATTGACCCTTTGCGAAATAATTCATCTGCAAATCTACTTTTTGAAAATATTGACGTGCTTTAACTCGTAAATCTTTCGTTCTAAAAAAAATGAGTCTGGAAAGGGATTTGTAGAGAATCTATTGCTAAGTAAAAGGCATTTATCTTTTTTGTCGTAACATCAATAGTTCGAGAGATATTTGGGTTTGAACTTTTCGCAAAAATGGTGACTAACGCTAACCATCGCTGACCCCGCCAACTTAGCAAAAGAAAAATTGACGGTCTTTTACCAACCGACTTTTTTAACTATCGATTTAACTAACAGTGAAGGAGTGGTACCATTGGAGACTGAGCTGGTAAGGGAACATATGCAAAACTTGTTTAATGACAAGGAACATCGGAATCTATTAGTAAACAAGCTAATAATGTATACTCTTCGCCAATTTACTGATCTTTTTATATATAATTGTTACACATTCTATAGGATACTCTTCGCAGTTTTCTTGTAAATAATGTTAGTTTTTGGACACCTAAATTTCGTGATACCATCTTTGTTGTGAAAGAAATTATATGAAAAAAAAAATGAAAAAAAAAATATCCGACCTGTTTGAGATTTGAACACGGGACCTCTGAATTGCAGCAAGCAAGAACAAATTTATTTTAAATTAAGAATACATATTGTCCTCCCCACGCACTCATCCGGAGCCAGCCATACATCCATGGTGCGAATCGCCATGGTAATTGATTGACTGGACAGAGCGAGGCCGGATTGGATAAAAATAAAATGAAAATATAAACACAATCTCCTTTCGCAGGATAGGCGAATTAAAAAGTGCATAAGGTAAAACATGTAAAAAATAAACTTAAAATAATTGATATATACAATACAAAAGAGGCTGGTGTAAATAAAATATCAGATATATATGGCTGGTCTTCACGGCAAAGCTTAAGCCGTTGCGCCACCGCATCTTGCTACGAAAATAAATTGTCTGTGATAGTTAGATAACTCTCGACAATCATACATATTTCAACTCGTACTTCTATGAAATATATTAAATTCATAAACAAAAAAATATATATTATAGAAATAATATTTCGCAAGATTTCCATTTTAGTATAAGCGACAAAAATTAAGAGAATGTCTTTTTTTAAATTAAATAATTAATAACTTTTTTATTCACTGATCGATTTTCTTCAAAAACAATAGGGTTCTTCCTCTAGCTAACACTAACTTACTTTCTAAATTTCAATACAATTGGACTTTTCTTTCTTAAGTTATCGTGCTTACAAGAAACGTGACGGACGGACAGACGGACATTTTGAAAGTTGTCCAGAATTCGTTCACTAACACAATGATATGAAAATTTTTTCTCTACGACCGATATTTACGATTTTAGAAATGTGCCGATCAAATACAATATACTCTTCGCTTTTGCGAAGAGTATAATAATTGCAGCACCATTTCATCAATTTCCAAAGAGGAGATTTTAAACTCACATGCAATTTTCACGAAAACTGCTAATCCTAGAAAGAAGTTTCAAATAAAAAGTGACCTTCTTCCTTTATCCTCATTTCCTCCCAATATATTTAGTATCTATTCCTGAAAACAGAAAAGTTTCCTGCTTGCTAAACTTCACTATGCAAATTTTCACATTTTATCTACATAGCATATTATCTTAACTTATCAAAATGTTACTTTGACATGTAGTGATAACACAGCAAAAATAGGAGAGCAATGGAATCGAAAAAAAAAAAATTATTGGGATATTAGGCCTACACGTTCTGTGGGAATGTGATGTCACAGGTTTCCTCGTAATAAAGGGAGAACCATATTTTTGGAAAGAATATAAGACCGCAGGGAAGAACGTGCTTTAGGTTCTCGGGAAACTTGGATGCATTGAGGAGTTTAGTAATGATGCTAAAACTAGCATTAAAAAGTTCATTTGTAGGATATATGTACCACAGACGAAAATTTCAGACATTGGCGAGTTTCATAGGTGGATGTTTTCCAAACCCGAAACGCAAAGTGAAAATCTTTCACCTTTTATTCTTAGATCACACTACCAAGTTATGGAATGATGTCGTGTCGACATCAATACTCTAATCTACCACAACTGTCTGAATTTGGATGGAAACTGAGAGACAATACCAATTATTTTGTTATCTCTACTGTCCAAGTGCACCTGAATCGATTCTAAAACTGACAGGCGCGGCGTTTATGTACAAAAGGAAAACGTGCGGTACGCTACAAAATACAGTTCAAAACAAAGATATGTACTGAATTATGTGTGTGGCGGCGCGGCGATGGAGATCTATGGGAAAATTATAACCATGAGTTAGATATTGATGATATTACAGATAACGAATATTAAGTCGAAAACCTTTGAACGCGCTAAATAATATTTTCTTATAATTAGACATTGGGTGCGTTTAGGGAACGCAACGCTTCGCAACAGTTGCAGGCAGCAGTTCCCTAAACGATCGTGCTGAAAATGTGATAATTGTCAACTGTTGGAAGTTTTAGTCATCGGCAAAATTAACGCTGAGTTTACTCAGCGATGAAACTAAACCTCACTTTCTTTCATCAAGCAGATTAATTTCTTCTTCCAAAAAGCAATTCAAAATAAATGAATCAATCATAATCGCATGCACTAAACAGTAATTTATTTAACCGTTTTAAAATTATGATATTCACCAGATAACATAGAGATTTTCTTTGGCGTAACCTCAACTGTAGTGACATTTAGCAACATCCTTTACACCGTTTAGCGAACTCACAACAATTGATTAGAATCAGAAAGTAATCTGGTTGAATGATTATTCTCAGTGGTTGCATTCCCTAAACGTGCCCAATGAAATAAATAATATATTTGATTAATAAATGTTACTTTCCAACAGATAAATCTTTAATAACCTTTTTTGAATAAAATTTTACTATGAACAAAAAAGGTTCAATGCAAAACCCTGGTAGGATGTACGAGAAAAGAGTTATGATCAATTACTCCCGGCAATGTCTGAACCGGCCGCCATCTTTAAGACATCACACAGACCTTCTGTCACAAATTCAAGCAAAACATCTGATAAGGCATGATTATTGTGTATAAGGAATGTATTCCAATATCTGTCTTCTTTCCTAACGGTTCATGTCTCTGAGGCCTAAAAGGAAAGATGAAGAAAAACTAGGAAGATGCACGTCTAATCTGACAATAAAGAATAGAATACTTTGAAATCTTCCTGTCTTCGGAAACATATGCAGTTGATTGTTTTATAAACATTAAGTAATTATTACATTGTTTGATATTAACACTTAAGTTGGTTTCTGATAAGACCTTTATAAAATACCGATTTAACTACATATTCTATTTGATTGAGGAATGTTTATAAAAAAAGTAATTTACATTTCGTATAATAAAAATAGTAAGTTACGTTACAAGACCGGAAAGAGGTGTTTTGCAGGGCGAGCCGCAGGTGAGTCCTGGAAGCTTGGGGATATCTGAAAAAGACTTTTTTTCGGTCGTGTAACGTACAATTTTTTTTTTCAGCCGACACTGTCATACAAAATTAATTTTGTATTATTTTTTTTATTAAATTTTCTAACAAATACGACAAACAATAATAACTAATTAAATAAAATATTTTTACGACCGACACTATAGCACAACTTCAATTTGTGCTGGTAACGCTTCAAAATGTGAATCCATATTTTCCATAACTTGTGAATTGACTTTTGAAAACTCGTAAAAGTTAAGTGTATTTATCTACTTGACACTTATCTCATCAATTAACACAAATTCGTTTCCATAGCAACGAAATAACAGGGATCGGAAAAGCTTTTGCCTATCTCTAATGCCATTTTCGGGTCTAGCCCGGGAAAACGTTAATTTAACATCCTGTATTTTGTGAATTATGGACATTACACTTAAGCATGTTGAGGTAAATCTTCATATTTCGTGTCCAAAAATCTGCAGTTACTTTATGCTACATTCTTTATGACTCACCCCGTATAAAAACATATTCATTTTATTTTTTATATGAACATTACAATATGTCCTCAAATTTTTTTAAATAACTTTTAATGGAAGTAACATTATTCTTTTTATTCTGGGCAAATATTGTACGTTAACATTTGTCAAAACAAAAACTGTAATGGATGTTTGTGAATATTAGTATTTCTAAACTTTCCAGTCATAAACGGTTATAGCTCCCGATGGCCCAGCACAACTCCAACCGAAATTATGTCGCATATAACCGCGTCGATAAAGATGATCCCTTTGGCCTTTGACCATCGGCAAGAGCAGTGGGGCAGCAGTCAGCCACCGACTCGCACACCTCCAGGCGCTGCCCAACATCGCTAACAACAGTCGTTAGCTAACAATCGCAGGACCAAAAAATCCTGAGCCTCCCTTGTGAATTAAAGTAATTTCAAATTCGATTCCGTCGCTAGAGGGACAGATAGATGAGTGGTCCATTCGGACAATCCGTTTTCTCGTCTATCAGCCGTCCGAATCGTAGAGAATTTATCTGTACCACCACACAACAACCTTAGCCCGGCTTAGCTATTCAAATCGCGCTTCGATTGCAGTGGCGCAAATTCTTCTTCTCCCTGACGATATCGCGGAAATGCTGCCCCGAAAGGCCAGCACTCGCCTGGGCCGTTCACTCATATATATATAGACGTATAGCTATTCCAATTGTAAAATCTAAATTCTACTTTGCATTCCCTTCCGCCACCACTATCGCCAACCGCCGCAGCCGACACCCCCCGACCCGCTTATTGTGTGCGACTTGAAATACTAAGTTGTCAACCAGCATCAATGTATTTCTAAGGTCAATACAGGTTTGCATAGGGCTCTTTTCATTATTTCAATTTCCAGTTGAAGACTATTATCAGTTAACTCCATACAGCACCAGGAATAAAGTTGAAAGGGAAAGTTCTGATATTAAACTTTCATTTGGTGCAGGTAATTAAAACCATCGACATAATTTAAGTTGTAAATAGTTTAATCAATGACTTTAGTTTCAAAACGTTGATTTTTACTTGTTACAATTAAGTGTGAAAATATCTTTTAACAGGGCTTAGTCTGAATATTGATATAATCATTAAGAAAGAATATTTCACTCATATACCGATTAAAGTAAAATAGTGCGGGAGCTAGTGTCACGTTTAGTTGCTTTATTCATTCAAATTTGGTTTATCTTTTTTTTCTATCATATTAATGTAACTTGTCCACAAAACAAATTCCTGTGATTCCGCTAACCGGAACAATGCCTGGCAGCAGCATTTCAGTTAAGTCAAAAGAAAAGTGTCAATGCTATACTTGTTTAAAACTGAGATTTTTGTCTCTTTTATTGACATTGCAATATGATGGAAAATGATTTCCTGACATATTCATTCTGGACTGCTCCTATCATTAATCACGTAATAAAAAAAAAATCAATTGACAGAAATATCTAAAGCTAAATTTTTTTGTCAGTAGTTCACTACATGAAATTGTTAAAAAACGTATGCTGCCCGCCATTCGACGAAAAATAGCTTTAGCAGGGCCAGAACACTTGTATTAGTGAAGACTATGATATTGCCTAATAGTATGCAAAAGATATTTTTGAGATTGCTGAAAGAATAACAAAAATATTATGGTTTACTAGTAGATGACATATGATCACGTATGACTGCTTGCTTGAGATGCAAGCACACTTGACTATCCCTGAAACCCACATCCTCTTAAAAAACATGTCTCCCTGAAAGCCACCTACGCTATCATCATCCCCTCTACCCCCTCCTTGACCTCTCGTTGAAATCTATATTCCCATCTAATAATTTGCCTTGTGCAAATAATGTGTTTTTATCTTCTTGACACCTAAAGCAGGTTTTTTTATTCATTTTCCCTGCATCAATAAAATATTATCCACATTTCCCTTTCCAAAACATAACTCTAAAAGTAAAACTGAAATCGCATAGATATAAACCAACATATACGGTTAAACTACAGAGAGACCGTTTCCAACTTAAATAACAGGATCTGAAAATCATCTGCCATAACGCCTGGCCGTTACGTCACTTTACGTGCTTAGCCGCGTATTTGTTACGTAACGTTTATAAATTGTAAACTAAAATAAAAAATATAGAATATTGTAATTTGGTAATTTGGTTTTGTGGTGGTAATTTGGGGTCCCGGGTTCGACTCCCGTTCGTGGTACTAGGATTTTTTCGAAAGAAGAAATTAATCCCAGGATACTCGAATATTGGGTGTGTATTCCTTGTCTCCAAATGTGTAGCCCATCCCGCACAAGGTTCTTCCAGAGCCTTTGGGGATAAAGGTGTACCTGTGGTGTGTTATAGATATTTCGCTGTACAATTGTACATAAAGGGATTAATTTGAATTCTTTCCAGAGACTCTCAAATAAACTTTAAATCTCAGATTTGATTCTAGGTTTTCATTACTAGTATATACATTATACATATTTGAAACTGATACCATCAGATTTACTTATATTGCAATTTATTATACAGGAACCGTAGAAAGATATATGTCATTTTTATACAGGGTATCCCAATGATGTAGCCAAATTTCGTGGAGTGATTCCTCTCATAAAAAAAGAAAAAACAGGAATAATATTTTTCTCTCGTATATTTCGTTTATGAATGGAGTTATCTGCGGTCGTTAAAGAGTTGTAACAGAATCCTAGACCTACTGCTAATGGTGCTACCGACATGATTTTTTAATTTTACTTCCACATCCAGTGGAAGTATAGTAACGACAAAAAAATTTAAAAAAAAATTTATTGTTCAAATAGGCTTAGAATGTCACGAAACGTCGAGATTTTAAATTTGAGCAAAAAAAAATTTCTGTCTGTCGGTCTGTCGGTCTGTCTGTCGGTCTGTCTGTCGGTCTGTCGGTCTGTCGGTCTGTCTGTAACTTTTTTTGTGCGCACGTTTACTCTGGAATCGTTTGAGATATTGACTTGAAAGTTGGTACACATATGTAGTTTAACGAGATCTAGAAATAGATTATATTTTCCTCTTGTTCCGTCGAAGGAAGGAAAATTGGGGTAAATTTGGGGTAAATAGGTAAATCAAGCAGGTAAGAGACCATAAAATTGGTATTTAGTATATACAAGAGAAGCTAAGGCCTCAAAAAAAATTTTGGCATTAGACACCCCCATTACCACTCCCACCCCATTTCTAAAGGGAATGAAAAAAAATTGTGATTTAGTGTGTGTACAAGAACCAGAAACCTCAAAATATTTTTTTACTTCATCCATCCCCACTACCACCCCCTATAACCACCCCCACCCCGCTATCGATGTGGGGTATCGTTTTATGGGTTTTTGAGGTAGAGGATTTCAAATATTATATTATTAAAGTTCCATAAAGAATTATTTCCACATACAATATTTTTTCGTTGTGAGTGACTTGGATAAAAAATCTGGATGTGGAAGTAGTGATTCCTTGGGCAGCGGTTTTTACTAATGAAAAAGTACGGTGGTGCATCCAAACCAACAAAACAAACATCCGTTCGGTTGCAAATAACTTTCTAATGGAAGATTCTAGCAACTTATTCCGCCCCAACTCCAATGTCAGTTTTTGATGAAATTTTTCGTGTATGAATCCACCATGGAAACACATTTTTCTGCCAAGATTGAAGTCGGTACACTCAACCATGAATGAATAATAATTAAAAACCATCGTAGAGCACTTAGTAAGCATCTTACGAAAGAAACTTACTGTTGTTTTTAGTTTTTTGACTAGGGGAAACATACACCTTGGACCAATCAGAAACTAGCAATTTTCATAAACAGCGGAAGAGTCCATTTTTTCCAAGGGAGAGTTCATGTTTTCTTGTTTGACGTTTAAAACGTCAAAGTTTTATTGTAAACTAACTTTGTTTTTTCACTTTCAAGGGATTGAAACAGTTAAAATATACGACAGTCATGGATAAAGTATAGTATTCAGCTCACATATAATGGCTATTACACGCTCGGATTATTTACGACACTCGCCTTCTGCTCGTGACGTAAACATCACCCTCGCGAGTAATAGCCATCAATATACGCTCGCTTAATAATATACCATTAACACCGTCGCGAGTGTTCATCGACCATGTTAACAATATGTGTTAATATAGAGAGTAGAAAATATGAATTTTGTTCTAAAGTTATGTCAGGCTATTGAAGGGGCAAATAGAGCAAAACTTTTTTTATCTTTCTAAATAGATACCAACTATATCGAGAAGAAATTAAGCCAAAAGATAGGCGTAACTTTTTGATTTGAAACTTTTTATACTTAGATTAGCAGTTTTCGTAAAAAAAAAAACAAACACATTTATGCTGTATTTTTTATATATAGATAACTATTACTCCGTTAATAATTGAGTTAGTAATATCATCGGTCAAAATGCAAATGAAAGGTAATTGTATGCTCTAGAACTATTTGAATTATTTTTTAGAAATCTTACGAGAAATTTCAATACAGACATTTTACACACAAGACTTTAAATTTTCCTAATGTCTAAATTTAAGTATTTTTTTTTCTTGAAGTTATCGTCCAATTTATGGTAAAAGGCACAATAGTACTTTTTGTGGAACATAAAAAGGGTAATAGAAAATAAAAAAATATACCTAAAATCGGAGCAACGGTTATTATACTTTTCGCAAAATCGAAGAGTATATTGTATTTGATCGGCACATTTCTGAAACAGGAAGTATCGCTCGTAGAGAAAAATTTTCGTATCATTGTGTTAGTGAACGAATTCTCAACAACTTTCAAAATGCCGGTCTGTCCGTCCGTTAGTCTATCCATCCGTCCGTCACGTTTCTTGTAAGCACGATAACTTAAGAAAGAAAAGTATTGAAATTTAGAAAATAAATTAGTGTTAGCTAGAGTTGTTTTTGAAGAATATCAATCAGTAAATAAGAAAGTTATTAATCATTTAATTTAAAAAAAGTGTTTTCTTAATTTTTTCGCTTGTACTCACAGAAATCTTGTAAAATGTTGATTCATTAATTTACCAGCGTGCGGTAGGCATTTCTACCACTCCCAAGGATTATACAGCTGGGCCTGCTACGTCCACGCTGGGTTGGACTAGGGTCATGCTTGTTGCCAGCAGCGAGAGCCACATGGCGCATGGTAAAGGAATGTGGGATGGGAGGTGTAGGTATTTGTGAGATGCGTTACCGCATTGTGTCGTGGGAGTGACACAATGTTCCTTTTTGTGATTTTGGTTCTGGACTTCTGCCACTTCTGAGTCTTCTTGTGTCGTGATATGGAGTGTTTATGCTCCTCCTTTTGTATTTCTGCTTCTTTGAGTTTTCTTTTTCTGAGTCTCCTGATTCCTCGGTTTCCGATGCTGGGTTGGCTTTGGATCATGCTTGTTGTCAGCAGCGAGAGCCACATGACGCATGGTAGAGGAGTGGGGGATGTAGGTGTTTGTGAAATGCGTTGCCACATTGTGTTCGTGATAATTAATGTTTATGCTTCTCTTTGTATCTCTTAATATATTTTTTTTCGTTTATGCATTTTACTAATATATATCTAATGCGTTGAAATATAATTCTCGAGAGATATATATTACAGACATTCAACTTTTGTAGTAATGTGTGATGGTCCAGTGACCAGACATGTTGGATATGTTTTTCTTTTCATTTTTTTTTTCATATATTTTTTTTCACAACAAAGTTGGTATCAAAATTTAGGATGACCAAAAACTAACATTATTTACATGAAAACTGCGAATAGTATTTTATGGAATGTGTAACAATTATACAAAAATCTCAGTAAACTGGCGAAGAGTACCTACGTTTTTAGCTTGTTGACTTTTGTAATGTTAAAGAAAACGGTTCTGACGGCCATTTTTTCCGGGTTTTTTGGGACTTTTATACGATTATCCTGTTAATAGAGCGATCCATTACGATAAACAAATAACTGTCCCCAAATACTTCATACTCAAAACTGAATATGCCTGGTCTATAAATCAATGCAGATAATTCTTTCACTAAACATTACTGCATTTTTTCTACAAATTTCGTATTATGGAAATATGCATCTATCTATAATAGTTTTAGAAACACCTCGATGGTGAAATTTACACTGCACATTTCGGGTATGCTGTGTTTAAACAATTTCTGTAGCATTTGCTAGCAATAATTTCGAGAAAAATTAGGCAGTACCTAAATCTAGAAAGGATAAGGTTTCAATTGCTTTAAAATTCATTAATAATTCAGAAATATAACAGTTAAAATTGTAATATATCGGACAAAATTCATAAAGTTTCAAAAATTGGTAGAAACAACGAGGATAGCATAATTATATAAACAGAAAAGTTCCCACCCTAAATAGTGTGCTTCATCCCCTAGGACGTCGTTTCCACCCCCATTTTGAGGTTTTCTAGATTATCTCGGAAACGGTGCACTTTTTGTTAAAAATACCTATATATAAAATTATTCGTTATAAAATTCTCTAGCAAAGACTTCCCTACATTTTTTTTCTTAAAATTGATAATACTTTGATAAATGAGGCGCAAATGTAATCAGCGCAGGTCTTATAATTCCGCAGAAAAAAGTCTAGATGTATACAGGTTCATGTCTTTTAACAAACAAGCGAACAATACTATGATATTATCTAAAACTACCACCAATTTCTGCTGCTGTTCGGCAACACTCACATCGGGTTTTTTACCAAATTCAAACCTGGAAAAACGTTACTCTAGAAGCTACTGATTGGGGATGGAAAAAAGTTGGCGGTATATTAACCTCAACTATGACAACAAAAGAACCAGCTCCCAAATCTGTTTTAACGCTAATTTCTTGTTCATGCAAGTTAGGGTGCGAAAACAGGTGCAGTTGCAGAAGAGCAGGCTTACGTTTCTCCACAGTGTGTTACCATTGCCACGGACAAGCTTGTCAAATCTATGGAAGACGACGAAGATTAATTAACGTAGGTAACCTTCTGATAATTAGTGGATTAGGTCTATAGGGGATACCACGTAAAAAAACGCGCCTAGTACTGTGGGGTCGCGTGAAAACAAGTACAACATACAATATTCTTACTTCTTTAAAAATCACGTAATTTTATAGGGGAGCGAAGGCGGAAGCGGTACATTTATTATAATTTTAAATGGTTTAGTAGTTTAGTAGTAGTTTGGTAACTACTTCTTTAGCGTTAAACATGGAACTTTAAAATAGATTATAATAAAGTTTACAACTTATTGTGTTAACCGGAACCAACCCTTACGTGTGCGCCTTATTTCCCACACTACTATTAATTTTAGGAAAAAAAGTGTAGATACGTTTTTAATAGAAAATTTTGTAAGGAATAATTTTGTATTTTTATCAAAAAGTGCATCGTTCCCAAGATAATCTAGAAAACATCAAAATGGGGGTGGAAACGACGTCTTAGGGGATGAAGCACACTATTTAGAGGTGGGAAATTTTCGTTGCGGTGAGGAATATAAAATTAATAATTAGAGAATATTATTTAGGTATTAAGCAAATCACAACATACACATTTTTTTGCTTAATACCTAAATAATATTCTCTAATCATGATGAAAGCAAATAAATAAAAAATAATTAATTATAAAATTAATAAATTTTCAATAGCATACAAATTTTCGGAAAAAATTTTTACGCCTTTTTGCAATCACGGCCAGATTGGTGCCCTCGACACTTAGATCCGCAAGGTCATTCCAGATAATACACGATTTTTCAAAACTATATCTTAGAGTGAACACCCTATGATCGAATTTGACATTACTGATTCCCGATTATAATATTTCCTATAATCACTTGCCCATTTGATCTTTAACAATTACCTACATAGCAGCTATGTCCATATTAGCCATTTTCCGAATTACGCTTTAGTTATCATTATTAGCGACACGCTCTCCCGGCAGATCACCCACAATAAGTTTTTGGAGCATATCTCTGCAAGGGCCCTTTGATGCATGAACCGTAATTATATATGCAAATGGTAATTTACATTGAACTTTGAACAATTGCGGCAAAATATGATTGAATTCATGCAGAACAGTGGTGGCTCTTTGTTAATTATACCATGCTAGAAGCATATTTTATTGATGAAACGTTCATTAGGGATCTAACTAACAAAGGACCATGTGAAACTTTGGCTATTATACAGTCTGAATATTAGTACAGTTCTACGTATAATACAAAATTAGCCCTCTGTACCTGACTTAATTTCCTTTAGCTCTTGACTTTTGGGGAGATTAATTATCCTAACTTTGCTCGAAATTTCAAATGTAGCAACTTTGTTAATTTTGCATGGAAATTATGGAGTCTTCCTGGAAGATTCCGCATCATTATATGGTGCATAATAAACCTTGTTTTTAATTTATGAGCAATCTGTGAGAATAACGAAATCAAAACATTATATACCCTATCAAAATTACAAAATTCAGTGTTACAATATGCAGTGTGGAAAGTTTGACTGGAATAATAGTACAGTAAGTGAAGCTTTTAAATCCCAGCCCGAAAACGACTTAAGAATTTCCAAATGTTTTTCTTCGACATGCTTCATAAAGAATGTACATTGTACATATAAATCGAAATTATCATTTTTCCTGCTGTTTGGTTAGGGGTGGTTCCCACCCCTTCTTAGGGGTTGTCGCAAAAAAAAAAACAAAAAACACGTAATCTGATAGAGAATCAAATTAAAAGAAAGAAAAGTGGTCTTATACACTTTTTTGCTAAAATGCATATTTTTCAAGATATTGCGACCTGAAAATTGCAATGTTCACCCCCTAAAATCAGTATTCCTAGACGTTTTTTTTTAAATTACCCGAGAAATGTGGACTTTAATAATAAAAAATGCAAGGGTATAAAATTAAAGCTTTTACGAAAACAAATCGAATGGTTTTTTCTTTTTTTTTCCGATGTTTAGTTTTGGAAATATGGCATTTTCAAAATAGCGCCAAAACGTAAAAAAAAATATACGACGTTAAAATCTAAAATTACTCAAAATCTAAAACTATGAGAAAATTTTTATTCTTGTAAAAAAACCGCTGCCCAAGGAATCACTACTTCCACATCCAGATTTTCTATCCAAGTCACTCACAACGAAAAAATTTTTTATGTGGAAATAATTGTTTATGGAACTTTAATAATATAATATTTGTAATCCTCTACCCCAAAAACCCATAAAACGTTACGCCACATCGGTAGTGGGGTGGGAGTGGTGATAGGGGGTGGTAGTGGGGGTAGATAAAGTAAAAAAATATTTTGAGGTTTCTGGTCCTTGTACACTCACTAAATCATATTTTTTTTTCATCTCTTTAATAATGAGGTGGGGGTGGTAATGGGGGTGGCTAATGCCAAAATTTCTTTGAGACCTTAGCTTCTCTTTTATATACTAAATACCAATTTTATGAACTCTTACCTGCTTGATTTACCTATTTACCCCAAATTTACCCCAATTTACCCCCCAACTCTTCTTCGGAACAAGATGAAAATATAATTTAATTCTAGATCTCGTTAAAGTACATATGGGTATCAAATTTCAAGTCAATATCTCAAACGGTTCCAGAGTAAACGTGCGCACAAAGAAAAGTTACAGACCGACAGAGAGACAGCCATAATTTTTTTTCGCTCAAACTTAAAATCTCGACGTTTCATGACATTCTAAGCCTATTTGAACAATAAAAATTTAAAAAAATTTTTTTGTCGTTACTATACTTCCACTGCTCGTTCCACTGTATGTGGAAGTAATTAAAGATATTAAAATTTTCTTTCGATTGAGACATATAACGACATTTTATAATGAAAATTAAAAAAGTTACAAACAAAAAAGAAGCGCATTTAAAAATGTAGGCGCCATTTTTTTTATTCTTATTGCTCTAATTTCTTATTAACTAACATGCTCAATTTTTTTAGAATTTTTGAAATTATTATTTTTCATTCTGTACCTATTTTCAATAATGAAAATTTTCATAATTTTTTGGAAAAATCGGGTTTTTGGAAATTGCTCAGAAAATATTTTTATATACAAAATGGTAAGAGTACAAAAATAAATATTGTCTAAATGTTGGTTGTGGCTTTTTCTTAATTTTTCTCTATTTCTTATTGGGATGCTCTGCCACATGTATTTTCTTCTAAACAATGTCTGAAATCAACAAAATAATACAATTAACCAGTATTTTACTGTAAAATACTGTATTTAATATACACAGCACACTAACATTATAATACGTTTTGAGAAAGGAAACAGATTCGTTTTCCGAAACATCAGCAAAATACGTCGTTTTTATATTTTTGTTCTTTTTCATTATTTGTCAAAAACCACCCTCTAACTGATCCTTTGACGTAAAAGTCACAGGCGTAGTAGTTATTTTCCAGTAAAATACTGGTTAATTGTATTATTTTGTAGATTTCAGACATTGTTTAGAAGAAAATACATGTGGCAGAGCATCCCAATAAGAAATAGAGAAAAATACAAAAATAAAGCTTATAAAAAAACGAATACTTTGTTTTCTTTTTTTATTTTCTTACGACAAACTGTTCCAGAGGTATAAAGGTTTGAAGATGACGCTTGAACACATACGCAAGAAAATTATGTATTTAAAATTGAATTATCTCAAAAACTATAATACCGATAAAAACATGATATAAGAATGAAACGACTAAAATTGAGCGGTAATGTTCTTAGTTTATCTTCACCATGAGAGGGCAAATCAGGGGTTTAGAGATCTTGGCGTTTGATTTTCTAAGGATTATGATGCATCAGTTCCCTCGGAGTCTTCAACTTCTGTTTTCGTGTTTTGAAAAACAAAATATCCGTAATGTATTTAGCCTTAAAATGCTTATATTTTAAGCAATCTCCATAGTTAATGAAATAACTGCATAATGCTATATGTCTTTTACAGGTACCTCAGACCGAAGACAACTGGAACAAAATTGAAAATGGTTTTCGTAATAAATGGAATTTCCCGGAGTGTTATGGAGCAATTCATGGCAAGTACATTGTCATCGAAGCACCAATAAATGGCGGTAGTTTGTTCCATAATTATAAAAAAAGCTCATAGTATAGTACTACTTGCTGTAATAGATGACAACTGCTGTTTCACGTATACAGATGTGGGACGTAATGGGTGAATTTCTGATGCTAGCTCAATTTCAAGTCAACTTGAAAACGGAGTTTTGCCAGATGGTACATTTTTATTAGGAGATGATGCGTTTCTTCTGAAAAAATATTTATTAAAACCATTTGTTGGAAATCAACTTAACAGTAGGTCAAAATGTTTTTAATTATGAATTATCAAGAGCACGCTGCATTTCTGAAAATGCATTTGTTATTCTAGTAATAGTAAAATCAGGGTATTTGAAAAGTTTTACCATTTAGTTCAGATGAGCTTGATTGGATTGTGAAAGCATGTTGTGTAATTCTCAACTGGTTACGAAAAGACATAGAAATTACCTTCGGTCGGGATCTGTTAATGTGGTAGATACCGAGAATGGGATAGTTATGCCAGGACAATGGAGAAGTGAAAGTCATAGGATGCCAGGCTTACCAACCAATTTAGGAAACCATTCCAAGATGTGGATGCAGAGATATAAGGGATACTTGGCAAGTATCCTGGCAAATACGAATGATGCATTAATTTCTGAAGTAGGCAAAATAATTAACCTTGTTAAATATTTTCTAAATAGAGAACCTAGTTAAAGTCAAAAACCAATTGTCATTTTATTTTCCTTTTTTTATACTAAAAGGGGGGTTATAATATGGAGATAATATATTTCACTAAAGGATACGGGAGATGTGGGAGAGTTGGGACAATATTCACAAATTAATTTTTAATATTTTTATTTTTGAAACCTAAAAAATTAAAAACAGTAACATTTCTTCATATATTGGGCCACTTCTTGCAAATATTAGTTAAATTTACTGGGTAAGTGGCGGTATGGAAAAATATTTTCCAGTGTCATGTATTTGTGCCAAATCTCCCTTTTACGATGGAGAATTGGGGCTAGCGATGGGGAAATTTGGGACAGATAATTAAATCTTCACAATGGCATGGAAAAATATTTAATTATTGCAAAAAGTAACAAACAATGAGAAAGAATAAAATTAATTAAAATATTTTACAAATTCTCAGAAGAAAAACAAAAATATATTGCAACAAACAATAAAAATTTTTGATAACGCAAATCGCTCATATTGCAAAAATAAAACCAGTCTGCCAGTTGATGTCTAAGGACCGTGAAAGGCTTTGAAGGACAAAAATTTGTGTTATGTGATTGTCGACCTCCAGCAAACCAAACCATTACCCAAATTCAATACATCAAAGGCATTTTACCTTAGACCAATCTGGCTCTACAAGTTGGACTGAAGATACGGCCAGTTGTAATCTGCTTATGGAATTTTATACAAACTTGTGAAAATGTGAAAACAAGAGAAAACCTTACTTGTACGTGGGCCAAAATAAAAACGTCCAAGTGATTTGTTTATATCAGTTATTGATACTGAAAGGTATGTTTAAGGTGTTAGATCACAAATTTCCCGAAATTGGACACACCTATTTGGACTCCGATAGGGATATTGGCCTTATAGAAAAAGTGCTTAGAAAGCAAAGTTCTATATTTACCCCTGACCAGTACAGGAAAATTATTAAAAAAGTGTGCACAAAATATTTAGTGGTTCAAAATGATATGGAACAGTACTTTCGTAGTGTTCCTGGTTTACCAAATAAAATGGGAATAGTGAACAAAAAGTTTCCTTTAGAGATGGCATTAAATGAATTCGTGTCGAGGAGTTTGATACCTACCTGTATAAGGAACCATACCTAAATACTATTCACCCCCTACAGATATTGAGTTTACTAGAATTTCTGAAAAAAAAAAAATAGCCATCAGTTGCCTTTTGTCCTAGAAGAACATAGTGGCTTTCATGAAAATATCATTAGGTTGCAAGTCGAAAACACCAATCAAAAAAGATGACGTGCCAAATAATTTAATTGTATAGTTTTGTTTCTGTTCGAGTTACTGTTTTTTCTTTTGACAAATTAATATTATTTTGTACCTTTATTATTACTACTCTTAAAGTTCTTGACTCTATTTAATTTTTTATCAACTTATTACTGCTATATCAGTAAATGGATGAAGAGGTTATGTACATAGAAATTAAAAATTCAAATCTCTAAATCTGTAAAAGTTGTTCATTTTGTGCTACAACCAAATTTAAATCAACGCCACTCTAAATTTTTTTTACACATTCTTGGATGTATATAGAACCAATTTCCATGATATATAAAATCATTCATCGCAGAAATTTCGATTTACAAGTATTTTACTTTTTTGTTTATTGACACAGCCACATAAAAAAAAGTGGTCTGACCTGCGGACAAGACCAGTGTATTCTTATGTATTTGCACCCGCTGAAACTGAATCCGAAGTCAGAATTGTCCGACTGGCTCGTTTTTTCCCCCAAACTCAAGAAAACACCCCCCAAAAAAATGGTCTGTCCGGCGGACTATACCAGTGTGTCCTTATGTATTTGGACCCGCTGAAACCGAATCCCAAGTCAGAATTGTCAGATTGACTCGTTTTTCAGTTTTTCAGAACAGTGTATCCTTACCAAATACATAGGGATACACTGGTATGGTCCGCCGGACAGACCATTTTTGGGAAGGGGGGGGGGGGGTGTTTTTTTGGGGTTGGGGGTCAAAAACGGGGTCAATCTGACAATTCTAACTTCGGATTCGGTTTTAGTGGGTCCAAATACATAAGAACACACTGGTCTTGTCCACAGGCCAAACCACTTTTTTTGTTTTGGGGGTGTTTTTTGGGGTTGGGGGGTGAAAACCTAGCGAATCTGACAATTCCCACTTCGGATTCTGTTTCAGAGGGTCCAAATACATAATAATACACTGGTATGGTTCGCCGGACAGACAATTTTGTGGGGGTTAGGGGTGAAAAACGAGCCAATTTGACAATTCTGACTTCGGATTCGGTTTCAGCAGGTCTAAATACATAAGGATGCACTGGTCTGTCCGCAGGCACTTTTTTTATGTGGCTGTGTCATTAAATAATAAAAGCAGAGCTGTTCCTAAGCACTGTGCTTAGTGCTTGTCTAAGCACTGTGCTTAGTGCTTGTCTAAGCACTCTAAGCACTTTTGAGCTCGGGAGCACTGTGCTTAAGAGCACTTCATAAAATCGGTGCTTAGTGCTTAGGGTTTCGAGCACTTTGCGAAAGGGCTTAGTGCTTAGTAATCCCGCAAAGTGCTCGGGAACACTAAAAAAAGGCTTGCAAGCACTTTAGTGCTCGGGAGCACTCGAAAAGGCTCGTAAGCACTTTTTTTAGCGCTCGCGAGTACTAAAATGCTTGCGAGCACTCCAAAAAGCTCCCGAGCACTTTATGACTCGTGAATACTTTAAAATTTTTGCAAACAAAGAATTATTTCTGCATGAAATTTGTGAATTCACACCCAATTTAGAAAAAAATTTTTAGACTAAAGAGAATTCATTTTATGACGAAAAAAAAAATATAATTATTTACATCAAAATTAGATTTACATCAGATCTCGTGCGATAATAATAATTCTTAAGAAAATGTTTTATAATAAATTGTTTTCATTCATTACTTTTTTCAAAATAGTCTCAAACAATTTTTTCTAAATTGGGGGGGTGCCAAGTCAATGATGGTTTCCTGTTTCATTTTTGCTCGAAAACGGCTGGGATTATCAAATTCATCCATACATCATTATCAGTCATCATATTATGTTACATTTTACATTACAAGCAAAATAAGCATACTTACCAAATTCACGTAAAGATGATACCATATCATTTATCATATTATTAACTATATTCTGTTCTAGTCAGAAGTACAAATGGTGTACCCTCCTACCCTCTATCTAAAAGCATGATGTGAGATGTGATAATGATAAATTGTCTCTTTCATTAAAAAATAGTTCTCCACCGATGTGAGAATCAGAATAGTATGCAGTATTACAGTGTCTCCTAACACCTAACTATACTTGCAATCTTTGTTATTTTGCATTTTTAGAGAATGAGGCACTCTTCATAAAATGTTTTGCTTACTCTGAAAAGCTATAGCCAGAATTTCGAAATAACGTACAGGATGGTTAACAAATAAGGAAACGTGAATTTGTGCCAAAAGTAAAGCATAAGTATCTTGAGAGGAGATTGTTACAGGAAAAAGTTGTTTCTAATGTCAAAAAAAAGGTTAGATATGAAATTTTAACGTCGTATCTCAAAGGTAGTATTTTTGCCAAAATTATGATTAAAATAATTTACTGTATTCGCACTCCACTATGTGGAAATAATTGTTTATGGAACTTTAATAGTATAATATTTGAAATCGTATACTCCAAAAACCCATAAAATGATATGCCACATCGGTAGTGGTGGTAGGAGTGAATGAAGTGAAGAAAATTCTTGATGACTTTGATTTTTGTACATACACTAAATCAGAATATTTTTCGCCAACTTTCATAATAGGGTGGGGGTGGTATAGAGGTGGCTAATGCTAAAAAATTTTTTCAGACCATAGCTCCTCTTATATTTACTAAATACCAATTTCATGGACTCTAACTTGCTTGATTTACCTACTCGCCCCCATTTATCCCAATTTACCCCCAAATCCTCAACGGAATAAGATCAAAATATAATCTAGTTCCAGATCTCCTTAAAATACATACGTGTGCCAAATTTTGAGTCAATATCTTAAACGGTTCCAGAGTAATCGTGAGCACCAAAAAGATACAAGACCAACAGACAGACCGACACGACAGGCAGAAATTTTTTTGTTCAAACTTAAAATATTGACGTTTCATGACATTCTAAGCCTATTAGAACATTGAAAATTTTCAAACATTTTTTCGCATCAGTATTCTTCCACTGTTCATCCAATTTACTCGAGCAAATCCACTGTGCATTCATACTACTTGAAGTAACCCATTGCGCATTCATTTTACTCCTGAAAATCCACTGCGCATCCATACTACTTGAGACAATCTACTGCGCATCGATAGTACTCAAGAAAAGCCTCTGCGCATCCAAAATACTCGAGGAAACCTACTGCGCATCCATACTACTTCAAGTAACCCACTGCGCATCCATTTGAGTCGAAGAAACCGAAGAAAATAATAGATCTATAAACACCGTGCAGGTTGCATGGTATTCTAATTTGAAATCGTAGAAGCTAGACACACACGCGATGACGCGTCTCTGACGCATCTCCTGATATATTCTTGAAACATTGATGTCAATTTAGCAACCTACTAAAATAATCTTGAAAGGCGGGTACGCTGATGTTCGTTTATTCATAGGACTCAAATTATAATGCAACCTGTAGTGTTTATAAATCTTAAAATTCCACACCTAGAATTCCATTTTAAAAATGAATTAAAGAAATATGAAAAATAAAAAAAATATATAATATTTCTGTTCTATAGATGTTTTGTTATCATGTTATTATGCACTTTGGTTCAATATAATTATTTTAATCACAATTTTAACAAAAATATCAACTTTGAGATACGACGCCGACGTTTTAATTTCACATCTGAACTTTCATTGGAACTAGAAACAACTTTTTCCTGTAACATATTTCCTCTAAAAAATCTCTCAATTTTTTTCTAGGTTGTTTTTGTTGACCTTTTTTTATAAATAACACATACATTCAATGAAATTCTAGCCTCAATCAATAGATACTCCATTATTTAAATTTTTAAAAAGTGCTTAGTGCTTAGTGCTTTTTCAGAGTGCTTAGTAATCGCGAGCACTCTACTATTAACAGTGCTTAGTGCTCGAAAAAATAAAGCATTTTTTTTGAGTGCTTAGTGCTCGCGAGCACATTTTAGCAGTGCTCGCCCAGCTCTGAATAAAAATAAAATAATTGTAAAAAAAAAATCTGCGACGAATGACTTTAAATATCATGGAAGTTCATTCTATATACATCCAAAAATGTGCAAAAAAAAAGAAAATTCCGAGTGGCATCAACTTTGATTTAAATTTGGTTGTAGTACACCGTGGTTCATAAATATTTCCTACTGATTCAATAAACTGCATTCTAAAATTATTTTCCATTAAAAAATGCCAATTGACTTTATTAAAATCTAATTTATTCAAAAACAATTTTTTGCAACATAGCTCCTTCATCCGTTTGCTCCTTCAATTACACAACCACACAAAAAAAAATCTGTGCAGCGGACCAAATTATATGGATATGGTGCATTTTTCGACGCTTAATCTGAATCCGTGGACCAAAAAAAATCTATCGTGTCAGTTTTGTTTTTAGTCAAAAACATTCCTTAAATGGTGTAAAATCATAGAAAGAATCTAACAACTCTTAATGAAATGTGAAAAATGGTAGATGTCGAGAGTAAAGAATATAAATTCGAGCCACAGTAAGCTATTTCTATAAATTAAACCGAAATCCGCCCTTATGGGGCGTGAAAACTACCGCTAAAACTCAAAAGACGCAGGTGAGTGTGAATAACATGTGCAAAGGCCAAATTTTTGTATATCTTAGTGCAAATTACAACCAGCCATTACTCTCAAAGGGTGGAGAATCAACCCCATGGAAAGTTAAAACTACCCCCGTTTCAAAACTGAAAAAAAATTGAGGCTTCTGTAGTTTTAAGCATGGTGAACAAATATGGAGTGAATTCGTTCCCACCACCGACACATGACTAGAGTCTACCCTTAGTAAGAGCTACCCCCATGCTCAAATGATGCATATAGGTGCTATTGAAATTCGGAAAGGGTCAAATACTTGTAGATCATCGTGCCAAATATACAAATCTGGTACGACAACCACCTAATCTTAATAAGGTTGAAAAATACCCCTATTGGGGACGGACGGATTTCATTACTTCTAATATCCTGGAACAAAAATTCAGGCATTTGTAGTTTTAGAGCAGATAAAAATGGAGTAAATTCATACATTAAGCATTAACCAGTTGTGTTTTATTTATTATACCATACTTGCTTATTCAACTGTTTATCTTAACATTTATCAACTCATCTATCTTTAAATCTGTGTAAAGCTATTCTTTTTCCTATTTATATCTTACTTTCGACCATCAATCCAAATACTTTCTTTTCTCTCTTATCTTCAAAATATCTTCTCCGTGGTTTTCTTTTCCTATTTTTTTAGTCGTAGATACAGGATGTTATCTCTTCAGTGACCATTTTTTTCTATCTATATACCTAAATTAACTAAATTTCCGTCTATATATTTCCGTCCGTATGTGGGGGTAGTTTTTACCTCCCACCCCAACAGGGGTAATTTTCAACCTTATTAAAAAGATTGGGTGGTTGTCGTACCAGATTTATCCTATATTTGGCACAATGGGCTGCAAGTATTTGATCCTTTCCGAATTTTAATATAACATGTAACATTTGAGCATAGAGGTAGCTCTTACCACCATTTAAGGGTAGTCTCTAGTCATGTATTGGTGGTTGGAATGAATTTACTCCATATTTGTTCACCCTGTCCGATTTTTTTTCCCGTTTTGGAACCTATGAGGGGTGGGGCTCTCAAAGGGTAGAGACTCAATCCATAGGATTGAGTCTCTATCCTTTGAGAGTAATGGCTGATTGTCGCACCAGAGTCAAATATTTTGCACTAAGAGATACAAAAATTTGGCCTTTGTACATGTTATTTACACTCACCTGTGTCTTTTGAGTTTTAGCGGTAGTTTTCACTCCCTCATAAGGGCGGATTTCGGTTTAATTTATAGAAATAGCTTACTGTGGCTCGAATTTATATTCTCTACTCTCGACTACAAAACATCTACCATTTTTCACACTTCATTAAGATTATTTCTATGTTTTACACATTTTAAGGGATGTTTTTGCCTAAAAAACAAAACTGACACGATAGATTTTTTTTTGACCACGGATTCGGATTCAGCGTCCACATCCATATAATTTGGTTCACTGAACAGAACTTTTTTTTGTGTGGCTGTGTTATCATTATTTAAAAAAATGTAGATTATTGTATCGTATTTCTCAACATCAAACAAAAGGCATTTGCTACAAACGAACACCTGAACATCACAACGTTATAAAATTTGTTTTACCCAGTTAAAAAACAAAGTGGCGTTTGAAACAGGACCCATAAAACAAGCTTTCCGGAAAGCTGGTTTTTTCTAATTTAAGAATTTAATTGCAGCGGCACGCGCTTAGTTCAGGGGTCAGACGTTGTACGAGCCAATAAACTTTGACAGAAAACATCGCCTCTAAAATGAGCCATATGTTGCTCAGGTTTTATGTAATCATTGAAATAAGATGAGTGTTTAAGATAAAGTGCCGCATCTTTATTGACCTTCAAACGTTCTTTTTTTATTACAGTGAAATATTCGGTTAATGTACGAAAAGATGGACGGTTCACTCCAAGTTGATGCTCTCATTTATTTTATTCACTCTCCTAGTGTACTTCTAATATGTAAATTTCGCAGACAGGAATGAACTAAGTGCAGATAGTATGTTTATTTGTTGTGCGCTCACCTGAAAATATCACTTTTGTTACGTAACAGAAACAAGAAATGTAATAAAAATGATTCGTTTCATCGTGACCGCGTTATGTGAAATTGCACGCCCTGCCGGACGTATGCTTAATTCTCGCTCAGTGCGTCAATGCGCAGTTTCGTTGAAGAAAGTCATTTTTAATTCGTTAATTCGTCAAGGAATCGATTTTAATTACTTAATTTTTTTTATTGCTTCTTTACTATCAAAAAAGAACCCTTTTAATAATAATAATTTTATTAGTCAAACAGTAACACCGTAGGGTTTTGACAAGTCAAATAAAAATAGTACAAAAAATATAAATAAAAAACATATAAGAATAAAATATAACATAAGACATTAGGGTATAGTCCTAATATAGTCAAAGATAGCACGTAACGTATAAATAATTAACATATACATACATAAAACACAAGTATATAACAAACATCAGGATATGATGTGAATCTAGTCAACACCATAACAAACAACATAATATATATCATATAATAACACAAATTTACATATAATTAAAATCTGTTAGATTATAATAAGCCTTGGCTAAAAGATGCAATTTTAATTTTATTTTAAACTGTCTAATGGGCAATTCTTTGACAGTATTTGGAAGTGAATTAAATAATTCAATTTAAAAATTAATTCTTTTTGTGTAAGTCAGTCTTTGGCGCGGTGTTTGTATTTTATCCCAATTACGGGTATTGTAACTGTGAGTTTCACCATTCTTTTCGTATTCGCTCAAATGTGCCTTTATATGAATTAAGTGGCAGTAGATTACTTCTGATGGTAAAGTCATTATATTAAATTTAATAAACCATGGTTTACAACTTTCAAGTTTATTCACGCCCGCTAAAACTCTTATAGCTCTCTTTTATACAATAAAAACATCAAATTTGGTTGGATGTACCCCAGTTGATTAAACCATATATCGGGCACTGTGGAATAGTGCATGATAAGCTATGAGTGCAGCATCCAAATTCGACCTGTTTTTAATCTGTCTAATTGCGTATATTTTCTTAGACAATTTCGTAGTTAGGTTGTTGATGTGGGAATGCCAAGACAACTTATTATCCAAGGTCAAACCTAAAAATTTTACGGTCTCAAAGGTATTATTCTTCGTAGAGAAAAGCAATGAGTTTGTTTTATTTGTATTTAAGCATAACTTGTTTGCATTAAACCAGTCAGAGGCTCTAATTATAATGTCATTTGCAATGTCAGCAACATTACTGCCAGCATCCTTTACCTGTCTCGCAAAAGTAGTATCGTCTGCAAAAAGAACCGTAAACGTTGACATAACGTCAGGTAAGTCATTTACGTAGATTAAAAATAGTAGCGGCCCCAATACACTACCTTGTGGAACACCATGTTGTACTGGCAGCATGTTGCTAAGTTTATCTTTACAAAACATACACTGATATCTATCTGATAAGTAAGAATTCAAATGTTTAAGTGTTACACCTCTGAAACCGTAAAATTCTAGCTTATTAAGTAGAAGCTCCTTAGAAACGCAATCAAATGCTTTACTCAGATCTAGAAAAGTGCCAATGTGGAGTCCCCGTTTTCAAAGCTCTCGCTAATAAAATTTACTAGTTCTAACACTGCCATTGACGTATTTTTACCTTTCCTGAACCCAAATTGCCTGTTCGTAAAAATATTACAAGATTCAAAATAATTTATTATTCTAATAGCTATAATTTTGTCATATATTTTAGCTAAAATGGGTAGTAACGCTATTGGTCTATAATTGAATAAATCCTCAACATCTCCTGATTTTAACAAAGGAATAATTTTTGCTCTTTTTAATTTGTTTGGAAATATGCCTGTCTCAAGTATAAGATTAATAATATGGGTTAGTGGGGTAGATAAAGATACTAAACATAAACATAACATAAACACACCACAGATAGTAGACAACCCCCAAATCCAAAGCCAAGGCTGTCCGGAAGGGGGTTACACATTCGGAAAAACGCAGACATACATCCACACCCACCGGTGTCGTCAATACCGGGGCTGGGGGTCGAACCCAGAGCGCGGTAGTGAGTCGGTCAGCGTATTCGCCACTCAATACGCCTTAACTGATTGAGCTAACGTGCCGGTCTCGCAAAAGTAGTATCGTACTAAGTTTTCTTTGTATTGATTTTCCCACCAATTTTTAGTAAATCGCGAAAATAACCTAAATTATGAGTTTTTTTAGGTTATTTTCGCGATTTACAAAAAAAATGGTGACCAATGGAGCTAAACGGACATCTGATTCGTGTTCATCACGTCGAAATACATATGGGTTACCCAATGGAGTACCAGAAAAGACCACTTTTTTATTTTGTGTGTTGTGTTATCATTATCATTATAAAACGAGATGCCCAAAAATAACAACTCGTCACCGTGCAGTTCTTTGCAGCTTATAATGTTCTTAAACACATTATAAAAAAAGATTAATAAGAAAACTTTACTTTCTCTTTTCTATTTTTTTTTAATGCTCAGTTATCTTTACAGATAAGGAGAAAATTATTCTTCGAACATTAACTTCTAATCAAATTCATAATTAAGTATTCCGAAAAAAAAAAAACATTTACAAAATACATCTGGGTTACCCAATAGAGTACCAGAAAAAGACCCCTTTTTATTTTGTGTGCCACTGTAATTAATAGTATAGTCCGGTAAACTCTAAGATGGCGTATGTATGAGTTAGTAACACGACGTACGATTTGATATGCGATGCGCATAAAGCTATCGTAGTGACATAGAGATGAACTAGTTGCGTATGTCTTATTCTCTTAGTTTATATGATGAAGCGACCTTTGGACGTGCCAGCTTAGAGTTTACTCGACTATAATAGCAATATTTAGTAAAACAATGTAACAAATGTTAACAAACATACTTTTGCGGTTTCGACATTCGATAGTAGTAATGTGGTACTACTACTATTCCAATACACACTGCTGCTCTGTAAGTGCCACTGTACTGGAGTCGGCCCGGAAAGTAGCACTTGCCCGAATATGAAAACCAAAACAGATACATGTCTTTGTAAAAAATAAATAATTAATGTTTATATTTACAGTAACAGTCCTATAGTAGTAGTAAAGTACTATTATGGCACTTTTATTGTATCACTAAATACAGTCCAGCAAGTGAACCTTGCTGGTTCGGTACAATAATTTTCCACTTTAATAATATACATACCTGTGTTAGGTATTTGTTGGATTGCAATCGTATAATTTATTGCTCTTATGTACCAAATATTATACATGCGCGATAGAGAAGGACTAGTCGCCAGTACATGGTAGCAGGTATAAAGGCAACACCTATTAAACATCAACATATATTACTCGCCATATTAGCAGTTCATGCCATTAGTGGACGTGATACGACAGCAATGTGTTATGATGTAGGAAAAGCACTCATCAAAATACCAAAAAACGAACATCATTTGCCTCTTACAGGTGAACGGAACACCAGTTTTACTGCAACTGTTAAACAAGAAACCAAGTTCATCGCAGCATGCTCTGGGGAAGCTTCATGCAGTTTACTATCAGAGACCCGCGTAAAACTGAGAAGAAAGAATTGAAGCGGATATTTCTTTTACGCTTGCTGCTCCTGACAAATTAAGCTTTTGCTAAAAACTTAAAGCAGCCCACGTTCAAAGCTGCATTTGGAAACACGTTTTGGAATCCGATCCACCAAGTTTGGACCCGACAAATTATGAATTTTGTAAACATATTAATGTCTAATGCTTAGAACCAGCAACTCTGCCTGAAAACACAGAGGTTGCACCACCTGACATTCTACAACTAATAAAATACTCCTGTGATATCATTACCCCGTGCCATACTCAAAGAAGCGGCTGCAAAAGTGCAGCTTTACTCTACATAATGTTTTGCACATGTAAGACGAATGAACACAGTTACAATGACTTAACACCTTTTGTAGAAGAAAGTGATGACGAAGCTCCAGAAGAAGTGTTTTATGAAAAATATACATTAACAAAGACATTAATATATCTTTTAATAGATTCGACTTTATAAAAATTATTTGGCGTAAAACAAAATAGGGTCCAACACAGATCACTGTGGCATACCTAACGTTACATGACCAATTCTAGAAAACGGTTCTCCTAGCACAGTCTTCTGCTGTCGACCTATGAGATACGATGCGAAAAAATTACCGAAACGGGATCAAATCTATAGAAATTAGATTTGTCACAAAGTAGAAAGTGATTTAGAGTATCAAAGGCTTTAGAGGAGACTAACAACACAAGTGCTGTGACTATGCCTTCATCAAGAGATGTTATTATGTTGTCTAGCACATTCATAGTAGAGTCGTAGTACTATACCCTTTCTTAAAATTTGACTGAAAGTTGCATAGTATCTTCGAGTTAATTACATAATCCTACAGTTGCGGTTGAATGACTTTCCCTAGAATTTTCGACATTGTGGGTAAAATACTGATTGGGTGAAAATCACTGCATAATTTGGGAATGTTTATTTTAGAAAGAGGCTTTATTAACGATAATTTTCACGATTCAGGAAATAACCCTATTATAAGAGTTAACTATATCTGCTATATAAGGCCAAACTGTAGGAGTGCAAAGTTGCATTTTGGCACTTATGTTATTATATCCGTATGCATTCGATTCCAAATCTAATAAAGTATTTTTAATATTGTCAACCGTTGCCATCTGAAATGAAAATGATAAATCATCTTTATATTTGTTAGATCTAGAATAATCAGTTTTGTTTTAAGAAATTATTAGGTGGACTAAATACTGATAAAAAATGATAATTTAATTCATCATTTCGTAAATTACTGGGAATATCAGTAACCGAATTTTGCTTTATATTTAAATATTTTAAGGCCTTCCACATTTATTTTTTATAGGGATTGTTCTGTTGATAACTTTGTGCTATTTTTAATTTCGAATAGCCTCACTCACTGCAGTTCTGTATAAGAATATAAATCATTTTCCGATTTAGTGCTCTTATATTTACTAATAGCTCTATAGGGTTGCCTCAATAATTGCTTTAGAATGTTAGTTATCCGAGGAGCATAAGGTTCGGTTATGCGAGAAGTGATATACGGTGCATACTTGTCGAATAACTCGATAATATAACTATTAAGTAAATGTAAAAAAAATGTGATTTTACATTTCACTTTAGGACCCCATATTTTCTTTTTTCGTTATATGCAGATCAAGAAATATTATCTTAACTTCTCTAAGTTTGCAGAGCTAATAATAAACAGTTTTTTTAATCTTTGTACTTTTTTACCCTGACTTTGAATTGCAACATCTCAGGTTGTATTACCCGAATAAAGTTCAACGAGTATTCATTTCTTTCGTAATAGTAAAAAGTATTCTATATTTTTTTTACGAATTATTAGACAAAAATTTTTAAAATGACCTGTTTTGCCCTTTTCAATTATTTTCAACCTTGAATTATTTTCTACAAATCTAGATATAATTTATTTACGTCGAGATATTCCAGGATTAGCCAATTAATGCCCGAATAAAATGTTAATAATGTTAGGTACGCAGACATGAGTCTCAACTGATGAACAAAAAAATTCAAAAATGAAAAAAAATCATATTGTGCCAGACGTACCTATTTGTTTATACGTAGAAAAATCAAATTGGTCTCTTTCATGAATTACTGTTACTATATAAATATTTATCTAAGCAAGCGGGCTCACTAGTCCTTTATAAATCTATCAGTTTTGAGAGCTTGATTTCCATAAACTACAAATATATTAGGCAATAAGAATTATTTTAACGAAGCACTTTGTGCTATTTGGAAAATATGTTTCGCTTTTCTAATGGAAGTGAAATTATCATAAAAGCCATATATATCTACTCAAATGTAAATAATATTTTGTAAAATTATTATACAATTTGATTTAAACTGGAATAGAGACATTACATTTAAATTTCTAAATAGCAGACAATAATACAAAGTTTGAAGTGGATTTTTTCAACACAAGCTTCCCCAGAATATTATTCTGCTTATGCTCGATTCATTCCAGTAATTGTTTATAGTAGTTAAATTACTGCAAGGATCATTACGAAAATCAATAGGGTTCTGTTCTGATAGTAAACAAGCGATAAAAAAAGTTAAGTAATTAAAATCGATTCTTTGACGAATTAAACAATTAAAAATATTTTCAACGAAACTGCGCGTTGGCGCACTGAATGAGAATTAAGCATACGTACATAAGGGCGTGCAATTTCATATAACGCGGCCACAATGAAACGAATCACTTTTATTACACTCCCTTTTACTTCCACATCCAGTGGAAGTATAGTAACGACAAAAAAATTTTTATTCTTCAAATAGGCTTAGAATGTCACGAAACGTCGAGATTTTAAGTTTGAGCGAAAAAAAAAATTTCTGTCTGTCGGTCTGTCGGTCTGTCTGTCGGTCTGTCTGTAACTTTTTTTGTGCGCACGTTTACTCTGGAACCGTTTGAGATATTGACTTGAAATTTGGTACGCATATGTACTTTAACGAGATCTAGAACTAGATTATTTTCATCTTGTTCCGTCGAAGGGTTGGGGGGTGAATTGGGGTAAATTTGGGGAAAATAGGTAAATCAAGCAGGTAGGAGTCCATAAAATTGGTATTTAGTATATACAAGAGAAGTTAAGGTCTCAAAAAAATTTTGGCATTAGCCACCCCCACTACCACCCCCACCTCATTATTAAAGGAGATGAAAAAAAATGTGATTTAGTGTGTGTACAAGAACCAGAAACCTCAAAATGTTTTTTTTTACTTCATCCACCCCCACTAACACCCCCTATCACCACCCCCACCCCGCTACCGATGTGGGGTATCGTTTTATGGGTTTTTGGGGTAGAGGATTTCAAATATTATATTATTAAAGTTCCATAAACAATTATTTCCACATATAAAATGTTTTCGTTGTGAGTGACTTGGATAAAAAATCTGGATGTGGAAGTAGTGATTCCTTGGGCAGCGGTTTTTTCTGTTATGTAACAAAAGTGGCATTTTCAGGTGAGCTCACAACAAATACTATCTACACTTAGTTCATTTCTATCTGCGAAATTTACATATTAGAAGTACACTAGGAGAGTGAATAAAATAAATGAGAGCATCATAGATAATGGCGGAGGATCCGGTGATATTCATATAATATTACACAGATACACACACACACACACACATACAAAAAAGGTTTGTTTCTGGGACTTCATTGGGCAACCCCCATGTATTTCGACATGTTAAATACGAATCAGGTATTCGTTTAGCTCTGTTGCCCACCAATTTTTAGTCAATCGCGAAAATAACCTAAATTATGAGTTTTCTCAGGTTATTTTCGCGATTTACAAGAAAATGGTGGCCAATGGAGCTAAACGGACACCTGATTCCTGTTCAGCACGTCGAAATACATATGGGTTATCCAATTGATTACCAGAAAAGACCACTTTTTTATTTTGTGTGCCTGTGTTATCATTATCATTATAAGACGAGATGCCCAAAAATGACAACTCGTCACCGTGCAGTTCTTTGCAGCTTATAATAAAACACATTCTAAAAAAAAGCTTAATAAGAAAAACTTTACTTTTTTTCTGTTTTTCTTTACTGCTCAGTTATGTTTGCAGATAAGGAGAAAACTATTCTTCGAACATTAACTTCTAATCAAATTCATAATTAAGTATTCCGAAAAAAAAACATTTAAAAAATGTCAACGCTTAATTACAGCGTTTAAAACAAGTGGATGAAAAAAGAAACTAGTGGAAGCATTATACTCTTCGCCAATTTACTGAGCTTTTTATATAATTGTTACACATTCTATAGGATACTCTTCGCATTATTCTTGTAAATAATGTTAGTTTTTGGACATGCTAAATTTTGTGATACCAACTTTGTTGTGAAAAAAAAAATATAAAAAGAAAATCACGATGTGAGGGATCGAACCCGGGACCCTTGGATTGCCAATTGCCAATTTTGCCAATTTACTATTTCTTTATTTTGTTTAGGTATTGTACATATCATTTTATTGTCGTCTTATATATTATATATATATATATTTCAGTTTACACTCATGAGTTTCATTACGTCACAATTACCGCGGATCGAGCGCGTAAGAGTGACGCAACGGCCGGATATTATGGCGAACGACTTTCAAGATTGTGTATGTAGAGATTTAAACGGTTTCTTTACAGTTTTACCGTATTTTAAGGAATTTATATATAAACTATTTCACACTTGAAAAATTGATTGAGATGGTGTAAGATGAGGTAAGTTTAATATTTCGTAAAGTACAGGGAAAAGTGAACTAAAAAACCCTGTTTGAGATGTCATTTGTTAAAAACACTTATTTACCTTAATAGTAAATTGTTTGATGAGTTATAGCTTTCAACGGAGGGTCAAGGGGTGTGAGGGAAGGGTAAAAAGATCGTGGTTTTAATGGCGGGGGTTTTGGTTGGAAAGTGTGTTTTATGGGGGAAATTATCGTTAGTCAACTAGTGGAGTATCGTATATTGGTAAGCGTTCATAAATGTATTTATGTGTGTGTGTTATATTGTCGCGTCGTCTAATATTTGCGAGATTTTGTGTCAGTTGCGAGTTTGCTAATTTGAATGAAAAGAAGCGTTGAGATATTTCGTCTATGTAATCTCGCATCATTTGCACCCCAGTGATTCTGTGCAATTCAATGGTTGTAATATACCTAGGTGAGTTAGTTAACAGACGGAGCAACTTATTCTGCGTTCGTTGCAATCTTAAGCACTGTGCGTCCGAGATTAAATTCCAGGACGCACAGGCATATGTTAGAATTGGTCGGAAGATTACCTTGTATAGACAGACTTTGTTATCTACAGTCAATTTGCTGCGTCTGTTAACTAACGGATATAATTTGCTTACAGCAGCGTAGGTTTTATTGATTACTTTAGTCACATGAGGCGCAAATGATAGTCGTGTGTCCAGTGTTAGTCCGAGTAAGTTTACTGTTTTATGTTCCGTAATGTCGTGATTGTCAAGTTTGAGTTTAGTGATAGTCTTAATATTAGTGAATTTTCTGTGGAAGGTTATGATTTCCGATTTTGAGTGGTTAATCACAACCTTCCACAGTTTATAATATTCCAATAATTTAAAGGTGTGATATCTGATTTTTTGCGTCGCAGTCTGTCCGTAAAAACTGTTGGCGTAAATTGTAGTGTCGTCTGCGTATAGTAATAGGTTTGTAGTGGGATGAGATGGGATATCGGAAATATATAGATTAAATAGGATGGGAGATAGTATGGAACCTTGAGGTACCCCCGCTGAAAGTCTATATGTGTCAGAATATGAGTTATTCACCCGGACCATTATACGCCGATCCCAAAGGTAATTTTTGATGAGGGAGACCAAATACCCGGGCAGTCCACAGACATATTGCAGCTTGTAAACTAACCCGTTATGCCACACGGTATCGAAGGCACGTTCAATATCCAAGAGCAACATAACAGTACACTGCTTCTTATTGTAAGAGTCAATTACGTCCTGCACTACTTTAACTAGCGACAGTGTCGTACTGTGCCCCTCCCTGAAACCAAACTGGTTCACCGGAAGCAAGCGGTGTTTTGCAAGCTTTTTATGCAGAATCCGCAACACGACCCTCTCTGCCACCTTCCCCATAGTGTTAAGCAAACAAATGGGTCGGTAGCTTCGAGGATCGTGCGGCGGCTTGCCTGGCTTCAGGATGGGGATCACTATCCCCAGTTTCCATGATGCAGGGAAGTATTGCAATTTTATCACCGAATTGAGGATGTGGGAAAATTGGACGAGGGCTTTTTTAGGTAAGTTTTTCAGGAGGATATTTGGAATATTATCTGGCCCTGGTGCTTTCAGATTAGGTAAGGTTTTTAAAATTTTTTGGATTTCAGAGGGGTTGGTTATTAGTTTGGAGAATTTTCTGGGAGGGATGGGATAGTGGGAAGGGATTTGTCTAGCTAGTCTTGTTATATTTTCGTGTTCGTCATTGTCATTTGGTGTGGTTGTGTTTGTTTGTTGAAGGTGACTTGCAAGTAAATTAGCTTTTTCAATATCTCTAATATGATGTGTGTTATTTTTTATTAGTGTAGGCATGTTAGAGAAAGGTTTTTTAAAAAGTTTAGTCATACGCCATAGAGTATTGTCTTTTCGAGTGAGGCGTGAAACTTTTTCGTTCCACGCCTCATCTCTCTGACTATATAATTTATTTTGGATATTTACTTGCAAGTCGCGGAGTCGGAGTCTGTCAATATTCCGTTTACTACGCTGCCATCGTCTCTTAATTTTATTTTTAAATTTAATTAAGTTAATGAGTTCCTGAGAGATAATTTCTTGATTATCTCGCAGCCTAGTAATTTTTGTAGTTTTGTCTCGTGCGTATTGTATGGTTTGTGTTAGTTGTTGTATTTGTGTGTCAATGTCTTCTTCGGAATTCATATTATTATTAATAGTAGTTTTATTGTTTATAATTTGTTTATATTTTTGCCAGTTGGTTGTTCGATAGTTATATATCTGTCTGTAAGTAATGTTTCTGTCAGTGTCTTGTATTTGTAACTGTAGTACATTATGGTCACTGGATAGTAGGGGGAGAGAAGAGGGTTGAATGAAATGTTGGTAATTTTTGTTTACGATGATGTCAATATTTGATGGTTGCATATTGTTTGTCGGGAAATGGGTCGGGAATTCCGACGATATCACCGCAATACCATTAATTTGACAATACTCGAAGAGTGTGTTGCCGTTAGTATTGTTGCGCCTGTTATACCACGTGGTATGTTTAGAATTTAGGTCCCCCATCAAAAGTACCTTGTTATGGGGGGCGAGCAATGCATCCAGGTCAATATCTCTGTATTTGTTAGAGGGGGGATTATATACTGCCGTAATTACTGTATCATCGAGCAGTTTAATTGAGATATTTTCGATAGACGATTGTTTTGTTGCTAAAGTGGTATATGGGATATCTTTTTTAATCATTATCGCGACCCCGCCGCCCCTTCTACCGATTCTATCCTGTCGGATAATATTATAGTTGCTAATTTTGATGTTGACATTAGGTTTCAATCTCGTCTCAGTAAATACGGCGATATCAATTCTCTCAGTAAATAAGTGGTTTTTAATTTCAATAAGTTTGTTTTTGAGGCCGTTACAGTTCCATAACATTACTTCAATCATTTCTGATTTTGTATTTAGGTAGGATATTTAAAGTATAGTGTTGTATCGTGGCAATAGTTTCGAACGGATCCGTAACGGCCTCTAAAAGCGAATTTAAGTGGGCAATAGCCTTAATTGTTTCAGATAGATTAATTAGACTGTTTAGTTTGTTAGTTTCTCGAATTAAAGTTTGAAAGTCGTTCCCCGTAATACCTGCGGCCGCTGCGGGGGCTCCTTGTTTGCGCGGCTCGGTATTTCTAGACGTTGTGGGCATGGGGTCCTCTCTCCTTTTCTTTGCGCCGGTCTGGGTAGGTAGTGCTGAGCGTTCTAGATTCGAGTTTGCCGTGCCTGATTCTAGCTGGCGTGCAGCAGTTTCTGCGCGCTGCTTCCAGATATTGACAGTAGGCTCCGGAGCTGGGACATACTGCTGTTTATTAGCGTTTCTTGCTTCCAGTTCTTGTTGGTTTTTGTTAATTTGTCCGAGCCTATATTGATAAATGTTGCAGATTGTATTTGAAGCGGTGTGTGGACCCCCGCAATTAGCACATTTGGGATTATCTGTGCGTTGTTCACTGCAATCTTGCGTGAGGTGCTCTCCGGCACATTTAACACATCGAGGATTTCTATGGCAATTAGTAGCTGCGTGTCCCCATGCTTGGCAGCGCCTGCATTGGGTTATTTGGCGTTCGTTTCTACGACGCTCCCATTGGACTTTAGTGTACATTAGGAATTTAATTTTAGATTGCAGCTCTCGCAATGTTACATCATTTTCGAAAACAGCCAGATAGAGTGGTGAATATTTTGTTTTCATGGGGAATAGATGTACTACCCTAATTCCGTGATTTTCCTGGATTTCGTCAATAATATCATCGAGTTTCGGTTGGCCATTAAGTCCTCGTAAAACAAAAGCATGTGTCTTGTTTTCCGGTAAAGTATATGTGTGATATTCGAGGTTTTCATCGAGTTGTAGTTTTTTAACATAGTTTGTATATTCAGTTTTGTCTGAAATGTATAACAGTGTGGACCGGGGGGCATATTTTACATAAAAACCTTTGGTTATATTTCTCTTGAGCTCGTTGGTTAATTTGTTATGATCTTTAAATGTTCCTTTCAATACTATTGGTGGATTTTTGTATTGATTTTCTTTTGATTTCTGGGTTTGTTTCTGTTGGGTTGGTTTGTTAGTACTATTCGAGGTGGATGCGCTCGATTTATTTCTAATTTGTGTTGCAGTGTCGTCTTTTTCTGGGGGTAGGTTTTCAAATCTATTTTGAGTGGTAATAAGTTCAGATGTTGGATTAGATATTAATCTAGATAATCGATTTGTGTGTCTAGGTGTTATAAATTGGGCATTTTCTAGGGTATTTTCATTCGTAGATGTTTCCATCTGTTCCGAGGAGTGTTGTACTTTTTGAATAACTTTGTTACCAATGATTATTGTATCTTCCTCAATCTGAATTTTATCTTCATTCAGAAGTCTTAAAATTAGTTTTTCCGTGGCTTGCAACTCTTCTAATTGTTGTTTTTGTGTAGTTAGGTCCTTAGATGTATCTGCTATTGTGATATTTGGATTTTTAGGTAGTTCTAAATTTGTCGGAATTTTTAAAAGTTGGTTATCACCTGTGAGCTGCTTTTCTCGTATTGGAATTGGGCTAGAAGCATTTTCTGGTTCGGGAGGTTCAGGGATAATAGTTAGAGATTTATCCGGGGGTTCACCCATCTCGTACTCGCTTATGAATCCTCTATCGGTAAGCTCCTGGTCTATGTTTATTTGTGCTTTAATTTTTTGTAAAGCTTTATTTGTAGATATTTTGTATTTCGTTAAAGTTTCAGGAATGTGTTTAGTACGTTCTTTAGATTCTTTGCGTTGTTGGCATTCCACTGATGTTTGAAGTAGTTTTTTAGCTTGATTCTTATCGATAATAGGTCTATTAAATGCTAAGAAAGAAGGTAAAGGATTCTTTATCGCTTTTTTAATGACAATTGACTTAGCGTGTATAGCACTATCCTTTTTAAGTCTTTTTGGTATAGAGTCCTCTCTCTCACTGTCGCTGTCGGATATTAAATCCTTTGTGAGTGTCTTTTCACTTAAATTAAAACTAGATATATTTGTGTCCTTATCACTGTCTATATTGCCTAGGTTTGATTGTAGGTCTATCTCACCTTCACTAACTGATTCACGTATTTTAGTGTCTTTGTCACTTGTTAAATGCGTTTTGTCAATGCAGCTGCTTGACGCGCTGGGTTTAAGTTTAGGTTTTCTGTCCTGAGTCTTCTTTTTTATTTTTACATCTGTAGGTACTGTCACCTTAATTTTAGGAGTTTTTAAAAACTGGTTTTTACGTTGTTTCGTTGCTTCGCTCTCCACGATGTGTCGTCGTTTCGATCGCTGCGCTGAAACTTCCTTGGATTGCGAGACGAAACTCTTGCCGCTACACCACCATTTCTTATTACTAAAATTGTTAAAGAGTGTAATATACACCATTAGAAAATGTATTGTGATTATTAGGAAACACACATTAGTAAAATGTATTAAAAAAAAAGAGTGATAGGAAATAACATTTCGCAAGGTTTCTATTTATTAGAAACCATAAAAAATATTTTTTTAAATTTTAAATTACTAATAACTTTTTTATTTACCAATCTATTTTGTTAAAAAACAATAGGGTTCTTCCTCTAGCTAACACTAAGTTACTCTCCAAATTTCAATACAATCGGATTTTTCTTTCTTAAGTTATCGTGCTTACATGAAACGTGACGGACGGACAGACGGACAGACGGACGGACAGACAGACGGACATTTTGAAAGTTGTTCAGAATTCGTTCACTAACATAACGATATAAAAAATTTTTCTCTACGAGCGGTATTTACTGATTTAGAAATGTGCCGATCAAATACAATATACTCTTCGTTTTTGCGAAGAGTATAATAATGCCGAAATAATACTCGCATTATTATTAATATTTAATTGATTGATTTATTTACCAGCGTGCGGTAGGCATTGCTGCCACTCCCAGGTATACAGCTGGACCTGCTACGACCACGCTGGGTTGGACTAAGGTCATGCTTGTTGCCAGCAGCGAGAGCCACATGGCGCATGGTAAAGGAATGTTGGATGAGAGGTGTAGGTATTTGTGAGATGCGTTACCGCATTGTGTCGTGAGGGAGCGTTTAAGCTCCCTTTTGTGTTTTTGGTTCTGGACTTCTGCTTCTTCTTGGTCTTTATGTGAAATATGTTGCAGCGTTGTGTTGTGATATGGAGTGTTTATGCTCCTCTTTTTGTGTTTCTGCTTCTTCGAGTTTTCTTTTCTGAGTCTTCTGATTCCTCGGTTTCCGAGGTTGGATTTGGGTCATGCTTGTTGCCAGCAGCGAGAGCCACATGATGCATGGTACAGGAGTGGGGGGTGGGCAGTATAGGTGTTTTTGAAATGCGTTGCCGCATTGTGTTCGTGATATTTAATGTTTATGCTCCTCTTTTTTGTGTTTCTACTTCTACAGATTTTCTTCTCCTTCTGAGTCTTCTGATTCCTCCTTTTCTGGTTCTGGTAGAGTATATATCTGCATGATTTGTGAAATTCGTGGCCGCATTGTGTCATGATGTGGAGTGTTTATGCTCTTCTTTTGTATTTCTGCTTCTAAAAATCTTCTTCTTCTTCTGTGTATTCTGATTCCTCGGTTCCTGGTTCTGGTAGGATATATATCGCTGTGATTTCTTGGTGGAATTCCTTTTTGCTCCTCGCTTTTCTTTCATAGTATGTTTGGTCCTTTCCTAGTTTGTTCATGATTCTAGCGGTTGTTGTTTTCCACGTGTAACCTGGTCTCCCTGTTTTTAGTGTAGAATTTAATGTAGAATTTTTTACTTATCAATGAGCGTAATTTTGACCTGAAAGCATCATTTGATAATTTACATAAGAAAAATATTATGAAATCAGATTTACAACACTATATTATAATACTCACAACGCCAAAAAATATGCAATACCACAAAACACACTCCTATTAAACTAGACATCAACAAAAAGTCAAGATCAACAACACTTCTCTGTGATACCTCTCCTCCCCTCCGTTCCCCTCCCCTTTTGATCCGCTCTACCGCACCACACCAAAAACATTACACCTAGCTCTGGATCATGTACAAAACCAATCACCACTAACAAAACTGTCAATCGCACGTCCCGAGATATGCATCACCCCTCAAACACCCATCACTCACCTAACTCAAAACTGTATCCTTCGCATCCTATATCCAGACCAAGTGATGGCACACAAAAAGGGTTGTTATGTTTTCTCCTTCCAACGATGGCCCAGCGCTCCATACAGACAGTTCCCGTCGCCGTCGATCCCTCGTACCAGTAGCCGATGTGTCCTCGCCCCCACGCTCCGAGTGGATACATCATTCTTATGCTTTCCGGAGAGCTACTACCTCCCGTCTACCCCCTGCTTGTCACTATTACGATCACAACCTTTTTAAACTTTTTAATAAACTTCCTCAGTCCCACCAGAGCCGCCCCAGAAGTATAAACAATTTGTATATTTCCATACCATGGATGAGGCTTTCCAAATTCCAATGGCACCGAAACCAAGCCAATGGGCACCAATTCCATCCAAATTCCCATTATATTCTTAAATTGATTCAATTCCACACGGTTCACCCTGATGGGGCACGCCCCTGGCCAGACTCATATGTAAATTTGCCAGAAAGAATTGTTTATAGACTTATTTTTAAGTTATTACACTTGACAACGAGCGTAATTTCAACCTGAAAACCCTCACTTGATATTTTACCTAAGAGAACATTATGACCATATACTTTTGATTATTACGGGTTCAGTTTATATTAGATTCGCCTGAGTACCTTTAATAATTATGAAAAAAGATTATTTGAAGGTTAACAAAAGAAATTTATATGACCATACTTTACAGACAGATCAAATTCATTTGAATATTTTTATAAGAGTTAAAAAAATAATTCAAAGGTTTACATATTATGCATGCTTTAATTTATTGCCATAAATTTGTCGACAAATGTCGACTTTTCAAGGGTGATGGGCCTAAACACTTAAAAGATTATAAATATACTCGTCTGGGAAGGTACTTAAAAGTGAAAAAGGGTTGTTTGTTTATTTACGCTCTTTTCGTGTCTTAATACACAGCACTGGTCACTAAACTGTATTAGTTGTTTTCAAATATTAATTCTATTTCAACTTTGTTCTTTTGATATGAGGTATCAATTTACTCGGAACTTCTTGGGCTACAATTCACCTAAGATTTATCAAATTTTACGGAGTTTTTCGCGGCAATTTTACGTTTATAGTGGGAGTGTTTCAGGCACCCAACCGTTCGCTTTCGAAGGCACAACCGACTATCCCTCGCATTTAATATAGGTATTCAAAATATTTATTAATCATTTTATCAATGATTTAAAAATAACTGAATAAGCATGAAGTTACGTTTTGGACAAAAATTCTGAAGTTTCAATATAAAAAATTACGGAAAAATTTCACTCTACGAAAAAATTTGATTTTTATCAATGCCAAAAATATTATCCACATTGTTCTGGTTCCTTCAAAGTCTCCTTAAAAAGTAGGATATTTTTCAATATAACTTGGTAGATCTTCGCAACTGTTCAACATAAATTGTTCATAAATTTTACAAAGGACACATAATGAATACATATTTTTTAAAATTTTTTCCACACCTCCGTTTTTGAGATATTTGCAGTTAAAATGAAGGCGCAATACATTTGAATAGTATATTAACTACCGATCTGATTTCTCTCACATCAGGAAAGAATTCTGTTATTTGATTTATATAATAGTACAGATTTTATATTTAATAGACATATTAAATACATACGTAACTTTTTGTACAGGTAATCATGTTACAACCATGCTTTATGATGCAACAACAAACACGTATGATGCGAGATGGTAACATGTGTTTTACAACAGCATTTTTCACACATGTTGAAGCTCAAGCTCTATTGAAAGCTAACAATAGTGCGGACGTAAAAATGCCAACTATTCCATTCAGAGTCTATGTAAGTTGGGCACTTCAGGCACAGATGGCAGGACCAGGTCCTCACTGACCACTTGCCGGACCGGGGATAGTCCGAGACAAAAGTTGCTTTTGATGAATGTGTCTAAGATAATAATATTAAAGAATATGCGATATGTATGCTGCGCTTTTACGGTTGTTTGAATCTGAAATTTGTTAAAATTTAAATCAGTATTGTTTTCGTTAAGTAACATAATAGTTTGGTATTTCGAAGATCAAAACTATGAAAAATAAATCAACTGTTTCATCCGTATTTCATGACAGTAATGAACAATATCTCTGCATAATTGACTGGCTGAAATAAGTCAATTTTATAAGTAGAAATTCTGATTATTTAACTTTATGGGAACAGCATAAAAAGAAAGTTACGAAAGAAATTTCAAAAATCTTTAAAATGACCAGAATATATTGAAATCTGACCTTGACAATCAGTTATCACTCAATACAATGTATTTATCGAAAAGACTGATGATACCACCTGATTATTGAAAATCAATATTCACACGAAATAAATTTTTTTTTACCATATCTGAATTATGCATATCAAATATAATTAAACATAACAATGAATGTGTAAATATTATTTATAAAATCCATATTTTATTGCAAATAAATAACAAAATTTTGAAAATTGATTTTAACTTAAAATTATATTTGAAGACACAAATGAATAACGGGCATATGTGACATTTTCGAACAGAACGAGTTTTTTATACAGGGTGGTAAATAAGTAACGGTCCGTAGAGCAACGGTGGTGGGTTTCTGATATTAAAATATTACGATTTAACTAAACTTACTTTAGTACAAAAGTTGATATTAACAGAGATACAGCGTGTTAAACTCAATATTATATTTTTAATTTTCTCATATAACTTTTGAAGTTTTTCAAGTGTTGTGAAAATTGGTGAATGGGGGTTTTTTGAGATGAAAAATTCAAATTTATTCCCATTTTTTGTGTAGATTCTAGAGGGCGCCACATAAGCATTGTTTAAGGTGCAAATGAACTCTTAATTTTTTTACCCGTAACGTTATGCCTTTTTTTATTAAAAAATCCTAAATCTATCTTACTTTAGCGAAAAAAAAATATACTTGTCATTAGTCTTAGAAATTGACAGTTTTCGAGAATATCGCATTTTAAAATTCACCCTCATAAATCATTATAAGAAATATTAACGTAGTAGGCGCCGATGCCAACAAATACTTTTGACATTTAAAAATTGTCGTGACTTTCATTTTTTGCAATTTTATTTATCTATTTTTCTTAATATCAGTTTATTAACGAAAATCGGAACATGCCGAGACATAATAGTTATTCAAACTCAGATATGAGAGATATGGTTAATATTTAATGTCCTACAAGTGTTATTTTACAATAACCTATTTTGAGATACGTTAAATGAAAAATAACGCCCTAGGGCGTTATGAATTTCTATAACGCCCTAGGGCATTATAAAATTATAATACAACCCAAAACAAGCAAATTATGATAGCGTTATTGACAAACAAAATGCGTTGCTACGCAACGGCGGCGTTTAAAAACAATTTTGATTTTTACTCTCTTTTAAATCAAATCGTTCTGAACATAATAGATGTCAAATTAATAAATCGTAAATGTCAAAAAAAAAAAATCGAATTAAATAACTGACTTGCAGGACATTAAACGTTGAAGGCACCACGGGTGTTATAGGATAATGACGCCCTCGGTCGACGTACATTCCCTCGGGCCAGAGGCCCTCGGGATTGTACACTGCCGACCTCGGTGCGTTATTATCCTTATAACAGCCTTGGTACCTAATAACTATATTGTCAACTGAATTATGAATGGACGTGCTGCGCAACGTGAGTATTTGCGAAAATTTCCAAACAGTTTACAACTTGATCGTAGACTATTTCAAAATCTGTTTAGTTTAGGCGAAAGTGGTTCCTTTCGTCCTAATCGTGATAATTTAGGTCAACCGAAAATTATTACTCCTGATCAAGAAGAAGAAATATTAGTTCGCATTGTAGATGATCCACAAGTTAGTAAAAGACGATTATGTGCAGCTACAGGAATCAGTAAAAGTTCCATTCTAAAAATATTGCATGTAGAAAAATACCATCCATTCCATTTTACGCCCATTCAAAATATATTGCCTGCCGATCTTCCACTAAGATATCAGTTTGCAAGTGATATTCGGAACAGACAAAATATTGACCACTCATTCGTCAACAGAATATTATTTACGAATGAAGCTGCATTTACCCGCCGAGGTATCTTCAATTTAGGAAATAACCATTTTTGGGAAGTTGAAAATCCTCATATAAAGCAAGAACGACATTTTCAACATGAGTTCAAAAATCAATGTTTGGTGTGGGATCATTGGGGACCACTTTCTAGGACCACATGAATTGCCAAGACATTTAAATGGTAACAATTATTTACATTTTTTACAAGATGATTTTATTGATATGTTGGATGTACTACCATTGAATTTGAGACAAAATATGTTGTTCATGCAGGATGGTGCTCCGCCACATTTTTCCAATCAAGTACAAATTTATTTAAACACCATTTTTCATGAGCGCTGGATTGGTCGTGGTAGTCCGTTTCCTTGGCCAGCACTTAGTCCAGATTTTAACCCACTGGATTTCGGTATATGGGGCGCAATGAAAGATTTTGTTTACAAAAATCCTATATATACCCACGCACAACTTTGGCCAGAAATCAATGCAGCAGCAGCCTTTTTTGATCCAATGGTATTATTTAATATGAGGCGATCTTTTATGAATCGTATGGATAAGTGTATCAAGGAGAATGGTGGACATATTGAACATTTACTCTGAAGTAATATCTTTTGTTGAGTTTCCTTTCCCATTCTGTTTTTTATTTGTTGAACCCTTGTTTAAACCATAATTTTGTTTAATTAAATTTTCTCTTCATTGTTTTACAAATAAAATTAAATAACTTGATAATTCGTGCTTTAATTCTACGTAATAGTGTTAACATTACAATTTTTAAATGTGAAAAGTATTGTTGACATCGGCGCCTACTACGTTAATAATAATTTATGAGGGTGAATGTTAAAATGCGATTTTCTCGAAAACGGTCAATTTTTAAGACTAATGACAAGTAGGTATACTTTTTTTTCGCTAAAATTAGATAGATTTAGGATTTTTTAATAAAATAGGGGACAACGTTACGGGTAAAAAAGTTAAGAGTACATTTACACCTTAAACAATGCTTATGTGGCTACACAAAAAATGGGAGCAGATTTGAATTTTTCATCTCAAAAAACTCCCATTCACCAATTTTCATAACAATACTTGAAAAACTTCAAAAGAATTGAAAATATAATATTGAATTTAACACCCTGTATCTCTGTTAATATCAACTTTTGTACTAAGGTAAGTTTAGTTAAATCGTAATATTTTAATGTCAGAAACCCACTGTTGCTCTATGGACTATTACTTACAGACCTCCCTGTATAAATGAAGGTTTTAAGTACATGAAATTCCCCCAGGTACGTTACATTTTATTCAAATGCTAAAATATCTGATTTATAAATTCTATGTACTGATGAAGTTAGTAGGTTGTTAAAAACTTTGAGATCAATTATCTCAAAATCACTTTTTTGTTACACCCGTGTCTTCATTTATTACTATTTGTTTGTCGGTGATATAAATACACGTATAATATACATAATACAATATAATAATATATATATATATATATATATATATATATATATATATATATATATATATATATATATATATATATATATATATATATATATATATATATATATATATATAATAGTAATATATATAATAGTATAATACACATATAAATACCCAAATCTAAACGAACATAGTGAAATTGGAGAAAAAGCACAATGTGCCGAGTTCAAAACACCCCCCTCTTGCCCCTGAAAGTGAATGGTTTTCGAGATACGGGGTGTTTTATGACTCTTGACAAATCATTTATACCGCCATATTTTTGGAACGGCAACACATATTGGGATAAAATTTGGTACAAATATTACACTGTTTTAGTCCAGTCAAAGGCATAATTTATTTAGAAAAAATCCTGGAACCGGACTCTTTTTTTTAATGTCGCACTCAGTGCCCCTGTATATCATTTATTAGAAAATGTTAGTAAACATTTAAAAAGACAATAGATCAGTGTGTAAAATAATGTCATAATATTGGATGGCACATTTATGGTTATTCTTTAATAAATTTTCGAAATTATCGATTGGCCAAATTTTAAATTCTTCAAATAAAGTAGACAGCTGGCTGACGTCATTATATTGTTAATTTTACTTAAGTAATCTACAAAAGAAGTTATTATTTGTTTTTCTGTACATGGGGCGTATTTAAGCTTAACATTTTTTTTGTTTGTAAAAAATTTAGGAAAAAATCTTGCAAACAAAATAAACAGTAACAAAAAGTAATAGCTTTACAATTAACAACCAGTACAAGCTCCATAAGTCTTAGTAAGGTAACTGTTCTGAAGGTTAAAAAGGCTATTAAGGAATTGAAGAATAATAAACTCCCTGGCATTGATGGCATAAAATCTGAAACAATAAAAAAAATCGGCGTATAAAAATAAAAATAATAAACTAAATAAAAGAAATTTTGTCAAAAATAGTTCTTCAACAAATCTAGTAACAGAAATATTAACCAAAACAGTATACAAAGTTCACACAAACAAGAAACAGGATTGAAAAAATATTCAAGTTACTAGATAGATAAGGAATCTTTCAGAAAAGATATGCAAAATATTTAAGAATAATGTCACAGAAACATCATTAAAAAATAAAACTGCAAACAAAAAAATTGAAGCAAAACAAATTTTCTGACGGAAAGTGTAACAGTAGATTATTCAGCGAGAGATGGCTATTACTCGCGAGGGTGATGTTTACGTCATAAACCGAAGGCGAGTGTCGTAAATCATCCGAGTGTATAATAGCCATTATACGCAACCTGAATACTATACTTTATCCACTATCGTATATTTTAACTGTTTTAATCACTTAAAAGTGAAGTAATAAAGTTAGTTTACAGTAAAACTTTGTTTGACGTTTTAAACGTCAAACACGGAAGCATAGACTCTCCCTTGAAAAAAATGGACTCGCTCGTTCTTAATGAAAATTGCTAGTTACTGATTGGTCAAAGGTGTGTTATCATGAGATTATGTTCATTGTAGTTTAGGTTGGAATAATGACTATCATTATTTGTCAATTGTTAAATGTAGATTGCAATGATTATACGATAGTCATGGGTAAACTGTTTATATTGGTCAGACTGATAGATACTTTAGAACAAGAATGTGTTACGGGTTTACACTATTTTTGTAAACGCCCTGTATCGTGGATCCGGAAATTATAACACCAGGGTAACACTAAACACTTTATTAAGGCCCTCCGCACACGGAGCTACTCATTAGAAACGGTAACTGGTTTTTGACGGAAATATAAACTGATCGCTAACTAGTTAGTAACCGGGATCCGCACACGAAGCTACTGTCTCTGCCACAAAATTCACATTCAATTGCTCGTTCACCTTGAAATCATCCAAAAGACACTTCTAAACACACAAAAAACTCTGTAAATACTTCCCGAAACTCGGAAACTAGACACAGAAGTGACTGCACGCAGAGTTTCTTAAAACTGATCACAAACCGATTACCAACTAGTTACTGACTAGTAGCGCCGTGTACTGCACTCGACAGGACGTCATAGGAAGTGACTATCGAGTGATTGGTTACTAACTGCAATCACCAATCAGTTTCTTTCGAGTAGCCCCGTGTGCGGACGGCCTAACCTATGTACTAATTACAACAAATAATTACTTCACTAATATAACACTCAGTACTATAATTTAATAATTCAGTCACTTGATCACTTTGCTTACTTTTTAACTCACTGAACTTGCTATCTGAACTAAACTGTCACCCTGGGCTTCTCCATATCTTTACATACCCAACAATGAGAGTTCCAGAATTTTCTCAACTAATCTGTGGTTTTCTAGATACTTCCAGATGTCTAGACTTTGACATCGCGCGCGCCATCTATGGGACGATAGCCGCAACAAACCAACTAATTTAGATTTCTGTTACGTATACATGAGAACTTAAAGGCAATTCACATAGATGTCTCTGGGGGTAGAACATGTCACCGTTGGGTAAAGCAACTTGCGGGGGTGTGTATTTGTGCGTAATTTTTTTGAGTTTTATAATAATCATTTAATTATTTTGTTATAGTCATTTGGGCATTGTGAACTTAACAAATTGTCAAACTATGTTATGATTTCAAATATAGATTTATTTTCACACACTATAACAGCTACAATTTTTAAGCTGAATTTTAATTATTTTGTAGTTTTCTAGATCTTAGACTATTACAAGAAAAACCTTTCTTTCCATTAATAGAATTAGAACCACGCTAGAAAAAGTATTTATATTCAATTAAGAACACATGAATTCTTAATACGGCGTAAGCCTTACTTGGGGAGTTACAACAGCTAAAAGTTCTTCATTATGATACTTTATACTTTAAAATTATAAAGTATAAAGTAACTAACTCTATTATTAAAGTAGCTTGTGCTGCATAAAATAATGAAAATGCAGGTGTACGGTAGGTATACAATTTTCATCGAAAAATTATTCTATAAAACTTTCCTACTTACAAGAAAGTTCAACATATCAAATTAATGACGAGTTCGCAATTCGCGAGAGTAGATAATATATACAAAGAACCGGTATTTAGGTCACAAACTGAAGTACCTACGAGGAAACAACAAAAGTAATTATTACTTTATTACTTCTTATTACCTATTTAAAATTATCTTAAAAATGTGTTACCATTTCTCCTAATGCAAAAATACATAGTCAAATAAAACTGTGCTTTTTTACCGATTGTTTGGAGGGAGCATTTTTTTTGTGTCTGTTAGGGCGGGCCGAAAAAATCGAAATTGTTCGAATGGAAAATTAATAGTGCAGAAAACTTGCATTTGGTGCATTACTGCAAAAATTCACTAAAATTAATTTAGGTCTTGAGGTTCCACATGGCACATAGAGATTTAAAATTTTTTATTTCTTTTTTTTTTTCAAAATTGACATTTAATAAAATTCAAAAGTTATATTGGGTTCTTAATAATGTGTTTCCAAATATTCGCTAAATTGTGATGTTTACAAGCAAACTATGAAGTATCCAATATTCTCTAAGTGCCCCAAAGGTGAGGGAGGTAGGGAGGGCACGGACGGGGCCCGAGGCACAGCCACCTCCTCGTGGTGGGCCCTAGATTGCCTTGAAAAACTTCAAAGTAAACTATGAGCTGCGCAGTTACTCATTCAATCGTTAAACGTATTTAGACAACTTTTTTAAATGTCAGCAGTCAATTTCTTAAAATGATTTGATTTTATCGAAACTTAATAAATTTTTGTAACTTGTAAACACCATTTAAATTTAACGAATATTTGGAAACACATTGTTAAGGACCCAAAATAGCTTTTGAATCCTGTTAAATTTCTAAGTGCCCTGTGGAACATCAAGACTTAAATTAATTTTAGTGAAATTTTGCAGTAATACTACTGAGTACCAAATGCAAGTTTTCCGCACTATTAATTTTCGATTTGAATAATTTCGATTTTTTCGGCACGTCTTATTCTGTTATCAAGAAGTTATAATACAGTTTGGAGGTGAGTGTTTTTTGGAAATTAAGTTTCAATTTTGAAAAACAAGGGATCAATATGTTTGTAAATAAATTATAGATAACATTGCAAAACCGATTTGCCACTTTGTTTTTGTTTTTTGGAAAAAAAAAAATAAAAACCACGAACGAACCATTTATAATTTTACATAACTTTTTTAATGATACCTGGTGAAATTATATATATTATAGTTATAAACATTTATGAAATCTTACAAATACATTTTTTCGAGCATTTTTTTTTTGCTAAAAAACGACATTTATGAAAAATTTTTAGAGCTTCATAAAAACTCATCGGTTAACTCTAAAACTCATTTTTTCTAAATTGTGGGTTTATGAACGTGATCTGCAATGGTGATAAAAATTTTGTCTATTATTTTAAAGTTTCTCACGTTTTTGTAAAATGCATTTTTTTTTATTTAAAAAGTACATCCAGCCAAGAACTTCCATCATCTTTTAAAAATGATCCAAAAAACGAACAATTTAAAAAATAATAAACCTGCATTAACTCTCTTCTCACTTGCGTTTCATGCATTTATTTTTATAAGTATACATATTTTGAGCTGAATTTTGAATTACTTATTCTTCACTGTATGAGAACTTTGGTGAAAAAACAAAATTAATTTTAGTCTTTAATATACCTAAAATTACGAGGTATACGCACGCTCGTTCGTCAAAACCATGACTGTCACGTCAAGAGTATTTCCCCTTCGAGATTCTGGGCAAACGTACAAAGATGATTTCCATGCATTTTACTTACTCATCTGGAGTGCTCAGACAAACTCAAACGTGTTTTGCAAATATCAGAAAATGTCATTTTTAGTACCTTCTGATCGAGTTCTCGGTTTGTCCTTCCACTCATGTTTTAACGAATATCTAATCATATAGAAGTTTCGTGTTTTACTTTCTCTGCTATAGTTCAGCGAATCCGCAAATATTTTACGGCTATAGCGTTGTTTTAATTTTCCTTTCAGCCATTTAGCTTATAATTAATGTAGAAGGCTCTATTTTTTCAATTGTTCGTTTTTTGAATCACTTTTAACAGATAATAAAATTATTTGGCTGGATTAAAAATGCATTTTAAAAAATGCACGAAATGCAATTTTAAAATAACATAAAAAAATGATTTTTATAAAAAATCTAAAGCACGTTCAAAAGATAGAAGTTGCGAAAAGAAGTGTTAGTGTGACCAAGTGAGATTTTTTTATGAGGCTCCAATAATTTTACGAAAATTTTGTTTTTGGCGAGGGGCAAACCGCGAAGGAATCTGGTATACACTCAGAAGGAAATCCGAGGATATCTTAAGAAAGTCCGAGGAAATCTTAGGAAATCTGAGAAATCCCGAGGAAATCTGGAGGAAATACTTAAGGAAATCTTAGGAAATCCGGAGGAAATCTCAGGAAATCGTTTTTCAGATTTCTCCCTCGTTCTTCAAAAAATTTTCCTCCTTCATTTTTTTTTATCAAAGAGGAAATCTCGGGAAATATTTGAGAAAATTCGAGGAAATCTATGTAATCTTCGTCAACGAGGAAATTTGGTGTACAAAATTTTGGGCGCGGTTTTCATGTTTTTTTTTTTGAGAAAACAATAAATGTTTATAATTGTAATTTTCAATAAAAGTTTACATACTCAAAACCTATATAGAAGTTTCATTAGGTTTCAAAAGAGGAAGTTTTCGAGATTTTTATTTTTTTGCAAAAACAAAATGCAGGTCAGATTTGGACCCATGCAGTTTTGTTCGTAATTTATTTACAAACATTTTGATTTTTTGTTTAGCCTGATGAACAGAACCCGAGATATTAAAAAAAAAAATGAGAACACAACGCGTTTTTCAAAATTAACAATTGTTGAGTTTTGTATCGAATTCAGAAATTTATGCGATTTTAGCTATAAAAATATAAATATGGAAGACAATAGTGATGTGGAAAAAATAACCTGAAAAACGTTTCGATAATGTTAGTTTTTGAATATTTTGGAGTCATCTACTCTTTGAGCACATTATTCAAAATATCACAAATGATCAGCTTTCTTGAAATGCCCACATGAGAATTATAGAGCCAAAAACGTCTAAAGTACTAACTACAACTGAAATCAATAAGTTTATTCGTGATTCTGAAGACGAAAAATTCCTGTTGATGAAATTTAACTCATTTCAGTAGCACCATATTTTTTTGAAAAATAATAGTAGTAACTTGTTTTAGGTTGCTGTTATTTTTGCGGTACAGCAAGAGCTTGCCAAAAAATTAAACTCACAAATATGTTGACCAATCACATCGGAGACAAAAATTAAGTTTTGATAATGAGAATTCCTGATACTAAGTCGAAGGTAGAAAGAAAATTTTCTATATGAAATGGTGTGTTTCCGAAGGTCTGAGATATCTAGGCGTGTGCTGTAAATGCGTAAGCCTACATCCTCTCAATCTAAATCATGGTCGCTTTCTTATGTTGCAAAAACAGGATTTGAATTGCACAGGTGGGAGTGTTGAACACTTTTGTCAAAATACCCAAAATGGTGACTCAATATTTAGGCCTTTCCAATGCCTGCTTACTACATGGGCCACTGCTTCTTCTTCCCAGTACTGGAGGTGCTGGAGTTGATGTAAAACATGTTACAATAAATGCTAAGAGTGGTTGGAAATCTACCATCGTGACAGAAGAATATATTGAAGAACCAATCGAAAATAAGAAAAATTTGGCGGACAAGATTGTGTAACAAGAATAAAATCGCAACAATAAACACTATTGATGTTCCCGTAGTTACCCACAGTTTTGGAATTGTCGATTGCCTTCGAAGCGACATCGTGAAAATAGACGAGAGAAATCCTACAATGGGCGGAATTCGTCATCCGAATTAAGATGTGCACAGGTTATACGTTAAGAGGAAGGACTGTGGTCGTGGATTAATAGAGCTAGAATCCTCTATCTGGGACTGAGCGCCTATATCCGACAGGAAGAAGACAAATTCACGCGGCTTGTTAAAGAGCATGATAAGGATAAGAAGTTGTAACCCATCCAGAAAAAAATGCATAAAATCCAGGAAGAACATCTGGGAACTGAATCCATTGACGAGTACGCCAGAAAGAAAATTAAAACCAGTTCGAAAAGAGGAAAATAGAAGTACAGTGCGTAAAGCTAATGCATGAACAACTGTTCCGTGACCTCGACCGACCGGTAGTTCATAAAAAGGCGTCTACGAAGTGGTTAAACGGCTCGAGCTTGAAAAGGGAAACGGAAAGCATAACAATAGCAGCGCAGGACCCAGCGCTAAATACCACCAGAGGATGATCTTCAAGCAGCTTGTTGACAGCAAGCGTGGAATCTGCGGCTTAGCAGAAGAAAATGTCATTCACGTGATGGATGTACTACTGTATAATGGGGGTGGTTGACAAACCTGACTGCAGTTCTGCGGTGACGAGGAAGAAACTTCTATCTGTATCCTAACTTCCTGCTCCAGTCTTATGAACTTGTGGCAGAACACTTCGGCATTGGTTTTCCGGTGCTGTAGGAAATAAGGAATGCCCCATAGGAAAGATTTTGGCCTTTTGGTTAGAGTCCAGCCTGAATGGGGGAATTCCCTAAATTCGTAACTGTGCGGCAACCCTTTGCCGTCCCGCTAAAAGAAGAAAAAGAAGGATGTGTTACGTTGGCACCATCAAAGTACACTCACCGACACAACTGTTGAGTTATTCACAGGCACTTCAATAATTCAGGGCCACAGAAATATTATGAATATACCAAGAAAACCACTTTCAAGTAGAAGTTAGCAGAATGTGGAACGTAAAGACCACAGAGCCTCCGGAACTGTTAACAAGGACCATGTCAGGAGACTACAACAACTGCCAGGTCAACCAAACGCGCAAGTACATACGATCGCACTATTGAGAACCGCTCAAATTTTAATACAAATTCTGACTTAGAAGTGTCTGTGGTTGTTTGTTGGGTTTGGACTCTGAGCTATTGGAGCAGACATCGCCAACGTCGCTTAGAGCGCCCAAAAACCAGGAACGTGCTCCTACAGAGTGGTATTCCAAACGCACGCGGGGATCTGCGAATAGTTTACAACTACAACTGATAATGTTTGTCGCTTGCTAAGTTTATGATAATAATATTAATAATAATAATTCATCCATAATGAATTACATTTATTGAAATACAATTTAACTAATACATAGGTATATCCTGAATATAAACAACAGAATTCGCTGAAAGTTTCTGCAACACTTAAATGTGAATATGCTGGTCATACTGTCTGTCGTATACTAGATTCCAGTTCCAGCCCCTGCACTGATAATGTGAACGTGTATAAAATTTGTAAAAAAATTAGATTTTCCCTAATCATTTCCGCTATTATACATATTATTCTTGTATAGGAATACTACAGTGAATTTTGATTATTATTCTATAATTCCAAACTTTATACCAAGGTATGTTTGTATTGCAATAAACTCTTCTTCATCGAGACGTGGCCTCCTTCGTATATGAAAATTCGAACATTAATTATCCATGGACACAAGACTGACAAGAAGACAGCCTCGACTAAACTTTTAACATAATATTTAGTTCACCAGAACTACAATTAATAATTTATCCCCCGTACGATTAGCTATCAATTTAGGTGGCAATAAAATTTATAAAATCCGCCCAACTGATATCCAAACAAACTTTTGAATGGCATGGTTTTAATACAGTTGTTTAGATCCAACAGGTAGATAGCACGGAGTTATATTGTGTTTAAACAAACTTTGAACGTTGCGAAATAGCTGCTGTCCACGGATGATGACATAAAAAGAAAAGAATGTTAATTTCGACATTTTGTAGATTGTTTTCATGAAATAATCACTTCTGTAATAAAACATAACGAGTGAGAATATCAAAAACTCCACCAGGACACGTGTTCCACAAATAAAACGAGTAACATCTATTCAAATCTGGTTTAGTTCCCACCTGACACCATCCTAAGTAAGCGTTACGTCAAATCCTAATCAAAAAACAAAAGAGCAAGGTATACGCTCTAGATTAAAGAGAATCGAACTACGACCGGGGAGATTGTTAATTCGTAGAGCGCGCTCCGTCTTTAGTGATGTTTATCTGGCCTGTGCACTTGAATAGAATATAAATGCAAATGGTCGACACAATTGTATACCTTTGTGTGGGCATTGTGTGTGATTCTGAGCGGCCAGGACGTCATTAAAATAATCAACAATTATAAGCATAGGCTTGTGAATGGCCGGTAACTCGTTATTATTATCTGATTCGCTTTGCACCAGGGACCAAAGGCGGTACCACTTATCTCTGCTACTTTTAGGGAAACTGCGACGACCTACAAGGTACCCATTGTGGCAAATGTTCTACAGCATCGGACATTTGCGAGAATCAGATTCATTATACGGCTCATTAAAGAGCGAGTACGGATGGTATTGGATGGAAGAGTTATGCCACTTCAACAAATGTTCTCATGAAGCATTTGATGAGAGATACACCACGTGTGAATATATATTGGGTTTGCATACATATGTGAATATTTTGAATATGAATGAATTATGGTGCTAATTGATGGGTTCGTTCAGTTTCAGGTTCTGAATAATTCATTTAATCATGTATTACATGTTATGTGTTTTATATTTAATACAGGGTGTTTCATTAATAATTGGCCATATGCTAACTGAAGAATCCTTAACCCAAGATATGAAGATTTAGCCAAAAACACTTAGATAAAATGTGTCTCCTTACTGAGACGGTGTTGAAGTTAAAAATTAAAAAAAATATTTTCACATATTATTTCAAAATTATTTAATATTTCTTTACCGTATTTGGTAATTAGTGTTAGTGGTCCAAGACGCATAAATCAGCGAAAGAACTGGTTCCTAACTATTGCCAGGGTTGTACGCCAAATATTTGTTTTCTTGGTTTTATTTTATTTTTCTATAATTTTTACACAAAAAAGTTATTCTTAATACATTGCTCTAGAGTGCCTATTTCTCGAGATATTTGAATTCGAAAAATCTTTGAAAATAAAACAATACGTTTTGCAGGTAGTGGTAATTTACTACAAGATAGCGACTCAACAGATCAGAAATCCCCCCCTGCCTTGCTGGCAGAGAAAGTGGCGGAAGTCTATTCCCAGAAAGGGCTGTAGTCAAATGGAGGGCGGTAGAAGTGACTGTGGTCCCTCCGCTCACGGATACGGAGCTGGAGGCAGCATGTGCCAGATTTAAAAGTGGAAAGGCTTCAGACTTAGACGAGATTCCGCCTGAAATAGTCAAACTAGTTGCAGAAGAATACCCCGGAGACAGCTTAAGAGTAATGAACCGTGTCCTAGAGAGTAGGGATTTCCCGAGCAGATGGAGAAAGGCCAAGGTCGTCCTGATCCGGAAAGGGAACAAGCCGCCGGAGGACCCGTCATCCCACCGACCGCTATGTTTACTTGACGCGATGGGTAAGCTCATCGAGTATCTCATCGAGTATCTGATACTGAGGAGATTAGAAAAGGAGATAGCTGAGAAGGGCGGCTTATCTGAAAACCATTAGGCTAGTAAATGAGATGGCGGAGGAAGCCCTGGCCGCAAAACAGATATGTGTTGTCATAACCCTAGATGTCAAAAACACGTTTAATATGGCGGGATGGGAGATGATTGTCAGGAGGATGCAGAGCTTGGGGGTAGCTCCGTACCTCGTCAGGGTGATGATGAGCTAGTTCCAAGACAGGATGATCGGATTCAGAGGGAGAGATAACCTGGAAAAGCATCACGTGTGGGGTTCCACAAGGGTCGGTGCTCGGTCCGACCTTGTGGAACGTGATGTTTGATGATGTCTTTCGATTGCCTTGGAAGGAGGGTGTGAAGGTCATCGGGTATGCCGACGAATTGGCCATAACGGTGACTGGAAGGTGAACTGTCCAAATAATGGAAGCAGCCAACGAGGCCATCAGAAAGATTGAGAGATGGCTAGAAAGAATGCTGCAGCTTGAGCTAGCTGCCGGGAAAACGGAGCTCCTGGTTATCAAGAAAGTTAGGGTGGGCCAGGTGGAGATATCCCTAGGGAACCACCTGAAATACCTAGGGGTTTGGCTGGACTCCAAGCTGAACTTCGGTGTTCATACCACAAAGACGGCCGAGAAGGCGGAAAAGACAGCCATAGCCATTGGGAGGCTTATGGCCAATATGTATGAACCGAGAGCGAGCAAAAGGAGACTGCTGTGCAGCGTCGTGCACTCTATCTTGTTGTATACAGCTCCGATCTGGGAAAGTGCGATGAAGGTGGATAGAACGAGGGGAAGGATGGCTAGGATTCAGCGATGTGCCGCATTAAAGGTATGCAGTGCGTATAAAACGATTTCATATGAGGCGGCTGGAAATCTTTAAGGGAGCCGCGAGGGCAGAGGCGAGGGACAGGCTGCTTGAAAATGGGAGAGGCGGTGGGACACTGCAGACAAGGGAAGGTGGACGAGACGCCTCATCTCGAACATCAGAGCGTGGATGGAACGGAGGCATGGTGAGGTCGGCTATTACCTCACCCAAGCCCTGAGCGGACATGGGTGCTTCATGGAGTACTTATATAATATTGGCAAGACTGACAGCAGAAAGTGTGCATACTGTGGAGAGGTCGATGACGTGGAGCACACCGTGTTCGTATGCAACAGATGGAGGGAAGAGAGACGAGACGGTGAGGCGTCGTTATTGTCGACGTTTCATGACATTCTAAGCCTATTTCAACAATAAAAAATTTCTTTTTTTTGCGTTACTGTACTTCCACTGGATGTGGATGTAAAACTACCTTTTGATTGGTCTAATAGGAAAAGTTACCAAATCGAATTTCACTTTTTTCATTTTTTGTGCACTAAATTAATTATGCGGTAAACTGTGCGTCATAGAAAAAAAATACAGATACTTTCAGTGTTACTTTAATCCAAACAATATGCTTCCCATGAACACCCAGTACTAAAAGAGTCAAGTAGTCTGGTATTATTCTACGCCAATATAAAATAGGTGTTAAGGAATATTAAAATATTCTAAAATTAGGTATATAGATTTATAACGACTGTATTATAATATATTAAAGCAATGAATGTTTAATGGTCCGTTGGAATTTCCATTTGAAATTAAAACATTCATTGTGTATTGTTCGTCTGGTTGTTGGTATTTCTCATATAAGCAGCCAAGTAATTTATTATTAAAGGGTTATTAGGCATAGCTGCAGTTAAGGTGCCTGTAAATATTGTTTTCGTCTCTTTGGTCGTGTTAATATTTAAGTGACAGACGACGAGGAGCTCTTTTAGCTGGGTATTAGTCCAGAGTCACTCTCCGTGAAGATAGCATCTGAATGTTAGTTCAGATTATTACTATTATATTATTACTATATTTTGGAATTTAGTGAATATAAATTCTCTACAATTATCTATATTGGTACCTTAATCTGGTTCTCCAATGATGAATGTTTTAAAGTGTTTCCTAAGTAGTATATATTAGGGTGACCAGATTAAGGTACCAATATACAGAAAGTAGATAATTTCATATTAAATAAAAAAGTGTGAATGACTGAATTTAAATAAATGATTTAAGTATTTTTAATATATTTTTATTGCTTTAAAATGATAAGAATCTTATCATGTTATTCAGTACTTCGTCAGTATTAGCTAGAAGAGTAGTTGTTTTGATTGGTTTCGCAGTAATGAGTGTTTTAAAGTATTTACCTAACTAGTATATTAGCGTGTCCAGTTTCGGGCAACAATATACAGAAAGTAGGTAATTTCTTAATAAATAAAAAAAAGTGTGTATGTTGTGATTTGGTTAATACCTAAAAAATATTCTCTAATAAATTCTCTATTGCAATATTTTTTAGAAGAGAGTGCAAAGTATATGAAGAATAGAAAATTTAGTCATACCTACAACCCAAATAACTTGGGATCAGGTGACGACTTATTTCTTCTAGTAAAATTCATTTAGTTTTGACAAGTGCTCATTGAATATTTGAATGGAAGTTGGCTCTGGAAACTCCCAAAGACACATCAACGTGACAAAGCAGTGAACGTTGAGAAATTTGTGTTAAATGCTCGGAACATCACCTTTTAAGGGTGTGAATGTAATTCGGCATATTATCTAAACATTTTGTATATGGAAATAATTGTTTATGAAACCTTAATAATACAATATTTGCAATCGTCTACCCCAAAAAACTCATAATCCCAGTGGAGTGGTGGTGGTGCTAGGGGGTGGTAGTGGGATGAATGAAGTAAAACACATATTTTGAGGTTTTTGGTTCTTGTACACACACTAAATCACAATTTTTTTCTCCCTCTTTAATAATGGGGTGGGGGTGATAATGGGAGCGGCTAATGCCAAAAAATGTTTGAGATCTTATAGCTTCTCTTATATATACTAAATACCAATTTGATGGACTCTTACCTGCTTGATTTATCTATTTACCCCTTCAACGGAATAAGATGAAAATATAACCAGATTTCAGATCACGTTAAAATACATACGTGTACCAAATTTCGAGTCAATATCTTAAACGGTTCCAGAGTAATCATGCGCACAAAGACAAGTTAGAGACAGACAGACCGATAGACATAATTTTTTTCTCTCAAACTTAAAATCTAGACATTTCATGGCATTCTAAGCCTATCTCAACAATAAAAATTTTCAAAATTTTTTTCGTCGTTACTATACTTCCACTGGACATGGAAGTAATTAGGTGCAGTAACAAGAGGTAAAAAGATGCAAAACTTGGAAATAATGTTATACGTAATGATATTTTTTATGATATGATTTTTGTAGTAAAAGGTATCTTCTTCAGTTTTTACAGTGTGTGGTATTTAATGCTGCAACACCTTGTAGTCTTGGAACGTGTTGCTCGATTAAAATTTTTTTTGTAAGCTCTATTTAGCCATTTTGAGAAATTTATAATTTTCGTATTTCCAAAGCCTACTAAGTTCCCCTATTATTATTACGGGATCGATTATTAGGCATTTTTTTATCACCAAATTGGATACCATGTTACCTATTATTTTTTTAAGGCATGCGGTCAAGGTCATTACCATAGTCTGAAGACTTTTCGCCATAACATCTGACCGTTCCGGTACTCTGCACGGTTTTCGCGTATCTTGTACGTAGTTTATACAGTATCAGCAAGCGTTTCATTAGGTACGGTAATAAGAGCAAGTGGGAGCGAAGCAACTAGGCTATTCTTTTTATCAACACACATCCTACTCGTGCCACCTGCTTTCCCCACCACATGTGCGTGGGCAGCTCTGTCTGCAGAATTTCAATTTGTTTCCGTCTTGCACCATTTCTCGTTTAGCCTAATAAGCAAAAGTTTAATTCGTTTTTATTTAGTACCTACTCAAATATCAGTTTATACGCCTGCTGAAAAGGTTCAGATACTTAAATTGTCAATGATGTACATATTATTTTCTTGATGCGCGTGTCTCTATTTGCCCCTCTTCTAGAGCACTAATAGACGCCTTTATTGTGGGCGGTCGGTTGAGTCGTTGAAACTCTGCAACACCTAATCCAGAACTTTCCTATACTGTATAATACTAGCTGATGCCCGCGACTTCGTCCGCGTGGAACTTCATCTGCGTGGAACTTCGTCCGCGTGTAATTAGGAACATTGATATACTAACCCACTGCACATTCATTGCATTTAAGGAAACCCACGGCGCATCCATAGTACTCGAAGAAACCCATAGAGCATCGATAGTATCACAGTGGTCGGGTAAATCCACTGCGCATTCATAGTGCTCGAGGATCCCACTGCGCACCTATGGTACTTCAGAAAACCTACTGCGCATCTATAGCATTAGAGGAAATCTACTGCGCATCCATAGTGCTCGGGAACCCACTGCGCATCCATAGTACTCGAGGAAACCCACTGCGCACCTATAGTATTCGAGGAAACCCACTGCGCATCCATAGTACCCAAGGAAACTCACTGCGTATCCATAGTACTCGATAAAACCCACTGCGCATCCTTTGTACTCGAGGAAACCCACTGCACATCCATAGTACTCGAGGAAACCCACTGCGCATCCTCAGTACTCAGTGAAACCCACTGCGCATTGCAATTTGTCTATTTTTATGTCAGAGCCAGTTAAACAAAAAAAAAATGATTGTTTTAATGGACAATAGAGCACATGAGCGGGTATGTGTCAAATTTCATGCTTAAAAACATCCCCGGGGCGAGCGTAGAGGCGACTTCAATGTGAATATCAGTCGATATTCCGTTGAAGCAACGTCGAGCGCGGTTAGTACTTGGATGGGCGACCCACCTATCTTGGGAAATACAGCGTTCTCGTTCCACCTTCTAGAGGCTTGTATATCAGTGTATACTCGGAAGTTACGTAATTTCAGACGAGGATTACGTAGTGGATATACCATCGTTCGGAGGGGATGTAAAGCAGGCGGTCCCTTGTCTATTAAATGTTAGGCAAGTAAAAGATCCCTACTCTTCTTAAGGGAAGAGGTTCGGCAAAATTTCCAGGTTGGGGGTAGCTCGTTTCTTGGCGTCGGTGATAGGCCTTGGTAGCGGAAATAGGCCGACTTTAAATAGTTAAAAAAAAAAAACATCCCCTCTCCCTGTTCACCCGTTCGGGGGGGTTCTCTTTTTGAAAACCGTCGAATACGTGTCTCCTTATTTCCTTCGAAGAGCTCGTCGCTGGAATATCACGTTTCTGACTTACGCATCTACCACCCCCGTTTTCACCCCTTCAAAAAATGAAAATCGAAATTTCGTCTTACTCGTTTCTAAATTAGACAGTCTAATAGATTTCAATAAAGAGTATTTCTGCCAAATTTCACGCTTCTAGGTCTAACCGTTTCCGAAAAGCTTCTTACAAAGCTACCCCTCCCCGTTCATCCTTCCGGGGGTCTCTTTTTGAAAACTGTCGAATACATGTCTTCTTATTTCCTCAGAAGAGTCCATCGCTCGAACAATCACGTTTCTGACTTAAGCGATTTCAAAAATACGGGTGCTCTTTAAACCATCTTACAACCCCCGCATCTAGATCTAGCCGTTTCCGAAAAAGACTAAAATTTCAACCTCCAGTTTTCTTGTAAATAATGTTAGTTTTTGGACATCCTACATTTTGTGATACCAACTTTGTTGTGAAAAAAAATATATGTAAAAAAATTGAAAAAAAAACATCCAACCTGTGTGGAATTCGAACACACGATCTTTGGATTACAAGGCAAAACTTTAGCCACTGCACCATCACATATTGCTACGAAAATTGAATGTCTGTGATATATATCTTTCGAGAATCATATTTGAACTCATTAGATATATTATTATGAAATATATATTAGTAAAATGTACAAACAAACAAAAAATATATTATAGAGATAACATTTCGCGAAATTTCTATTTAAGTACAAGCGACAAAAATTAAGAAAAAATTTTTTTTAAATTAAATGATTAATAACTTTCTTATTTACTGGTTCGAATCCTGGCTAGGGTATGGATGTTTAGAGACGTTTTTAATCTGTTTTTGATATGTTTTTAATCGATTTTAATCTGTTACCGAGACGGTAGCAGTGCACTAGTCCCCTGTTGAGTGAGACAACATGACTAGTCGTTGAGGCAAATGACAATGTCGTAGGGAATAGTTGTTGTATTGTTATCTGTGTGTGTCCTAGATAAGTGGTGGAATCGCTACAGCTAAACTCCGCCGTGACGTTAATATAAAATACATGTAAACATAGTACTCTTCGCCGGATTATTGCATTTTCTATATAATTATTGAACATTTTAAAGTATACCATTCTATTTTTTCGAAAATGAGTTAATTTTTTAGGTTTAATTGCTATGCCTCCAATTTTAACCATCACCCAAAGGTGTCATCATTTCTATGTTTATAAAATCTTATCGAAGGTTACAACACTTTTCAGGTTCATTTCTTTCCAGAAAAAAACTCTTATATTTACTGATCGATTTTTCCAACAACAATGGGCTGGCTCTTTCTTCCTCTAGCTAACAATAACGTACCTACAAGAAACGTGATGGATGAACAGACAGACAGATGGGCAGATGAACATTTTGAAAGTTGTTCATAATTCGTTCACAAAGACAGTGATAGGAAATTTTTTTATCTACGAGCGATATCTTCGGTTTTAGAAATGTGCTGATCAAATGCAATGTAGAGTATATTGCATATTGTGTTTTTTTTTCAAAAATGGCACTACTTATACATTTAAATTATTTTCATTTTTGTTTTATTTATTCCCATGGATGACTAACAGTCTTTCTTTTATTTTCTGTTCTCATATTTAAAAGGTATGTGGTTTCAAAATAAATAACAATCGACCTACCACTTTTGAGTTTTTTGAGTCTTACAGTTAAGTCTACTTAACGCTCCCAAAATTAGAACATAGCGATACGGGTCACCTTGTATATTACCGCGATCCTCTGAATATAATCACAGTCAAAAAGGGAGTACAAATTGAACATTTTTCAAGCGCAATACTACTTACATTGATTGCTATTTCCTAATCTATAAATTCATATAAGGATTAGTTGTCATCATCGCCAAAAGTACAGTTTAATGAAAAAACCCTAATACGTCTTCAAGTCAGACTTCAAACTATAAGGGAAGAAAGGTATGAGTGCGGGTATACGTGTTATATGAGGTTCTTATAGGAATTGCAAATTCATAAAGCTCAAATTAATAGGAAGCAGCAGCGCAATGTAGTCCTTATCGCACTTTAATATCGCTCAGAATTACTGCATGCATTAACTCTCTACCCGTTATTAGACCAATTTTAAAATCATGCCGTTTCCCATCTACCACCACTTTGCTATATGAATGCCGCCTTATGAAAACATTTCGTGTTTCTAGAATAAATACTTTTATTGCAACATTGATTTTAAAATAATTAGATTATTGTACACTTTGGTTTGCTATTTCAGGATACTTACTTAATTTATAGCACAGGGAAACAAATTAGTATAAGCTTTAAAAAAAACCGCCCATAAGGAATCACTACTTCCACATTAAGATTTTCTCTCCAAGTCTCCCACAACGAAAAAAAATTGATACTTTACACTCCACTATGTGAAAATAATTGTTTATGGAACTTTAATGATGCCTAAGGAATCACACACACATCCAAATTTCCTATGAAAAAAATGTTGATAATATGTTTGCACTATAATAATAATAATTGTTCATAAAACTTTAATAAGCACACCACATAGAGTAGACAACCCCCCAAATTCAAGGCTGGCCGGAAGGGGGTTACACGCAGACATACATCCATGCCTATCGGTGTTGTCAATGCCCGGGGCTGGGCTCGAACCCAGGACGCGATAGCCAGTCGTTCAGCATATTCGCTACTCAATACGTCTCAACCGATTGAGCTACCGCGTCGGTAATATGTTATTAATATAATATTTGAAATCGTCTAACCCAAAAACCCATAAAACAGTATGCCACATCGGTAATGGGGGGTGGTAGTTTGGGTGGCTGATGCCAAGAAAAAAATTGAGGGCTTTGGTTCTTGTATATACACTAGGGCGGTCCTTATTTATACTTGAGGAAAAAAATATTTTCGAATTTAGTTTGGGCCACCCCCCACAACGATTTCAATTGCTAAAAAAATAATGTGGGTGAAATTTGAGCGAAATCGGATACGTGGAAAACGTGCCACCCACCACTCAATATTTAATATTTCTTGAAATTCCCCACATTGTTATATTTGGTTTTTCTAAGTAAACAATAGGTATAATTGACATCATGAAGATAATTTCTACTAGTTTAGGAAGAGGAAAGCGAATTTTAAACACTACCCATGAAAATATTGACATTAAAATTCCCTAATCCTTTTAGGATTAAGGAATTTTAATAGGTGGTCGCCCGCAAGGCCCTAGTTTTAAGATCTATTTCCTCGAATTTTGTCTCTGCAGTAGGGTTGAGTTTCTACCTGAACGGCATAAACCTTAATCCTCACTATAATTTTAGCCGACCCGCATGGCAATAAGTGCGTCAAAGCATTTCAGTACCTCATCAGTGAAAAGAGCAGCACGCAGCACAATGTCCCGCCAAATTAATTTGCGTGGTAGTGTTTATTTGCTCGGTAATTTTTCAAACGAGATTACTGGAAGTAAACTGCCTTCTAATAAACAAGTTTTGAGTGTACTTTTTTTAACATAAGAGAAGTGAAGCTGAATGTACGTGAAAGTGCCAGACTTGTAATACAAGAAGTTGTGATTTTCTGAGAAAAGGCAAGAATTCCCACTAGAAAACAAAACCACTGTATTGATAAGCTAGTATCTTTGTATGAAGAAGGGAGGACGCTTCAATAAAGGTGTAAGAAGCAGACGAACTTTCAAAAACAGAAAGAGGCAAAGTTTGATGACTTCTTCGACATAGCCCATGAAAACGCGGTTGAGCCGATGACTATCTAGGAAGATAGGCAATTTTTAGTTCAACAACGGGAAAAAAGTCGACAAGGATTTATGTACGGTATAGATTACGAATTAGAAGGCAGAGAAAGAAGAGCTGAAAAAGATACGAGAACTTGAAGAAGCAAGTAAGTACCAAAATTAATAGTATACAGTGTGACCCATTTCAAGTGGAAACACCTTCGTAACTCAGTTATTGGTCATCCAATTTCAACCAAATTTGGATCGGTATCAAAGATTTTAAATATTTCTTTTTTTGAGTAAAACAGAACTTATTTCAGTCAGTCACTCAAATTTTTAAGGCCAAGAATTTTCTTTAAACGCTTTCAACAGTATTGGGCTAAGATTAACAAACATTATTTTAAGTCCGGATTTGAAGACGGATATGTTCTTCCATTTTTAGATGATAGAAAAGAGGTAGTTACATTTGTGACATCTGCTCTGGAAAATCCGCAAAAGCAGCCTCGAGAAGATTATAGAGAATTTTTGGAGTTATCCTTAATATTCTTGGGTAAAATTCCACTTCGTGGAATATCTTTTCGAGTTCCTGGGGCAATTCACCACGCGAGATGGATGGCAAAAGCTATTTGTTGCTTAAAGATTTTCTTGTTCCGCGATGAATTCCCTTTGACAGATGAAGAGAGAAGAGGTCTTACAGATATATGTATTTTTGTCGTGAAAGTTTATATTGAAGCCTGGTTTTGCGCCCCACTTGCCACCGAAGCGCCTTATCAGGACCTTCGCTTTTTAAATAAGCTTTACGACTATAAGGCCGTCGATCCCGAGATATCCAGTGTTGCGTTGAAAAAATTTCATAAGCATTTATGGTACCTAATTCCAGAAGCAGTTGCCTTCGCATTCTTCGATTCAGAATTATCAGAGGAATCCAAAGTGAAAATGGTTGAAGCCCTAGGTGAGAAAGAGGATCTGGAAGAAGAAACATTGGATGTGGAAGAGGAATCATCAGATCTGGAAGAAAAGCCATTAAATATAGAAGAAGAATCATCATATAGTAAAAGTATCAAGCGAATAGAGATAGGCGAAAATGAAATTCCAAAGTTTGTGGAGAACACATTTATTGATCATTTTGTTACTATCGAAACCCGAAAGTTTTTCAAACGATTTCACATAAATGATGACCTTCTTGAAACGCACCTTTCAACTTGGTCTAAAAACGATAGTTTTAACAAAGGGTTGGATATTGTTAAAAAAAATCAAAGTTGTTAATGATACAGCAGAGCGGGGTGTTAAGTTAATGACAGATTACAATAATGTAATAACAAAAGATGAAGAACAAAAACAATTCGTCTTGCAAGTTCTAAAAGATTATCGAACACGAATTCCCGATTTTAAAAAGGAGACATTATGCCAAAAATTATAATCAAATTAACGACTTTTCATAAATAAAATGATTTTAAGTAAGTATATTATTTATTTTCAGTCACCACTAATTCGATTTTCAGTAGCAAGCTTTGAAAAAATAAATATCGAAATTTATTAGAATTTATTTGAATCTCCCAGAATCAAGGGTTGGGTGGCACGTTTTCTCGTTATCCGATTGAGTTCAGATTTTGTACAGAACATTTTTTTAAGTATTGAAACCAATCTAGGGGGTGGCCCGCAAAAAAACATAAAGTCGAGAAATAAGGACCGCCCTAATATACACACTAAATCACAATTTTATCTTCTTACCCCCTTTAAAATTATGAGGCTTTGGCTTCTCATACATATACCTACTAAATTCCAATTTTATGGTCTCTCATTTGCTTGCTTTACCTAGTTACCCTCATTTACCCTTCAAACGAATATGATCAAAATATAATCTTGTTCCAGATCTCATTATAATTCATATGTGTACCAAATTATAAATCAATACCACAAACGGTTCCAGAGTAATCGTTCGCTCAAAGATAGACAGTCTGACAGAATTTTTTTTTTGTTCAAACTTAATATCTCGACGTTTCTTGACATTCTAAGCCTATTTGAATCAAGAGAAAATTTTAAAATTTTTATAATTTTTACTATACTTCCACTCCACATTTTAATTGCCTTTCTATTAAATTACTTCCACATCCAGTGGTAGTAAGGAAAAACAAATTTTTATTGTTCAAATAGGCTTAGAATGTCATGAAACGTAGAGATTTTAAGTTTGAGAAAAAAAGAAAAATCATGTTCTGTCTGTCTGTCTGTAACTTTTTCTTGTGCATACGATTACTCTGAGACCGTTTAAGATATTGACTTGAAATTTTTCACACGTATGTATTTTAACGAGATCTAGAACTAGACTATATTTTCATCTCATTCCGTAAATTAATAAAATTGGTATTTAGTATAGAGTGTGTCTCACTTTTCATGACTCCCATATCACAGCTCCCTTATTAACAATGCGATTTTTTTTAAGTTTGGGTGGAAGATGATTACTCATCAAGAGATTGTGTTACCGTAAAAATCCAGCAGTGGCGTTCGTCGTCGTTCGTCGTTATGAAGAAATAATTTTCCAAAAAAAGATATATAGCATTTTTTACAAAAATACTAACGCAATATTATTGATCAGCATGCTTCAGAACTCCTGTATCCAAAATTTAACAATATTTTGGTATATTGTTTTTTAAACATTAAATAATCAATAACTTGAAAATGAATTGTTTTTCGAAAAAAGTCGTTCCTCATTTTCTCTTTAAATTCATTGTTTCTAGCACCTAATGTCATTGATACTTTCAAATTTTTTAGGCCAAGAATTTTCATTGACAAATTAACAAAAATTTTGGGTCAGCAGCCCTGTAAATTATTCGGGCATTCAAAATTACCGAATTTGAAAGTATAGATGACATAGACTGGTAGAGAAAAAAAATTTAAAAAGAAAATGATAAATAACTTTTTTCGAAAAGCAATTCGTTTCCAAGTTATTGATTAATTAATGTTTAAAAATGCAGCGTAATTCGAAAACCATACATCAAAATATTGTTAAATTTTTGAAGCATGCTGATCAATATTATTGCGTTAGTATTTTTTTTGCAAAATTAGGTTCATTTTTCTTCACAATGACGAACGCCATTGGTGGATTTTGGAATGTTTTACGGTGACACTATCTCCTGATAAGTAAGTACCTTCCACCCAAATTTTAAAAAATCGCATCATTAATAAGGGAGCTGTGATATGGGAGTCATGAAAAGCGAGACATACTGTATACAGGAGAAGCTAATGTCTCAAAAAAATTTTCGTCATTAGCCACCCCCATTACTACCCTCATCCCATTATAAAAGGGGGTGAAAAAAATGTGATTTAGAGTGTTCACAAGAACCAAAGGCTTCAAAATATTTTTTTTACATCACCCATCCCCACTACCAACCCCCTATCACTACCTCCACCTCACTATGGGGTATCATCTTGTGGGTTTTTGGGGTAGACGATTTCAAATATTATGTTATTAAAGATTTTGTTTAAAGATTTTTTTTTGAAATTTTTTTTGTAAAGAAAGAGGGGAGTGTAATGAAGTATTCATAAATTCATGTTCCATTACTAAAGTTTAAGGATTTACACACGACATCAATGTGCACACGGCCCGCAAATCTACCCAGCTCCCGTCTAGAGGTATGGATTTGCACACGACACTAAACTATACGCAGTTCTACGTCACCAGTAAGCGAGGATTCTCGGATATAAAAGTCCGGCCCCAAATCAACGAATTCAGAGTGTGAACAACTCTGACAATCTGTCTACAGCGTGCTGAGCTGGACATATTACAGTTTTGTACATCTCCCGACGCAAACACGACGGAACGAATGCAATCTGACCCTGGGAATCCTACAGGGTGTTGAGAGTGTCGAGTCGTTAGTCATTCCCCGACGCCGTTTCGCCGCCAGAACCAGAACGTATGAGCCTGACCTGGAGACCTCCTACAGCGTGTTGAGCTGGGATATTTCTTGAGTCGACGATATTCGCCCGACGTCCGATGCCACTCTAGTAGCAACAACAAACGTCGCATCGCAATCGTTACTCTCTCTCTCTCTGATAATAGAAAATGTTGTCCTAAGAACCGTAAAAGACATGGATATATAACCTGTACCTTATGTTATGTAACACTGCCTGTTTGAATAAGTAAATAAATTGTTTATATTTTTTTATTAACTAATCTGGACCGTGATTAATCTCCGAACCAGCTACCCGACCACAAGCTGTTACAAGATTAATAAAGCATTTTTTAATTGTTTGACGTCCTATTTCCGCGACTAAGATCAATCACCGACACCAGGAGATGAGCTACCCGACATGAAAGCTTGACGATCTTATCATCTAGTAGACAAGGGACCGACTGCTTTACATCTCCTCTGAAGGATGGTATATCTACCACGCAATCCTCGCCTAAAGTTGCATAGCTTCTGCGTATGCGCGAATATACAAGCCGGTAAGGTGAGGTGAGATCGCTACATTGCCCTGGAGATCACCCTTTTAAATACTAACCACGGTCAACGTTGTTGCACTTTTGGTATCGAGATTCGAGTATAGTGAAGATGGATCTGCGTTCGCTTCTAATGAATTAATAAAAATGTTCTCTGAAATTTTAGGGGCGAACCATCCTCAATCATTTTTTTTCTCTCGGTGGATAGAAGTAAGTTACATGATCTTATTTTGACTTGTCCATTTATTTATAAAATAAAGTAAGGAGGACTGAGACAAATAATTACATTTGCTATAGTTTCCACAAAATAATTTTTGTGGTATGCAATATGTGGATTATAATGAAATCACATTAGAGTGTGAAATTTCTGGACGACCTAACACTAAAAGCCATAACCCCGACGACACATATAACGTTTATTAATTCTTTAAATGTCGCGTATAATATAAGAAATTAGTTTGCTAACTTCTTTCACTGATTTGAACACAATTGCGACGAATGCACAAAACTACAAAAGTTACTTTTATTCTTAATGAGGAGATAATATTCCAAGACAGTCTGTTAAAAAAGTTGTATTGTGAGCAACACAGAAAAGTTCATCATAATTTCTTGCCTTTAGAAATATTTTCAAATTAACAATAGCCGTAGTTAGAGCTATAGAATATTTAGAGAGAAGTATGAATACGTTAAAGTTTTATTTTATTAAAAGATCTGGCGTCTACTACTGACTGGCCCAACAATCAGATATTGCAAGTGATAACTGAAAAAACTAATATTGGAAGAAATCGCATTTAATTGTATTATTTTTTTTTTAACGTTAAGAAGGGTAGTTTCTTTTAAATGTAATTTGGAACACCACCAGTCTATTTTGGGCATGAGAAACAAATGAATGAAAAGTAAATTTGGGCTCCGTTGATAAGTAAGTAGGGACTTGCCCGTTCTAAAATTTCATTTTTTTAAAATATAGTCAATATAACTTCCAAATTCTCTTGTTCTCTTGTTGCGGTCGATTTTCACATTTAATAATGGCCAGAAATTTATGTACTAATTTTCGTTATTTTCCCAAATTTTATTGTGCATTTGAGCCTATTGATACCGTCTCTCGCCAGTAGATATTAATAGAGTATAACTGGTTGTATAATAGCACTACCTGGTTCATGTTTGCCATTGAATGCGTTTTGTTACAGGAAGTACGGGTGAGTGCGTTCAGATATTCATTAAGAGAGTGCATTGCAAAAATGCCCTTTTAAAGCTTCTACAATGGCTAGTATTGTCGATTAAACCTTCTTTTGGTGAGTAGATTTATGAGGGGACGGCTTTCAGAGTATATTATGATAATATTTGTGGATATAAACGAAGTTAGGAAAATCTATTCTAGTTGTGGGGTACGCCGTGGAGTGGAAATTCTGAACGTACTGAGATGGAAGACAAGAACTTCACATTTTGATAGAGGACATTTTCTTGGTCATTTTTCCTTTTGCTGCTAGAAGATTGAGTCGTCTGAATACGAGTTTTAGCAATATTGTAAGTTTTGTTCCATTTATGGGATTTAGTATTCATCACGACAAGATTAGTTGTATTTTCATTTGGTTTTGAGTATCGTTTTGGGGAAAACGCAGCTACGGATTTCCGGATAAAATCAATTTTCAAAGCACGTGGCGTCTTCTGAATGCGAGATTTTGGAGTGCCATTTTGACGGCAAAGGACCTCTTTCAGCCCACATCACATCTCAGGTACGTCTATGAAAACCCACTTAAAGTTGAAATAGATTTGTAATTTAGGTTATTTTATTGCAGGGCTTGCTAAGTATATTACAAGTATTGGGATCTATTTGTTAGTTTATGGCTATTTGGATTGATACCTTACGGTTTAACTTGGATCTGTTACTCGTATTCTACTTGAGCTTTGTCACATTCTACACTTTACGAGGGACTTCCAGCCTGACTCTGGTTTCAACTTCTAGTCCAGATTTTGGTGTCTAGATGGTGGATTATTGACTGACATATTGTGTATGTATGGTACTGGGGATCTCGGCACGTTACCTCGTAGATGGTCTACCACCTGCGGCTGTTATCACCTGAACTACGCTACCCTGGTAGGACGGGAAAAGGTATTCAGACACTACCAAAGGTAAGCGGAATCATATTCTCTTAACGAGGGATCCCGTACATCAACTCAAAGTCCACGGGACAGTAAAATAAACTTTCAAGGAATATTGGTAATATTTTGCTCGTAACGTAAATCTCAGTAACATTTTAGATTTCAGTAATATTTGGTATATTTTGTGTATCGTTACTTCACTAACTGAATAGTTTTGCCTTATTTTACAAATAGATGTCAATAATTTTAAGTCATTTTGTTTTACCGTACCTTGGCTCACTTGTAGTTTTTTTGTCACGCTTCTGGCATATGACCTTTTGTACATGTATCAAGGATTTATTATTTTGTAAGTTATTTTGTGTATATTAGGTTAAGCGTGTGGGCCCCACTTATTAGTTCACTTATTAGGGTATATTGTGCTACTTGCACTGGGTATTGAGTTATCGGTGATACCTAATTGTGAAATATTTTGTACTACGTACCCTTATATTTTATTAAATGTTTAATTAGAACGACGTTGTCTTTTATATCTGACCACCTACACCACCCCAATTATCGAAGCCACCCCCAAGGACCTGACTAGTCGGCCGTGTGAGACTCCCTCCTCACTAGTGTATTGCAGAGAGGGTACAGCACGTAAAATATTAAAATTTTGTTCAGGGCACAGGGTGACTACCTACCCTGCGTTCTAGGTTTAACAGCCTTTGGGGCCCCCTTTTATAAGTGGGCCTAGGCCCTATAACACTCTGCCAATAACAAAACCTAAATATTTCATTCTACTCTATCGCCTGCTCGATGGGTCATTTCTAGATTACTAAACGTACTAAGTTTTATCTTCTTAGATAAAAGCGTTTCGAAGATATTTTAAAAAAATGATGACAAGGTTCCAACTTTAAAGGGCTGTAGCTCCTACTATGAGAGCCCACCCTAACTGTACGTGCATCCCTCCCCCCAATGTTTGGGGACAATATTTTTTATAAAGATTAAAGCCGAAGGAACAATTTTAGGCATGCCCCCAAAAAAAATTACTGTACTTTCAAAATGGGATCCGTTTATAAAAAAATATTTTGCAAATATTGTTTTTGTCATTTAACACAAGAACTAAAAAAGATGGAGAAAAACTTTCTGCACAAAAAACAAAGTGCATAAGATTTTCTACAATTTTGTTTCTATACAATATTTGGATAGGAGTTACCATTTTCCAGATAAATGATTCAGCTCTTAAAATCTAAAAATCTCGTGTCACAGTGTTTGTTATCGAACTCCTCCGAAACGGCTTGACCGATTTTTATGAAATTTTTGGTGTATATTTGGTAGATCTGAGAATAGGTCTACCTACCCTGCGTTATTTTTTATACCCCTAGGTGATAAGGGTGGCCCTATCTAGAAATTTTCTTTTTATTTTTTGGACAAAAATTTATAATTTATATGGCAAAACAACGTTTGCTGGGTCAGCTAGTAAAATATAAAATTCAATATAAAACTTAAGTAACACCTCGTTCGCTTTCAGATTCACTATCGCTGTCTCCCGATATATCGAATATTTCTTCCGAGTATTTTTCCTCTATTGCTTCATTTATGATATCGTTATAATCCTCACTTTCGTCTATCATGATTTGATTTGAAATCATCTCCAGAAGAATTTCAGTAAGCGATTGAGGCAGTATTTTGTCTGCTGAACACCAAAGAGGTTCTCCATTTTCTTGTCATTCATAATAATTCCAAAGCTTTGGAATATTGTGAATACCTTCGTCGACTATCGCCAAATACGCGTTTGATAAACACTCCTTTTAATATGCTCGATAAGGCAAGCTCTTGATAATGGAATCGAAGAAAAATCAACTTTAGCGTCAATTGATAAAGACAAATCTTTGTCATCACATTTCTGTCTAATAGCAGTTAGGCGAAAAACTCGTCCGCGCAAGCGCATTTCTTTGATCCATATATGGCACATGTAAATTCCTCTAATGATGCGACTAATTTATCATCAATATTTCACTGCTCTCCAAATCTTGAAATGTTCGGATCTATTTGGTATATTTGGGAGAAAGTAACATTTTTAGGGGTTTTATCTTACCTTTTCCCTTAAAGGCGCTGACTGAGTCGCATCCAATAATGCCGAACATTTTTGAGGTCCGTATTCTTCTGCTAATGCGGATGTGTTAATAATTCTTCTTTTATTGCCAAATCTGGTATCAAAGAGTAATTTACATTTAGTTTTATTGGAATGAGCCAGCAGAATTCAAAAGATATCACTATCAACACATTTAACCCTAATCTGTTCATAACCCATTGTTACCGTTTTCGAAATAAATGTCTGCAAATTATAATTTTTTTTTTCATAACTTTAAACTCTGTGGCTCCAACACTCACAGAGGGGAGCTGGTAGTACCGGTAGCCACTCCCCACGCCCGTGGGGTGAGTGACTACTGGGTCCGTGAATATTATTATTATTATTATTTGTACGAGTTCCACAAATGCTATGATTTGGTTTACACTTCCATTCCGGTACACGTGTACAAGGATATGGTAAGTGTTTAAATGTTGATGGTAAGTATAAAACAAGTTATATTCTTAGGAGACTTATATGTTTAGAACTTTTCTGACTATTCCGCAGGTTTCAATCAGCACTATCTTCTGCATTTCGATAAAGAGGCGCTCATCCAATTACAGTTTTTGTAGGCTTGCAATAGTAGCATATGGTATCTCACCTGTGGATCCGATGACAATTGGGATAATGGTGACTCTTTCCTGTTCCCACAACTCTTTGATCTCATTTGCTAAGAGTAAGTATTTGTTTAATTTTTCAGAGTGTTTTTTCTGCAGGTTAGTGGGCAGTGGTATTGCTATATCCAACAGGTAAGTATGTTTATGTGCTTTGTCGATCAGTATTATGTCCGGTCTGTTGTGTTGTACTTGTACATCTGTTATTACTTCCCTATCCCAGTACAGTCTGTAGCTCGGGCTGTCAATGATGGTCTTTGGATTATATCTGTAATAGGGCACCTTTTCAGATCCGGGACTGACTCTCTCTAGCAGCGCCTGATGAATCACTCTTCCAACATTGTCATGCCTCTTGGTGTAATCTATTGGTGCGAGGACTCTACATCCGCTGACTATATGGTCAATGGACTCCGTTTGGTCGCCACACATTCTACACCTGTCAGTTTCTGCCCCCTCTTTCATTATGTAACGCCGGTAATTACACGTGGCAATCACCTGGTTTTGAATGGCCATGGCAAAGCCTTCTGTTTCTGGAAACAGGTAACCCCTTTTTAACCATTCCAATGAAGCTTTTTCGTTTATGTGGTTTTGTTTCAGTGTTGCAGGGTACCGTCCATGGAGTTCCTTTGCATGCCATTGTCCGACATAATCCACGTCTTCCAGATCTTCGGGTTGTCTATCGGAGAGATTGAGTGGTGTGAGCTTCTTATCTTTGTTGGCTAGGATTCTATACATAGGATTATGGACTGACATTTCATGGAAATATTTTCGGAGGTTTTCGAGTTGTTTTTGGTGGAGCTCGATGACATTGACCACTCCTTTACCTCCGAGGGGCCAACCGCGCCCAAAATTTTGTACACCAGATTTCCTCTTTGACGAAGATTACACAGATTTCCTCGGACTTCCTCCAGACTTCCTGGGATTTCCTCCAGACTTCCTGGGACTTCCTCGGATTTCCTGGGACTTCCTCGGACTTCCTTCAGATTTCCTGGGACTTCCTCGGACTTCCCCGGACTTCCTCGGACTTCCTGGGACTTCCTCGAACTTCCTGGGACTTCCTCGGATTTCCTCCAGATTCCATCGGATTTCCTGGAATTTCCTTGGATTTCCTTGATATTCCCAGATTTCTTCCGATTTACTTCCTCGTCCAGTGGAAGTATAGTAACGACAAAAAAATGTTTAAAAATGTTTATTGTTTAAATAGGCTTAGAATGTCATGAAACGTCGAGATTTTAAGTTTGCGTCAAAAAAAAAATCTGTCGGTCTGTCTGTCGGTCTTCTGTAACATTTTTTGTGTGCACGTTTACTCTGGAACCGTTTAAGATATTGACTTGAAATTTGCTACACATATGTATTTTAACGAGATCTGGAACTAGATTATATTTTCATCTTGTTCTGTCGAAGGGTTGGGGGGTAAATTGGGGTAAATGGGGATGAATAGGTAAATGAAGCAGGTAAGAGTCCATAAAATTGGTATTTAGTATATACAAAAGAAGCTAAGGTGTCAAAAAATTTTTGGCATTAGCCACCCCCTTTACCACCCCCATTACCACCCCCACCACATTGTTAAAGGGGATGAGAAAAGATTGTGATTTAGTGTGTGTACTGTGTACAAGAACCTAAAACATCAAAATATTTTTTTACGTCATAGTGAATATGGAACGTGTAAGACAGAATAGGTCGTTATAAGCCAATATAGATGTTTTTATGTTCTTGGCCGTTGATATCAAATTAACTTTATACGATCCTTAGATTTTCGAACTTTTTAAATGCAAATTACAAAATTACTGTGTCCTAATGTTTTGGTTTATTCACCGTTGTCAGAGAAATTAATTAATATTATTAATTTTGTTTCCATTATTAATATTTTATGTGTGTTTTGGTTGAGTGTTTTAATGCAACTAAAAAACTAATGGACACCCCAAATGTAAACTAGTAGAAGCATTATACTCTTCGTCGATATATTGAGCTTTTTATATCATTGTTACACATTCTATAGGATACTCTCCGCAGTTTTCTTGTTGGTAAATAATGTCAGTTTTTCCTAAACTTTGTTGTGAACTCGGTTGTGAAAGAAAATATATATAAAAAAAAACTAAAGAAAAAACATCCAACCTGTCTGGGATTCGAACACACGATCTTTATTGTAAGGCAAAACTTTAGACACTGTATCATCACACGTTACTTCAAAAATGGAATGTTGGTAATATGTACCTTTCGAGAATCATATTTCAACGCATTATACCGGGTGCCACAGGCGAGTGGCTCCCCCCCCCCCCTCTATATTTCCTTTATTTTTTAACTACCTGTAAAAATGGATTTTTGGACACAAAAAGCGGTATGAGACCATTTCCGGTTTACCCGGAAATTACCGTAACTTTCGATTTTTAAATGGAACAACCTGCATATATTTACTAGTGATGCAACGATTCTTACTTTTATGATTACGATTTCGATTACGATTATCATTAGTGATAATCGCCGATTACGAATACGATTACGATTATCTAGAAAACTTTGTTAAATTTTATAGTATAACAATAAAAAGCAATTGTTTTTATTAAAACTATTTTATTATTAATTACTAAAAGCAACCACTTATTATATAAAGTCAATTTACTATTAATGTTCTCAAATTAAGGGATTTAGTTAAATAATGTAAATGAAGATGCCCCACTTAAAAATCTTGGTAGATAAAATAAAACTGAATTGGAAATTATTACCACTCAAGCCAAGATTGTGCAAAAACCCATCTTATTTAGAAAAAGACGACCCACTGGGTACTTAGGTGGGTTTTTCTGGGTAAATGTGGTTTATACTGGGTTTTTATAAAAACAAATTTCCCGTCTAATTTCCCACCTTTCATTCGGCGTTGCTTTGACAATATAGCGTGTGACAACATCTGGACTGTGTTGGATATATTCTCACATTCTCAGTTATGAAAACCTAGTAAATATGTGCGGTTTTTTTTAATTGCATAGTTGCATAGTTGTCCCACTTCTAGTGCCGCAGTAGAAATAATTTTTCCTACATTCGGCCATATTTGGAGCAAACTAAGGAATAAGCTTGGAGCTGAAAAGACGTCAAAACTAGTTAAGATTTAGACATTTAAATAAAACATAAATATCTTTTCAAAAGATATTTATCTTTTGCCTTTCACATTCCAGTTTGAGGAATTTTTTAAAAGTTTTTGTTATTTGTTTCATGTTTTTATTTGTCTCAAGTTTATTATTTACTTGTTTTATTGTTTACTAATATACTGACACGTTACATTTTTGTTATTGTTTTGTTCAAGTATTTGTGAGGCAAAAATATAATTTTTTATATAATTGCTTTTTTTTTCCTGCAAAAAAAAACGAAAATCAAACAAAAACCCAGATGGGTTTTTCTAAAATCAAAAACTCACAAAAATTTTTGTGCCAACCCTGGGCAAGCATGTAACCATATAAAACAAAAATCGATAATTAATTGTAGGATTGTTCGACCCAACCTATTTCTCCTAGCAGTGGCGGTCTGGCCAGGTCGGCTAGTCGGCAAATGCCGACTGGGCCCTAGGGTCGCGTCTAATGAGGGGCCATGCTTATAAAAAAAAATTTGGTACGGGAAAAATTTTTTTTAGATTTCTCCGTCTCTGCACGTTAAACATTTTTTTTCCGGATTTCTCTCCCCCGGTCATCAAAAAAATTTTTCGGATTTCTCCCACCTGCTCATTAGAAAAATTTTGGGACGAACAAAATTTTTTTCGGATTTTTTGCCCCCGCTCATCAAAAAAATTTTGGGACGGCGACGTCTAGATACATGCGAAGCAAAAATATTCAAATCGCTGACGAACTGAGTTTGAATGTTTATTGTAAAATGCTGACTAATCCCTAGACATCCAGACCGCCACTGTCTCCTAGTTGTTTGTATGACAACAAGCAGTGGAAAACAACCTCTCTGATGGAACACTGGAAGCCTTTAGTGCAAAATATTTATGTGCGATGGATTTTACGCAAAGAAAGGTTATATTTTTCTTTCCAGTGTCGAATCGTATCTTCCATATTAGACGACGCAGCGTAGAAATTAAAAACCACAAATCGTAAATAATCGTTTGCAATAATCGGCGATTACGATTAATCGTAAAATGCTAATAATCGGCGATTACTGTTAATCTCAATCGTAATCGTTGTATCACTAATATTTACATATTTGTATTCAAGACAACATCCTGAGTATACCATAAGATTTTCGCGAATTTTTAAGTCGATGTTCAGTTTTTTTTAAGCGTGTTAAGACATTTTTCTAGAGTGCTTTGGAATACCAAATGTTGTTCTACGGCAGGTAAAATCCAAGGGAAAAATATAATATTTCCTTTAATTTTATTAATAACTATTTACGAAGCCTCCAAAATTGAACAAATCACTTTGTTACCGAAAGCTTTTTTTTTCAACTGGGAAGATGTGGCTCATAGTGTTCAATAAAGTATAGAGTTTTTTCATCGATATCCATTTCAAATCTGTGCTATGTGTTTTTCTATTATATTAAATTTATTTAAAAATAAAAAATCACTTTCAAAATAATTTTTATTGATATATAGTAGATACAACGAATTGAAATTTTATAATTTGATAAATTGTAAATTTCAGTTCATTGTATTTCAGTTAATAATGAAAATATTTTCATAAACTCCAAAACCTATTGTTGTATTTTTATGAAAAGTAAAATGCATATGGCAAAAAAAAATAAATTTTCGCAAATACTTTTTCAAAATTTTTTAGAGGTCGTTTGTTCGATATTTAAACGATACTTGAATTCCGAACATCGTTAGAGGAGTGCTTCTTTAGATGTTAGTTCCCATATTTCATATGGGTCCCATGCGCCACAGACGAGAAAAAAATTATTGAAATTTTACCAGCCGCCACTGTCCACCACTGATAATATTTAAAGCCAAAAATATCTGAAATGAGTGGCTTCCTAAAACAGAAATATTTCCAAGAAAGTCTATGCTCCAATGGCTGAATGGAGTCAGACATATTCCGTAACTACTTTGAAAAGAGTTTGATTTCTTCTCTTGGTGACAGTCGTCCAGTTCTAATAATCTATGATGGCCATAGCACTCATGTGACTACCAATATCATAGAACTTGCAATCAGGGAACAAATTACCATCTTAAAACTGCCCCCGCATACAAGCCATTTGTTACAGCCACTTAACTTGGCAGTATTTAAGCCTCTAACGGATATGTGGGATGCTAAATTGGTATCCTGACAACTTAAGAATGCGAGGTATAAAGTTCCAAAGGTGAAGTTTTCTACTATGGTGGCAGAAACTTGCAGAGATTTGAAGATTGATGCAATTATTAATGGCTTTAAGAAAGCAGGTATGGTACCTTTCATTGATGAAGTAATTCCAGAAGATAAATTCGAACCTCCTGCGTTATTACGTTGGAAACAGCAGAAGGCAGTCATCATCCCGCAACCACCTTTTTACGATCATGGCCAACCAAATGCAGAAGGTGAGCAGCCGTTAGTCAATTTAAATGAACAGCCAGTTGCCCCCGAACATATGCAGGCAAATGCAGACGGTGAACAACTATTAGTTGTTTTAAATGAACAACAACCTCCTCTCGATTATAGGCAGCCAAATGCACAAGCTGGACAACTGCTAGAAGATTTAAATGAACAACCACCTAATCCTGTTCCATCAACTTCTTACTCTCTGCAAGTATCCTTTGAAGATCTTCTGCAGACAATTAGGCAAACAAAACAACCCCTAGCTAAAAAAAAAAACAAGAATTGGTCCTGGTGCTAAAGTCATTACGTCACCGGAAGCTGTGGCCAGAATGTAAGCAATAGAGAAAGAGAAAGCTTCAAAGAAGAAGGAAAAAGCTTTGAATAAGATGAAGAGAGATTCAAAGAAGAAGAGAACTTAAAAAAACAAGACAGACTAAGAAACCCATGACGCCACCGGCTAGTTCATCAAATGATGAAGAAGAACTTTCTTACGTTGACACTGACGATGACATGGACGCTGAAAGCGATCTTAATGAAGTTGAAGATGAAAATCAAGAACAATCAAGCACAGGAACATACATAGACAAATGGATAATTGTCAAATATAGCACCAAGAAAACAACACGACATTATGTAGGACAGGCATTGCTTCATTTAACTACTTAAGTATCAATGTCTTACTGACTTTTATCATTTTCAGGTTACCAACAAAATTAATAACGATAAATGGACCGTAAAATTCACAAAACTTAATCACGGCAAACTTTTTTGGCCAGAATTGGAAGATGTAGATAATATAACTAACATAGATATTATTAAGGTTTTGCCTGATCCAAAATTAGATCGTCCTGGAGATGCTTGGAATTTCGACTTTGACTTCCATAAATTTAACATGAACCTTACTTAATCACATGAGTATATTATGGACTTTATGTTTCTGTTATTTGAAATGTAAATATAATATTTTCAGTTTATTGAGAATGTTTAATGAAATATTTTTTTAATGTTTTGAACTTTTCTCTCGATTCCTCGTACAATATAGTTTGTAACTTTTGAACAAATCAATTAATTTCAAATCTGCAAAGTGCAAAAAATAGTAAAAATTGTAATTAAAACGATCTTGCCTCCTAACAATTTCAGTAGATTTCATGATTCTTTAACAGTCAAATACGCACTTGCCCCTAAATTCGGGGTAAGTGCGCCCTCCTGTCATTTTTTTTAAAGTGTGGTTGTAGTGCGTTAGCCGTTGATTTTTTATTTATAGATTTGTTCGCCCAATGTACCAAGAAAGAAATACTCAAAATTTGAAAACTATATGACAAAACATAAATCCCACAATTGTCAACAAATAATGTCAACTGTCCAAAAAACGGTGTGCACTTGCTCCACTTTACCTACCACTTATTTAGTCCCTTCAAATTAGTCAAAAAATCGTTGTTTTATGGAAAATATTTCCACAGTTATGAGACTTGTAAACAGTGAAGTATTTGGGTTGTCTGAACATGATTTTCACCCCACCCCCCCGCACTTCTAAAAAAGAAGTATATACATATATATGAATTTTAGCGTTTTTTCGCCTTTTTATCTATTTTGAGGAAAAACTGGTCGAGATTTTGGTGAAAAATATCAAGAGAGTAAAGTTGTAGAGCATAAAATTTTCTGTAAATTTTGTCTCTACTTTTATGAACCAACATTATGTATTTTTATGAAAAATTACATAAAAAAAAACTATTATATTATTATTATTCTATACAGGAATAGAATTTTTTTTTTTGGCAAAATTTAATTACGCATCTATAATAATAATTATTATCATAATAATTATGCTGATCAATAATATTGCATTAGTTTTTCAACAAAAAAAAAATGCCTAATATGATTTCTCGAAAAATCGACCCTTTTCTTCTTAATAAAAATACACGTCACTGACTAAAATAAGTTTTTTTTTATTGAAAAAGAAATATTAAAGATCTTTGATACCGATCCAAATTTGGTTGAAATTGGCCACGAAGGTGTTTCCACTTGAAATGGGCCACACTGTATATAAGTATTAGAAATTCAAAGAAACTTAACATAAATACTAAAAGCAACTGGGGAACAACTAGACAAACAAAGAAACCTTATATAACATGTCTAAAGCCCATAGTTTTCGAGAGAACAAAAAATCACTGAAAGCAAGATTTCCTGAGATTTCCTCGGACTTCCTCGGATTTCCTTCAGATTTTCTAAGATTTCTTGGGATTTCCTCGGACTTCCTCGGACTTCCCCGGACTTCCCCGGACTTCCCCGGACTTCCTCGGACTTCCCCGAACTTCCTCGGGACTTCCTCTGACTTCCCCGGACTTCCTTGGGACTTCCTCGGACTTCCTTCTAGGTGTACACCAGATTTCCTTCGCGGTTGACCCCTCGTTTACCTCCTAGTTCGCGAGCGAGGTGGAATCTTTCTACTGAGCTTCGAGGGTGGTGTATTCTGAACTTTCTGCCTAGGGTGCGCATCTTCCGGTTTAGTTGTTCGAGATCCGTTCTTGTCCAAGTGATTACCCCAAAGCTATACGTCAGTACTGACACGGCATATGTACTGATGCCCTTTATCATGTTCTTGCCATACAATTTTGTGTTCATTACTAATTTTAGCCGCTGTTCCAGTTTATTTCTTAGAATCTCCTTAGACTTTTTTTGATCTATACCTCTGGCTTGTTGGTAACCCAGGTATTTGTACAACTCCTCCTTTTCCATTCCCATGATCTGTCCTTCCTCTTATTATTATTCCATTATATTTTTCTTTTTTCCTTTCATTAGTTAGCCGGGGTTCGATTACCCAAGGCTAGCTAAGTCGCACAATTTTGGAGATATGGATGTTTGATGACATGTGGGGGGCTTGTCTTCTCGCTGTTGTCTCCAGGGGTGGTTATTATTATTATTATTATTATTATTATTATTATTATTATTATTATTATTATTATTATTAATTATTTTCAGTTTATTTTATTTTTTGTTATGTTAATAATATAAAGTTATATTATACGCCTTACAATAATTGTCAAAGTTATTTCCTCTAAATGATTTACCGATATATGAATTTCCATGTTTTTCTTGATTTTGAACTCATTTATCTGGAAAATGGTCATTCCTATCAAAATATTGTATAGAAACAGAATTGTAAAAAATTTTATGCATGTTGTTTTTTGTGAAAAAAAAGTTTTTGTCTATCTTTTTTAGCTTTTGTGTTAAATGACAAAAACAACATTGGTAACAGTTTTTTTCAACATATTGCCGCCATTTTGAAGGTACAGCCAGTTTATTTTTTTGGGGACATGTCTAAAATTGTTCCTTAGGCTTTAATCTTTATGAAAAAGATTGTCCCCAAGGATCGGCTATCCGTTTGGAAGCATTTTTGAGTAAGGTGATTTACGTCCATTCAACATAAAATCACATCTAGAATTTGCAGTTTGACAGGAGAGTTTCTGGACATCCTGTGTAATTTAATAAAAATGTAATCGATACACTTCTGATACACCAAAATTTAAAACCTTACTACCTGATTATTTTATAAAAACGAGGAAATATGAGTCGACGACAATGCACCGCCATAAACACCATTCCGAAATAAGAATAGAATGCAAGTGTGTAAATAAATAAAAAATAAAAACGGCGATAATATGTAAGTTATAAGAGGTTACTGGTATAAATGTCCACTTGTTTTTGTCGTGAACACTCCATTTGGATTTGTGATGGGATGGTTAAGGCACGGCGATCGTGCAGGAATGGAGGAAACATCCCCTGTCGCTGACAATCATTGAAATAAAGCCTCGTTATTACAGCTATAATAGACACTACTTGGCGATTTTAGCATTTATCAAGAATATATGCTCATATTACAAGGCACTAGAGGAAGGGCAGATGTCATACTGCATATTATGATATTCGTACTTAAAGAAACCCAAACTAAGTCACAACTTTTTCTAAGGACGCTTGAAGAATTTTAAGGGACATGAGTGTTGTTTCTTTTTTTTTAGAATAAATAACATGTATTTTTCTCTATTTCTTATTGGGATGCTCTGCCACGTGTATTTTCTTCTAAACAATGTCTGAAATCTACAAAATAATGCAATTAACCAGTATTTTACTGGAAAATAACCTCTACGCCTGTGACTTTTACGTCAAAGGATCAGTTAGAGGGTGGTTTTTGACAAACAATGAATAAGAACAAAAATATAAAAATGGCGTATTTTGCTGACGGTTCGGAAAACGAGTCTGTTTCCTTTCTCATAGCGTATTATAATGTTTGTGTGCTGTGTATATTAAATACACAGCTTTTTTCTATTTTGCTGACGTTTCGGAAAACGAATATGTTTCCTTTCTCAAAGCATATTATAATGTGTATATCAAATACACAGCTTTAAGAATATATTTGTTATATTCAGCTTACTGCTTACACAGAATTGTTGATATATCTAGTTGATAGTTTTATTTTAAACAATGTTGAGTTTGTTAAGTTCTTCTTTTAGCATCGCCAGACAGGTTGTGCAAACATCTACGGAACAATTCGACACGCATTTCTGAAGAAGAACGCACTACCGGGCGTCAAAACGACGATTTATTTCTCAGGGGCGCCAGTCGCGTGCTGCCCCGTTCTTCTACTCCCAGACGGGTTCGAGATAAGATATACTTCGATAGCCGAGTAATGGATCAAGGCTGCACTACCTCAGATCATTAACGGCGCTCTCTCTGGCCGTGAATTCCCCGATTTAGATTAGATTAGATTAGATTGAAAAAGTAGCTGGCCGATTGGCATTGGTCACCGCGACCCCTGTGGATCTATTGTGGCTCTCCTTGTCTAATTTTACTTAGAGCTCCTTATCCAGCTTTGTCTTTTGTATCAGACTCCACAGCCTTAATAAGGGCTCCTTGGTATAGCTATCTGAACTTGGTTTCTCTTCGCCAAGTAGTTGGAACCTCAGTCTGGCTAGGCCTTCGCAATGACACAGCACATGTACTGAGGTTTCCTCTTCCTCTTGACAGAATCTCCATATTGCATCCTCTGCCAGGCCCATTAGACTCATATGTCTATTAAGCCTAAAATGTCCAGTTAGAAGACCTACTATTACCCTAATGGCCTTTCTATTTTGGTGTAGTAGGTCTTCCGTGAATTTGGCCGATCGTTCTTTAATGAGCTTTTTGGCCTGTCTCTGTTGTGGGAAATTCTTTCACCACTCCAGAGATTTATTTTGTACCCACTCGTTAATGGATGTTCGTATGCGTGGCTTAGCCACACCGCAAAAGGGTTCGGGTCCTACTAGGGCCTTAGATGCGCCTTCTCGGGCCAGTTCGTCAGCCTTCTCATTTCCCCTGTGTCCTTCGTGTCCTAGTACCCATGCCACAGTCAGTTTGTTCTGACTTCTTAGGTCTGTAAAGGCATTTATACAATCCCATACTAGTCTTGAATCGACCTGCATGGAATCGAGTGCCTTTAGCGCTGCTTGGCTATCGGAAAAAATGGCAATTGACTGGTTTACAGTTCCTTGCCTCATTATTTCCTTTGCACACCACGGTATAGCGGCCACTTCAGCCTGAAATATTGTGGCGTGTATTCCTAGACTTATCGGGATTTTCGTTTTCGACCTTATCCCGTAAATCCCAGCTCCGACTCCTTGTTCTGTCTTGGAGCCGTCCGTATAGCAGATCGTTTGAGCCGATATTGGAGGTACGTTTTTCCAGTCCTCTCTGTCTGGTAATAACTTTTGGTGCTCTGTTCCATGTTGTTGCCTTATGGGCGTTGTGCCTTGCATTAGCCTATGTACCACTGAACGAGCTTCTCCTTGCATAAATATGTGTAGTGGTGTCAGGTCTAAAAGGACTTCCAATACAGCCATGGGAGCAGTTTTTATGGCCCCAATGGCGCACAGGCAAGCAAGCTTTTGTACGCCACTTAATAGCCTTACTGCTCCAAGCTGCAGTGTTTTGGTCCACAATACCACCGATCCATAGGTTATCATGGGTCTTACAACCCTAGTGTATAACCATAGGGTCATCGTGGGGTATAACCCCCAGTTTTTTTCCACACATCTGCCTGCACCTTCAATTGTTGCTTTCTGTGTGACTTTTTGGATGTGGGAATTCCATGTCAGCTTTTGGTCAGAAATGACTCCTAGTTATTTAACCTCGCTGGCAAATGGAATTTCCACTCCATTGAGCCTCAGGGGTTTTTGGGCCTCCCAAGGCTCTTTTCCGTGTAAAGGTGACGACTGTAGTTTTGTGAGGATTTATGGAAAGTCATTCCTCACTACACCACCTGTCGACAATATTTAAGGCTCTTTGTGAACGCTCTGATATCGTGTTCGCAAATCGCCCCTTGACTACTATTTCTAGATCGTCAGCATATCCTAGGCAGTAAAAGCCTTCTGCGGAAATTTTTCGGAGTTCGTCAACAAGGGTTGCCCACAGCAGTGGAGATAATACCCCTCCTTGAGGGCAGCCTGTACTCATTTTTGCCTCAATGGTAGCCTCGCCTAGGTTGGATACTATTATCCTCTTTTCTATGCTGGCTTTAATCCACTGGCAGAGTACTGTTGGAACTCCTCTATTTAACAACGCAATCGTTAAAGATTGCGTTGTCGCGTTATTGAACGCTCCTTCTATATCTAGAAATGTTGCCACTGCCATTTCTTTGTCATCTAATAACTTTGTCAGTAGCCTATTTAAATCATCCAGCGCGAGGTCTGTTGACTTTCCCGGCTGGTATGCATATTGACGCTCACTAAGGGGATTTTCCCTTAGTATTTCGTCTCTAAGATACCTGTCCAGTAGTCTTTCCAACGTTTTAAGTAGGAAAGAGGACAGGCTTATGGGTCTATATGACTTGGACGTTTGGTCTGATATCCTACCTATCTTTGGTAGGTAGGTCCCCGATTTAGGTTTTAGTTACCTTTTGAAAAGTTAAATTTTCGCATAAAAAAAAAACGCCCTCTAACTGATCCTTTGACGTAAAAGTCACAGGCGTAGAGGTTATTTTCCAGTAAAATACTGGTTAATTGTATTATTTTGTAGATTTCGGACATTGTTTAGAAGAAAATACATGTGGCAGAGCATCCCAATAAGAAATAGAGAAAAATTAAGAAAATGCCACAACCAACAATTAGACAATATTTATAAATAACATGTATTATGTGTCAGAGATTTGAAATTATTCAATAAAATTTCGTTGTCTAAATCAAATTGTTTATTAGTTGCAAATAGTAGATGAAGGGTAGCCACATGATTTTTGTTAGGTACATTTGCTAGTAAAATAATTTGTAATAAGTATAAATTATAAATGATTTTACTAGCAAATGTTGTACCTAACCAAAATCAAATTTTGCAAGTATAATACTATACGTTAACGAAAGAGTTGCAGAGGACACGAAGGGGGGCAGAATTTTCCTCTTCAGGAATGTGTTGGTGGTAGTTAGGAAGTAAATATACTAAAAGTCCCCGCCCCTAGCCCTGCCGCTTCAGAGGAGGATGAGGGTGGAAAGGTTACTTTTTTCGATTATTCTCTTATAACTCGGAAACGATGCGTCGTAAGGGAAAAATTTTTTTGTGCAAAATTAAATTATATTAAATTTCCCACAAGAACGTTTATATTTATTTTCTTCCTATGTGTTATAGTTTCCGAGATATTCGCCAGCGAAAATCGATAATTAATAAAAAAAATTATTATGTATCTGAAATATTTCTATCAAAACGGTTTACCGTGGTCTGCTAATAAATCACAGTTGCAAAACAAACTTTATTTTACAACAATCTTACTAACGTAATATGTTGTCGAAATCTATACATTTCCTTAAATATTCAGTGTGACTCACTTAAAATGAAGACACCCTTATAACTTTTTCATTTTGTTTCCAGTTTGAATCAAGTTTTACTCAAGTATAGAACTAATTAGTATCGACTTATGACCGGACCAAAACATTCGATTGCTACAAATGCAAAGTCACCTGATGTAAAGTTTTATAAAACTAAGTTTACTCTTCCGGAATGTTGCAGATGTTGAATAGCAGCCAGTAAAAGCATGCAGTAACAGAATTTCTGTCAGTCCTAGCTGCTGCTTTTGGTGGAATAAACATTGGTTTGAACGTTTCCTCTATGAATAAAAATTGAAGTAAACATCACTGCGATAAAAAATGCCTAATATGATTTTTATGTTTTCCGCATATTTTGGTATCGCAGGTGACTTTGCATTTGCCGCAGGTGAATGTTATTCTGCTCATAAGTAGATCCTAATTTGTTCTATACTTGAGTAATATTTGATTCAAGTTGTAAACAAAATAAAAAAGTTTTAAGGGTCTTTTCGTTTCAAGTGAGTCACACTCTATATTTAAAGACTGCTTCAACAAAATATTACGTTAGTAAATACGTCGAGTGTTGTAAAATAAAGATTGTTTTGTGACTGTGATTTATTAGCAAACCACGGTAAACTGTTTTGATAGACACATTTCAGATATATGATTAATTTATTTATTAATTATCTATCGATTTTCGCTGGAGAATATCTCGGAAACTATAACACATCGAAAGAAAATGCATATAGACATTCTTGTACAAAATTTAATACAATTTAATTTTGCAAAGAAAAATTTTTCGGTACGATGCATCGTTTCCAAGTTATAAGCGAAGAATCGAAAAAAGGAACCGAAGACAATATACCTGTAAGACAATTTCAAAGATTAATTTATCAACACGATGGCGCCCCAGGTCATACGTCAAATGAAACACAAAATTATGTAAATGCTCAATTTGGGGAAGATTAGATAGATATCTATATATCACTCAGGAATAGCTTATCAATGTCTAGTTAGCTAAGTTAACTAAATTGATAACTAACAATTGAAACACAAATTATGTCTATATCTCGAAAAGTGTGGTGAGGTACGATACCGGTTTCAGTGACGAGACCTCGATCCACGAAGTTAACATCCATCACTTAAATGGGTGACCGTATCTCATCTCGCCTCCTGGTTAAGTGGTAGAGCAGAATAGACCCGTTCAGCATTTTTTTTATTTTAGAAATCGAAAGTAGAATACTTTTTAAGGCAATGTCCAAATTTTTAGGTTTTTATTCGAACGTTTGAGCCCTTAAATAAATTACCAAAGTTGGACCGCGAAAAAACGGAGCGGAGCTTCGCGTGACGTCACTTTATAGATGCTGATCAGGCGACAGTCGAGATTTAATAATTAAAGACATTGGAGGTGAAATAAAATGAAATTTTAAGAAGAAAAGGTTCTATGCAACTTTTCATAAAAATCGATCGTCTTTAAGATATAACGATTTGAACATTGGGATTTTAGCTTAAAAAAAAGGTATTTCAAAACAATATTCGTCAAATAACTCGAAAAGTATTACATTGAGCGGAAACATGCTAGAGACAAATAAGAAAGCCACTAAATTGAGGATGAATTTTGTTGATTTAGTGGTTTCGGAGATCTGGAAGGATACAGGTGGCGTCAGAACGTGTATAAGACGAAGTATTTAGTTTAAATCTTCTAAATATATCAGGAACGATGGCACTTACGTCAAAAGCGGTAAGAACAAAAATGAAAAACTATTGATTAAGCTTTCAAATGTTTTTTTCTCTATTTCTATAACATAAAAGACCACTGCCCCAGGAGTCACTCACAACGAAAAAATTTTGTATGTGGAAATAATTGTTTACGGAACTTTAATAATATAATATTTGAAATCCTCTACTCCAAAAACCCATAAAACGATACCCCACATTGGTAGCGGGGTGCGGGTGGTGATAGGGGGTGGTAGTGGGGGTGGATGATGTAAAAAAACATTTTGAGGTTTTTGGTTCTTGTACACACCCTAAATCACATTTTTTTTCATCCCCTTTAATAATGGGGGTGGCTAATGCCAAAATTTTTTTTGAGACCTCAGCTTCTCTTGGGTACTAAATACCAATTTTATGGATTCTTACCTGCTTGATTTACCTATTTTCTCCAAATTTACCCCAATTTACCCCCCAACCCTTCGACGGAACAAGATGAAAATATAATCTAGTTCTAGATCTCGTTAAAGTACATATGTGTACCAAATTTCAAGTCAATATCTCAAATGGTGCGCACAAAAAAGTTACAGACAGACCGACAGACAGAAATTTTTTTTTCGCTCAAACTTAAAATCTCGACGTTTCGTGACATTCTAACCCTATTTGAACAATAAACATTTTTTAAAAATTTTTTGTCGTTACTATACTTCCACTGGATGTGGAAGTAAAACAAAGAAGTTATGACAGAAACAATGTGCTTTTTCAATTTTTGTTTATGCAAAATGACGTCACGAATCGGCGAAGCGCTTTGTACTGAAACCCAATCTTTAACATTGAATATCTAAGGATTGGATATACTTATGAAGCTGAAATTTTAACAGCTTATCTAGATGATCTGATTCTATTGAATACCATAATAAAAATAACGAAATTATCGGTAACAAGCCTATTAGCTAAACTTCGACGTTAATAAGGCATTAAAAAAGGCATGCATAATTTTCTTCTTATCAGCAACGGATTCTATTAAAAAAAGTGCCGTACGAATGTGTTACTCGATTTTCGATCCAACACTTGGTAATTGACATATATTTCCAAAAACGCTCTGTAGCTCGGTGGTCGAAAAAGATGGACGATCGCGGTTTTTGCCATTGTTTGTTTCTCAAAAATCGGGCTCAGGACACCTATATTAGTGTTTGTCTATCTGTCATAGTTTTAGAGAAAACCTCAAATCCCATCAAATTTGGTCCACCCTGTACTGAAGTTATAAAGAATAGCATTTATTGGATAAAACACTTCCAGATTTATTTTTTTCCCTTTAGTTTTCAATTAAAAAAACTCAATAATGATAAATTATTATTTTTTTATATATCTAAATGATTTTTTTTCGATTATTTTTTAAAAACACTAGGCCGACTGTTTGCTGCGATTTTTAATTTCCCCGTGATTACAATAACAGTAATCACGTAAATTTGATTGCTTAAGGGCACATTCTTGTTTACGTCACATTGAAAATTACAAACATTCCCTAATTCCTTTGTGTCACAGCCTCCTTGCATCCGAGCGCCTCCAAGCAAACCATAAAACAATTAAAAATACCATTCTGAATCATACCGGCTTTAACTGCACTCACAATGCTTAGTTAATTATGCATATCAGAAAATTCGCTCGAAAACGTCAGTCAGTGTCTGCGGTGCAATTAGCCTTGTAAAGGATGTAATTAGTAATTAAACACAATCAGACATGAGTCTCTGCCTTAATCACGGCCAACTCGACATCAGCCAGCTGACAATCAGTGTGCCTGGGCTGCTCTGCATAATTTCATCGTTGATTGTAATAACGCAGCAGCTCTCAATTAATATCAATTAGATAACTGTTGTTCGTCTTCAAATTGATATTAATGCCATAATGCCATCATTTATTCGTATCTTTCCCATCATCGAATCAAATAATTAAGGGGTAAATGAGTTAGTTAGTATTGTATCCTTGAGAGATAACGAGAATATTAAATAATTTTATTACTCAAACAAATAACGTCTGATACGTTGAGAGGTTCGTTATCTCCTGGTGTAATTTGCTTATTTGACCAACTAAATCCGAAATTGCAGTCTAGTAGCACGGTTCCCTCTGCGAATAGCTGTATTCATAAATAATTTATTTACTGACAGTAAGTTTGGTTATAGAAACAATAAATCTACAGAACTAGCGACACTAGAGTTTGTTCAAAATATCTACCATCACCTCGATAAAGTTAAAAAGTAGCTAGACTTTTCTTTGATCTAACTGCAGCTTTTGATTCAGTTAATCCGAAATTCCTTGAGGACAAATTAAAAATAATAGGAATAAATGGAAACATTCTGAAATGGTTAACTTCTTATCTGAAAAATAGGAAAATTTTAGTTTCAATAACCTCAGAAATGTCTAACATCGTTAATATGGAAATCAGTATAGCTCAAGGTTTCATTATTGGTCCACTATAATTTATTATTTTCGTCAATCATTTACCAGATTATATGATAGAAAGTGAAGTATTTATGTATGTGGATGACATCTGTCTGTCATAATCCACAGTGATACCAATGAACATTTAGAGAATAGAACTGCTAGTCATTGAGCAATTCGAAGACTGGTGTTTTAAAAATTCTCTAATTATTAACATGAAAAAAACGGTATTTTTGTATTTTACAAATCTTATATCTAATAACAGTCCTAAAATGGAATAGATGTAACATTAAATTCTACCCCTCAAATAGATACTGTGTGCACTAAGTTAGCAAAAACAACATTTGCAGTTTGAATTTAAAAAAGAATTGAATAGTAATGCATTAATGACATGTTACTACTCTTTAGCATATTCAGCCATTAGCTACAATATTAGTACATGGGGTCAATCTGCTGAGGCCAGTAGAGTTTTTGTAATGCAAATGAGAATTATTTGGATTCTGTTTGGTTTGAACTTAAGAGAATTATACAGAGATAAGTTTAAAAAAAAAAAAAATATGACTTACATGCATTTACATGTTTAAAATTTCTTGTTTCATGCACAAAAACTTAAATTTAAAACAAATAGTGACAGCTACCCCACCAGAAGTGGGGGGAAAATACATATAAATATTTTCAACCTTAGCACATATAAAAAAATCACCCCACTGTGCTGGTAGTTATATATATAATAAACTTCCTATAGAAGTAAAGTCACAAAATTCTTTTAGACTGTTCAGAAGCAAACTGAAAATGTTTTTGAATGAACATTGTTTTTATAACATGACAGAGTTTTTTTGGTCGGTAATGAAGAATAGCTTCACCTTTATGTGTACATATATTTGTTAGTTTGTTTTTTGTTTTCTCTTTTTATTATATACTTTTGTAGTATTTTTTGTTTTGTACAATGTTTGTAACATATGACATATACATTATATTAATTGGTTTTTATATTTTATATCTTATATTTTATGCGAGTTTTCACGACAAAACCGATATTGCTTCTGTAACAAGATTTATGGTGAATACATTTATTCTATTCTTTTCTAACATGATAGACTGCAATCTCTATGCAGAGTTCAACAGAGCTAGACATTAACTATTCTCATCATGAAATGAAAAATGACAAAATAAAAGAATTACAATGGTATCAACATTTATCGAATCAATCTTCGATAATTATCAGTAAGTAAGAGTCAAGAAAACATTCTTACAATTTGACCTAAAGTAAAGTCTTGTAAGTTTTCAAACGCATATATTTTATTGGCCCTTTAGATCATTATTCATTACACATGATATGGAACAGGTCACTGTATTTAATGTATCAAATAATATGCATAAGTAAATGTATAAGTAATAGCCTATAATTAGTTGGACAAAAATAAGACACACATTGCTAAGTTATTGTATACAAACATGGGTATGTTTCTATACAATAACTGTTAGCAATGTACACTCAAAGAAAATGATAGGTAAATTCAACCAAAAAGAGCATATGAAATCTCGCCTATCTAGTTTAATAGTTAAATCAATCAGTAAAGAATAGTCATACAACTTTGTTTGTTTTCGTAAACAAATAGTAGTTTAATAATCATATCTTCTTGTAACAAATTAAATAGTACAATGACATTTTTTTATGTTCACTAACCATTTTCAATTTGGTCTACAATTAAATAGTACAACGACTTTGTTTTTTGTTCACCAACTAATTTTTAGGTTGATCTACATTGATCTATTGTATGATGAAGTTTTCTTTGGTTAGCCAAAATCTCAGTATTGAGACATCAGACCACCCAAACCAAAGATTAGAGATCGTTTATAAGATCCATCCAAATATATCGATGATCCCTGAGAGAATTTGAACACTGCAATCATGTTATTAATTTTCTATAAATTCATAAGAGTGCAAGATAATGCATGATGGATTATTGTTAGTGATTTGTATGTGGCGTCATCTGGGAATAATTTCTGTAATAGACTACGTGGTAAGCAAGCAAATTTTATGGTAATTCTTTTAGAACTTCTAGAAGACGACAATAATATTGGTTTGTCTACCAAGTACAATAGTACAGCGAACTAATACTGGGTTAGAATTACAATTCGATAATAGTTAAAAATAAAATATACTATTATCTAGTTTAATTTGACAGAATTCAACAAAATAATAGTCAGGCGAACAGAATAATAGTCTTATTCATCTATTTTTTAAGTTAATGTTTGTTTTGTTGTACGACAACTTTTTATTAATTAAAATAACAATCGCCTCTTGTTTAAAAATACCATCAATATAGTTTGGTTTAACAAAATTAACGATATTGTTAGTTAACCATTTTTTTTTTGTTGAATTTACCCATACTATTTCTTTGAGTGTATCTTATTTTTTTCCATTTCATTAGATGCTATTACTTATACTCGTAGGTACAAGCATTATAAATAATACACATATGTGAAAAAACCGCTACCAAAGAAATCACTACTTCCACATCCAGATTGCCTACCAAAGTCTGTTCGTACTATATTAGTACTCTACTATATGTGGAAATGATTGTTCATGGAACCTTAATAATATAATATTTTAAATCATCTTTAAAAATCCATAGAACGATATGCCAGATTGGTATTGAGGGTGGTAATGGGAGTAGCTCATGCCAAGAAAAATTTTGAGGCTTTTAGTTCTTGTACACACACTAAATCACAATTTTATTTTTCTACTCTCTTTAATAATGGGGTAGGGGTGATAATGGGGGTTGCTGATATCAAAAACTTTTTGAGATCTTGGCCTATCGTACGTACCATTAAATTCCAATTTTATGCACTCTTACTTGCTTGCTTTACCTATTTATCCTCATTTACCGCCCTGACCCATCCACGGAAAAACATCGAAATATCTCTAGCTCCAGATCTCATTATAATACAATTTTCAATTCCAAAAATGGAACACACAACAGACCGACAGACAGAAAGACTTTTTTGCTCACACTTAAAATCCCGAGGTTTCATGACAATCTAAGCCTTTTTGAAAAATGAAATTTACATTTATTTTCACCGTTACTATACTTCTTACTGGATGTGGAAGTAATAAAAATATAAGTACCCTAATACAAAATATAAATAAGCGGAAATTTAACTATTTAGGAAATGATCAGCTCCTAATGCATTCGACTTTGATTCTGAAAATCCAGACTCTAGGTAGGTACAGATCAACAGCATGTAATTCTCTTCCTTTCTCAACAGTGGATGCTCTTAGAAGAGAAAACGAAACAAGTGCAAGGTTGACCACTTAGGAGAGCGTTATATTTATAGTGCTGACTTATTGATAAAAGTAGAAAATGTTAAAACTGTATATATTGCAGAACTATTTTTTTCGCTGAAACTTAAAATTTCGACATTTCATGACATTCTAAGCAGATCTGAACAATTTTTTTGTCGTTACTATACTTCCACTGGATGTGGAAGTAAAAGTGCTCCTAGTACTGACACCTGAAGCACTCCTTAAGTTACATTTAATTCATCTGAAAAAATATGTACCAATCTTCTCAATTATTTTGAAGTTTACTAAATAATATGAAATATGAATGAATATTCATATTTCATATTATTAATAACTCCAGAATATTGCCTCATATACCGAGGTTAAAGAGTTTAGATGTAATATAATCCACATCTAAAGTATGAAACATTTGGATAAGTCGAATTGTAACATTACTACATTTATTTAAATTTATCTAGATTATTACTATCATTCGCATGAAGCAACTGGACGCCAGCAGACTCCACTGATTTACCATTTCTAAAGTAATGTTGAGATGGTATAAAAATATGGTATTTTTATATAAATACTGATAATTAGTCGTAAGTAACTCTTTCATTATTTTAGACAGAAACCTAACTAATATTGTTAGTCTATAATCCCCCTGTTTTAATAAGTGAAAAGATTTTTTCTGAATTTTTATAATTTTAGATGTTTGAAAATATTGTGGTTAATGAACAAATAAATATGTTCTACTATATTCTAAATATGTTAATACCTACGCTATAATAAGTACCAACAGGTTACTTAGCATAAAAAACATACAAAATTTCTCAATTCGAAGCCATAAATTATGAAAATAATGCTTTACAAACATAAAAGATGAACAACACCTGGCGTTGCTTATCGAATGCATATCTCAACTCTTCTAAGCAGCCCGAAACAGCAAATAAAGCAATTAAAAGTTGCTAAGTATACATCCTGATAAAGTGAATTTATTATAAGCATGTACAGAAACTACCAAGTAAGATAATAAAGGTAAACTTTAATGCATCCACTAGCATATTGTATAGTTCAGACACGTTTTCAGAATACGAAGTTTTAATTATAGTCCTATTCATATTCCAAAAGTGTCACATATGCGCACTACATATACTAGAAGAAACAAAAGAGATGAACCGATAAACGGGACCTTCCTAGAAAAGTTCAGCGTGTACTACTGTGTCATGCATCTTGACGAAATACTGAATTATTCTCTTAGCCCAGTAACTTCAGGGTTAATCTGCTGAAAAAAAAGAGCTGGATTTTTGTTCACAGTTTTATTTCGGCGTTTTAAAGAATTTGGGAAAAGTTCAAATCAATATCGTGTCGGCGCACAGTGAAGCTTGTATTGAAAACAGGCGTCGAAAATCGGTAACCTAGCCACTTTTCGATAAAAATTTACGATTCGATATGCTAAATTCAGTTTTACTGCAGAAGCAAAAAAGATGAAAAATTCAATAAAAATACACAAATAAAAGTTCTGATCCTGGCTACAAATAAAAGTTCTGATCCTGGAACTTGACCCGAGTAGTCCAATATATTTTTCGACGCTGAATTTGAATCCGCCCTTAGAAAAGCCCAAATACCCTCAAAATTTTGAGCTGAAGCGAAAAAACACCTTTAGAATAGGGTAAAATCGACCCTCATATATGGTGACAATAAGTACATGCAAAAAGTACTCCTAATGTACAATCCTAAAGTTTTTGATTTTAAATTTCATTCTTCGGGTGAAAATCGAGTTAAATGAGGGTTGAAAGGGATGTAAAAATGAAAATTTGACAAAATACGTAATTTTCATCGTAAACTTATATTTCTAGGGGTTTCTGAGGTTGATGATTTCAAATTTCAACATGCCAGAGGCCAAAAATTTATACTCAAGGTGAAAATCGAGTAAAACGGAGGTTGAAAGGGGTGAAAAATGAAAATTTAACAAAATACGTAATTTTCATTCCAAAAGTATATTTCTAGGCGTTTTTGAGGCTGCTGATTTCAAATTTCAGCATGCCAAAAGCCTAGAATTTATTCTAAAGTTGAAAATAGAGCAAATTAGTGATTGAAAGAAATAAAAAGTTGAAAAACTACGTAATTTAGATTATGAAATTATATTTTTAGGGGTTTTGAACTTGTTGCGTTCAAGTTGGAATCCGATCTCAGAAAAGCCCATATGCCTTCAAAATGTTAAGCCTTTAGCGAATAAAAATCCCTGAAATAGAGTAAATCATGAATGAATGAATGGTAAGAATATTAAAACCAAGGGAGAGAGTTATGTTTTATATTTAGCAGTCATCTCCCTATATCATGGCGGAACAACTATTCTTAGATTAGGCTAAAAAATATCCCTGTTCTTGCAAAAAATATACACCATCGTACCATCATAGAGTATATAAATGCTAAAAAATTATATAAAAAATGAAGAAAAAGTGAAAATTTTAAATTATGTAGAATTAGAGTAACTCAAAGTTCACTCCTTTTATTAAAGTTCATATGAGTGTAAAAACTACCCTTGTATAAAAACTAGTGGAAGCATTATACTCTTCGCCGATTTACTGAGCTTTTTATATAATTGTTACACATTCTATAGGATACTCTTCGCATTTCTCTTGTAAATGATGTTAGTTTTTGGACATTCTAAATTTTGTGATACCAACTTTGTTGTGAAAAAAAAATATATGAAAAAAAAAAAAATCACGATGTGAGGGATCGAACCCGGGAGCCTTGGTTTGCGAGACGAAACTCTTGCCGCTACACCACCATTTCTTATTACTAAAATTGTTAATGAGTGTAATATATACCATTAGAAAATTTATTGTGATTATTAGGAAACACACATTAGTAAAATGTATTAAAAAAAAATAGTGATAGGAAATAACATTTCCCCAGGTTTCTATTTATTGCAAACCATAAAAAAATGTAAAAAATTTTTTTTTTAATTTTAAATTACTAATAACTTTTTTATTTACCAATCTATTTTGTTAAAAAAGGGTTCTTCCTCTAGCTAACACCAAGTTACTCTCCAAATTTCAATACAATCGGATTTTTCTTTCTTGAGTTATCGTGCTTACAAAAAACGTGACGGACGGACAGACGGACAGACGGACAGACGGACATTTTGAAAGTTGTTCAGAATTCGTACACTAACATAACGATATAAAAAAATGTTCTCTACGAGCGATATTTACTGATTTAGAAATGTGCCGATCAAATACAATATACTCTTCGTTTTTGCGAAGAGTATAATAAAATACACGATTACCATTATAATTTGAAAAATGTGGTAGTTTTTGATTTATAAATTTTTGAATAGAAACTAAGGTGACTTTAACCCCTCTCATGAACTTTATTTCTATATTAGGATGGCTTTCCTCTAGCTAGGAGTTGCTTAACTACCTCAGAGTAGAAAATCATTTGTCATAATACCAAAGATCTATATTTAAATACAATACGTTTGCGCTTGTTAACTACTTTTTGCATGTATTTATTGTTACCACAAATCAGGGATGATTTACCCTATTTTAGGGTTGTTTTTTCGCTAAAGGCCCAAAATTTTGAAAGCACATAGGCTTTTATGAGATCGGATTCGAACTTGAACTCAACAAGTTCAAAACTCCTAAAATATAATTTCAGAATCTAAATTACGCATTTTTTCAACTTTTTATTTCTACACCCCTTTCAACCACTAACTTACTCTATTTCCAACCTCTATTTCCTCAAAAACCCCTAGAAACATACTTTTGGAATGAAAATTGCTTATTTTATCAAATGTTCATTTTTCACCCCTTTCAACGCTATTTTACTCTATTTTCACCTTAAGAATAAATTTTGGGATTCTGGTATGTTGGAATTTGAAATCATCAACCTCGAGGACTCCTATAAATATAAGTTTAGAATGAAAATTACGTATTCTTTCAAATTTTCATTTTTACGCCCTTTTCAATCCCTATTTTACTCGATTTTCGCCTTAAGAATGGCATTTGAAATCAGCAACCTCAAAAATCTTAGGATTGTACATTAGAAGTACTTTTTGCATGTACTTATGGTCACCATGTATGAGGGGCGATTTTATCCTATTCTAAGGGTGTTTTTTCGCTCCAGCTCAAAATTTTGAGAGTGTTTGGGCTTTTCTGAGGTCAGATTCTAATTCAGCGTCGAAAAATACATTGGACTACTCGGGTCAAGTTCCAGGATCAGGACTTTTATTTGTGGCTGGGTTATTTTATCGAATTTTTCATATTTCTTGCTTCTTCTGACCCAAATTTTGAAGTCGCCATATTGAAAAAAAAATCCGCAGCAAAACTGAATTTAGCATGTCCAAATACTTACCTTTACTAAGTTTCGCAAATTTTCTTCAATAAAAATTTGCTAGGTTACCGATTTTTGATGCCCGTCTTCAATAAAAGCACCACTGTGCGGCGTCGCAAGATATTTGAGGTTAATGGTCACAAAAATTGTTTTTTCGTGAATATTTGGCTTCCTATTGGACGAATGTCAAAGGTTATTACGTAAATTGTAGACATCAAAATTCTCTACAAAAATGGTTCTATACATTTTTCACACTTAATCAACAGTTTTCATGATATGAAGCAGAGAAAGTTTAAAATGTGTACAATACATTCGTTTCCGCATCACCTCCGAGGTAAAATGCAAGACGCGTTTTTTGAGGTTATTTCCAAGGTAGGTTTAGTCCATGTTTCCGCATCACCTTCGAGGTAAAATGCAAGACGCGTTTCTTGAGGTTGTTTCCAAGGTAGGTTTAGTCCATGTTATACCGGGTCAAATGAAATTACAATCGTTCGTCTTCGTCTGCTTGAAATTCTTGCTGTTCGTCGTTGTCTTACTCAAACTCTTCATCATGTTTGGCATCATCTTCATTTTTAATCATATTGTATGATTACATATCAATTGGATTGAATTCCCAACATTTATAATCAAAATTACTTCAATTCGACCTGCTATTAGATCAAAATATTTATTTTGGCAATTTAGTTATGAGCAAATTTACCTCAAATTGTCCACTGATATACCAATGTGGGGAAATAAATGAAAGTAAATTCGAAGAGGCAAGCAAAGGTATTTTATTCAAGAGTTTAAGAAAGTGAAATATTACATAACCCTATTAGTTAGTTAATTTGTGGTCATTTTAAGGTAAATGTTTCCTATACTTATATAACGACCTATTTAAACCAGAAGATAAGAATTGCATGTTGGTGAATGACTGAGTGATTATTAGGATGAAATATATATTAGATGACAACTTTGAGCTATTCATGCCTACAACCATAATTACTATTATAGTTAGTAATAGAATGAAATGATTTTGGTGTGCCATTCTTTTTATCATGTAATGAAGTTTAGTTGTAAACCAAAATTGTCTGTAAATATGCCTTATTGCACTTCTAAAAAATTCGTGCCCGTATGAAATAATACAAATAAACAAAAAAACCCAAAAATGATCATTATTTTTTCAAGTGAATAGTATAACGGCTTAATATGTCCAATTGAGTTCATAAAAGTAATATATTTAATCTTAAAATAATAACAAATTTTCACCTTGAAAAGGGCCCAAAAAGCCCATGGACTTTAAAGGCATTTTTCTAACCAAAACTTACGCCAAGTTTGTTCTTGGTGATATCCATGGTATTGGTGTTACTGAACGGCTAGAGCTATGAAAGCCGGTGTATTGACTCTTCTTGATTTAGCAATGCTCAATATCTAAAATTATTGTCATAGAAATTTTCCAGAATTGTGTATTACTATTATATGCTGAGGGCAATTTTCCTCTTGAAATTCTTGTACAAATTCTTGAGTGGTACAAATCAGGGGGTTTCTCAGTTTCTCTTCATTATATTAATTTTTCCTTTATTAAAGAGCGCAGAAATTGCATCGCATCCGGTTATGGCTTAAAAATAAAATTAACCATTGAAATTAGCGTTATAATAAAAATGCACTCAAAATAAAACGTCTAGGTTTGTCGAGAAGTAGTTTTAAACCACATGAAATACAAGGTTGTTTCTTATTGGTTGTATGGGGGGAGGGGCGGTTGTGAGCTACTTCACTCTTCATTTACGCAGTAACGACTTGTGTAACGTATATTGCTCGGTAGTTTAGCAGTGCGGTATTCTCTATACCGTTGGTTGTACGTGAAAAATACGTATACATAACTTTTTTCTTAGAGAACTTGAGATGAATAGCCTCAATTAACCTCCGACCAATAGAAGAAAGATATCGCGAGAAACCGATTTTCGTGATCTTTGAGCTCAATTCACTTTCAACGCCGGCACTATATCGATTGTAACTTGTCATCAGTTATTTAAAACGTCGAGATAAGCTGTATACAAAAATCCAACTAACTTTTTTTTCACCAGATTGGCCGTTTTTTTTTGCTCAAAGTTACTGGGCTATCTATTTTCAGCTTATTATAATGAAGACATTCAAAAGGATCGTCTTACTGTTTTATAGGGCACGTTTCGGGCAATGTTTCTGTGTAGTTGTATGAAACGGCACTTGAAACTCGGAAATGGACTGGTTCTGGATCTCGATGGTACCCTTCGCTTTACGTTATGGGCAACTTCCATGTAATTGTTATGGTTATGAGAAACGTTACCTAAGAGCGATTTTAATTAAAAGTGATTTATTACGCATGCATTTCCTGTACTTCTTTTGAACCATTAGCTACCGACTTTAAGGTGTGTGTTGCATGAGTGTATGCTCGTAAAGCACTCAATGTGTGGGGTAGAAAAGTGAGTGTGTATCCTTAGATTTAATTTAGATTTATATGTTTACCATGATTAAAAGTGAAAGTTTTGATAACGGAAAAAGAAATATTTTCCGAAACGTTAACTGTTTTCGATTTAATTTTTGTCATTATCATTTAACATTTTTGTTTCAGTTTATATATTTTTGAGTGCGAGACATTTTGTAATAGAAGTATTAAAAGCCAGCCTCTGCCTGGCCCTTTTGGCGCAGAGGTTTATTTCATCTCAAAATCTTTTAAATATTTTTACAGTGGCAAAATACTCAACAAACATAAGAAATCATGAATATGACACAAATAATGAATTATAAACAATATATGGATATGATTTAAATGATCAGAAAAATTACTGATCAATCTGCAAAACCGGCAAACAAAATGAAAACGGTCATTTTTTAATGTTCTTGGGCAAAAAATAGAAAACATGAAGCTTAAAACACCTTTGATGGAGATAATTTGGTCAGTTGTTAATATTTTTTGCGCATGATATTCTGGCATTTGTGCAGATAGGTATAAAATGTCGACGTCTTTGGCGGTGCAGTAAAGATCAAAGACGCCGATATTTTTTGAGTGCTTAATAGATCTGAAGACAATTAGACTCCCTTGTGATATTCTCAAGCAATATTTTAGTTTATGTCGTATAGGTAGAGCCAAATAAAATCAAATTTGGATATTTAAGCATGCAATTTCTTCTCGACATTCGTTTCCGTATCCAGCCGGACATCTGCTAGTCAAGGCTCAGCCGCAGTTGAAGGCTGGCCGAGAACTAAGTCGAGGCAGATTAAAACAAATTATTACAATAACTCTACTCTTACCTACTTACCTAGTAGGTTTATTAAAGAAATGTAAGGTAGTCATATGTCTTAAGACGTCACATCTGGTGTAGGCATAGCAGGACCTAAATACAGGCTATCTAAAGCCCTTGGTAACACCCCAACCATCTTCCAGGCAGAAATATATGCTCAGATCAATGTGCCCAGGAATGCCTAACCAGAGGCACTCGAAGGGCAAAGATCTACAGTGTGTTTCACTTCTCGTGAAGACACCCCTGTATCTTTTTTATTTGTTGCCGAATTAATTTCAAATTTTTATCAGCCATGCAAGTCCATAAGGTGACTTTATTCAACATATAAATGCCGTCTAAATCTAAAACGCCGGCCTACTGCGATAAAAAGAAAATGTCAATTTTCGAGAAATCATAGTAGGCTTAGAGATAGACAAAAATTTTGTTAACAAAAGTTGTTCGGAATCACTTGATATGTTCCCCTGTAAAATTTTGTGAAAATCGGAATATTTTCAAAAAAAAATTTTTTGTTTCGCTTCTCGTGAAGACACCCCTGTATCTTTTTTATTTGTGGCCGAATTAATTTCAAATTTTTATCAGCCATACAAGTCCATAAGGTGACTTTATTCAACACATAAATGCCGTCTAAATCTAAAACGCCGGCCTACTGTGATAAAAAGAAAATGTTAATTTTCGAGAAATCATAGTAGGCTTAGAGATAGACAAAAATTTTGTTAACAAAAGTAGTTCGGAATCACTTGATCTGTCCCCCTGTAAAATTTTGTGAAAATCGGAATATTTTCAAAAAAAAAAATTTTGTTTCACTTCTCATGAAGACACCCCTGTATCTTTTTTATTTGTGGCCGAATTAATTTCAAATTTTTATCAGCCAAACAAATCCATAAGGTGACTTTATTCAATACATAAATGCCGTCTAAATCTAAAACCCCTGCCTACTGCGATAAAAATAAAATGTTAATTTTCGAGAAATCATAGTAGGCTTAGAGATAGACAAAAATTTTGTTAACAAAAGTAGTGCGGAATCACTTGATATGTCCCCCTGTAAAATTTTGTGAAAATCGGAATATTTTCAAAAAAAAAAAATTTGTTTCACTTCTCGTGAAGACACCCCTGTATCTTTTTTATTTGCGGCCGAATTAATTTCAAATTTTTATCAGCCAAACAAATCCATAAGGTGACTTTATTCAATACATAAATGCCGTCTAAATCTAAAACCCCTGCCTACTGCGATAAAAATAAAATGTTAATTTTCGAGAAATCATAGTAGGCTTAGAGATAGACAAAAATTTTGTTAATAAAAGTTGTTCAGGATCACTTCATATGCCCCTCTGTAAAATTTTATGAAAATCGGAATATTTTCAAAAAAAGAGAACACATAAAGAGAACTTTTTCCAACAAATGAAAGTTGTGAACAAAAATCAGCATTCAATAAAACACTAAAAGGGCTTTTTATTTTTACATATCAAGTTGAATGTAATATCTTTTCTTTTTTTCTTTTTGTTATCTCTCTTCTGGAGGAGTAACTCTCTATCATATCCTTCCTCCTTATCGGCTCAGAAATTTAGGAACATGGACGGTTTTATTGCGTTGAATGTAAAGAGTGCCGTGAAATTAACTGTCAATATGTATTGTTTTATTTATTTCGTCATTGCTTTCATGACAGAAGTGATTGTTGTTATTTTCTGTGGAGTTTGTTAGTTTTTCTTGTTTTAATAATTTTATTCATACTAAAGTTTCCTTATTTCATATCTTTTCTCATAATGGTTAGAATACTTTTAACTACTGATGAAAAAATTGAAATAATAAAGATAGTCGGTGAAAATGTACGGTCTTCAAGAGAAGCAGCAGAAGAATTTAATTTAAGACATCCTCTAAGACAACCAATACACCATGGTACCGTAGCAAGAATATGTCACTTGTTCAATACAACTGGCAATGTGCTTAAACCGAGAGTACATCTTAATCGAAATCACGGAGATGATAATGTTATATTAGCGGCGTTTAACGCCAATCCCACTACCAGTCTTCGAAATATGGCTCGTGACCTTAATTTGTCGGCATCAAAAATTTGGAGATGTTTAAAACGCCATAAGCTACAACCGTTTAAACCAAAATTTTTACATACCTTGGAGGAAGGTGATGAAGAGAGAAGATTGGAATATTGTTTATGGATCCAAGGTAATTATTTAAACAATAGAGACTTCTTGAAGAAAGTAATTTTCACGGACGAGGCAACTTTCTCCACCAAAGGGGTAGTGTCATCACAAAACTCAAGGTTCTGGGCAGTAGAAAATCCTGATTGGATAATAAATTGTAAAAGGCAATATTCCCAGAAAGTAAATGTGTGGTGCGGAATTTCTTTTTTCAAAATATAAATGCGTTAAATTTGCTAGAATTTTTAAATAATGATCTTTGGAATGCAATTGTTGATTTTCCTTTGGAACAATTGTATTTTCAACTCGACGGAGCATCTATCCACAATTCCGTAGTAGTGAGAGCATGGATGAATGAACATTTTCCCCAAAGATGGATAGGACGAAATAGCCCTTTAATACATTGGCCACCCAGATCACCTGATCTCACTCCAATGGATTTTTATTTTTGGGGTCACATTAAAAACAAAGTTTATATGACCAGACCTCAAAATATAGAGCAGCTTTGTGAGAGGATAAGGCAAGCATGTTTAGAAGTTACAGCTCAAGAACTGCGAAGAGTTGTAAAAAATAACAGAAAACGGATTGAGAAGTGTATTACACTTGAGGGTGGGTTAGTGGAAAGGGGCGCAATATAATAAATAAGTAAAAAAACCATTAACTTCTTTTATTTTTGAACTATTCTAACACTGCGGCTTTTGCTTTATCTGTATTTTTTTTTCCGACAATATTATCATTCATTATTAGTAGTCTTCTCTGTAAAAACAACGGCCCTTTTCAGGGCCACCAATTTAATTCAAAAAGAATTCGTTATATGACAGCATCCTACCAACCTACATATTGTTGACAGATGTTAAAACTCATTAAAGTAATTAGATTTTAATTTTAATTATTCTAAGGCCGGCATTTTAGATTTAGACGACATGGGGCGTATGAAGTGATCCTGAACAACTTTCATTAACAAAATTTTTGTCTATCTCTAAGCCTACTATGATTTCTCGAAAATTAACATTTTCTTTTTATCGCAGTAGGCAGGCGTTTTAGATTTAGACGGCATTTATGTGTTGAATAAAGTCACCTTATGGAGTTGTATGGCTGACAAAAGTTTGAAATTAATCCGGCCACAAATAAAAAAGATACAGGGGTGTCTTCACGAGAAGTGAAACAAAAATTTTTTTTTTGAAAATATTCCGATTTTCACAAAATTTTACAGGGGGGCATATCAAGTGATTCTGAACAACTTTTGTTAACAAAATTTTTGTCTATCTCTAAGTCTACTATGATTTCTCGAAAATTGACATTTTCTTTTTATCGCAGTAGGCCGGCGTTTTAGATTTAGACGGCATTTATGTGTTGAATAAAGTCACCTTATGGACTTGTATGGCTGATAAAAATTTGAAATTAATTCGGCCACAAATAAAAAAGATACAGGGGTGTCTTCACGAGAAGTGAAACACACTGTATATACTTTCAGATAGCCAGGTAACATTAAAGGCTTTCAGGTCCTATACCTTCGAGTCAAAAATTGCCTGGGAATGCAGATAATCCCTGAAGCAAGTGGCAAAAAACAACAAGGTTACCTTGATGTGGGTGCCAGGGCCTGAGGAAATAGAAGGCAACGAATTGGCTGATAGCCTCGCAAGAAAAGGGGCTATGGCTTAACTAACGGACACATATTGGAGGAGGTCCTAAAATGAAAGGAACAAAAGAAGTCCTATTGGAGGAATACTCCAGACTAAAGACAAGCGAAAAGGTTTATAACCTATTCAATAAAGAATGCCACAAGGCTTCTCGAACTTGAAAAGTCCGACTTAAGGCTGATCACAGGCCTTCTAACTGGCCATTGCCCCTTGAGATACCATCTCAAGAACATGCGCATGGCAGAAGATGACAAATGCAGATTCTTTGAAGCTGCAACTGAAAATGCGGAACATATATTTTCTCAATGCAAGGTACTAATCCGCATTAGGCTAAAGTACCTAGAAGACAAGGAAATAAGCTCCCAGGAAAATCGCAAGCTTTGCAAAAAGTCTTGGAATCCTGGGCAACAACTAGTTGCAGGGTAATTCACAAAAGACTATTTAGGTCGAGGTGAAGAAAGGTCAACTCAGCGCCTTAAACAATCTACAATCTACAAATGTTAGTGAGAATGGAGTTACTTTCAAGCAGTGGAGCAGTTGATATTTTTAATAGAAGACACTCAAACCGCCCAAGCATTCACAAAAGAACTGTTGCAAAAATAATCAATAAATTTGATACCCACGTTTGGTACCAAAACTTAATAATTACAAAAAATTCATTCAGCGGCTTCGTATAACCGCTCTTTCTTGCATTTCATTGTCTACTTCAAGTATTTTGAGTGAGTTGATTTCCTGTCTGAGTAATCCAAATTTAAAATAATGCATGAGCTTTTTCCACAGTGAGTTATATTTGTTTAATTTTTCAGTTGCCACGTCTTAAGACATATAAATAAAGGCTTTCAGTTCCTATACCCTTCATCCATCTTGGATCCATCTGTGTACCAGATGTGTGACTCTTTCTCTAACCGCGGTACTTCGACCCTGCTCGCCTGACGACTTCCAATCAGCACATAAAAAGGGCAGTCAAAGTCATGCTTGACTGGCATTGAGTGAGTGAGTTTGGTAATGGATTCGAATTGGATTAGCTCCAGAATCCTTAAGTGACCAACCAGGTCGCCTGGTCTGAATTTAAGTGCCTGATGCAGCCTTAAGGCACTAAGTGCTGCCTCCTTTCTTACATGCAAATGCAGAGGAAGTAAGTCCAGCATTGCCTTCATAGCTGCTGTGGGACATAAGCGCATTGCTCCTGTAGTCCTTAGACAGACAAGGCGTTGCAATTTCTGCTATTTTCTAATGTCTACTATTTCTGAAAGAGGGAGGCGAATTTGTATTCTTACAACAAAATTATATTTAACGGTTTTTTACTTCAATATTAATAGAGTGAGATCCCAGAGCAGCCAGACCTACGTCATTTTAGCAAAGCTAATATTTTGACAACGAATAGTGTAATATCTAGTGAAGAACGTATGCGTATTTGCTAACTTGAAAGCGGGGCGCTTTTGCAGAAAACAGGTACAAAAGGTATATAAAAATTTTCTCATCTACGTTAAAGTATGATAGCTGATTTATTTTACAACTGACACGCTAACGACATGGTGTAAGCATCAATCTCCTCACACAACGCGCAAGCGGCTAATATGCTGCTGAAGGCACACTTGGCCCATGCTACGGCTTATTACGATAAGTGGAAGATTCGGATCAACGCCGAGAAGTCGGAATCGATTCTATTCACGCGTCGTTTCACCGAAAATCGGATTTTAACGCCACTTTCGATCGGGGGTAAAGAAATTCCAATCAAACGGTGCGGGAAATATCTGTGGGTGAACTTAGACAAACGACTGACGTTTAATACACACGTTAACGAGACGGTACGCAAGGTCTACTTCATATCCAGGAGTCTGTATCCGCTCCTGGCAAGAGGTAGCGGACTCAAGAGGACTAATAAAAAGTTGTTGTACACAATGGTAATCAGGCCGGCCATCACATACGCGGCGCCGGTGTGGTACAGTATCCCGGCCACGACAATGTGGAAGTTGAGAGTATTAGAACACAAATTTAAGCGCCTCATTTCAGGCTCCGGTAGGTACACCTCCCTCAGAGATCTTTATGCACGTTGCCACGACATAACCCCACTAACGGACTACGTCCAAGAAATCTCACAAAAATTCTACCAGTTTAAACTGGACGATAGCCTGCTTACCCGCAACATTACCCAAATTAGACAGCATAATGCCATACTTTTCGATATAAGACACCCCCTGCCATACCAGGCGTCGCCTATCTTCCGGCAGCTCCCCTAGCCACACTTTCTTCTACGATAACTTACCCCTACCCCCTTACTCTTATCTTTCCTCGACTTTACATATTTCCAATCCCTCTTTCTCCCCATTTATGTTCGTACAATTTTGTTCTTTTATCTTTTTTGTTATTTTTGTCCCTTTTTTGTCAATGTAAATCCCCTCTAGGCCGAAAACTTACCTAAATCCTAATTTTTTAAACCTCAATTTTATTCCCACCCTACCTTCCTTATCGGCGATCAGACCACAAGGTCGTCATTTGTTCGAACAGGTTTTTTCGTTTAGTTGTGTTCCCCCGTATCAACAATCAAAATTACAAAGTGCGCTCGCCTACGGTTTTAGTATTCTCAGTGTTGTGTTTATTTTTAAGCTACTTTTAGGTCCATGTGGACACATAAAAATTGTAATCTAGCTTTTAAGTCTGCACGTGGCAGACAGGAGATTCTACCCTCCCCCCCTCGAATTCACTTCCAAGCCGAACTGGACCTACTCCGCCCAGCCTCACACCCACCTCGGCGATGTTTGCTGTGGTTGTCTGGCTGGCTCCGGCCTAGGATCCGATGAGGCACATAAATGTATAAAAACTGTTAATAAAGTGTTATTGAATGATTGATCAATCTTCGAATCTTAAGGTCCGAGGTTCGATCCCTCAGCGCTCTCAGTTTTTTTTTTCAAATATACGTACTAAGAAAAAAGTTATGGCCAAAAATAATAAATATTTCCCTATCGGTTGTCTCTTTCTTGGTAATCGCCACCTTAAGTTAATATTTGTTAAAAAAAAGCTGAAAACGCTCAGGGATCGAACCCCGGACCTTAAGATTCGGATGTTAACAAACAACAACAACAACAGCTTACACCATGTCGTTAGCCTGCCACTTGAAAAATAAATCAGCTATCATATTTTAACGTAGGAGAGAAATATTTTTTATGTACCTTTTGTACCTGTTTTCTGCAAAAGCGCCCCGCTTTCAAGCTAACAAATATGCATACGTTCTTAACTAGATATTACACTATTCGTTGTCAAAATATTAGCTTTGCTAAAATGACGTAGGTCTGGCGGCTCTGGGATCTTGGACTATAATATTACATAATCAAATTCAATTGGCAAGTAATGGACCGGCAGCTATTTAACAATAACGGCCTGCCTATTTAAAGTAATGTTTTAGTTTCAAAGCTATCTGCCAAAATTTTGATTTTTCTTTGGCATAAAATTGATCTATTATCACATAAGTTCATTTTTTGTCACTTGATGCTTGAATAATTTACAGGGTTGGTCCAAAATGTTTGGTAATTTTTCAATGAAAAATTTCAGCCTACGAAATTTGAAAGTATCGATAACATTTAGTCCAGTCAAGGGAAGGTTTCGCCTTTAATTTGAGTGCTAATGAATGGATGATCATGAAACCTTGTGTTTGCAATGACGTTAATAAAAAAGTTGAAAAAAAAAGATTAGAGTAGAGAATTATCGGAAGGGTTCCGTAACTTATAGAATTAGGTCAAAAATGAAGAAAGAAACAATATATTTACCTTTTTTGGTCCAAAATAAGACGTTTTTACTCTTGTGAATATTTTCGAAAAATGCATAGTTTTAGAGATATGGCCACTCGAAAATTCCTAAAAGTGGGGTAGTTTTTCTTGTTTTTCCGGAAGAACTCGGTGAAAGAAAATTTTACAGAAAAACTGCAAATAAAAAAAGGCTTGTATTTAGATGATACATTCACCTGAATTTTTTCAGATTTTTTTTTTTTTTAACTTTTAAATTTCCACTCCCCCGCTTTTAGGAATTTTCGAGTGGCCGTAGAAATATACATTTTTCGAAAAAAATTCACAAGAGTAAAAACATCTTATTTTGGACCAAAAGAGGTAAATATATTATTTTTTTCTTCATTTTTGACCTAATTCTACAAGTTACGGAACCCGTCATGAAAGGAGTGTTTTCTACCGCTTCCGATCATTTTCTACTCTAATCTTTTTTTTCAGCTTTTTTATTAATGTCATTACAAGCACATTGCACAAGATTTCAACAAAATCCATTCATTAGCACTTAAATTAGAGATTTTGGTCATTATAGCGCACCGTTGACTTAACAATAATTGTGTATTTTTGAAAAATGTAATTTAAAGGAGGCCGTAATTCGAAAACTATAATTCAAAACGTTTAGCCCGTCGGGCAGAGCGCGAAAAGCCTTCTCTTTCTTGACTTACCCAATACTGAAGTATAACCAGATGGGACCTCACTACTTATTAAAGCATGTTATTTTACACAGGAAATCAAAATTGACGACACTCTCCACTGGTCGAGACCGAAGGTATAAGAAAAAAACTAAAAAAAAAAGAAATTTAGAAATCTAATATTTAATCAAATATAACTTTAGAACTAAAACAGATAAAAATAAAATTTTTGTCTGGTTTTGACAAGTAAACATTGCCGTTTAATTTGAAGTATAATTTATTGCAATAATTAAAAAAATAACATAAAAAAACTGGCAAAATTCAAAAGGATACACAAATCAGCAACATTTTTCAAATTCTTCACTCGCCATAACTCGCTTATATAACGAGCTATTCAATTTTTTCTTTCACCAAAAACTGACAAATTTAATAGGCTTCATTTTATCTCGATTCATGCCAGATCTAATTTTTTAACTAAAAGCGCTACAGCCCTAGAAACACAACGAAGCATACTACAACGACGAAGACGCGAGGCTTCCTCTCTCGCCCCCGCTACGCTCTCGGCCCATCAAGAAACTTATCGGCTGCTGGCCTCATTGTCTGGATAAGTATTAATATAAGTATATATTATTTTATTTACATTTACGCTATTACAGTTTATGTATATTGTAGATACATTATCAATGAAAAAAACAGCTTGTTACTACATTTTGAAAAAAATGTAGTATAGGTTTTGCATTTTTCTAGTGGACTATCGAAATCCGAAAAGAACGTCGGATCGAAACGAAAGTCGTATCTATCGACTCGAGAGCGAATTTAGAAAATTCCGTCCGTCGGTCAGTCGGTCTGTCGGTCTGTCGGTCTGTCGGTCTGTCGGTCTGTCTGTCTGTCACGCTCAGCCCCCCTAATCCGTTTTCGGATTTCGATGAAACTTGGGTGGTTAATAGGAGGCATTTAGAAAACCTTAACGCTGGAATCTCGGCTCCGTTCGGAAACCGGAAGTACCCGATATAGACGTTTCAAATTTTTCGGGAAAAATTGAATAACTCGGTAACGGGCAGTCGGATCGAGATATTTCAAAAAAGAGATGGTGCCGCTAGCAACGGTCTACAGATAAGTATACCGAAGACAATGTCAAAAAACAAATGGAAATTGATTTTTTTTGCAAAAAACTGGTTTTCTCGAAATTGGGCTAGGAAGCACGATAACTGTCCAGGATATCGATCGATTGCGATGAGACTTGGTGGGATCGAAGGTACACGGCCACAAATGAAGCCTATTGCTGGCGGCCCGAATCCATTGACCGCAAGTATTTTTTCCAAGGCCGAGTATGATTTTCCAAAGATATTAATAACTCCCGAACCGAAGGTCCGATTTTGATTTTCAAAAATGGAGATTGTAGGGTTCGATTAAGTCTATTAGGTGACGTTTGTGGGAATTTGAAAAAACAAAAGCGAATCTACAAATCCTGGAAAACTTAATTTTTTTGATAGATTCTACAAATACCCGACAGTTTCCTAATGAAAATCGAAAATTAAATATTCCGTCGATCAATCTCTATAACCGGTATAAGGCACGGACCTTTTCGGACAAAAAATCTGAAATAGACTTTTTCGAAAAATAAACGAGTTATTTACAAAGATGCATGACCACATACAACCGATGCCCTTTCTGTATTTCAAAATGTAGTTAGCCTTTACTTTAGTCAATGCAAAAAGAAAAAAAGGTACTGAATCAGCCCAACAGGGATAAAAAGCATATCAAAATGTAGTTTTTAGCTTGTTACTTTTGCGAAACTGCTGAAAGCAGAGAAAATCTAATGGTAAAAAACTAACTGTTACTGGCATCAGGTCTATTATACATTGTGCAAATGAAAGAAAAGATTCTTATAAAATAAAGTTGTGACACTTATTTGCACACTTTTCGATACTGATTTCATTATTCTTCTCGGACATCTTTTTGTAATAAGAATGATATTAGTAGAGACAAGACATATTGCCTCTGATATTAGTAAAGTGATTAAAAATCTAAGTGAGCCTTCATGTGGTTATAATGAAGATACAAATCAGATTAAAATAATATAGCATTGTCTGATCTGTGGAAAATCCAGAAAAAATAAGAATAAATTAAAAACATTTTTAAAAAGCAATTTGTACAGGAACGGGTGCGGAAACTAGAAAAAAAAATATATTAAAGCTGCAGTGACGCATTGTGATATAGAAATAAAAGGCAGGTTTTACTTTTATTCAGATTTATTTGGGGATGACGGAAATTATCATAAAATTTGTTATGCAAAATATATTAGCAAAAAAAAATTAAATGTGTACAAACTAAACCACTGAAAGAAAAAATGAATTTAAGGTAGCATTAAACATTTTATTTAGGGAGATTGAACTTGCTGTTTTGCAAAAAAGAATCCTTAACTTTAACATTTCTAAAAACACTCCTTAATGATATATTTGAAGAAATCACGGAAGAAGAATTAGATTATTATAGCAGCGGAAATATAAGAAAGAGACTAGAAAGCTTTTAAACAGTGTTTTGGAAATACAAAGGAAATACAACCGTTCATTCAAGTGATAATAAAGCTAAAAAGTCTAACGAATTTTTGTTGTCAGACACAAGTGCTGCCAGTATCTTAAATGAAGCTATAGGTGGACATTTTAAAACTATAAAAAAACACGACTACTATTCAGAATAATCATCAATGTAAACAAGAAGCTTCAGATTTGTTATAAACATTTATGTTGTGGATACTAAATATGTCGGCACAGACAAATTTGAGTTAAACGTCATTTCTATAGTAATGCAATTTATATTAATAATTATGAAAAAAAAAAAACAACCAGCATAGACCACTTTATTAATCCTTTACATAATATAATTACATGTGTATCGTGCCGTCAGAAGAAAAAAACTTATTGATATGCTTTATTCTTTTGGCTATGGTTATTCCTACGATGAAATACGGATATTTAACATCTTTAGCTAGTCACGTATTAGTAAAAACTACGACATTTTTATTCCACCTGGAGTTCCTCCAGTAAGTTCTGAAGAAAACAATTACATTCATTGACATCGACAATTTTGATCAAAACTAAGACAGGCTAGATGGTAAAAATCCCACTCCCATTACTGCTTGGAATGGTATTACTTAAAAAAAGATCGGCCTATTTACACAAGAATATCTATCCAATAAATTTTAACTGATTTTAACCCTTCCAGTTTACATGAAAACAAAAATATGTACAAAAATCCAACTAATCGTTCAGATCTTCTACGAGTTAGTGAAAGCATGCCAAATAACTGTTTTGATTATGTGGTTACCTCTGACACTTTATGGAAAATATTAAAATTTACGAAGCAAAGTAAAAACTTTACTAGCTGGCATGAGTTTAACAATGATATATCTGAAAATCAGTTATCTCTGTCTGATACCTATTATTTTCCATTTATTAATGCACCATATATAGCGGATTATTAGAATTAATATCATATTATTCAATTTGATTTATTAATTTTATCATCTTACAATAAAGGAAAATTATTGTAAAGCTTTTGTTACGGCCGCTGATTATAGCCTTGCGCGGTTTATGGCGAACGCGGGATGTAGCGGGAACGAGAGGGGAAGCCTTGCGACTCCGTCGCCGAAGTGCGCTTTGTTGTGTTTAAAAGGCTGTACCGGTTTTATTTACAGAGCTAGACCCAGCATTAATTGAGACAAAATGAAGTCTATGTAATTTGGTAGTTTTTGGTGAAAAAAACATTCGAATAGCTCAATACATAAGCGAGTTACAACGAGTTAGAGCTTTTAAAAAAATTGACAATTTGTGTACCATCTAAATTAACGTCAATTTTCTAGTGTTAAAGTTATTACTTTTGTAATAAATTATACATCAAATTAAAGAGAATCGTTTATACTATAAAACTAAAAAAAAACATATAATTATATCTTTTTTCGTTTGAAAGTTATTCGTGGTTGAATTTGAATTTTGTTATTTTCATTTTTTTTTGTTTTTTTCTTGTAACTTCGGTCTCGACCAATGGAGAGTGTCGTCAAAAGTGATTACCTATGTAAAAAAAACCTGCTGAATAAAATGAAATAGGTTTTGTTTGGTTATACCTCGGTATTGGGTTAGTGAACGCTAGAGCCTGCCATTCGACGTACTAGTTGTTAAATTTTGGATATTAGAGTTGTAAATTATGCTGATCAATAATATTGCATTACGTAGTAAAGGTAATTGATACTGATCCAAAGGTTGAAATCAGGTGATTAGTTACTGAGATATAGAGAATAGAGATATATCTTATTATACATAAATATTTATCAGATTTTTACTTAAAATGCTTCATAACTTTTATATTTGCTCATCAACTTTTTCAAAAACTATTAAGTTCTTCCTGTAGCTAATACTAACTTACTGTCCAATGTTCAATACAATTGAACCTTTTCCTCTTAAGTTATCGTTCTTACACAGGGCCGGCTCGTGGAGTGAGGCAGTGAGGCGACTGCCTCAGGCGGCACTATTTCAGAGGCGGAATTTTCAATTCGCGTAATAAATTTTTGAGATATTTATTTGGGGTGAAATTTAAATAAATTCAAAGAATTCCGCCTCTTAGGTGAACATGGCAACATTTGATTTGAATAAATCCAAAGAATGGTGCCGTTTAAGTGAACGTGGCAACGCGCAAGTTTTTATCACTAACGCTAAAAAGTGTAAGCGATACAAGATGGGAAAGCCGTATCAAAACTGTTAAGCCATTAAGGTACCAACCTGCTGAAATATATGATGCACTAGTTGCGATTTCTCTAGATAAACAAAAAGACGCTGATACCAGGAACAAAGGTAGATCATTAGCTTCAATAATTTCTAGTTACAAGTTTATTTGTAGTGCTATAATTTGGTATGATGTTTTATTTAAAATAAATTTGGCATCAAAATTGCTGCAAAGTCCAAATATGGTTTTAAATGAAACTACTGCTATGCTAAAAAATATAACGTTATTTTTAAAAGAGTTTCGTTTAAATGGCTTTAATCAAATGTTATGCACGGCTAGAGAAATTGCTGAAGATATTTAGATCTCTCCAGAATTTACAAGTTCTCGACCTCTTAGAATTCGTCGCAAGGCGAAACTCTTTGAATATGAGGGAGAAGATGATCCTATAGAAAATCCTGTAAAACAATTTGAAGTAACGTTTTTTAACTCTTTAGTGGATATCGCCATTAATTCTGTTGAGCAGAGATTCAATCAACTGGAATTCCATAGTCAACTTTTCGAATTTTTATTTGATATTCCCGCCCTGAAACAAATGCACTCAAAAAATGTTTTGAAGAGGTGTCAGGATTTATATATTCAGCTAACTGATGACCTAGATCTAAATGAACTTTTAACTCTGAGCGAAATAATGCAGGACAAAAAAGGCACAAACTTTAGAAGTTTTAAACTATTTGGAGTAAAATAGTTTGACTGAAAACTTTCCCAATATAGCTGTTTTATTAAGAATTCTCCTAACAATTCCTGTCTGTGGCAAGTGGAGAACGCTCATTTTCAAAACTAAAATTAATAAAAAATTATTATTTACGTTCAACGATGACGCAGAACAGATTAACAGATCTCGCCATACTCACCATTGAGAACGAAATATGTGCAAATATAGAATACGACGATATCGTTGAAGATTTTGCCAAAGAAAAGTGTAGAAAAGTGAGCTTATAAATATATACTATATATGCTTATGTTCCATATTGTTTTCTGTTTTGCAATATTTTATGTTTTTTTTTTGTATATGAATATAACTTTAGGCATGTAAGTAAAAATATCTATATATTTTAGTATAATAAATTTGAGATATTTAAATTGTACTCTGTTTTTTCTGATTTCTTTTAAAAGGGCGGCAACATTGGGTCTTGCCTCAGGCGTCAGTTTTAGACGAGCCGGCCCTGCTCTTACAAGAAATATGACGGAGGAACTAGACAGGCAGAAATTTTGAAAGTTGTTCAGAATTCGGTGACCAACAAATGGGCTACGTTTTACGCTAAATCTAGTATTCTCCCTATAAGGAAAGAAGAAACTCCAGCAGACATTCTTTTTTAGAGTGTATACATTTTTAAATTAATATGATACTATTAAACTACAATTCTTCTCTCGTTTCATTGAAGTTTATACCCTGCACATTATCTTTACGGCAAAATTTGAATTAATATCTTTTGTGTTTGAATATAAAACCGGCATAAAATGTGACATTGTTTACTTATAATCTAATAATAATGGATCCATTAAAAATAAATGCAAAGTTCGCCATTTAACGAGTTCGAAATCAGTAGGATGTGCATAATAGCATCGTCATAATGTTGCGAGTGCATTAAATAATACATGCATTACGGCATGCAACGTATATTACATTGTTACAATAATTTAAATTAGTGTGATTGAATAAACCGTATGCTAGTTAGTCTGCCACATAGCGTTTTAAAGGTGAATACCTGAACCGCCACAGGTTGGTGCTTTTATAGTATCGGATTTATAACTCATATGGAAATGAACCAATGAGTAAATTAATTTATCCTTTTACTACCGGAGCTCACCCTAACTGTACCTGCACAATCCTCCCCCAATCCTTGGACACAATGTTTTTTATAAAGATTAAAGCCTTAGAAAACATTTTAGATATGTCCCCCAAAAAAAACTGGCTGTACTTTCAAAATGGCGAAAATGTTTATAAAAAAAAAAAAATTGGATAAAAACGTTTGTCCCTACAGTCCAATGAAATTAGACTTTTCTGATCTAACAAATTGTATCCTTCATTTTTTTTTAAATCGATTTATTTTGGTTTAAAACACCAAAATATTAAAAATATTAAAAATCGGCATAAAAAATTATTCAAATTTCTCACAAAAAACGTTTCTTTTGCGAATATCGCGCTTTCTATGACTTGGAGGCCAATTGAGGTTATTATGAAAATGAAAGATAATGAAATGCCGCACAAAAATAATCTCTTCCATTTTTTATGTACAATGAACGGTTTAGGCATTGTACGTAAAGAATGAATAAAATATTTTTCGTTCAAAATTTGTGTACCTATGTGTAAGCACATTATACAAATTTTTATTGTACAGTACAGTAATTTTGATTGGATTTTTTTCTTGTATATATTATATTAACTAAGGTTATTATGAAAATGAAAGATAATCAAATTTTGAACGAAAAATATTTTATTCATTTTTTACGTACAATGCCCAAACCGTTCTTTGTACATAAAAAATGGAAGAGATCATTTTTGTGCGGAATTTCATTATCTTTGATTTTCATAATAACCTCAATTGGCCTTCCAAGACATAGAAAGAGCGTTATTCGCAAAAAAAACACACGTTTTTTGTGAACTTTGACCTTGAATAATTTTTTATGCCGTAGTGATTTCGTTGCCAATTTTCAATACCGTTCGTATTACCGTTCGTTGTACATAAAAACTAGAAGAGATCATTTTTGTGCGGAATTTTATTATCTTTGATTTTCATACCCAGCAAACATTTTTGTTAAAATTAGCTCCAATTCGACTTGGTAAAAGAGGAATTTACTTGTTAAGGTAATTATGACGTAAAATTGACTAGAAAAATACACTTCCGATAAAAATTTACCAATTGGTCTTACTTTAGATTTCAGTTTACATAAATAATACCAATTAATCTACCTCATACACAATTTTCCTTGAGGGTAAATTTAACGAAAACAGCGAGTGAAAAACTACTAAAAAAATCTACCAAAAACGACCTGAAGGATAAATTTACAATGGGGTAGAAATAGGTAATATAATTAGGTAGTGTTCACCTTTTTTAGCGACTAAAAATATTCCTAATAGTCGAATATCCTACTAGGTAGATTCTGTTGTAAATCCTACGTAATGTATACCTAAATAGCAACCTATTTGGTCACTATTATTATACACCTTTGAGGTAATATTAGGTCGACAAAATAGATAAATTCTACCTGGCATATCTTCCTGATTTCAATCATTAAGTCAGTGATCTTTTGTAGTTGCATTTACAAAGGCGGTTAACTTTAAGGTTAAATTAGCTCAAGACGCCATATTTTCTTAGCAGAGTTGAAATATGATTCCAAATTAGAATTTTAAAAATGAGTGTGTATGGAAACAAACCGACGAAAAGCTAAAAAAATACATAATTATACCTGTAAACTCATATTTAACAAGTATGGCATACTTTTCGACTCAAATTATTACTATAATTTTTTTACTTGGCAATAAGAATTTCCTTATAGATGAATATTTTGGAGGCGCATTGTTATTTTACGAAGTACAGCTGCTATTATACACAAAAAAATTTTCGTCGTATTGATTTCGACAAGCGAGTACTGCAAATATTTCACTTATAAATTGGATTTATTTTAGTTACCGACATTCATCTTGTATCGTCATTGTGAGTTAGGTATCTCTTCAAATTTGTAGGTGACTGACAACAATATTATAGAGAATATTACCAAATAGATATAAAAACCTTATTTTTTTCTTCTTGGTGTCATTATCCAATTTCACATACTTAAATATGTAAGCTCTACTTAAAGCTAGTCAACTCAATTGACATCGAATTTAAGTAAAATATACCTAAACAAGTATTACTAACCAAATATATTGTGCGACTACAAGTACAATTTATGTGTAATTTTACCTGTCTTAGTCGATATAACCTAATTTCGACGTCGTCTTATTCTCCACTTATGTCGATTCCACGTAGCATCAACGTAAATTTTACCAAAACATGGGTAATTTTAATTTTACGACTAAATTTATTATACATAATTTAGGTAGTTTTGACGTCAAATAATACCTAAATGTTTGCTGGGTAATAACCTCAATTGGCCTTCCAAGCCATAGAAAGCGCGTTATTCGCAAAAAAAAGTTTTTTGTGAACTTTGACCTTGAATAATTTTTTATGCCGTAGTGATCTCGTTGCCAATTTTCAATATTTTCATTAAAGCACTAAAATAAATCGATTTAAAACAAATAAGGATATAATTTGTTAGAACAGAAGCCATATTTTTGTTTAAAATGACTGGAGTACTATACAATATTTGGATAGGAGTTACCATTTTACAGATAAATGATTCAGCTCTTAAAATAAAATATCAAATTCAATATAAAACGTAAGTAACACCTCATTCGCTTTCAGATTCACTATCGCTGTCTCCCGATACATCGAATATTTCTTCCAAATCTTCTTCCTCTATTGCTTCATTTATGATATCGTTATCATCTTCATATCCTCACATCCTCACTTTCGTCTATTATGATTTGATTTGGAATCATCTCCTGAAGAATTTCAGTAAGCGATTGAGGCAGTATTTTATCTGCTAAACACGAAACAGTTTGTCCATTTTCTTACCATCCATAATCATTCCAAGGCTTTGGAATATTGTGAATACCTTCGTCGGCTAATCACCAAATACGCGTTTGGTAAACACTCCTTTTAATATGCTCGATAAAGCAAGCTCTTGATGGTGGAATCGAAGAAAAATCAACTTTAGTGTCAATTGATAAATTTTATGCATGTTGTTTTTTGTGAAAAAAGTTTTTATCCATCTTTTTTAGTTTTTGTGTTAAATGAGAAAACAACATTGGCAACAGTTCTTTTTTCTTATGGGAGAAATGTCTAAAATTGTTCCGTTTATGAAAAACATTGTTCTCGAGGATGGGGGGGGGGGGGGTGCACGTACATCCAGGGTGGGCTCCCTGACTATTTAAAATAAACGCATTATTACATAAAGAGACAGCAGGTCAAAGTATATTTTTTGGAGAGTACCCCAAAAACTGACTGAAAAAATTTTGAATTTTAGATAAATTAGTAGAAAAAGCCTATTAGCCCATAAAAATCTTTATACAGATATCTCCATATCTCCATACGTTTTCGCAACGGAGCGTGAAAGCCTCCTGCAACTCATATATTGCTGGGGAAAGCATTGCAAGTTCTTGTGAATAATAAAATCACTATTGGAACTATTAAGCTAACTGCAAGCGAACCAAAATTTAAGTTAATGTATTTTTACAGTCAGTCGAATGATCAAACAAATTGTGAATCTTTTGTGTCAGCCCTTCCCAACTAACACTATTTATTTTATAATAGCTCTGTAAAAGCTTTATAATTAAGGTCTGAGAACGTTCTTTCAATACCTATACAACCACTATATACCCAGATTGGGCGCAGGTTTATAAAATTGTATTATCGTTTAAAGTCCGCAAGAAACAGTAGTCATAACTATTCAGCTCCACTTAGTGACATTCTCACAGCATTTATAAAGTATCTTAAGAAGCTCTTATTGAGATGGAAGAGTGAAATAAAGCGCTCGACGATGTTCATGAAATGATTTTTCTAATTTTCATTGTTGATGTACTTTGGTTCAATAATTTAAAGAGCTTTATTATTTCATAACAGTTATATCACCTGAACTTATAAAATATGGAAACACATTCAATCATTGTTTCGACTTATCTGTTCTGTGACTAAATACGTGTACATTAAAATTTTAGTTTTCATGGATTAGATTACTGAAGCTAAAATTAAATCAAGATTTATGAAAAAAAAACTTATTTACTTCTGTATCGATAATTTTCAGATCCAGTTAAACAACTTTTACAAAACTGTTTGTTTCATAACAACTATTTCATTTAGTTGCATATAGACTATTGTACTTTATGTAGTGGAAATTGCTGTAGCAGGTTATTTTATTGTTATGTAGCCATTATCTAGCAATAAAGTCCATAGGTAGTGTAAAACTACTGCGGGTTATTTTACAGAATAATTAAACTCGATATATTGTTAATATATATTTACTTGTTCTTTTTTGTTGTACAAGAACTGCCGCAGATTTGCCATAAAACAATTCGGCTCGTTGTGCAGTAGCTATACAGCCACAAACACTTTTAATATATAGAAACAAACTGCTGTTTAATTTAAAGAACAAGCCATATAGAACAATTTAGTTTATTACGCAGTCATTATACAGATCTTTGGTTACGCTGGCGGTAATTATATATGCATTATAGCTCTCTGGAGCCTCTATGTTATGTGAAAATATAGTTAATATACTGCAGGTGAAATGCTCCCATGACGAACTTTCGACTATATAAACATTTTTTATACATTCGCTGGATTTCGTTAAAACATCTTAATACAGTTTCCCTATAAGAGCACTTATCAAGAACTGTTACCTGTAAAAGCATAACCGTTTTATAATTACTTGTTAGTGCGTTTTTATCACTTGGTAGTATGGCATTAAAAGAACAACTAATAAGTTTTAAAATAGTTCTATAACCAACAATTATGTTATGTTAGGAATTATGTTATAAAATAAAAATATTCGCATAGTTACTATACATTACATAGGATATACCGGGAGACTTTACAAGGAAATAATAAATCTTTTATAAAATGGTTTTATAATTATGTTGTAAGAAAATTCTTAAGGCATTTCTTTTCTATATCACCAAATTTTCACAGAGAGCCAATTAGTTCAAAATGGTACTTTAATAAAACATAAAAGAACACTTCTCCACCACTAAAAAATAATTATTGGACAAAATTGATCAAATATACTTTATTTCTCAAACTCAAATTTTGCCACAAATACTTTTGGCTATTTTTTTTATTTTTTATATACCGGATGACACAGGAGATATGTAACACCCCGTAGCATGTTTATTTAAAAAGATATTATTTTGAAATTTGATAGACTTATATAATGCGTGATTGTCCTTTTTTTGGTACAAACAAGAAATTTTTTCCACTTCCGGTTTCACCGGAAGTGACATCTACTTCGTTATTTTAAATGGCACCCTGTATATATTTTTTTCCTATCTGATTCTACTTAAATTTTTCTTTTCACTATGTATACCAAGATGACATTCGTTTTTAAAATGGCTGCTGAAAACCATTTTATTGCACTAAGTTAAGTTGGCTATAGAATGAAATGTGGCGGTAATTAATGCTTAATGTGCTGCGATATCAAAAGAACCCTGGTACACAATTTTGTGTTTCATATTTGTTTTGTTCTAATCAGTAGCCGAAAAGACTTTGTAGAAATTTTATATTAAATAAAAATCTCTAGACTAAATCCCCGAAATCATAAAAACTAAGATAGAAACACTAATTTTAAATTTAACCCATTTGTAAAATATTTATTCATCTTTCACTTTTACCCAATACAATTCATTGTTATGTCTGATTTTGCTTGCTTTTAAACAAAATTGTTTTCGAAGAATCTCAAAATGCTGGCCATTATTTTCCCTGCAGCGTCGAATTCTTGTAACCAGTACCTCTAAGCACATTTTCTAACTGCATTTCAGTAAACTAATTTAATGCTTACCTAACTCTCATTTTTAAGTCTTCCCTATTTTGCAGTGGAGTTTTATAAACCATTTCCTTGAGATGGCCCCATATGAAAAAATCAAGTGGCGTAAAATCCGGACACCTCGGGGGCCATCTAATTTTTAAAAGTGAAATATGCATAAATATTTTACAAATGGATAAAATTTAAAATTAGTGTTTCTATCTTAGTTTTTGTGATTTCGTGGATTTAGTCTAGAGATTTTTCTTTAACATAAAAATTGTACAAAGTCTCTTCGGCTACTGATTAGAACAAAACAAATATGAAACATAAAATTGTGTACCACGGTTCTTTTGATATTGCCGCACACTAAGCATTAATTACCTCTACATTTCATACCATAGCCAACTTGACTTAATGCAATAAAATGGTTTTTAGTAGCCATTTTAAAAATAAATGCCACCTTGCTATACATAGTTGAAAAGAGAAATTTAAGGAGAACCAGATAGGAAAAAAATATATACAGGGTGCTATTTAAAATAACAAAGTAGATGTCACTTCCGGTGAAACCGGAAGTGGAAAAAATTTCTTGTTTGTACTAAAAAAGGACAATCACTCATTATCTAGGTCTACCAAATTTCAAATTAATATCTTTTTAAATAAACATGCTACGGGGTGTTACATATCTCCTGTGTCACCCGGAATGTACTCATATGTGTATATTTTTCTTTTTTTGTATCCAAATTTACTTAATTTTTATTCAAATCTACGTAACAATCTTTATTAGTCTGTAGTTTTAAGTTGTTGTGAGCTTTGTTCTTTGGCTTTGGCTTTACACTTATGTAAATTGTAAGTTAGACATGGTTTAAGTCGAAACTATGTCTAACTTATTTATGTTTAACAAATTTTGAGGATGCATGTTTATCAAACAGATCTAAAATATTTGAGTATTGAGTATTTCGACTTGTAGGTTAAAATTAACAGTATTATTAATTAAATTCTCATATATTGTTAAAACGTCGTTTGCACAGTTTTCGTTGTCAAATGAACTGGAACTTCGAGTGTAAAATCTTGATACTTCATTACGTTTGATATTTATTTCACAAGATATAGCATGTTGTCAGTTATATTTCCCAAGTCAATGGTCTTGACGTCGTTACATTCTAAATTATTACTTAAGCAGATAACATCAATTAGGGATTCAGTAGTTCGAGTTATTCTTGGCATTTCTTCGAAGAAATAAGTGGAGTCAATGTTCAATAATCAATTCCGTTAACTCTCTTTACAAACCTATAGGTAAATATAGAGGAAGGAAGCATATTTGTCAATCACATTTGTCGAAAGTACATTGGTCCCTCCAAATTTGACGTAGGAGATCTCGAATCGATCACAATATGACCTTTAATATGAAGCATGACGTAGACGATGCCCTTTTTAGTACAACAGATTCTGCCCTTCTACGGAGAAAGGACTTAACTCAATGTTGTGTTAAATTCATTTCGCCTAGGAATTCTCAAGATTTTTGATATACAATGTATTTTATTAACGCTTTTACCAACATACCACTCGAAATAGAGCCAATTTGCTTAGGTAATATCGAAGGTAATATAATAGATATGTTTGAAACCATACTAAAAATGCTAAGAATCGATTTTTAAAAAACATTGAGATAAGTCCTTTTTCCTTAGGAGGGCAGGATTGGTAGAAGCACCTTCCACACTCCCCAATCTGTACAGTGAACCAATATTCACATTCTGTTTAACTTATATATTTCAATATTATAGCCACGTAGTCTCGTTGTTCCACTAGAGATATATTCTAAAAAAACTAATATACAATCGATGTGAGCCTTGGCTATCTCTTTCGCAGTTGCAAATGGCCTCCTAAAGTGTAGAAGTCTTCAGGGCTAGGTGTTTGTGCAAGATGTAGTGAAGAGTTTTTCTTCACCACATGTCCTATACTGCAGATTATTCGTCACCCTTATGTTGGTTATGTGTTTAGTTAAAGTAGGGTGTCTTCTCAAAATTTCCACTGAACTTTCAGTTGTATTCTATTCAGTTTAGGCAATTTGTTGGTCTTTGATTTAATTGAGTCACCAGTAAACATGTGTGACATAATTAGAAAATGAGGTGGATGATCTGAGGAGTCATTGTTATGGCGTTTGAGAAGTTTTCCTTATAATACTCTAGTTACCAAGGAAGTAGATTCACCGCTGAAGTTGCTAGTCCTGGAGGATGCTCGAACCTTGGAGCTCCTAGACTGATGAAAATTGCAGAGTATTTAGAGTGCAGCTGTTAAAATAGGACCACAGAAAGCTTTTGCGAATTATAAAAATTATACCAGTAAGAGTACAAACATTTAAATGTAATTTTGTATTATGGTTTAATCAACATGTCTGAAGAAAGTGAGAATTTATACAAGAACATAATATAAAATCAACAAAATCAGGATACATATACAATATTTGATAAAAAAATGTGATACAATACCAATAAAATAAAATGTATAGTTATGCAATAAAAATATCTAACAATTCTTTAAAAATTAAAAATCGTGTGAGATATGAGGAAGGCTATTAAAATTATGAAAATTGATAAATTTGCTAATGTAAATATCCCTATGCATATTAGACTCTTATTTTCTGCCCCTCAATAATTTCGTAGTACCAACAATGCAAAACTCATTATCTTTCAACTCTTTCAACAATCCTAAAAAAATCGTTTGGGAAAAAAATTGAGATATTTTATTATATCAGCAGAAATATTGTATTCTTGCCGCCATTTCGATGGAGGAGCCAATCTCTTTTATTTGGACATTCTCCAAAAATAATCAACAGACTCTAATAAAAAAAATATTTCTCCAAAGATAGGAGGGAGAAGAGTGAATGCAGATATTTCTTGGCTTTCTAGATGTTGTCATTGCGCGTCTCAAGTTGTTATTTCTGGTCCCACAATTTTTTTAGTACCAATGGCGGAAAAGTTCATTGCTCCTTTCGGCAATCCTCAAGCACGCATATCAAAACTATCATTACTATATGCACCTCAAATTAACTTGTTAAGTGATATTACCATACGGGTACATCACAGTCGGTATTAGATATTAGACTAATCATATACCGTGAATAAAAGTAGATGATTAATTTGCAAATTATATGTTGCTATAGAACTGTATACTTCTTGGTATCTCTTTGCTGGCATAATATTTTTAAGATTAAGATTCTTAAGCAAATGTTAGTTAATATGTTAGAACCACTCGTGGATTAACCTAATATGTGTATTCTAATTTTAGCTTGTTTAAGATGTGAACTAGTTAGTTGCACAATGCAGTTTTCTAAATAAAACAACTCCGCATTTGTCTTGACTTATAATAATATAAACTGGTTCTTTTGTTTGTTTTATTAAAATTTAATGATCAATATTTATTGAATTGGTGACATTATACTATGGAGGAAATTATTCGTATAGTTATCTTTATAACCCAGGAATTTTAGTTTTTGACCCGGAATTAATTATTGTAGAGTTAAAAATTTGCAGAATTGTAGATTTGGTCGAGAACAGCACGTACCAAAAAGTCTCCTCCTCTCCCCAGTCGGCTTCCCCATTTTTGCGGACAAATGAAGACTCGGAGGGGAAAACGTACCCGAATAAACATTTCTTTTCATATTTTGGGCTTTCCATTGTTATGTCTACCCAGTGGAACTGCCCTGGCTGCGCTGTTGAGACTTGCTGCGAATTCCGGTTTATATATTAATTATTGGTGTTTTACAAAATTTATTGAATGAAATTTAACTTATCAGACTTAGAAAATGACTTTATTCGGCAAGACAGTTGACATTATTGATCTACTGGAAAGTAGGATCATCATCCACATCCACTGACTAGCTGTTTGTAAAGCTGGATCCTCTACAGCTAATGCACATGATGCTGCAGTTCAGACCAGAGTTTCTACGCCTTGCACCGGGTATCGCAGTCCGCCTTCCAGGCACATAAAATTAGCCGTAGCAGATCAGGAGCTGACTGCCTTGTGGTAGAAACCGGAACCAGACCCTGGAGTCCTGATTTCCACCCCCAGTGCTCCGGGTTGAGGTTGACGTCTAGCCATTGCTGGACCTGCAAAAAAGCACATGCACATTAGTTGAGTGCGGTAAGCTTTTTGAGAGATTAAATCCTCACACTATTCTCCCTAACGCCCTCACCTGGAAGTATGTGCAGAACGAATGTTGTTCACAGGCGGCACTTGTTAGCGGGAGGCTCGCCAAATCAAAGAAGGCGACTGCTTTGCCACGCTTTGGTTGTATCGGACCACTCGCAGCTGGCCCAGCTCTTTTACTCACTGCCTCCATAAAGGGCTACGATAAACCTTTCCCAGCGGCGGCCACAGCCCTTTTGCCAGATATCGGATATGAGAAAACCACGATGCATTCCTGTAGCTCACGTCTCTTCTTCCGCATAGCTCACCGTGCGCCTGCTTGATTGTCTAGACTAGACGTGATCGATGCAACAATGAACGCCCTTAACTATCCGAGTGTCGTCGCGTGGCGACACTCGGTGGCGTAGCTCCGTAACGGGTGACGCTACAGAGAAGATAGGCATACTAATGGAAAGCCCAAAGCTTGAAGAGAAATGCTTATTCGGGTACGTTTTCCCTCTGAGTCTTCATTTATCCGCTATGACAGCACTATAATGGAAAATTATGAATAGAATATGCATTAAACATCTGAAATACAAACAGATATGCTTCTCCAAAGCTTTTGTGATTCATTTCGACCCAAATCGTACCAGTAACAATCTTTTAGGTGCGCACTTTATAGCCAGGTCTGCAATTTCTGCGACTTAGGCCCGTTTTTCTTCGCAAAAACAGGGAAGCCGATGGGAGAGAGTAAGGGACGTTTTGGTACGTGTTGTCCTGGGCCAAAACTACTATCCTACAATTTTGCAGCTGTACAATAATTAATTCCGGGTAGAAGCGATATATTGACTAAAACTCCTGGGCTATTATTCTAATATTTTTCATCTCTTGCTCATTAAAGCTTACAGCGGCATAAAATACAATGAAAAAGTTTATGTATTGGCCAAAGTCAGTGTCGAACATGGAGACCCTGTAGACAGCCTGTGTCTACAGGACTGTATGAATACTAGTAAAGCGGTTTTAAATAAAAAATTGAATTCTCATTGGCACGAATGTTGTTTTACTTCACCTACAAGATACACCCAAATCCAAATAGAAACTCCTAAGGAACCTTGGTACCACATTTTTCTTATTCCTAAGAAGTACACTACTACACTTATCAGGTTGAGATTTGGACATGGTTGTTACTCTATACATTTAAATAAAATAGTAATTTTACCAAACAAGATTTGTGAAATTTGTAATGTTATAGGAGATCTGGATTATTTGTTTCTTAATTGTGTTAAACATTCATGTGGATGTGACCAACTGTATGCAGATATTCGGAACCTAAACATTTAGAGCAGTTATTATAAGCTTTTTGAAAACGTCTGGTATGAAAGTATAAATGTGTATCTAATAGACTCGTTCCCTATATGTCTCACCTTTGTTTTAATTTTACCTAATTCCTATCTACCGCAGTATATTCTAGTGTATCTAACATAATGCCCTGAAAGACTCCTGGGCGAGAAGAATGTGCCTACATACCTCCCTTGGATCTTCTATATAATCTTCCGTTTTTTGAATTAAGATAGGTTTAGGGTAATGTGTGTGCGGCGCGGCGTGTGGATATGTCTGCAAATACGTTTATCCGATTAGTATACATATTATATAAAAACTTGTGCCTAGCTGCATAGATAACTCCTAATGCCATTAAAAAAAAACTCTTGCTCACATGCAAAACCAGACGCAGAGAGACCTATTTTTGTATTCTTGAGTTCGGGGTCTTATGAAACGGATATCGGTGAAAGATTTTTTTAATAATTATTAGTAAGTAAACAATATGGTCCGGTTATTATTTACATATCCGATAAATCAAACAGATATAATAATTGACGCAATTACAAGTACTTCATTAAATGAACTGTTATATTTACTGTTACCAAATAAAATTTCCCATAATTTATCATATGAAACTGATATGTATCTAATTTTTTATACCTATACTATCGTTAGGATTATATCCTATTATAACAACATTGACATAAGTACAAAGAATTAGTTTGCATAAAGTTCCATATTGTCACAATAACGTAATACATGTCACTTCATTAAATATAAAGTAATTTTAATCTGTGATTGATTTCGATAGTTTATTATGGCATAAGCTGACTAATATTGGCTTTATTGATAGACTGGCTTAGATTTTAGATATCGATAACGATATACGCCCAAATAAAATATAACACCTTGAACAAAATATTTCCTGTAAATGAAAGAAACTCTCTTGTTCTTCAATATTGGAGAATTATCAAAAATTTAAGTAGCAAAGAAATTAAAACATTTTAGTTAGAAATATTTATTAGGCTCGTACAGCTCGCAGAAATCTCGCGACCTTTGCATAGAATAGTACGGAAGCGTAGAAGGGCCACCAAAATTTTTTTTTATTTTTCTGAATTGTAAGTCGGAATTTCCGAGTTACAAGTCGGAAAAATATAATTCCAACTTCTAAGTAGAAATTCTCTAGTTCTAAGTCGAAATTTCCGAGTTACAAGTAAGAAAAATACAATTTTCACTTCTAAGTAGGAATTTTTAAGTTCTAAGTCGGAATTTCTGAGTTACAAGTCAGAAGAATATAATTCTGACTTCTAAGTAGAAATTTCCGAGTTCTAAGTCGGAACTTCCTACTTACAAGTCGGAAAAATGTCATTTCAGTTATAACTGGTAGTTTAGTAGTCGTTACATGTGTTGTTTTAGGTATTAAGTGATTAAGTAGTTGACAATTATTCGTCATAAGAGTAGAATATGGGCGATTCATCGTTAAATATTTGTTATTGATATATTACACCGCTGTTGGTAGGAAGTTAAAAATAAAAAGCAAATTGGTACAAATTAAGGAAAGAAGTGCTGAGGATTTGGTACAGGAATACTTTTCACTGGGATTTCAGCAAAAAGAAATACTTGCTTTTTTTCATGTATTCCAAAAAAGGCCTATTTCACATCGTACACTAAAAAGAATTTTGGAGAACCTCCACTTGTACAGGAGGAAAAATTATTCTAGAATAGAAAAAGTTGTAAAGTTTATGCAAGGAGAAATAGAGAAATCTTCACAGTTACATGGCTATAGATGGTTTCATTTCAAATGTTTACAGAATAATTTAGTGGTTACTCAGGATATAGTACGGGAATTATTATGGTATTTAAACCCCGTGGGAATGGAGATTCGTAAAAGAAAACGATTGCAAAGAAGGCAATAATATAACAAAGGACCAAATTATTTGTGGCACATGGACTCACACGATAAGTTGAAACCATACGGAATTTGCATAAATGGTTGCGTTGATGGGTTTTCCAGACACATTATTTGGCTTCGTTCCGGTTTCACATCCAGCAATACGAAGGTAAGTATAAGTAAATACAAAAGGAATTTAGAAGTATTAAAGTAGGTACGATGGTAGGTTGGGTTTCATATGATGGAAATTGTGAATTTTGTGCAAGTTTTAAAATGAGGAAGGTAGAGCACGCGCATTTTTAGGCAGAAGTGATTTCAGACTAAAACATATTTATTTACATCAAAACAAATGACTTTTCTTATAAATCTTTGCTTTCAAGAAACATCCCTACATACTTATAATTAAGTCCACTATTATCCGAATTTTGTCACATAATTATAGGCACTAAAGTCTAACAAAAGATAGTTTTTCACTTCTTCCCAAAAAGGGCGTACTGCTTTATCTAGATATAATTCGACTTATTATTATATTTATATAATAAAATTTTTAATAAGTGACGTATTTATAATAAAGTATCGCAGTTTGTATAAATAAATGCCAAAAGTGAATTAAAATGAACATCAAAAAATAGACTCACGAATGTTGAAACATAAACCAGCACTTCATCAGAAAACGATCATATGACTCGCTTCTGACAAATAGTAATAGTACATTTTCATTTATAGGTAATCGCTGGCTACTATTTAGATAGTTTAAAGATGGTAGGAGGATGCCCTGACAGTATGAGTTATGATATGTGTACAGAAAATGCAGTGGTTGAAACATTTCAAAAGGAGTTGCACTTTTTAATCAGTCACCTTCCAGTAAACCACCGTTTCTCTATGGATAAAGTTGTCATAACCAAAAAATCGAAGCTTGGTGGGGTATACTTCGTAAATATAATGCTCAGTCTTGGATGAATTTATTTCAAATGTTGAAAGATGACGATCTTTTTGACGGATCATTTTTGGACAAATCTCTTATTCAGTATGGTTTTATGGACTTTGTGCAGGTAAGTGATTCAATACGAGGTGACCAAAAAATAATTATAGTGAAAGTATAGGAACAGTAGCAGATTTTGTATGTTTTTTAGCATATACCTCTTCTACGCATTTATCTCGCGTACAGTGCTGAAATCGACAAAGTGCCTCTATATATAAAATTGATCCTATGAAATGCTCAACAAAGTAGTTTCTATATACAGTGTGTCCCGTCACTTTTCACGGTAATACCTTTCGTAGCTCAATTGTTAGTCATCCAATTTCAACAAAATTTGGATCAGTATCAAAGACCTTTACTATATCTTTTTTTAGTAATACTAAACTTGTTTCAGTCATTGCCATTTTTTATTAAGAATAAAAGGCTTGATTTTTTGAGAAGTCATATTGGACATTATTTACTGAAAAATTATTGATCAGCATGTTTTAGAATCTCGGCCCCGCTAAAATTAAATTTTCCAAATGTTAAATAAATTAATCACTTGGAAATGAATTAGGTATATTTCGAAAAAGTCATTCTTCATTTTCTATTCAAATTCACTTTTTCTACTACCCACTGTCATCGATACTTTCAAATTTCATAGTCATGAGTTTTCATTGAAAAATTGCCAAAAATTTTGAACCAATATCCCTGTAAATTATGCGTGCATTAAGAATTAACAAAATTGAAACTATGGACAATGGAGTGGTAGATAAAGTGATTTTAAACAGAAAATGAGAAATAACTTTTTTTCGAAAAATAATTCGTTTCCAAGTTATTATAATTATTTGATATTTACCTCATATTTTTGGTAATTTTTCAAAATATATATTTTTTATTTTAGAAAGACCTAGATCATGTAGTATTACAATGGAATGTTCATAAAATACGGACATCAAGAAACAGTAAACTCCCCTACTGGTAGGCCATGCATAATGTTTGAAATATCTCCATTGTATGAAACAAGAAGTTACCTTATAGAAGTTCCAACTTTTGCTTTCGACGTCTTGAGTGCAAATTGTACATTTCACAAATATCCTTGTGATGAAGATTTTTATAATTTATGTAATATGTTAATGATCGAAAACAATATTTCTCATAAAAATGATCTGTACCATGCAGTCAAGTTGTATCAAGTGCTAAGAAGCGATAAACATTTATTTGCCTATAATAATTGAACAAATAAGTATACCTCCTATACCGTATAAACAAATTACTTACACTTATTTCTTCTTCAGTACACGTGACAGCTACCTACAGTGGTACCTACTATTCTTTTTTTGTGTCAGGATATTTATTAATAAAGTGTGATGTTTACTTAAATATAATTTCTTTTAATTCTTCCTTAATACTTCTCAAGTAAATAGAGCCGACTCAAGGATGACGAACGATTTGTAATTTTATACAAGAAGAAAATATACGATAATTGATTAACCGTTAAGTGGCAGAGGAAAACTGGCTGTCAAAACTGTCACCGAAAAATGCAGGGGTGATCTAATGGTACTAACAATGTTATTTTTATTGTTATTAATGCTTTTTGAACCACCTCTGCGTTATTCTGTGGTAATTTTGACAGCCATTGTTCCTCTTTTTTTATATTTATTCACTTGGTTTAGTTGTTCAACTCTGCGTTTTTTTTAATCTATCGCTTCGTAACCCTTGTATACTAAGTGTTCAATCTGTTGAAATGATCATTTAGTGTGGTGCTCAATGAGGTTTTATGTCGCAGGTGGTGTCACATAATTATACAACCTATATAGAAGAGTCATGACACACTGGATGCCTGTATGAAATACTGGCTCTTATTGTCAAGAACATAAATGCGACATTTTCAGGGTTAGAACACCGCATACAATTTTTTTCCTTCAACCAAATATTTAATAATTTTCAGTTATCATTCGCCATGCACAATATATACCGTGCGTGTAGCCGCGCGCTAGGCATAGGGAGTAAGAATTTCAACATCGCGTGTGCCAGCTGGCTGAAATGAAATAACTGAGAGCTCCGCCCGACAGACGAATTTACGGCTATGTTGTCAAATCTCTCGCGCTACGTGAATGTACATGCCTAATGGGAAATTACACGCACGGTATACAACACAGTACACTATACAGAACTTTGTTAATAATAATGTGTAGAAGTTACAGTTACAGACGGGAATGGCCCGACTGCGAATACCTATTTGATTTATATCTTGCTCGAGCTTCATTTTTACTTGGTGTCACTGAGGTTAAGTGCACAGCCTACATATTTTTTATTTTGATTGCAAAAAAGTATTCCCAGTCGGCAACGCCTGAAGTCTTATATAAAAAATTCTGACTTACAACTCGGAAATTCCTAGTTAGAAGTCGGAATTATATTTTTCTGACTTGTAACTCGGAAATTCCGACTTAGAACTCGGAAGTTCTTAGTTAGAAGTCGGAATTATATTTTTCTGACTTGTAACAAGGAAATTCCGACTTAGAACTCGGAAATTCCTAGTTAGAAGTCGGAATTATATTTTTCTGACTTGAACCACATGTTGGATATAGACAGATCTGGATCTGGATTGTTTGGCGGGGGGTGAGCTTACGCTCACGTGCACTCAGGCCTCATAAGCGGGCCCATTGTGCTGCCCCCGTAAGTGGTGGCATGTCCACCGAGCCTCTCATTCCTCAAGCCAACCAACACTTGTGATGTATTTGAGGAGAAGACCAGGTGAGACGCCACCTATGCTGGCCATACTCAAGTCCCCCAGTATGGATCCTCTTTTCGTTGAGAGAGCAGGGCAGTGACAGAGCACATGCTCGGCGGTCTCGTTATCCAGGTTACACCCCCTACACTTGGGGTTGTCTATAACTCGCGGTGTATGGAGGTGTTTGTTTAGTCTGCAGTGTCCTGTTAGCAATCCTACATAAATGCGCAGATTACTCCTGGACATCTGGAGACAGTGTTTGCCTAGCCTACGACTGGGTGTGGCCAAAGCCATTCTGCTATGTCTGCAGCTGCTCAGACTACCCCAACAGTCCGCATGGCGTTTGAGTGTATAGTTCTTTAGCAGGGAACTGTGGACTGAATCTGAGAGCACTATTGCAGGTTCTGGACCATGCAGGGCGCTCTCAGATCCCTTGCGGGCTAAAGCGTCAGCTTCTTCGTTACCCTGAATTCCGTCATGTCCTTTCACCCAACGGAGCTGGACACTATTGTTTTGTGCGAGCACATCTAGGGCCTTTCTAATTTCCAGAACCAGCCCCGAGCCTGTCCTACAATTGTTTAGGGCAAGCAGGGCTGCTCTGCTGTCCGTTGATATGCGCACCGTTTTACCACGTTGACGCTTGCCTTCGTGGTTTCTATTACCGCTTGCAGGATCCCTACTAGTTCCGCCTGGAAAATAGTGGCATGTGTGCCTAGCGGTATTATCGAATGTAGATGTAGGTCTTCTGAGTAAACCCCAGCTCCTGATCTACAGTCTATTTTTGAATCATCGGTGTAGATTGATATGCCCGGCTCGTCATTACCGGACACATTCAAACTCACCTCAAAGTTCTTGTTGAAGTTATATATAGAGGGGGGGATACGGTCAGTTCCCATTCCCAGAAGAGGAATTTGTTTTGTAGCCTTCTCTAGAATGCGGGCATGTCTCGTAGCCGTAGCCTTAATATACCATTGTCCTACAGATTGCAATCTCAGAGCAGTCCTCAACGCCACCTCCTCTATGTACAGATTTAGAGGGGGGGTGCAGAGTATAGTCTCCACTGCAGCTGTAGGCGTCTTTTTCATCGCACCAGTAACGCAGAGACATGCCAGTCTTTGAACATGCTCCAGTTGAGATGCTGCTGTTTTTTGCCTTACTCTGGGCCACCAGACTATGGCTGCGTAACAAAGCATGGGTCTTATCACAGCAGTATACAGCCAGTGGGAGATTCTGGGTGAGAAACCCCAAGACCTGCCGACCGCCCTGCGACACTGCCAGAATGCCGCACATGCCTTGTTTATCTTAACTTCCAAATGTCTTCCAATTCAGAGTGCGATCAAGTATGACCCCCAGGTACTTGACCTCACTCGCTAAGTGGAATAGACTGCCCGATAATTTGGGCATTTTCATATTTGGTAGTTTCCTTTTCTTGGTAATAGTACTACTAGCTCAGTTTTCTGGGGGTTAACTGAGAGAAAGTGTTCTGTGCACCAATTATCGACCAACTTGAGGGCTGTTTGCATAAGTTCGCATAGCAAGCCCTCAAAGTTTCCATTTAGCAAGATGGTAATGTCATCTGCATAACCTATTGTGAAGAAACCAGAGTTATTGAGGCGGTGTACGAGGCTGTCGGCGACCATAACCCACAGTAAGGGTGATAGGACGCCACCCTGTGGACAGCCTCTATTGACCATGCCTGTAATCTATCGTATATCGACAGACTTATTATAATAATATGATGCTTATTGTAGTTCATATAAAAATTGGCAATTCATATAACATTAAAAATGTCAAATTTCGGTGTTGAGACAAAGGCTAATTATAGAACAAACGGAAGGGATATCAATCGGTCGAGCTTAGTTGAGTGAACCACACAATAGGCCCGTTCAATATTTTTTTTTATTATTTTAGAAATCGAAAGTAGAAGGCAATTTCCAAATCTTTAAATTTTTAATAAATAAATTACCAAAGTTGGACCGCGCGAAAACGGGGCGAAGCTTCGCGTGATGTCACTTTGCAGATGCTGATCAGGCGACAATCGAGATTTAATGTGACTTCACAGCTAATCTCTAAAATATATATGTTTCTTAAGATTTACAAGTATTACGTAGCTATTATCAAAATTTCTGCCTGGTTCCTGTACTTTCAACCAAAATCTAGTTCAATGTAATGTTTATGATGTTTTAAATAGTTTGTCAAAATAAAATTAGACACTTTTTGCAGGTTAGGAATCTAACCTATAATTAGCAGTCCATTTGTATCAATCAACAATATTGAAAAATTATTTGCGTGGATTTTTAAATATTTGCTTGGAGCCAGTTTGGCTCCAAGCTAAAAATGAGTATTGAAATGTTAAAAATGGGAATAAACTTAAAAAACAACAATTGAGGTTGTTAGTTGTATGCTGCACATGCCCCAAGCGTGTGTCGGGTGTTGTTTTTTTTCTCTATGGAAACGGCGTTTGATTGTTAAATTATATCTGTTTTATCTTCTTGCTGGTTTAAAATGAGTAGTGTTTATGCGGAATGACATCACGAATCGGCGAAGTGCTTTTTACTGGAACTCAATCTTCAAAATTGAATATCTAATGATTGGATATACTCATGAAGCTGAAATTTTAACAGCTTATCTAGATGATCGAATTCTATTAAATTCCATAAAAAAATAACGAAAAAATAATTATCGGTAACAAGCTCATTATTAAATTGTGATATACGGAGTGTCCCATAACTATTGGTACATAGAGCAGTGGCAGATTCCTTACGTAAAAGTATTACGATTTAATCAAACTTACCTTAGTCCAAAAGTTGATATTAACAGAGATACAGGGTGTCAAAACTATAAAAATTCCTATTTTCCTGTCTTTTCCACGTAAAAAAAGGGATACTTTCTAAATGTCGCTACGAGTAACCGTTTTACAGATATTTGGTTTTAAAGTATTCAATGCAACCAATATAAATTAAATAAAATATATTATTGTTTGATTTACAGAATAATTGATAGTGAATCGAACAGTATAAAATTAAATTATCTTTTTTCAGATTTTTTAAATTTAATACATTCCAACACTAGCAAAAAATTACGAAGAGCGATAACTTTCAAATAAATAAACTTAAAATCTGAGAAACAGTTTTTATTTAAATACACATTTCATTTAAAAAATAAATAAATAACGATAATTAATAAAAAAAAAAGATATCTGTGTTCGGTAACAAATGTTCGAAGTGACTTCGGTTTACTTCAGTACATTTGACGATGCGTTTATTAAACGACCGCCTTATTGTAAATAATAAGTGTTGGTTTTGAAATGATTCGATTGCATTTCTAATTCTCGGCAATAATTCTTCTCGATTATTCATTGCATCTCGATACACAAGAGATTTCATGTACTCCCCACACGCAAAAATCCAACGGATTAAAATCGGGACTTCGCGTAGGCCAAGACATATTGCTCCCACGACTTATACGGCGATCAGGAAAATTTGTATTTAGGTAGTTTCTGACCGGTATAAAAAAATTCGGTGGAGCTCCATCTTGCATAAAAAACATATTTTGTCTTAAATATACTAGTACATCATCCAAGAACTCGCCTAGCTGAGTTTGTGTAAAAAAGTATAATGCATCGCTTACATTATGTGGTAACTCATACAGTCCAAAAAAATAATTTTCTAAAATTCCACACCAAATGATTATTTTAAATTCATGTTGAAAGTGACGTTCGGCTACTAACTGCGGATTTTCTATGCCACGCATGTTTGTTTCTACATACACCACTACGTGTAATGGTGGCTTGGTTCGTAAACAACTCTTTATTTAAAAATATTGGATCTCTGTTTTGCTGGGCACGACAGAAACGAGCAAACTGTAACCTGGCTGGAAGATCGGCCTCCACCAGATTTTGAACAGGCGTAAAATGGTACGGATAAAGCTTTTCTCGATTAAAAATCCTTGAAATCGATGACTTACTCCAGTAGCAGCTGCTATAAATACGCTTCATAATTTCTGGGTTTTCTGCAACACGGACCAAGATTTCCTCCTCCTGTTCAACAGTAATACTTTTTAGGCGTCCCATGGTATCTCGTTTGGGACGAAAGGAACCAGTTTCTCCCAATCTACTGTAAATATTATGAAATAATTTAAAATCCGGCTGTCTCCTATTTGGATAAATTTCCAGATGTCGACGATGAGCTTCTGCGTCTATTAAAATTTTCTTGCGCGTATACGCAAAGTATATCGCGCATATCTTCATTTGAAAATAAATTATGCCGTGACATTTTAAACTTAATTTTGTTAGATATTTTTAACAACACACAAAATGGTGACAAATAACAAGATATTAGTTTTGAAAGCGTGTCTTATTGTTTTTGTTTTAATTAAAGCCTAATATGAAAAATTGTACATCCTAAATCATAATTTAAATTTATTACATTGAATACTTTAAAACCAAATATCTCGAAAACGCTTACCCGTAGCGACATTTAGAAGGTACACCCTTTTTACGTATAAAAGAAAGAAAATGGGAATTTTTATTTTAAACAAATTAAAAAAAAATCGCCAAAAATATATGACATATAAACGACACACAAACTACCGTAGGTGGTGCCCTCTACAAATAACAGCAAAAGTATGCATATATTTGAACCCCTCGCCTCAAAAGAATACCTAATTACCAAATTTTGCTGAAATATTTCAAGAAATTATTAAAAAAAAAAACAAATAAAAAATTTAACTTCAAAACCCTGTATCTCTGTTAATATCAACGTTTGGACTAAGATAAGTTTGGTTAAATCGTAATATTTTTATGTAAGGAATCTGCCATTGCTCTATGTACCATTACTTATAGGACACCCTGTATAAGTATCTAGGGCACACAATGCCAACGCGCTTCAAGGCCCTCAACAACCGGCTTATATGGCTATAGAGAATTTTAACTATATTAAAGGGTCCAGCCTTACTTCCGGATTATAATAGACGATTTAAGTGAAACATAAAATAAATTTTTTGACATTCAGACATGTTTATTTACATTTATAAAGTTTCCATATCTAAGCACACATTTTACATAGATTCCATATAGGATTTTAAATTATAACAGTGACTGATACTAACAAAACAAGGTAATATATGCTATTTTTTCTATGAGGAAATAATATAACACACTGGAACTGGTACTCAATTAAATGCAACTACATTGCTTATTTGCTCCATTAAAAGGTCAAAATAAGTGAAACAGTTAGCATACTTGCATAATACAATAGTTAGACCGGACTGGAAATATCAAATACAGCAAGAAAATAAAAATGCAAATGAAAAATCTCTAGACATCAAAGCTCGAAAAAACACTTGCAAGGCGATTGTGGATGATAATAAACAAATTTGCATACATGAATGAATTTATCTACCTTAATTTTGATACCTAGTTATTTAGAAGAATTTTTATGTGGCTATGTTTATGTTAAGTCATGACATTATAGATCGATATCGTACTTCAGAGCTGTTGAATTTAAATTTTAAATAACTCGGCTAGAATACTACAATACTGCTTATGGTTCGGGATTATTATTATAACTGTTTCTGATGCCTATCTTTCCACATTGATAATAGAGGATAATTGTAATGCATCTAGGAAATTTCACTAAATGTTAGAGGAGATTTAAATATTTTTCATGTCGTCTTTAAGAATAACGAAATAGAAATTGTGATGAGGAGATTAAGAATGAAAATTTAATAAATTAGTTGCTGTCAATAAAAATGAGGTGAGTGATCTTCTTGATCGGTGTTTAAATATTGATCGGAATATAGAGAACTAGAAACAAGTATAGAAGCACAGTTTTCAAATAATCAAGAAGATATATGAACTAATATGGCCGTACCAATTTAAATATTTGTTTGATAGAGACATGTTTCAAATATAAGTTTTCTTATTAATCACAGGCACACAAAAAAAATGCCGAATGCTAGAAGACAGACGTATGTATTCCCATGCATTTCGACCAGCTGAACACGAATCCGAAGTCTGTTTTGCTGAATTGGCTCTTGGGTTTTTGCTAACCTCAAAAAACTCCTTGAAAATGCCCGAAAAATCCCAAACAAGTAAAAAGTTTAAATGAGCTGATCACTATATCTATACGTAATTTGGTGCGCTGAAACTGAATATGAGGTCAGAATTAACCGATCAGTTAGGAATTTTGACATAACCTCAAAAAACACCTAAAAAATGCCCAAAAATCCAAAACAAATAAATTAAAAGATTAAACCAAGAACTTTGAAACTAACATAACCTAAGACAAGAGCATTACACCAAGAACATTGAACCAAGAACTCTAAACCTAACATTAGCTAAGGCAAGAGCTTTAAACCAAGAACTTTAAATTAAGAATTCTTAACCCAACATAACCTGAGACAAGAACTTTAAACCAAAAACTTAAACCTATTATAAATTAAGACAAGACTGTTATGTTCCTAAGGCAAGAACTATTGAGGTTTAGAGTTTTTGGTTTAGAGTTCTTTGTGTAAAGTTCCTGCCTTAGAATATGTTACATTTAGAGTTCTTGGTGCAAAGTTCTTGCCTTAAGTTTTGTTAGATTTAAAGTTCTTGGTTTAAAGTTATTTGTGTAAAATTCTTGCCTTGTTTTTAGTAAATTCGATGTTCCAAAATATCGAAAAAAAAAATCAACGATAAAATAAAAAAATATTTATCCAAAATATTATAGTATGGAAATAGTGGATAAAGATTTTCCATGGTACCTTGCATCATATGTTATAAGATGGACAAATAGAAAGAACGTTAAAAAGTAAAATATAAAAATCCAACAATATGGAATCCGTGAGGAGTGTTCTTTTTTAGCAATACAAATGTTTCCGGAATAAATGCTAAAAAAAGTTAATGGAAACTGATTGTTCCAAAAGTCAAAAAGATAACAGTGAATATGAAGATAGTGAATGTGAGTGTTCGATAAGAACTAAAAGTCCCAAAATTTGGTGAAATGATAAACTTAATAATGTTATTAGAAATCTTGGTCTATCTAATGGCAGGGAAGAATATTTGGTGGCGATTATGGAAAAAGACAATTTAGTATCAAGTGATGTTCGTTCTAGCTCATACAGAAAAATAAAAAAAGACTTTAGAAAATATTTTACACAAGGAAAAGAACACTTGCTTTTATATTGTCATAATGAAGAAGGGTTGATGAATATAATTAAGTCTATCACATATAGATTTTAGATAAATATTTTTTATTTTATCGCTGATTTTTTTCGATTTTTGGGAACCTGGAATTTACTACAAACAAAACAGAAGGAATTCGCATTATTTACACAGTTGTGCAAACTTCTTATACTCATAGGAAGCCAAGTTTTCCACTTCACTAGAGCTGCGGTTGCATGATGACGACGCCCGCTGTCCCGATTTCCCAACCTGACCGGCCGCCAATACTGGGATCGTAAATTCTTTCTCTACTTTTGCCATGACAGGATTTTTCTGTCCTAGGAACTTAGCCGAAATAAATCGTTGCCAGCTGTCACCACGTGGAGGTGTCCTAGTCGCAAAAATAGAAAAAGAATCAAATGGCATATGACAATCAAACAGAATAAAGAAAACTATACAATTCTAAACAACTCTAAGAACGAAAAGTAAAAAATCATCAAGGGAGGGTGTAGGTAAATGTCAGAACCAAACGATATTCCTCTCTCAACAGAGCAAACTTTGTTCTAAATTTTTTTCCTAAAAATGTCACTCTTAGTAATATTTTCCTTTAGATACTTAAAAATTTAAAAGTTACCCATCTCCGCCTACTAGGGTTGAAAAAATATATGTTGAAATGATATTTCTCTATAAAGTTTGCAGATTGCACTTTAATTCTGACTACGGTATTGTGTTCAGCTCGTGAAAATACATCAGAAATTATATGTTCAGATATTGTGTAGAGCAGTCAATTTCGGGCTATGATTCAGTCATTTTTGGGTACGTTTTCAAACTAAATATGGATTTTACAAGATATTCGATCGTCGTGCATAAATTCTGACCTTGGATTCGTTTTCAATGCTCCAGATTACGTATAGATATAGTGATCAGTTCATGTAAACTTTTTATTTACTTGTTTTGGATTTTTCGGGCATTTTTTAGGTGTTTTTTGAGGTTATGTCAAAATTCCTAACTGATCGACCAATTCTAACCTCAGATTTGATCTCAGCGCTCCAAAATACGTATGGAAATGGTGGTCAGCTCATTTAAGCTTTTTATTTAGTTATTTGAGATTTTTCGGACAGTCTTGGGGTGTTTTTTGGGGTTAGGAAAAATGCAAGAGCCAATCCGGCAAAACGAACATCGGATTCGTGTTCAGAGGGTCGAAATGCATGGGAATACAGAGGCCTTATAGCACTCGAAATTTTTTTTTTTGTGTGTGTGCCTGTGTACTTTTACATATTCTATTTTACTTTATTTATTTATTTATCTTTTTTACAAAATCCATTTACCTAGAGCTGTGGATCCGATACTCGTAGATGGCTAATATGAAAATATACCCTTGTAGCAGCAGTACGACAGCAAAAATAAAACCAAGGTAGCAAGAACACAGCGGTTTTACGTTTTTACTGAGTACTTATATGAAAGACGAAATATCTCTTGAACAGCTGAAACTATCAAAGTAATTATTCACACAGAAGTTTTTGGTGAAACGAATTGCTACTCCCATCTTCATTTCTTCAGCTTACAAATAATTTTTGAAGGCCAAGAAAGGTACATCGGAATAACCGGGACAATGCATCGTGAAAATGTGTGTAAAGGTGGAAGAAATGCTTGCACAGCCTCAGTGTAGCATGCAATCGTCGAGGAATTTTCCTTTAGATTTTTTCCGGGTTTGGCTTTAAAAGTTTGTGCTTTAACGAAACTATTATGCTAAAAGGTTATGTCGATGAAAAATGCTTGCACAACCGGATCTCCATCAACCTTATATACCAAGGAATACCTGTACCGAATTTCAGATTTCTCGGTGATCGGGAACTATAAAAAAAAGTTGGACCTTGCTTGCTAACAGATAGATCCACGCGTCGGAGATTTTATATTATAGTTAATTCTGCAATCGGGAAGTTGGATTTTGTGTTCTTTTTTCTTATATTCGAAAAGAGTTCAAAACCGAAAGAATTAGTAACGTCGAACTGGGACTTCCCGAGAAAAGTGCATAATTGTGCATTTTTTATGCATTTTGAGTATATCGCTACACTATTTTTGAAATATCTCTGGTTCTATTGATCGTAGAAAAAGAAAAAATACATCAATATACTCGTAGACTATCGAACTTTATGGATTTCGTTACATTAAAATCGTATCTCAACCACAAAAAAACAAAAAATAACGATTTTTTGGGAGGAAATATGTATATTTATGTTATAAATACGTGGTTAAATTATCAAAAAAATATACTTTTACTGCCACAATCGGCCATTTTTGAAAAAAATAAAAAGCTCACCATTTAATGCCAAAACATCATAGAGTATTTCTTTTAATTTGCAGATTTTTTTTATGTACTTTCTTTTGAACATATGCCAGAAATTGTTAATCAAGTTAAAAAACCGCTGCCCAAGGAATCACTACTTCCACAACGAAAAAATTTTGTATGTGGAAATAATTGTTTATGGAACTTTAATAATATAATATTTGAAATCCTCTACCCCATAAAACGATACCCCACATCGATAGCGGGGTGGGGGTAGTGGGGGTGGATGAAGTAAAAAAACACGAGGTTTCTGGTTCTTGTACACACACTAAATCACAATTTTTTTCGTCCCCTTTAATAATAGGGTGGGAGTGGTAATAGAGGTGGCTAATGCCAAATTTTTTTTTGAGACCTTAGCTTCTCTTCTTTATTTTATGGACTCTTACCTGTTTGATTTATCTATTTTTCCCAAATTTACCCCCCAACCCTTCGACGGAATAAGATGAAAATATAATCTAGTTCTAGATCTCGTTAAAGTACATATGTGTACCAAATTTCAAGTCAATGTCTCAAACGGTTCCAGAGTAAACGTGCGCACAAAAAAGTTACAGACCGACAGACCGACAGACAGAAAGACAGACAGACACACTTAAAATCTCGACGTTTCGTGACATTCTAAGCCTATTTGAACAATCAAAATTAAAAAAAAAAAATTGTCGTTACTATACTCTGGATGTGGAAGTAATATCGTCTTTTTTATTTAAAAAATTTTTTTTTTTCCAAAAATTTTACTTTTTCACCATTTTTTCATATATAACATATCCTTTTGACCAGTTTTCCATACACTTTTACGATAGTTTAAATAATTATTTGGAAGGTATAGTCGTTGAAGGTAACTGTGCTTGACGATATCAAATGAACATTAAAAGAATGTTTATAAGGTATATTTATTATATTTACTTTTATTTACAACTTACGTAAAAAATACAAAGTATATAAGCTTCATTACATTTATTTTTAATTATAAACAAATGAAATGAATAAATAGAAATAATTAATAATCATATACTTTTAAGATTATCTTAAAATATGAAAAATTAAAAAAAAAAAATTCTATCTGTTTTTGAGATGGACTGAGTCATTTTAGTCACTGTTTTCACTTGCTTCCTCAGAATCATAACTACCTTCTTCAATTTCATAAACTGGCTCGTTTATTCTTGAATCCCAATTTGAGAGTATCGGATTCACTTGCAAAATCTATACGTGTTATTTAGTTTAAAAAAGACGTGACGGGCGGAAGGACAGACGGACAGGCGAACAAACTGACAGAAAGACGGATATGGCGGATATTTTGAAAGTGGTTACGAATTCTATGACTAACACGCTGATATAATTCTTTCCTCTACCAGCGATATTTACAATTTTTGAAATGCGTTGATGAAATGCAATATACCTTTGATTTCGTATTTCCAAAGAGTATAATAACAGATATGAAAAAAATACATACGTAGAGAATTTTATAAGCTTCATTTTTTATATAAACAAAAATTCGATATCGCTGATGGTAAGAGATATAAGCAAAAAACTTAATCAGAGCGCCGTCTGTCCAAGATGGCGTAACAGTTTGAGTTGGGGACTTTTAGTATGTTTCATAGTAAATCTTAATGATTATCTCTGCCAAGTTTCAAAACTTCATCAGTTTTTCCCTCTAATTTTCCGCTATTCGACTGGAGATTATAAAACATGTTTGTAGTAAAAAGCTCATCAAAAATAAAAATATTATTAATTTTTCATCTTTGTACTTATCGAAAAATACAAGTATTTGGTTATGCTAAACTTGATAATGTTAAGAAATAAAAAGAACTATATTAAATTTATTTACAGTTAACCTTCAAATCGTATGGCGAAAGCGTTTCGGAATATTTTGAAAATCAGGAAAATAAAAGCTTGTCTTCACGAAAGCACATCTTGAGTGAAAATAATTTTCAAGGAAGGTCTAATAATGAGGTGAGACCAGTTAAAAAAGAGAGTCCGGTTAATAGGAAAGAATACAAAATAGGCGACAAACGACAAACAAATTGAAATACTATCTGAACTAACTGAAATTGAGGAAAACTGCGAAGGAGGGAATTATAACTGTCCACAAAGTTACAAGAACAATTCTACCTTTCATCGAGGAAATTAAACTACCATGGAGTCTGTTTAAGAAGACAGACATATCCATCATACTATCAAAAATGAGACCAATAGAAGAAATCTGAGAAAAGCTACTAGCAAAAACAGCAATAGTGAAGCAACTACATAAAACGTCAACATGAACAAGAGGGAAAGCAATTACAAAAAGGACAGAAACGTATGCAATGAAGTACTGGGATATATGCTCTCCCGGAATCAGAAACAGGGGAAACATAAGACTCAGAAGAAGAAGAAGAACTCTAGAAGCAAAAACAAGGGAGAAGTGTAAACACTCTATATCACGACACAAACACCTACACTTCCCATCCCACATTCTTGTACCATGTGGCTGACAACAAACATGACCCAAATCCAACCCAGTGTAGACGGTAACTGGCCCGGTGATATATTTCCCGGGAGTAACAGCAATGCCTACCGTATACAGGTCAATCAATCAATCAATAAAAAAACAGGTAATAAATGAGTGATTTTAACTTTTTATTTGTCAAAGCGATACAGAAGATGTAAACACACTTTGTAATTATTTAAAAAATGACATACATTTTCATCCATATGCAGACACATTTCAGTCAATATTTTTAATCAGAAATAATCCATCACATACATTTCTATTAAATAAATGAGGCCTTTCTTTATGACCAATTCCCATACACTGGGGCACAGTTTTCGTTTCCGAGGAACGGCAATTCCTTGTAATACTTCACTATTCATAGTGTTACAATTTCATCATTAAATTCTTTGAAATAGTCAATAAAAGGCCTCATCTATAGAACCTATTGAGCATGTGAATCAGAAATATCAATTTTTTAAAAAGTTTATTTATTAAACCAAGTGGTTGAAATAATTTCATGTAAAGCTGACAGTTGTCGACAGACAGCGTAACGAAAGCGTAGAGAGCAAGTAGGAGAGGGACATTAAGTCATAGTCAGGGCAAAGGTACGTGTTTTACATATGCTGAGTTTTAATTGTATGAATATGATAAGTTGCTGGTCGCTGGTAGTGAGCAGGTAAGACATTTTAATGTGATTTATTATCCTCCGTTAAGCAAACGCGGTTCTTTGACGAGACATTCACCTGTGTTCTAGCTTCAACGCTACGCACTCCTTAATTGTCCTTGTAGTTCATGCGACACAGTCATGGAATATACAATGTGGAGAAAGATAAGTCGCAAAGAGGAAGAAATAAAACAATGATAAATTAATCAGATAAGTTTTTGTTGCTCTTCAAATAAAAAATGTAATGTTTTCTTTTATTATATAATATACAGTATTCAACATTAAGTCTGCACCATATGGATGCCTGTGTTGTACTTGCATATCAGGAAAACTTTATTCTTGTTAACAGTTAGGAATTTTACTTAATAACGTTTTCTAATTAGAGGCACTTAAACTTATAAATTCCTACACATCGGACAGACATCAGTGTATGCTTTGTAAGAAAAAACTCATCAACGTACTGTCAGTACAACATGGTGTTCCACAAGGTAGCCTATTGGGGCTGATATTATCTTTAATATACATTACTGGCTTACTTGATATAATGTCAATTTTTACTATCCTCTCGGCGGATGATACTACTTTTGTGAGACAGTTAAAACATACTAGCAGTAATGTTGCTGATTCAGAAAATAACATTATAACTATAGCCTCTGATTGCTTCGATGCTAACGAGTTATTCTTAAATACGAAACAAAGACATTATTTTTATCCAAGACCTGACCATGAATCGAAAGTTGAATTGGCATTTATGTATCAATAATTTAACTACGAAATTATGAGCTATATGAAAATAAATAAATACAAATTGGGCTAACCTAGATGCTACACTTATCACATATCATGCACATTCCCAGTGTGATGACATGATTTGATCAACTGGAGTACATTCAATCAAATTCGAGACGTTCACATTGTTCAAGAAAAAGAGATAAGAACTTTAGTGGGTGTGAATCTATGTTAAAAATAATTATCACCGCCAAACTGGGGGTTGCTGCTATACAGAAGTGGCATGCGCTATTTCCCCACTATAGGCCTTCTATAGCATAATATGCCTGGCATTAACTAACATTTTTCAACATTTTATTTTGTGTCGTATGCGTTTTCATGTGTAGGGGGTAAAAGAGAAACCTTATTTTTAACATCATCCTTTCAATACGATCCCACTATCGTTCTTCAATTATCATGCCTACAAGAAAAACGGACAAATCGTTTAACCGGACAATAGAAAGAAGATAAGTTTTTTATACCATCTTGATGTCATTTTTTATTTTAGCACACAATTCTAGTTTTAGGCATCCTTTTTTTTTGTGGAGAAGGGGAAATCGTGCATAAGACTCCGACAAGGAGTGTCGGGAGTGACAGATTCCTACTGACTAAAACCCCTCCCCTTCATCTCGCTTCTCCCACCGGAAACCGCTTTCACATTACTTCAGTGGGGAGCCGCCCTTTTACTTTCTTTATTGGCTTTCTGCTTCCTTCGTCTCTATTATTGTACAGACTGTTCCTTAAGCTTGTTGCCATGATTCCTCGGATGCGCATAAGCTTGCCATCATGTTTATGTAGTTGAAAGTTGACCCAGTTGGTAGGGCATAGTTCCTCTAGGTCTCTTCCCACCTAATACAAGTGCTCTACGTCATCCACCTCGTCGCAGTAGCTGCATTTGTCTGTATCTGCCCTTCTACGATCATAGAAATACTTCTTAAAACACCCATGTACTGAATGAGCTAGGGTTAGGTAGTAATACACCTCTCTCTGTAGGGGCGATTTATCCGTCTGAATGATGGGTATCAATTTACAGGTCAATCGTCCATACGTTGCGGTTTTCCATTTTTGTTGCCATCTTGTGAAGACGTTCTCTTTTGCTACTCTGGTCTCCACACCATTGTATTTTTCTATCCCTTCTTGTATTAGAAATTCTATAGGTGGTCACTGCCTCAGTTAAAATGGTGCAGTATGCGCTGCCGATTCTGATTGACATCAGCCTTTGGAGTCTTGTCAGCTTTGCTGTTAATTTTTTATTTCGAGTTACCGTATGCCAGACTGGCATACGATATTTGAGAGTGGATCACACTTGCCATTACTCTCCTTTTCGATGCTCTCGACCCTCCTATATTGGGCATAAGGCTTGTCAAAGCTGCGACTGCTTTTTCCACTTTCTCAGTAGTTGTTTTGACGTGCTCCGCGAAGGTAAGTTTGGTATCAAGCCACACTCCTAGGTATTTTATTGCCTCGCAAAGCCTGATCGAAGTATCCAGGATGGTGAAACAGATCGGCGCTATTTTTCTTTTAGTGGTAACGAGGACTGCCTCCGATTTGTCTAGTGCCAGCTTTAGTTTTCTTGCTTCTAATCATTCCACAACTCACTGGAAGGCAGTGTCTGGTTTGTTCATCAGTATGTTCTCGGTTTCTGCAACTACTGGCATGGCAAAGCCGATTAATGTAACACTCGCTGGCTGTTCCATTTTTAGGAGATCATCATACAAGACGTTCCACAGGTACTGAGTACTGATCCCTGAGGCACGCTACTGCTGACTTTTACAGTCTTTGTCTCGTCATCTGCTTCCAGGATTATTTTTCTCTGAGATAGATAGGATGCTATTACCCTGACTAGGCTCTCTTCTATTCCTCTTTTCGCAGGTCTTCCAGGATGATTTGCCATGATGCGCTGTTGAAAGCACTTTGCACGTCTAGGGTTATTACGGCACACAGTCTTCGGTGCTGGTGCGCATAAGCAGCAGCTCCTCTGGAGATTTGAGTCACGTTGTTTATAGCATCTACTATTTGTCGACCTTCCACGAAGCCGTACTGTCTCTCTAACAGTCCACCAGTGCGTACTAGTTCTCCTTTGAGCCTTATTAGGATGAGATGCTCGTATAGTTTCCCTTCTACGTCTAAGAGGAATATGGGTCTATACGATGCCGTGTGGTCTAGAGAGTTTCAGACATGCTATTTTTTAATACGCTAACCAGTATAGAATACAAATGTTCACAGGCTTCATTTGGATCATTACAGAAGAAAAATTTGTTACACTTAACTGCGAATACACATTCTGAAAACAATATAGAACAGTAGATAGTTCAGGGAATAACAAACAGCAAGATACGAAGCCCTCGCATATGTTGAACTGACGTCATGAAGGGGCTGATGGGGAAAATGTATGTTGTTCGTGCGCCTAACAGATAACCGCAACAGATGACGTGGTACTGTCAGACGTACCATACTGCAAAGAGAGGTCAACTAAAATAAAGTATGGATCACAAAACGTCTGTCAAGATGTGAATAGGAAGAAGGGAACCTTCCTCAGCATAAAGAAAATTAAAATTTCATCCAGTTACATAGTCAATTGATTAGCTTATTACCTAATATTACGTAACCAAATGCATTTTTAACCAACTTCAATATCAATATTGGGTGATATTTTATTTCATAATTTTTTTTAAACATACATATTATTTTCATAATTTTATTTAATTGAGCTAATGTGCTACATATTCGTGTGCATAAATACATTCAATTAAATAATAATTTCTACAGAAATATCCTGATTTTATTCTAGTTTTTTTTTCCACTAGTAATTGTACCGATGGTTCGAAGTATAAAAGCATCATGTTAATGAATTGAATTTTCAACTGACAAAATGCTTTACGGTGAGATGGAAATAACAAGAGAATGCTCTTTGTCTGTGGCTATTCATTTGGTTGTTTTCGTTTTTTAATTGGTTGTAATTAGTAATCAAGAAAGATTTAAGAGCCCTTCTCCGTAAACACTTGCTTTGTGGCCTCTTCCTTTATTCCTTGAATATAAGAGTTGTCGTGTTTTGAATAAAATTAATCGTATTCATTTGCAAATGTTAACAGCCACAATTAATATCTGTCCGGAGTGTAAAAAGTTTTGTCTTTATGACATTAAAGTCCAATTTGTTTTGTGTTTACAGCACCAGAAATATAATTCTTGATCTCGAATTTTAATGAAATTATAAAGTTTTTTCTTTTTTATTTATTAGCAGGATAAAATCTGTAAATTTATGTACCCACAAGAAAAATTGCAGGTCATTTGTATGTGATGCTTTTCAGGAACAGGAACATAAAGTTCAATTTATTATTTACAACGTGCAAAAAAGAACATAATAAGTTACCGTTCGTCGACATACTGAAAAACTTAGAAAATCAGTTCAGTGTGCCAATCCAGAAACATTTTTATGTTGTTCATAATAATATATTTTATTTTATAGATTTACCAATACATAATACATTTTAATTTGCTTCAATCAATATGTCACACTGTGGGACAGGCACTACAATATCGTCTCAAAAATGCCAAATATGAAAATCTAAATTACGACTTGAAATACAAAAATATAAAAACAAGTGAGCACACTAGCACACATTAGTTATCAGAGCTAGAGACGGCTGGAGATGGCAGCACTGTGTATAAAAAGAAGCAAAATATGTTGTTAGTAGTGTAATTCTTATTGCCTTTCTGTATTTGGCAACTAATACTAGCGATGTATTAAGAAAATAGTTAGGGACCTACACAATTTATTATTATAACTATTGTAATATTATTTTGGAAAAAGGTCTTACTTATCCAGTAATCAAAATATTTTATTTAAAAAACTCTGTCCTAACTAACATTTTAAACCATTACCATTAATGCACTGATTTGAAAATATGTTAGAAATTCAGCCAAACTGAATTGAAGAAGAAATTACATACTCCTCCTTTAATGTATGAATGTTATATAATATTACACGCTATCTTATTGCGACTTAGCCATAATAAACCTTCACAGGTATATCGTATTTCACGATAACAGCTTCTCTTATTAATTGCTTATCTTCAAGATATCATATTACACCTTTGTTTCTCATAACTTGTGCAGACTGCAGAACTGCAATTCCTTTGTTATATATTTTGCTTACTCAGGTTCTGTATGTTATAAATATGACTAAACACGCTTTGTTGAATCAGTTATTAAACTCAGTTAGAATGCAACACTTCTAATTTATTATTATATTCCTTCTCCAAGAGCCAACGTTGGCTCCATCTAGTAAAATAAAAGTTTTTAAAAAGTCATTCATGTAAACCGTGATCTAACATTGGCGCAGTCGGTAGGATCCGTAAACATCATCAGAACAAGAAGCCTAACTGGTAGTGAAGCGCAAAAGAACAAGGACAACATCTGCAGAAGGTGCCTAACTAGTGCGTGTATATCTGCAAGAACAAGGAGACCTTCCTCACTGGTGGTGGCGGATCCCAATCCCTTGACGGACGAAGAACCTACTCATGGAGATGAAATTAACGTAAGTCATTTTAAGAATCATCTCGTTATTTCTTTTCATTTTTACAAATATTATTTATCACAATTATTTACGTGTATTATACCGCTAATACACTCGGCAAACAAAGCCAATTCTGTTATCAAACAAATCCTATACAAGCTACAACGCAACAATTTTAATTTTAAGTTATTTATTTTCGTATTCACGAAACGACTGTATTATACAGTTAATACACAATTCATTTACGACGTAACAAAACAAGCTAATTTTAATTTAATTTCCGTATCATACTGCTGATACGTAACCAATTTTAGTTCAAAAATCTCTAAATAAAAAAGCAAAATGCCTGATAGAGCTCAACCAGAGACTGTTCAACCAGTGCCACTGGCACCAGCCGAACAACAACAACAACAACCACAACAAATTGAGCCTTACAAGCTCTCTGAAATTTTTTCACTAATACCAGAATTCGATGGCAACGCCATAAATTTACAGACATTCCTAAACTCGTGTTCCTGTGCACAAAGTATGGCAATTCATGACCAAAAAATTCTATTAACCATGCACATCAAAAATAAATTAAAAGGCAGAGCCGCCGAACTTATAAATTCACGCAACCCTAGCACATGGCCAGAAATAAAGGCACTACTAGAAACTCACTTCGGAGACTCCCGAGATTTAACGTCCCTAATTCAGGACCTACAACGAATTCACCAATTACCTAGTGAATCCGCCTTAACATTTGTTTCGCGTTTACAAACGCACAATGCGAAAATGCACGCTGCAGTGCAAAAACAAAATTTAACTTCGGAGCAAAGAACCGCGCAAACAAACCTGATTGAAACTATGACATTAAATAATTTGTTAACGGGTCTAGAACCAAATCTAGGCAGAATAATACGTGCCAGTAACCCTCCTTCTATAATGAACGCGATTATTAGAATTCGTAGAGAGCTACAACTCTCTTATTTTGAACAGCAAAAATTCCCAAAAAATAGTCCAGTCAAAAATCCAGTAATTCAACAAAAGCGACCACAAGGTCCCAATTTGCAACAAAAGTTTTGTTCCTTCTGTAAACGGAATGGACATGTAATAAGCGAATGCCGCACAAGGCAACAGTCTCAAAACTTCCAGAGACCAAGTTTCCAAGGAAACCCAAACTCACAAAATTTTTCTCATCAAAACTTCGCACAACCGAGTAATAATCAATTTAGTCAGAGGACATTCCCTCAAAATAATCAGCCAAATCAATCACAGCAAAACAGGCCCTCAGCCATAAGGCCGAACCCTAATTTTATGCAACAGCGACCATCAGCTATCCAACCTAACCCAAATTTTAATCGCTTTAACCAGCAAAAAGCTCATCATTTGAATTACGAACCCTATGACAATTATGATAATCAATGTAACTATAATCAATATAATGACTACTCACCCGATTATCAAAACGTAAGTGATAGTTATGAAAATTACGATTCAGGCAACGCTCAAAACTTTTCAGATAATTATACGGCTAATTCTCAATATTATGAGCAGTACGAGAATTATACTGCTAATTCTCAAACACTACAGGAGGATTATACTGCTAATCCTCAGGATTTTCGCTTAGATCCGGAGTACCCCACGGATACTCCAACACAACAAATAGACCAATTCGACCAAATATCAAACCAAATACAAACAATGAATCTCAACGACAGTTTCGATCCAATGCTGAACTTCCCAGAACAGACGTTCATGTAAATACGCTTTCTCACACCCTATTAACCGTAAATTCAAAAAATCTTTATTACATCAAAGACGCAACCGGCAAATTTAAAATTTTGATTGACACAGGTGCAGGAATTTCAATTTTTAAACCTAAAACAGCTGAAAATTATAGACGTAGATCCCCTGAAAATGTAATTATACAGGGTATTACTGATCAAAAAATTTATATCAACGAATCTGTTCTCATCCCCTTTTCAGATGAGTCACACAAGGTTTATATCTATAACCTAGATATAGATTTTGATGGACTACTAGGCGCAGACTTTTTAGAACATTACGAATGCCGAGTAGATTTCAAAAATAAACAACTAGTCACAAATTTTAAAACCGTACCACTATTTAAAGTCACGGAAGAAACTACAGTAAATTTACCTGTACAACCAACTGGTAACTCTAACATCAAAAACCAAAATCCAAATTTAGGCAACATCAAAAATTTAATTTCTATCGAACCTCGCATGGAAAAAATCTGTAAATTAAAATGTAATCTGCAAAATACCGAGGCTATACTGTTAGCCCAAGAAATTGAAAAAGTACGCCTACCAAATGCTCTCGTAAAAATCGACAGCAACGGAGAATTTTTAACTTCGATCGTGAACGCTAACGCAATACCGAAAACTATAAATTTCTCTAACCTTAAACTAGAACCAGTACAAAAATTCAAATCAATTTTTAATTTAAATACTCAAAATTCCGACAAACATCCACAGACAGACAGATCCTTCGAAATTAGGAACGAATTGCGCTTGGATCATCTAAACGAAGAAGAGGCCGAAATAGTAACGCAGCTTTGTTTAGACTTTCAAGATATATTCTATTTGGAAGGAGACAATTTAACTTTTACTAACGAAATTAAGCATTCTATTGACACCGAAAATTCCCGACCGATATTCACTAAATCGTATCGATATCCTCAAGTCCATAAAGAAGAAGTTAAGTCCCAAGTATCGAAAATGTTAAGTCAAGGTATTATTCAACCCTCAATCTCACCTTGGTCCTCTCCTGTCTGGGTAGTTCCCAAAAAACTGGACGCTTCTGGTAAACAGAAATGGCGCGTCGTAGTCGACTACCGCAAACTCAACGAGGTTACAATTGGTGACAAATATCCTCTGCCCAACATTTCCGATCTTTTAGACCAACTTGGCAAATGCCAATATTTCACAACCTTAGACTTGGCTTCTGGTTTTCACCAAATCGAAATTAATCCCGCAGATATTCAAAAGACTGCTTTCACAGTTGAGAACGGTCATTATGAATTCGTGCGAATGCCATTTGGACTCAAAAACGCTCCATCAACTTTTCAAAGAGTTATGGATAACATCCTGTTAGGTATTCAAAATGAACGATGTCTCGTCTACATGGACGATATCATTATTTACTCTCCTACAATTCACGAACACATTTCTCGTCTAACTGAAGTCTTTAAACGCCTTCAAAAAGCCAACCTCAAAATTCAACCAGACAAATGCGAGTTTCTCCGCAAGGAAGTCGCTTATTTAGGACATCTCATTACAAAAGACGGCGTAAAACCGAACCCTTCGAAAGTTGACGCTATTTTAAATTTTCCTCAACCGAAAAACCCAAAAGAAATTAAATCATTTCTAGGCTTAGCCGGATATTACAGGCGCTTTATCCCAAATTTCTCCAAGATAACCAAGCCTTTAACAAAACTACTACAAAAAGACGTACCATTTCTCTTCAACAATGATTGTATAAATTCCTTTCAAAATTTGAAACAAACATTAACGACAACTCCGATATTAATCTACCCCAACTTTGATGAACCTTTCGTTCTAACCACTGATGCGAGCGCATTTGCCGTCGGCTCGGTGCTGAGCCAGGGGCCTATTGGCAAAGATTTACCCATTGCCTATGCTTCTAGAACCTTGTGCAGTGCAGAAACTAAATATTCAACGATTGAACGCGAGCTTTTATCGATAGTATGGAGTGTAAAGCACTTTAGACCATACCTGTACGGCAGAAAGTTCAAACTTGTCACCGACCACAGACCACTCACCTGGCTATTCTCTATAAAAGATCCAGGAAGTAGACTTGCTCGTTGGCGACTCAAATTAGAAGAGTACGATTACGAAATAATTTATAAACCCGGCAAAATCAATAAGAACGCGGATGCACTTTCCAGAATCAAAATTAATCATTTTTCTGAATGTTCCAAATTCTATTCAAAGGTTCTAGCCGCGAATGACGAAGAGTCAGACGACGACGAAAACCCAGACAATAACGAGATCACTGACGAACAAATTTCCCAAGAATTCGAAACTTTCGCCAACTTATATAAGACAACATCTTTAATTGACTATTCGAAAATCAAAGCCTCGAACAAACAACTTTTGTATCGAGAACACAAAGATATTATAACTTTCTTCCAACAAAATAACCTACAAGACCTCCATCATAAAATTATCGAAGACATATTCGAAGAAAACCCCGAATTTCATAACGATAAAATCAATATTGTATCGAGCAAAACAGTCAGACATAGGAGATATTTTATCATCCCTCTACCTTTTGATATCGAATCTGTAATTGAACATCTATTTTTGGTATTATTTAAAAATCAAGATGTTTTAGACCTTTCTAAGACATAGTTTGTCGAAAATAACCTAGACCTCCCCATACTCGAAATTCTATCATTCATTTTTGCGGAAAAAGACTTAAAAGTAGTAATTTGTCAAGATATCGTCAGAACTGCCGACGAAGATGAAATTCCAATTATATTGGAGCAAAATCATTTTGGTAAAAATAATCTACACCGCGGAATAAATGAAACGATTCGAAGAATTAGAGAAAAATACACTTGGCAAGGTCTAACTAAAGACGTTGAAAATTTTATAAAAAATTGCGAAACTTGCCAAAAGACTAAAGTATGCCGGAAAAACCTTAATAACCCTCTGGTAGTCACAGAAACCCCAAGAACACCATTCGAAAGAATCAATATTGATTTATTTGAATTCCCTACTCGAAATTACGCTTTAACCATTCGCGACGAATTAACTAAATTCACGCAAGCATATGCAGTCCCGGATAAATCCGCAAAATCTGTCGTAAACACCTTGTTGTTATATTTCCAACATTATGGTACCCCATTAAGAATCCATTGCGATTACGGTGGCGAATTTGACAACCGCTTGCTCAAAGATCTCTGCACCCTCTACGACATAAAATTAACTTATTCAAGCGTAGGACATCCCCAATCGAACGGATCCATAGAAAGATTTCATGCTACTTTAGCCGAAATGATAAGAATCCACAAAACTGAAAACCCAAACGAACATCCTTTCACGATTTTACCATATGCAGTAATATGCTATAACAATTCGGTAAATAAAACACACGGTTTTACCCCATATGAACTTATCTTTGGTCATACATCTAACAGACCACCCGAAACTTTGTACAACCAAAAAGAATTAATAACTAAATACGTTAGAGATTTAAACAATAGAATATCCCACTACTATAAAATAGCCCGTAGTCGAACACAATCTCAAAAAGAGAAAGCAAAAGTTCGCTTCGACAGAAATATTCCCCAAAAACGACCTGAATACAAAATAGGTGACTTAGTTTATGTAAAAGAATCACAAATTAAGAACAAACTACAAAACAAATTTAACGGTCCCTTTAAAATAAAAGAAATTTTTCAAAATTCTGCTACCCTATTAAATCTCGAAACAAAACAAGAGACTAAAGTAAATTTTGATAGAATGAAACCATATACTGAAAATTAAATTTATTTTCAGGTTTCTCCTGCTGTTCGGATCAGCACTCTGTCAATACAAAATTATCCCGATCAATAACACTGTTGGTGTATACTATCACCAAGACACGGACATCGTGGTGACAAATGACAAATGGACTCTACTAGTGCATAAAAATATTTCATCCCTCAAACTAGCTTTTGACAAGAATCAAAATAATTTAGACAGAATCTTGAACACCCTCGATGGTGCTGATCAAAAATCAATCCTGTTTAGAAGCGAAGTCAAAACAGAGTTTAACCTTTTAATGCAAATAGCTAGTTCGATAAAAACGAAATTTGACGAAGTCTTTTCAGACACAAAGAGATATAAACGCGGAATACTTAACGGTTTTGGAACAATATTCAAATCAATCACCGGAAACTTAGACGCCGAAGATGGCGAGTACTACACTAACTGTATAAATAAATTAAATAATGACGAACATCAATTAGAAAACTTAATCAAAAATCAAATCTCAGTTACAACTTCTGTTATCAAAAAATTTCAACTCAACTATACAAAAATTACAAATTGATGAGGAAACATTTAACAAAGATATCAAAGAAATCGGGCACACAATTCAAACTATGACTCAAACGATCCAAGCTGCCGAAATAAAACTAAAATTTTTATACATTTCCGAACAACTAATGGCCAGCTATTTGTACATCGAAGACAATCTAAACGATATTTTAAATTCAATAACATTCGCCAGATTAGGAATTATTCATTCATCAATCATAACACCTGATCACTTAGTAACGGCGTTACAAGAGATTTCACAGAGTTTGCGAAGGAACAATTTACCTCTTCCAATTAAACTATCAGCAGTTGCTCAATATCTGGATATTATTGAACTAAAAGCTTTTCAACTAGATTCTAACTTAATATTTGTTTTAACAATACCTCTTATTGAACCTCAAAATTATAACACCTTTCGCCTATACCCCATACCTATACTTGATAACAGAACTGGTCTACATCACTTTTTATCTATTTCACAAAAGTTTATCGCGAGAGACGATGATTCTTTAATGTACATACCTATACAAAATTTGAAAGAATGCAAACCACTCTATTTTGGAACCAAACTATGTTCGAACCTGTTTGCATATCCTATCGACCAAAATGCCATTTGTGAGGCTAGAATATTAAAACCATTGCCGAAACTCCCAGAAAATTGTCAAACTTCCTTCATCATTAGTCAAGGATACAACGTCCAAGAACTTGAAGACAACACATGGCTAGTAATTAATTCCGAACCACTTCACATTACCATCAACTGCCCGAAGAGAGAATCCATAACAGAGCTAATTAACAAAAATTCCATCATAAAACTACAACCAGGATGTTACGCCTATGCAGGCATTACTCGAATACAAGCCAGTGCTAAAGACTTTTCCGAAATTAAGGACAATTCACATCCAATCCAAATTCCTTTTGAATGCTGCAATCACATGCCCGACAAAATCGAAATCCCAAAATTAAAACCGCTTAAATTAAACAGCCTCGACGTAGAAGATTTAGATATTGCTAAAAACAAACTAGAGCAATATTCCAAAGACCTAGACGACCTCATAAACGAACCTTTTGTGACCAAACATGTATCTTGGTTCACATACTTCATAATCACTCTCATCATCCTATTAGTTCTACTTTACATAACTTGTAAATGCAGAAGAAGAAGATGTGGAGCATTGCGAATCCAACCCTCAACGGATAACCCTCCTTCACCTCCTTCAGAGCGAAGCAGAGTATTTACCAAATTTCCTAGACTGATCCCTCCAAGAAAGCGACCCGGTATTAGACCTCAGGAAGAAGAGGACATCGAGTTAACATAGACTTTCATGTGGAGTTTTACCCTTGTCTATTAATTTAGACTATTGTATTTTATTCTTATTACGTTATGTAATGTTTTATTATCGCTTACCAATTTTAACTTTTACATTATTTTATTATTTTGCTTTGTATTCATTCAACATTGTTTCAATTTATTTTTGCATTATATTCATTTAACGTTTTAACAATTTTCAAAAGTTGCTGCATAACATCAACTTTTTTATTAAGGGGGAAGTTGTTATATAATATTACACGCTATCTTATTGCGACTTAGCCATAATAAACCTTCACAGGTATATCGTATTTCACGATAACAGCTTCTCTTATTAATTGCTTATCTTCAAGATATCATATTACACCTTTGTTTCTCATAACTTGTGCAGACTGCAGAACTGCAATTCCTTTGTTATATATTTTGCTTACTCAGGTTCTGTATGTTATAAATATGACTAAACACGCTTTGTTGAATCAGTTATTAAACTCAGTTAGAATGCAACACTTCTAATTTATTATTATATTCCTTCTCCAAGAGCCAACGTTGGCTCCATCTAGTAAAATAAAAGTTTTTAAAAAGTCATTCATGTAAACCGTGATCTAACATGAATACCTACAAAGAGGGGTCCCTCAGGGTAGCACGCTGGGTCCTTTATTTTATTTTTTTTTTTATTATGTTTGAATGACTTACTTATAATATTTTATATAAAGTGGTCATGTTTGCGGATGACAATACATTGTCTGTTAAAGGGAAAAATTTGGTAGAATTTCGGCCAGAAATTATAAACAGTATAACATTGAAATAATGGTTAATAGAGAGAAACTTACTTCGTCCTCAGATTCAAAGTTGGGTGATATAATAAACAAACAACTCGGCTTGATGATCCATAGTAATTTAATGCCGAAAATCAGTTAGCTTCTGTTACGCACTAAGAGTGTTGTCTCAGTCAGTCGATGAATCCACAAGTTTATCCTGATTACTATTATACGCGTATGAAGGACATAGAAATTTTACAAATTAAATTTTTGTGCACTAATTATGAATCTAAGTTAGATTTACAATGTAATGATCATACTACTTATGCCGATTTATTAAATATGTTAAACCACAAATCCTTCGAAATACGTAGTTTTAACAAAGATTTATTGTTTTTTAATTAACAATGAGTAATATTGACTGGAACTATCTTCTAGGCTCGATAAATTTTAACAATAGTCACACCCACCTCCACTTTCTTTAATTTAATACATCCTACTTATCATAGCTAATACAGCATTTTGACAAAAATGCAACGTAGTTTTTACTTTCTTGATCTAGATGTACCTGCCGCTTTTACTACCTTTAAAAATTGTATTAGAGCACTTAAACTACCTGCTAATATATAAAGGAGATACTTTGTGATGTCACATATCTATTTAATTTGTATGTATAATCATTAATCATATATGTCCACTTTAATTGTATTACTTCCACATCCAGGTGGTGGAGTGGAGGTATAGTAACGGTAAAAACAAACAATTACATTTATTCTTGTTCTACTGGACTTAGATTGTCATGAAACATCGAGGCTTTTTAGTAAAAAAAATCTGTCTGTCTATCTGTAACTCTCTTGTGCGCACGATTACTCTGGAAAAGTTTTTGATATTGACTTGAAATCTGGTGCACCTATTACGAAATCTAGAACTAGTCATATTTTGATCTTATTCCGTTGATAGGTTGGGGGTAAATGGGAGGGAAGTAGGTAAAGCAAGCTAGTAAGGGTCCATAAAATTGAGATTTAGTATATGTACGAAATGTCAAGGTCTTAAAAGGCTCTGTCATCTGCACCCCCACTATCACCTACATTACTACGCCCACCTCATTATTAAAGGGGTTTATGGTAAATAATGTATCATTTTTGAAAGAATTTGACTGGCAATTTTTGTTAATTAACATCTAATAGACCTTTTGTTGTAAATTACTTTTTCCATGAAAGAACACTTCATAGCACCTTTTTGGTTTTACTTCCACGTCCAGTGGAAGTATAGTAACGACAAAAAATTTTTTAAAAATTTTTATTGTCCAAATAGGCTTAAAATGTCATGAAACGTCGAGATTTTAAGTTTGAGCGAAAAAAAAAATTCTGTCTGTCTGTCGGTCTGTCTGTCGGTCTGTCTGTCTGTCGGTCCGTCGGTCTGTCTGTAACTTTTTTTTGTGCGCACGTTTACTCTGGAATCGTTTAAGATATTGACTTGAAATTTGGTACACATATGTACTTTAACGAGATCTAGAACTAGATTATATTTTCATCTTGTTCCGTCGAAGGGTTGGGGGTTAAATTGGGGTAAATTTGGGGTAACTGGGTAAATCAAGCAGGTAAGAGTCCATGAAATTGGTATTTAGTATACACAAGAGAAGCTAAGGTCTCAAAAAAATTTTTGGCATTAGCCACCCCCATTACCACCCCCACCTCCTTATTAAAGGGGATGAAAAAAAATTATGATTTAGTGTATGTACAGGAACCAGAAACCTCAAAATATTTTTTTACTTCATCCACCCCCCCCACTACCACCCCCCCCACCCCACTACCGATGTGGGGTATCGTTTTATGGGTTTTTGGGGTAGAGGATTTCAAATATTATATTATTAAAGTTCCATAAACAATTATTTTCACATACAAAGTTTTTTCGTTGTGAGTGACTTGGATAGAGAATCTGAATGTGGAAGTAGTGAGTCCTTGGGCAGCGGTTTTTTTTTTTAAATGAAGTTTGGGATCTCCTTTATCTATTAAAGCTTATCTGGCTTTTGTTAATTACCTTGTCAGACTTAATTTTGAATGCGTAACATCCATGCATGAGATAGATATCAGGCTCAACCACTGGTATTTCATAATACCGCCTTCTTTAAAAGAAATTGACTTTAAGATCTCCTCTATGCATAAAAATGTGTCTGTCATCGAAAAAATGCTTTTTTAATATTTTTAAGCACCGTGCCAACGTTTTATTTTAAAAAAATAGGCTTCTGCGGCGGCCGCGTCAAAACACCATCTCATTTTTTTTTCCGGAATTAAGTTTGTGGTCTCTCTTATCCATAAAAATTGGTCCGTCAGCGCAAGAATGTTTTTTACTATGACAGACTTAATTTCTTAACCGCCGCAACCACGCTTTCAATTAAAAAATGTGGTATGATCGTTGCCAACTAAAAAAATGTTTTTTTTTTAAATTCTAAATTAAAGTCACTTTTATATATTAAAATAGGTTTTCTATCGAAACAATATTTTTTATGATGACAGACTTAATTTTCAATCCTCGCGGTCACGTTTTTTATTAAAAAAATCGGCAGTTACTGGAAGCGGCTGGAACCTACCCAAACGGTGGATTCAAATCAGCTGTGTTTGGATATTACATCGGAAATTAGAGCATTAAGCAAACAGATAAATTACATGTGGCTTTGGAGCCATTTATTTCATCGACAAATATCGAACGAACTGAAGTGGACTACAAGCAATCTGTTAAAACATAACCTCTCATGTTTGTTTATGTTGCATGTTAATCAATTGCCGGATATTATAAGGGTATATACAGAATTTAGCCCAAATGACACTCTAACCTCAACAAGTCAATAAAATTATGGACAGTTCAAGCGGACTACGTATGCGTCAAATTAAAATCTTCCTGCAGGATCAAAAAGGCCCGAGCAAGTCGAGCTTCGTCTGAGTCTTTTATTTTGTAATATTCGAACGTTTCAGATCTAGCTCGGTTAGCTCGATTTGCTTTAAATGAACGATTGTGATGCGTCCCATCAATCAGACGTAATATCCGAACACGGCTATAAACAATTATTATCTTTAAAAAACCAACTAAAATGAGTCTTGACATTGTCAAAAATATTTGGGTTGGTTTGTGACCAGTGCAGCATTTTTTCATGTAATTTTTGCGTTTTAAAGGTTTTTAATATGAGTTTTTTTGTAAAGAATTGTTTAATGTGTCTTAGTAGATGTTTTCGTGACAATATTATTGGCTATAATTGGAAAAAATGCCTGATACGTGCATAGTAGTGGGCTGCGGACATCGTGGAAATCATGACACGATTAGCTTTTACCGTCCTGAATTCTAAATATTTCCCTCATATAAATGATCTGTCGAGAAGACGACGTCAAAGATGGATAGCCGCGATTAAAAGAGATGATCTAACACCTTCCATCGTTTTTACATCTCGATTTTCCATCTTGATTTTCCAACACCAACTTCTTAAAATGCTCACTTTGCATATTAAATAAAGTTGAAAACATTCAAAACGCCTTGCCACAATCCACAAAAATACTATATTTTTAAAATTTCAAGATACTTAGCCAGGCCGACAGAAAAACACAAACTGTTTTGACAAACGTTTAACTACTGTCAACAAATGTTTGCGCAACCGCAACGCAAAGTTAGAAGTCACGTGGTTTGGATTACCTAATTGTTGATTAATAAAAATATACAGCTAATTACAGGTTAGATTTCGAACCTAGGGGACCAGACAGAAATTTTAATAATAGCTACGTAATATTCTTAAATCTTAAGAAATATATATTTTTCAGGTTAGCTGTGACGTCACGTATCATAACCTATAAATCAAAATTCACAAAGGTTACCAACCCAAATATTTTTGACAGAGGGCAAAATACATTTTCCCCTAACAATAATACCAATAATATTTTTTGGATGCTGTCATGTGTGCACATATAACGAATCCTTTTTAATTTTTTTAACGGAAACGAAATCGAAAGGGTGCAAGTGTGATATATATCGTTGAAATTGGAATTTTTACTGCTTTTCAATAGTTCGATTACAAATTGTAAGTAATCATAAAATAAACAACTTGTTGTGCCAAAACGGCACTAAACGTAATCCGATCCCAATCAAAACCTTTTCAGATCTTCTGGAGCACTAAAGAAACCCTCAAGTAAAATTTCATCCAAATCCATTCAGTAGCTTCGCCGCTATCGTGCTAACATACATACACACACACATACACACACAGACATTTTTAGAAACCACGTTTTTGGGTTCCTGGGACGTAAAGATTTGATATTATCTCAATTTTCGGTTTTGGACTAAATATAGTAACCTCCCACAATTTTGTTGTGGGGAGGTTAAAAATAAGGTATGACCATTGCCAACTGTTTTTTTCTTACTTTAAAACTTCTGTAGGTATTAAAATAAGTCTGTCAAAAAAAATGTTTCAATATGTCATACTCAATTTTTTAAAGCACCGAGACATGACCTCAGACATATGCTAGTATTGTATTGAAAAAAAAAAACTTGAATGAAAATATTGGGCTGATAAATGAATAAAATTTGTTGCTTCATATAAAATTTTACAAACTTGTAGTCGGGGAGCCCTCCCTAGCTGTACGTGCACCTCCCCCCCCCCCCCCCGATCCTTGGGGACAATGTTTTTCATAAAGATTAAAGCCTAAGGAACAATTTAAGACATGTCCTAAAAAAAGACTGGCTGTACTTTCAAAATGACGGCCACATGTTAAAAAAACTGTTGCCAATGTTGTTTTTGTCATTTAACACAAAAACTAAAAAAGATGGACAAAATCTTTCTTCACAAAAAACAACGTGCATAAAATTTTCTACAATTTTCTACCTATACAATATTTTGATAGGAGTTACCATTTTCCAGATAAATGAGTCCAAAATTAAGAAAACATGGAAATTCATATATCGGTAAATCACTTAGAGGAAATAACTGTGACAATTATTATAAGGTATAATATAACTTTATATTATTAACATAACAAAAAATAAAATAAACTGAAAAAAATTAATAATAACAATAATATTATAATTTGCAGACATTTCTCGAAAACGGTAACAACGGTATCTGGAAAATGCCAAATATTGGAAAAAAATTGTAGAAAATTTTATGCACTTTGTTCTTTGTGCAGAAAGTTTTTCTCCATCTTTTTTAGTTTTTGTGTTAAATGACAAAATATTTGCAATTTTTTTTTAAACGGACGCCATTTTGAAAGTACAGCCAGCTTTTTTTGGGGGGGGGACATATTTTAAATTGTTTCTTAGGCTTTAATCTTTATGAAAAACATTGTCTCCAAGGATTGGGTGCACGGACAATTAGGGTGGGCTCCCGTAGTATGAGAATTATTTATTTGGACAATAAAGTATATATCTCTCTCTCTCTCTCTCTCTCTATTACGTTTTATATTGAATTTTATATTTTATTTTAAGAACTGAATCATTTATCTGGAAAATGGTAACTCCTATCCAAATATTGTATAGGAACAAAATTGTAGAAATTATGCACTTTGTTTTATGCGCAGAAAGTTTTTCTTAATCTTTTTTAGTTTTTGTGTTAAATGACAAAAACAATATTTGCAATTTTTTTTAACGGACGCCATTTTGAAAGTGCAGCCAACTTTTTTTTGGGAGGATATGTCTAAAATTGTTCCTTAGGCTTTAATCTTTATGAAAAACATTGTCCCCAAGGATCGAGGGCGGAAGTGCACGGACACTTAGGGCGGGCTCCCGTAGTATTGTTAAATATTTTTTATTTACTCACCTGTCAAAAATATACTTTAATAGCAGAACAACTGACAAAAATGAAGGAACATTCAGTATTATAATTATTACGGAGACATGATTAAAATCATTAATTCATAAACAATGATATTTTGGTTATTAATTAACACAAATTTCCAGCCAGACAAGTTTTAATATATAGAGGAGGTCTCAAACTTCATTAAAAAAAAAAGGTGTGACGAAATGTACTTTCATTAAAAATAATAATTTATAAAAAGTGGTCTGTCAGATGTTAATTAACAAAAATTTCCAGCCACAAGTTTTAATAGATAGGAAGATCTCTAACATCATTTTAAAACAAAAACCAAGGAGGTGTTATGAAGTGTACTTTTATAAGAAAAATAATTTGTAACAAAAGGTCTGTCAGATGTTAATTAATAAAAATTGTCTGCCAGACATATTTTTTCAAAAATGATACATAATTTACCATAAATTGTGTAAATTTCAAGTTGGTGTTTTGAAAACTAAATTCATTTCTAGCTAATTTCAAAAATTCATTAAAAATAGCAATAAAATTAAGAAATTCTTACTAGTCTGGCAGGCGTAACATGTTTTTTACATGTTTTTCAACCATTTTCACCTTTTAAATTTGAGATGTTCGATGGGGTACCTTTTTATGCAATGGGAGCTGGGACTATAATAAATAAATGAAGATAAATAGAATGATTTAATGACTAAAAATGTAATGTAATATAATAGTTATTTATGTACCAAGGGTCGTAAGGTGCACTTTTTTGGTCGAGAATACAGTTTGCAATCCGAGGCCCGTAGGGCCGAGGTTTGCAAGTATTCGAGTCCAAAAAATCGCACTGTACGACCCGCGGTGCATATTATATTTTTCGTTATACCTATAACTCATTAAACTGGAAAAAACTTGAGAAAAACTAACGGAAAACTATAGTTATTTGAGTAATAGAGTGAGATCCCAGAGCCGCCAGACCTACGTCATTTTAGCAAAGCTAATATTTTGACAACGAATAGTGTAATATCTAGTTAAGAACGTATGCGTATTTGTTAGCTTGAAAGCGGGGCGCTTTTGCAGAAAACAGGTACAAAAGGTACATAAAAATTTTCTCACCTACGTTAAAGTATGATAGCTGATTTATTTTTCAAGTGACACGCTAACGACATGGTGTAAGCGTCAATCTCCGTATCTTATACGCGGCGCCGGTGTGGTGCAGCATCCCCGACCACGACAATGCGGAGTTTTAGAACATAAATTTATGCGCCTCATTTCAGACTCCGGTAGGTACATCTCCCTCAGAGATCTCTATGCACGTTGCCACGGCATAACCACTAGCGGACTTCGTCCGGGAAACTTCCCAAAAATTGTACCAATTCAAACTGGGCGAAAGTCCGCTAACCCGAATACGAATCAGACAGCATAATGCCATACTTTTCGACCTGAAACACCCATTACTATACCAGGCGTTGCCTATCTTTCGGCAGCCTCCCTAGCCACATCTTTCCTATACCACAATTTCCTTTCACCACCTTTTATTTTCACCACCTTTTACTACAATGAGAAACTTGAACTATATTATTTATATTATATTTATATTATTTATATATTATGTTTTATTTAGTTATATTAAATACGAAAGAACAGTTATAACAATTAGATACTTGAACAACCGAGTTATGTTTTTTCTTTATTGTGTCTAGGCTTATATTCTCATTTCTTTCTATATTGTTTACTCCGAAAAATTCTTGTTGTTTACCAGTAGTAGGATTGTTGATAGGTTGTATCGTTGAATATGAATCAGAAGCCAACTCTCCTGACGTGTTTTGATTATATAAAATTCTATCGGCGACGTCTAATTTATTTCTCATTGAATCCGACACATAGCTTTCCGCAACTGTAGAGGATTTCCATCCACCATGTCTTCTCAAACCAAGAACTTCGATTTCTGTATCAGCCAGAAAAGTGGCAGACGTTCTTCGAAAAGAATGGCCTGTATAAGTACTGGGATTTTCCAATCCCAAATATTCTGCGATCTCAGCAGGGATTTTTGCAAAACTATTTTTGCCTACTGGTTGGTTCATACATTTACCTGCCTGGTATTTTATAAAAAATCTAAAAATTTCTTTATTTTGCCTAGCGTTAATATATTTTCTAACTATTTCAACAAAATTGATGCGTTGTTCATCTTTGTTAATAATCGTAAAAGAACGCTGCATTCCATTTTTTGAATCCGGTATTGTTATTATTATTACAGAATTTTTGTCTTCAACATCTTCAATTACCATTTTACACAACTCGTCCTTCCTACAGGCGCCAGCTATTCCCATAATCATAACAACCTAAAAAAGTTTAATTTAGTATAAGTCAGCAACGACCTAATTAATCATAATAGCTTACCTTCATCAACAAATGTGTATTATCTGGTGCTTCGAGTAAAAATTTGTTCATATCTTCTCTTGTAAATATACAAAATTTTTTTGGTTTAAAACCATCATTTTTTCGCTTCAAGAATGCCCTTAACTTGGGATACTGTGATATGTTCTCATTGTCATTAATAAATACAGTGCTTTTTAGCATCGAATACTCAGACCAAAGACTACCTGGAGACTAACTTTTCAGATCTGTTCACAAAATAAGCCAGCAACGTAAGTATGATAGCTGGTTTATTTTTCAAGTGACAGGTTAACGACATGGTGTAGCGTCAACCTCCGAATCCTAATGTCCGAGGTTCGATCCCTGAACGTTTTCAGCTTTTTTTTTAACAAATATTAACTTAAGGTGGCGATTACCAAGAAAGAGACAACTGATAGGGAAATATTTATTATTTCTGGCCATAACTTTTTTTCTTAGTACGTATATTTGAAAAAAAAACTGAGAACGCTCAGGGATCGAACCTCGGACCTTAAGATTCAAATCAAATCAAATCAAATCAAAGATATTTATTAACGTTTAAAGACATGAATGCGCCTCAGCTGGGTCCAGTCTAGAGCCGATCACCCGACCGCAGCCTGCACCGTCACGGTAGGTAGGTGATCGGGTGGAGGGGTTTAGCTTCGGCTGTAACAACAGATGAAATTGGAGCGTTAGGGCTCCTATTTAACATATATAAAAAACTTAAACCTAACAATTTCGTTGAACAGTAATCCGGGAAGATATTAAAATACTTAGAAATAGCTAGAACTACGAAGAAACAATTGCGTTTTTAACACACGCGCACTGTCGCACGCGCGCACTAAATTTATGAAGAAAATCTTGTTGTCCATACAGGAAAAATCTAGTGAAAAAACCCGTTCGAGAGTCACGGATTTATCCAGTGGTCTACCTACCTCTGGAAGGATGGGGTGAGGGGAGATTATGATTTTAAAAGTTGGGATTTACTAGCAGTTATTGGTCTAAAGGGAATTTGGAAGAACAAAAAGGGACAAAAGAATAAAAATTGACAAAAATAATAAAAATGAAACTAGACACAATAAAGAAAAAACATAACTCGGTTGTTCAAGTATCTAATTGTTATAACTGTTCTTTCGTATTTAATATAACTAAATAAAACATATTATATAAATAATATAAATATAATATAAATAATATAGTTCAAGTTTCTCATTGTTTCAGTAAAATTGTTCTTTGGTATTTAATAGAAATAAATAGGATGGTTTTGAATAATAAAAATATCGTTTTGTATAGCACTGTTTTTTTTTTAAATTAGCTTACTAGCATTACTATTATTTATACTCAACATAAAACATTTAATTCAGTACGTATTATAGTAATATGAAAGAGAAAATTATCCCAAATTCACTTTTTTTCCCTAGGGACGTTATGAAAAATAACGACCCGTTGCCAATGGCAACAAGTATTTGGTACACAAAGCGTCACTTACGATCGACATAACAATGGAATTAGAGTATACTTTCAAGGGAGGTATGACGAAAAATACTTTTCAGTCCAATATTACTGCACTATCTCTTTGGCCTGCCAACTACATTATTTTCAACTTCTGTTCAACAAATATATATTTATTAAAAGCATTGTTATTGATTGCAAAACAAGTCAGGTAAGTTGAGTGTAAAACTACTTCATTTATTCACTTGACATTGTTTTATTAGCATTTCTTACTGTTATAATAATGTAAGTAGTTACCTATTATATTTTCTCCACTTCAGTTAGTTTACGACTTTAATGATGCACCTCATTTGCGTTTCATTGTTTCCGTTACTTTTATGGGAATTTCATTTAATTGTAAAAAGTCCAGTTAAAAACAATTACAAATTGAAGGTTGCAATGTATAATCAATCAATCGTCGGTTACTGTTTCAAACCTTACTTTTAAGTATGGGAATAGGGTAGGTAATAAATAAAATATTGCATTCCGTTCTGTGAAAACTGGATAATACACAATACGCAGCATATAACCCATGTTTGCATATTTAATTTATTTGGAACGGTTTTGATTTACATGTGTTGGAAACACTAGTCAGGAAATAAATATCATATCATCAGCATAGAATTATCTATACCGGTTGTAGCACGAACTTGGTTTACCCCGAATTTTACTTCCACAATCCAGTGGAAGTATAGTAAAAAAAAAAATTTTTTTAATTTTTATTGTCGAGATTTTAAGTGAGCAAAAAAAAATTCTGTCTGTCTGTCTGTAACTTTTTTGTGCGCACGATTACTCTGGAACCGTTTAATAATAATTAATAATTCTTTATTCTCAATTAATTGTATAAAAAAAATAATACAAGTAATTGTAGAGAGCGTCAGGTTAAGAACAAACAATACATGCACAAAGGTATATAATAATAATAATAATAATAATAATAATAATAATAAATGTCTTTATTGTAAACATACAAGTTGTAGAATTTACAAATGGCGAAGTTCAGAAATAATTACAAGTAACCTTCTGCTCTTCCACTTAACCAGAATATACATACAAATATTACATACACAACGATTATTATATATAACGTCATTGGACAACATATATGTGTATAATACACATAAAACAAAACCAACACAGTTAAAGGCAACTTAAGTTTAACGTTAATTAAAGAAAAATTCTTCAAGAGTATAACAGTTTTTATCAATAAGTAAGGTTTTGAGACTTTTTTTGAAAATAGTAATGTTTTGAGAATTTTTTATCTCAGTTGGCAAAGCATTGAATATTTTGCAACCGTTAAAATAAATACTTTTTTGATACCGTGCTGTCGAATGTTGATCAGCTTTAAGATTATTTTTAAATCTTGTGGAGTAACTGTGGCCAGTCAGTCAGTTTTTGAAATGTTTGCAAATTTTTATAAACAAAGCAGCCCAGTTCATAAATATATGTACCAATTAGTGTTAAAATTTTTAAATCTTTGAATGCTGTTCTGCAGGATTCTCTTTTTGACACCTTAGTTAATATTCGCAGTGCATATTTTTGTAGGGTAAAGACACGTTGAGAGTAACTACTTATTTCCCAATTAATGATACCATATCGCATCTGAGAGTGAAAGTTTGCATAATAAAGACTAATTACAATATTTTGACTACAGTGGTTTACTAGTGATCGCAACGCATAGCAACAAGTGCGTAGTTTATTACACAATTCATCAATGTGAATGTCCCATTTTAAGCCAGAGTCAAAAGTGACTCCTAAAATTTTACCTGAGTTATGCATGTTGAACAGGTTAGATTTTTGGATATTTAAATTAGCTTGCGAAATTTGTTGCTTGAAAAGTATCGAGATGGTTTTTTGCTTATTTAAATTGATTAGGTTTTTTTCAGACCAGAGAATGCATTTTTTATATTTTTTTTCTGCCGAATTTATTGCTTCCGTGCCGTTGCTTTCCGTGATTAGAAAATTTGTATCGTCAGCATAACATACTATTTGTAAATTCTCAATTGGCTTTAAAAAATACACCAGCAAAAATAATGTATAATAGAGGGCCCAGGATGGAGCCTTGTGGGACACCTTGGGTTACCTTCCTGGGTTCACTTTTGACATCACAGATTTGAACAACCTGATCTCGGTTGCTTAGGTATGATTTTATAAATTTTAATGGAGGCCCTCTAATTCCATACCTGCATAATTTTTCTAAAAGCAATTGATGATCTACGCAATCGAAAGCCCGGGAAAAATCAATAAATAGACCAAGTGGGCACATTTTTTGTCAAGTCCATTTACAATTTCTATATGAAGACTACTTAAGGCCGTATCCACACCTCTATTTTTTACAAAACCATGTTGTTCCGGTGATATTATGTTATTACGTATGCAAGATTTAAGACATTGACTTTTTGGTATGCGTATGTATGTTAACGAGATCTGGAACTAGATTATCTTTTCATCTTATTCCGTTGAAGGGTTGGGGGGTAAATTGGGGTAAATGGGGGTAAATTGGTAAATCAAGCAGGTAAAAGTCCATAAAATTGGTATTTAGTATATATAAAAGAAGTCTTGATCTCAAACAATTTTTTGGCATTAGCCACTCCCATTACTACCATTATTAAAGGGGGTGAAAAAGAATAAAATTGTAATTTAGCGTGTATACAAGAACCTAAGTCCTCAAAATTTTTTTTTTACTTCAATCGACCTCCACTACCACCCATCTACCACCGCCCCCGCCCCCTCTACCGATGTGGCATATCGTTTAATAGGTTTTCAAATGTTATATTATTAAAATTACCTCGAGTAGTATGGATGCGCAGTGGGTTTCCTCGAGTATTTTGGATGCGCAGTAACTTTCCTCGAGTATAATGCATGCGCAGTAAGATTCCAAGAGTACTATGGACGCACAGTGGCCTTCCTACCATTGATGCACAGTAGGTTACCACGAGTAGTATGGATGCTCAGTAGGTTTTCTCCAGTATTTTGGATGCGCAGTGGCTTTTCTAGAGTACAATAGATGCGCAGTAGGTTACCTCAACTGGTATGGATACGCAGAGGGTTTCCTAGAGTAAAATGGATGCACAGTGGATTATTTCAAGAAGTATGAATACGCAGTGGCTTTCCTCGAGTAAATTGGGTGCACAGTGGATTCCCTCGAGTAGTATGGATGCGTAGTAGGTTTCCAAGAAGAAAATGCTTAAAATAGAGGCTTTACTTCTATCGTGTGGTCCACGGCACACAATGATCTGTATAATATCTTTGTCATGCCATTTTCTGCGTACTACTTCCACATCCAGTTGAAAAAATTTTAGAAAATATTCATTGTTCGAATAGGCTTAGAATGTCATGAAACGCCATTTGTCCGTTGCGTCGGTCTGTCGGTATGTATGTACTTTAAAGAGATCTGGAACTAGATTATATTTTAATCTTAATCTGTTGAAGAGTTGAGGGTAAACAGGTAAATCAAGCAAGTTCATGAAATTGGTATTTAGTAAATATAAGAGGAGCTAATGTCTCAAAAAGTTTTTGGCATTAGCCACCCCTATGGTGAAGAAATATTATGATTTAGTGTGTGTGCAAGAACCAAAGCCATCAAGATTTTTTTTCACTTCATTCACCTCCACCACCACCACCCCTACTGCCGATGTGGCATATCATTTATGGGTTTTTGGGGTATATGATTTCAAATTATATACTATTAAAGTTCCATAAACAATTATTTCCACATAGTGGAGTGCAAATATAGTATTTTCGTTGTAAGAGACTTGGATAGGAAGTCTGGATGTGGAAGTAGTGATTCCTTAGGCAGCGGTTTTCTTTTTGCTTTTACAGATAAATTATTGGAGCTTGGTAAATCGTATGTACTTAATAAATGTCACTTTTTGATGCATAAATAATTTATTTTCTCTTTCCAGTTTCAGCGGAAAAGTGGTCTGGCCTGCGGACCAGACTAGTGTATCCTTATGTATTTGGACACGCTGAAACCGAATCCGAAGTCAGAATTGTCAGATTACTTCTTTTTCACTCTTAACCCCAAAAAAAAAGTGGTCTGGCCTGCGGGCTATACCAGTGTATCCTTGTATATTTTGACCCTCTGAAAGCGAATCTGAAGTAAGAATTATCAGATTCGCTTGTTTTTCACCCTTAACCCCAAATAACACCCCCAAAACAAACAAAAGAGTAGTCTGGCCTGCAGACCATATCAGTGTATCGTGAATCCTTATGTATTTGAACCCGCTGAAACCGAGCCGAAGTCAGAATTATTGTAAAATTACTTCTTTTTTCACTCCTAAAAAAAAAAAAAAAAAACACAGCCCCTCCAAAAGTGGTCTGGCCTGAGGACCATACCAGTGTATACTTATGTATTTAGACACTTTGAAACTAAATCCGAAGTCAGAATTGTCAGATTCTCTCGTTTTTCACCCCCCAATCTTAAAAAACACCTCCAAAACCAAAAAAAAGTGGTCTTGCCTGAGGACCAGATCAGTGTATCCTTATGTATTTTGACCCGCTAAAACCGAATCTGAAGAATTGCCAGATTCGGTAGCTTTTCACCCCCAACTTTCGGGGTGGGTGTTTTTTGGGGGTTAAGGGTGAAAAAAGAAGCAACCTGACAATTCTGACTTCGAATTCAGTTTCAGCGGATCCAAGTACATAAGGATACACTGATCTGATCTGCAGGTTCGACCACTTTTTTTGGGGAGGGGGTGATTTTTGGGGTTAGAGGTGAAAAACGAACTTAGGATTCGGTTTCAGAGGGTCAAAATGCGTAAGAATACACTAGTATGGTCCGCAGGCCAGACCACTTTTATGGGGAGGTGTTTTTTTTTGGCGTTAGGGGTGAAAAAAAGAAGTAATCTGTCAATTCTGACTTCGGATTCGGTTTCGGCGGGTCCAAATACATAAGGATACACTGGTCTGGTCCGCAGGCCAGACCACTATTTTTTTGTGTGGCTGTGTATTTAAATGATTTATAACTATGCGTGACTATGCCTACAAAGAATTTTGCTTACACTTTGATGACTAATTTCTACTTCAAGAGCAATTTGCCACAAAGTAGCACTTTTATATATTTCCACTAGAGCCAAGATATTAATTTCCGTTTCTTCCCCAATAATACAAGATTTTTCGGGATCATTATTAGACTGTCTTCGAAACTGATTTTTAATATGACGGAAATAATTTGTAGCAGGGCACTGTCGATCAGGATATCGTTCTGCGTATAACTTGGTGATAGCAATTGCAATTTTTTACATTCTCAGTAAAAAAATTAACACGTCCAGTCTTTCATCTATTGTATAAATTTGCGGCATTTTGAATCAAATTAACAATAATTATAAGAAATTTTAAAATTACAATGGAAACACTGGTAAGCCAACATAAAAGTTTGACAAGCTGAAATATTTTATTTTCAAAACTACCTCAATTACTTTTTACCATTTAATTAAAAGAAAATTCAATATTTTAATTTTTGATAGTCTCTAATTCCTATTGTAATTGTGGGGTAGTGGGGGTGGGTGAAGTAAAAAAATTTTTTAAGCCTTTGGTTCTTGTACACTCACTAAATCACAATTTAATTTTTTTCACCCCCTTTAATAATGGGGTGGGAGTGGTAATGGAGGTGGCTAATGCCAAACAAGTTTTTGAGATCTTAGCTTTTCTTACATATACTAACATAACAATTTTACGGACTCTTACTTACTTAATTTACCAATTTATTCTAATTTACCGCCCAACCCTTCAACGGAACAAGATCAAAATATAATCTAGTTACAGATCTCATTAAAATACATACGTGTACCAAATTTCAAGTCAACATCTTAAACGGTTCCAGAGTAATCGTGCGCACAAAAAAACACAGACAAATAGACCGACACACAGAGATTTTTTTTCGCTTAAACTTAAAATCTCGACGTTTCATTCTAAACCTATTTGAAGAATAAAAATTTTCAAAAATGTTTTTGGCGTTACTGTACTTCCACTGGATGTGGAGGTAATGCGTAACCTACTTTTATCGGAAATCTACTATATTGGCAAGTCAGTACCTTAAAGACTTGTTCTTTTACAATTGCAATGTTGAAGGCATTCGACCCTGACCCAGTGTCAACATTAAGGGTCTACAGATGATACAACTTGCTGGAGCCAACATTGTCGGCATCCTTTGGACTCATTCGTAAAAGTGAGTTGGTCTGCTGGAATTCCAGCAATTTTCAAAGCGTACCGACAAGCTCGGCTTTACCTTTAGTTCGGCGCCAAAATTGTGAAACATTGCTTTTTTTTATACCTACACTGTGGCAATTCTGGTCATTTACGTCAACATTTAATAAAGGGAAATCGGAGTCACGCAGTTTCTCAACTGCCCAGTACAAATCTAGCCATAATATGTATCTACAAACCCAGCGTGAAATTATACAGAGTGGACGAATACAAAAATATCTCCTGCTTTTCAGGCTGCGAAATATAAATAATATAATTTTATATTCGTTATAGGTCGTGAAAAATTACAAAGGTATGTGTTACTTTATGGTAGTGAAAAATACTTGTGTGTGTATGTGTGTCAATTCAATGTTACATCCCCCAATACCTCCTCTTCGAGTGAGTGTTTATAATAAACTGACCATATTAATTTTGGATATTACAGAATTCTCTAAAAAAAGTACAAGATAAGATAAATTGTGTCATATTTACATAAAAATCTTTCCGCACTGACCTAGAGCCAACTCTGATTTTGACGTCACAGAGATAAAATTCCCGAGACTTGCTCATAAATCAACCTCATAAAAATAAACATCTAGTTAAAAATAAGTTTGACATTTGAAACGTCACTTATGTGACAATCACTGTATTCAGAAAATCATGTAGAATTCAGAAATGTAGTAATATATAGGGTTTTCTATTTAAAAATCAGAAGTTAGTACAACTTCCGTTGAAACCTGAAGTAGAAAATAAATAACTTATGTGTGAAAATTACAGATGAGTTTTAATAATTTGTCTGCAAAAATGTAGACAAAATTTAGGGTGTAATATTTTCGTGTTACACTCGGTATAGTACCATAAATGTTCCATGGTAGTTTTGTGAAATACTAGATTTCACTATGTCCTTAACAACGTTTTAATTTATTTATAACAAACCAAATATTTGTATCCTAGCATTTTTTTGCAACATTTAAATATACCAGACTTTATTCAACTGCAGTTAGACACCGTGCGCTGTCAACAATATCCTTCGACCATTATCAAATTAAGATGTAATAACTCATCATATTAATAAACACCATCAACCGTAGTGAGCTTTATTAGTAATAATAATGCGCGAATATAACAAAATATAAGTAGTCTAATAAGACTGATAGAAAATAAGAGCAAAGTCAGAGACGGAACAGAAATAATGTAAATATGTATTACAAGAAACTTAACTGGAATTACAAAATTAAAACATGATTGAATTTAAATGTAAAGAGTACACTCTTTGCCAGCCTATTGATGTTTTTATGTAATTATTTTACATTTTATATGATAACCTTCGCAGTTACTTGAATATAAGTTAATTTCTTGGGTATAATAGCTATATTTTTAATTTTAATTATCTCCCGATGATGCTTTCATGGAACTACCCAAGCAGCACAATTAGTTTATATTACCAGTTTAAAGCCACATTAACCTAAGATAGTTGATATAACGTAATTGCAACCATTGCTTTCAACTTTGAAGGTATATGGACTTAATAGTAATTTAGTAAGCAATATTTAGGTAATATTTTCTTATAAAATGCCTGATAAAGTCACATTGACTTTAGTGTAATTTACAAGAAATATTTACGTTACTGTTCCTTAAAATTTAACTCTAAAGTTAAAGTGCATATTGAGGTCTATGTGTAAGAAAATATTATATAATTTTAGACTAAATTATTAACTTTGGAGTCGCTATCTTTTGTCTGAATAAAAACAGGGAAATTTTACCAATTTTTTACGTTAGTATAACCTGAGTTTTGTCTTGTCCTTGTAGTCAGATTTAGGTTATAACTTTAACCTCATGGTCACAACTAGTTCCAATTTTAGGAAAAATTTACCCTAATTTTACTTCTCCACTATCCCAGCATATGTGTTTAACCTAAAGGCAAATATTACTTTATAAAATGTCCTCAAAGTTATTTTTACTTAAAAAATAGAATTAGGTCCCTTCCCTGGAAAGCAAAATTACGTTTTCATTGTCTAAATTAATTCAAAGGACTATAATGATTGTTTTATGTTGATGCTCTTCCCAGTGTCAACTGTACTTTGTTAGAGGCATAATGTCCTAATTTGTAGCAATTTCTAGCAATTTATTTTGTTGTTGTTTGGGTTTTCTGTTTTCGTGTTTTTAAAAATAAAATTGGAGGTGTTTTGTTTTAAATGCGAGAAAGTATTCTACAGCCAGTCAACCTTTAGGCGGCACAGCTGAAAAGTGCATAAGCACATAGGACATAATTATAATTATATCGAATATGCGGTGTACTTAAAGATACTTGTAATTGTATTTCAACTTTTCTATTACCGACTTGTTTGCATTCGAAGTAATGACTACGTTATATCAGGTAAAACAGTTGTTAAACTTTCAGAGAGTTTAGTAAAATATAACTATTTTTTTTCTCTAGATTTCAGTGCTTAGTTTGCAGAATGAAAAGCTAAGTGAAGTTCAGTAGTGTTAATAGTGTAACTGAGTGACTTTATTTGGATTGTATTCAGTGTTCCTGAATGTACTCACTGAAGAGAAGTTGTAAAAATGGTTTATGGCCCTATAGAAAGTTTAAACCTATACCTATGAACAAATTTAAGTTGATAGATGGAGAAGTAGCAATTAAGAATTAAAAAACAAGTTTCATATGATGTGTTTTCTGTTAATACATTTATTCAAATAAAAAATAAAGTATTAAACTAACCAACAAAAGATTAATTATTTTACCTGAAATATTTTTAAATTCCAAATTCACCGAATCCGTGATGTGATCATGTTTGTCTATCAAATGCAAACGCAAGTCGTTATTAAAGTTAAAACACAATTTGCACTCTAAGCACAGGTATCTTTTGGGCACTGTAGATTTGATATAAATACGTTGGATTTGTTTATTTATACACAATTCTGTTGTGCCGATTTAACGCTGACTGGCTGGAGAATACTTTCTCACATTCAAAACAAAACACATCCATTTTTATTGACAAAATACAAGAGTAAATAGAAGAAATAAACCACAAACTCAAAACAACAATTGCAGCCAAAGAAGTTTGAGGTTAGAAACAGAAGTGACGTCACTCAATTTACCGCCTTCTCTAACCTAATTTGGGAAATATGACCAATTTAGTTCTGCATGAACTTTAAAGACTTTACAATTTTGAAGACTACAAAATTATTTTAACCTATATTGGTCCCATTTAACTTTAAAGTAAATAATATAAGTTTTAACACTTCGTCTCAAGGAAAAACGTCAATGAGGCCTAAAATATTGGGAGAGAATACTTCGAAGTCACATGGCACTATGTTCGCCATATTTTTCAACCAGCTGTAAGAGGACATTTTACAATGAAATTTTGATGAGTATTTAATTGAAAAAAATCATTAATATAAGGTTATTTGATGCAGAGTACAATATTATAATATTTTATGCCCCAGGAAAGTCCTGCCGAGCAATTGAATAGGCTTTTACAAATATTTTTAAAATACATTAAGCTAAAAAAAAATTTTTTTTTCTTTAAAAACGTAAAATACTTGAGGCCCCTTTAATATTCCGAGGTAGAATGGATATATTTACAATGAAAATTGATTGGCAGTAAAAAACACACACAGAGGAGAAATGGACACATTATTTCACAACTACGTATGACATTATATGATGCACTCCTACTCCATCATTATAATAGAGATGTCTGATGGTTTCTAGTTATGTCTTTGCTGCTTATGCCTCATGACTTATAAGTAAATCATTATTGTTGTAAATAAAATCTTATTAGTTATTTCTGAGAAAGAAAGATTGCAGTTGAAAGAGGTTAACTGGTTTGGTAAATATTACCTATCAACGACTACAATTAAACAAAATTTTTTCGTTTAAATTACCTGTTCAGGGAAATATGTTCAATAACCAATAGGTCATTATAACTGAGCAGCCTTATTTAAGAGGTATTCATGACGTCGTTTCGTTCCCCATTTACTTATATTTTACGTAAATTTTAAGTTAATTAGGTTAAGTTAAACGGGAAAACGGGACCAAAACGAGGGCTACATTACGTAATTCTGACTTAAGGTGCTACTTGGGTATGCAGTATTTTTGTATTTGTAGAATCTTAACAAAAGTTGTAACTTTCTTCACGTACATTTTTTCAATTGAAATAACTTTTTTCTTATTATTAGATACACGAGCAGATCCTAGGATCCGCAGTACTCAGACCTATCGGCTCATTCTACATTCGTGACATTTATTATGCCTTAGATAAGACCAATGCTCTCAACGAAGGAGAGCGGTCCTTTCCAGCTATACCATGGTGCACAACTGCATAGAATGAGTATTGGTTTCATCCTCCACTCCACATATTCGACAAGTAGGATCATCTTTCAATTTCATGGTATGCAGGCGCTTGTTCAGAGGATAGTGTCTTATTACGCCTGCTATCCATCTCAATCGTTCTCTATCGAGTCCACTTTATGGTAAAATCAGTCCAAGGCTAGTTTATATGACTGTCTCATTCCAGGAGCCCCAGCCTAATAGTTATTATTAAACTATGCCACAGCTCAGCATTGCAGCTCTGATTGAATCAGGCTTCTTGGTAGATCGGAGGCTGGCTCCAGGCCAGATTAAGGAGTTTTTCTTCTTCCATCCAGCGGTCTGCTTCTTCGTTGCCATCCACTGTGTCCTGGCACCCATATGAGTTTAACTGAGTTGTGTTCGCACAACTCAGTCAGAATATTTCGACAGGCCAGCACTAGCTTAGGTGTTAACTTGTTTGATTCAATAGCCCTCAAGGCCGCTTGACTCGACCAAACCTCTCCTGAAGTTTTACCTTGCTCACAGCAAAATGGCATATATCTCGACCTGGTATATACTAGAATACTTACCAAGTCGTGGCGGTACACGAGAGAAAATATTAATTTATCTAATAACTTTTACATTTACTGACACTAAGCTAATGATTAATTAATAAATCAAAGCTAATATTGCAAGTACTACTACTACATTTACTGATAGATCTTTTTCAAATAAATAATGTTCTGCCTTCAACTATCGGCCCTTCAGTACTTGAGTTTACTTTAGTCTGTTAACCTGTCTATACGCCAGTTTCGTCAGTCTGTCGGTCAAGACTCCCCCACCCCCTTCCCCCGAAATTGTCACCGTAGGTACTTACAAGAAGTAAGAGGCGACTAAAATTTACTATAATTCGACTATTTTTATTAAGTCTTAGAGTATTTGGTTTGGGCATCTCCCAAACTAAAATTCTGGCTACGCCACAGTGTCAGTCTGTCAATATTCGGTGTACCAGGAGTTCGTGTCTAGAAACTCTTTAAGCATGGAATAATTGTTGACAAGAGATAAATGTAATCTATAAAATTGTCAACTCGATGACGAGCTCAAGGATGATCCAAACCACCTATTACACTTTAATAAACCGCTGCCCAAGGAATCACTACTTCCACATCCAGATTCTCTATCCAAGTCACTCACAACGAAAAAACTTTGTATGTGAAAATAATTGTTTATGGAACTTTAATAATATAATATTTGCAATCCTCTACCCCAAAAACCCATAAAACGATACCCCACATCGGTAGTGGGGTGGGGGTGGTGATAGGGGGGTGGTAATGGGGGGTGGATGAAGTAAAAAAAATATTTTGAGGTTTCTGGTTCCTGTACATACACTAAATCACAATTTTTTTTCATAAGGAGGTGGGGGTGGTAATGGGGGTGGCTAATGCCAAAAATTTTTTTGAGACCTTAGCTTCTCTTATATATACTAAATACCAATTTCATGGACTCTTACCTGCTTGATTTACCCATTTACCCCAAATTTACCCCAATTTACCCCCCAACCCTTCGACGGAACAAGATGAAAATATAATCTAGTTCTAGATCTCGTTAAAGTACATATGTGTACCAAATTTCAAGTCAATATCTTAAACGGTTCCAGAGTAAACGTGCGCACAAAAAAAGTTACAGACAGACAGACCGACAGACAGACAGAAATTTTGTTTTCGCTCAAACTTAAAATCTCGACGTTTCATGACATTTTAAGCCTATTTGGACAATAAAAATTTTTTAAAAATTTTTTTGTCGTTACTATACTTCCACGACGTGGAAGTAAAATTGTGATGGATAGTGTCATAGTAATCCTTGTCTACACGGCTAGATGCTGTGTTCGGATGAAGCCTAGTTTGGGTTGTGGCACAGCTAACCTACAAAACTACACATACTAGAACAAGGAAAACACTCATAAGATCATCGATGCACATACTCAACATCTGCACAACATAAACTACTGGATAAAAATTGTGAAAAGCAAATAATAAGGTCTTTTTTTCTTTGAAGAAACTCTTGCAAGAGACAAGTATATCGCATATTACGCGTCTGGTACGTGATTTTTCAATAAGTGTCTGCCCATAAAACCACTGAAATGTTTAGGTCCAGACCCTTGAATGATCGACATCTGTTGAAAAATTTATGAGAGCAGTAAAAATATGGCCAAATAAATTGTTTTCAATCATTATAAAAATATTCAAATGATTTAATTTAAATTATATCCGAAATAATCAATAACGTATCGTAAAATATGGTCATATATTTCTTTCTCTCATATAATTCTTTTTTTCATAATTATAAAAAATACTCAAACGAATTTAAAAGTAATGCATTTGATGATTGCGGGTTTAATTTATATTAAAGTAGGGACAGAGCAATTTCTTACGTAAATTTTCAAGTGAGATTTTTTATAATTATTAAAAGTACTCAAATGAATTTCATTTAGATTAAACCCGAAATAATCAATGAGACATTGTTGATATACGGCGTCAAAATTGGATTCTCAGATTCTCACAGCACTTCAACGGAGAAAAATGGTATTTTCTAAGAAAACATACACATACGCCGATGGTCTCCTAATCACCGCAGGACCAGATGCGTAAGCAGGGGGGGCAAGAGGGCAACTACCCTCCAGGCCCTTCGTGGTTTAAGAAGTGACAATTATTTAATATCTGTTTTTGCATAGCAAATATTAGTTTAACTTCGTTTTTAAACATATGCCAAAAAAAGTGAGGTTTTAAGTTCCACTTTGCTGTGTTATGTGTTTATTTGGTTCCCCCCTGGTTGCCCTGCCCCAGGCGCGGCGCGGTTAAGAATTCTTGGGATAGTGGCAATCATTTCATATGTGTTTTTACGTAGCAAATATTAGTTTAAATTCGTTTTTACGCATATGCCAAAAAGAAAAGTGAGGTTTTAAGTTCCACTGTGCTGTGTTGTGATTATTCACACATTCCTGCTTACGCGCCTGCGCAGGACACATCTGGACTGAAAACAAACTTCAAGAAAAGCCTAATAATAGAGTAAGAGCCGTCAACAAGAGAGTTGGACCAGCGGAGTGGAACATAAAATACGGAGTCAAAATTGAATTCTCAGATTCTCAAAGCACTTCAACGGAGGTATGCGTGGTGCAGGCTTCTTTCAGAGAAAACATACACATACGCCGATGATCTTCTAATCTCCGCAGGACCAGGTGCCTACGCAGGGGGGCAAGGGGGCAACTACGTCCCAGGCGCGGCGCATGGTTTAAGAACTTTGGGATAGTGACAATTATTTCATATCTGTTTTTGCATACCAAATATTAGTTTAACTTCGTTTTTAAACATATGCCAAAAAAAGTGAGGTTTTAAGTTCCACTTTGCTGTGTTATGTGTTTATTTGGTTCCCCCTGGTTGCCCTCCCCCCAGGCGAGGCGCGGTTGAGAATTTTTGGGATAGTGGCAATCATTTCATATGTGTTTTTACGTAGCAAATATTAGTTTAAATTCGTTTTTACGCATATGCCAAAAAGAAAAGTGAGGTTTTAAGTTCCACTGTACTGTGTTATGAGTTTATTTGGTTCCCCCCTGGTTGCCCCCTCCCCCGAACACATTCCTGCGTACACGTCTGCGCAGGACACATCTAGACTGAAAACAAACTTCAAGAAAAGCCTAATAATGGATTGAGAGCCGTCAACAAAAGAGAGTTGGATCAGCGGAGTGGAACACAAAATAAATGAATACTCCCTAAGAACAATGAACAAATTGAAGTACCAGAATCAGAAACGGAGGAATCAGAAGATTCAGAAGAATAAGAAGATTTATAGAAGCAGAAAAACAAAAATATGAGCACAAACAGCAGCGACACAATGCGGCAACATATATTACAAGAAGACCCAGAAGAGGCAGAAATCCAAAACCAAAAATACAAAAAAAAGGGAGCTTAAATGCTCCCTCACGACGCAATTCGGTAACGCATGTCACAAATACCTACACCTCCCATCCCACATTCATTTACCATGCGCCATGTGGCACTCGCTGCTGGCAACAAGCATGACCTTAGTCCAACCCAGCGTGGACGTAGCAGGCCCAGCTGTATAATCCTTGGGAGTGGCAGAAATGCCTACCGCACGCTGGTAAATCAATCAATCAATCAATCAAATCGGAAAGAAAATAAAAAAGTTATTGGGGTGTTACCATTTCAAGTGAAACACACTGTACATATTTAAATGTTTAATGTTTACCAAACTAAATATAAATACTTTTAACCAATTACGAGGGGAAACCGCGAAGGAAATCTGGTGTATACTCAGAAGGGAATCTGAGAAAATTTGAGGAAGAATATTTTTATCAAAGAGGAAATCTGAGTTAAATCAGAGGAAATCTGAGTTAAATCAGAGGAAATCTGAAAGAAATACGAGGAAATCTGTGTAATCTTCGTCAAAGAGGAAATCTGGTGTACAAAATTTTGGGCGCGGCCAATTATCTAACACACATGCGTACGAATCGAGGCATGGCAAACTATTAGATATCCTCCACATAAAACTGCAACATTTAAACATTCTCCAAGATATAACTATGTCAATATGTACAATATGTTATCTAAACCCTTACCTGAAATAAGTTGTCCTAGATTATTTAAAAAGTCAATCCAATAGTTTCTACTAGAAAATGCCTTGACGAACTTGTATCCGGATAATTTTTCTTCTAAACATTTCTTGACTAGCTGATGACCTTTATATTTATCGTTGTATTTGTTTTTGTATGTGTTCTTGTATGTGTTCTTGTTATTTTTTTCGTCAATGTCAAAAAATGCCAGTGTTGATTCATTCCTGCTGAGCCGAATTTCCGATCTCCGAACTCTTCATCTTTCCGTCGCGACATCATACGGCCGTCCTGCTGGTGTATTTCGAAAAATATGAAAGTTTTAAGATTGCATATTTTTGCACTTTGTTCGGAATGTTTTTGTATTACGATGTTTCGTCTATATCTCGGAAAAGGTTGCAATTAGCTCAAAAATAAAAACTCACAAAGGACAAGTTCTTTTCATGAGGAATCGTCCGGTTCCATCAGAATTTTCCTAAATTGTTTCGTTTCAGAGATATTGACTTGAATATGTGGCTATGTACGGCGGGAAATTGGAAATTTTTTGCTTAAAAACTAGGCCCTAACGAATTTGTAGAGAATTGAATTATCTAAAAGTCTTTTTTTTTAATGTTTGTCATATTCCAAAAATTAATGAGCTAGGAGCGGTTAAAGTGGAGACTGTTTCCGGAAAATGCATACGTCATAGCTAAATTTGTAGAGAGATTTTCTGAAATGTCACAAATGCTACTTTTGATTCGTTCGTGCCGAGTCAAATTATCGAATTTCGCCGTGCAATTTACGATTAGGTTTAACTGGAAGTCTTCCTCTTTACGTCGCGACATCGTATGGCCGACTCTCTGGTGTTTTTCGAAAAATATGAACGTGTCCAGATCACATGTTTTTGAAACGGTGAGAACTTGCTCGAAATAAAAAATAAGGTCAAAGGAGTATTTTTCCTTGCGGATCTTTTGCTGCTATCAGAATTTCGATATATTTTTTTCGTTTCGGAGATATTTACTGAAATGTCGCTCCTGGGCCAAAAGACTACTCTTACAAATCCAAATAGAATTTTAAATTTCCTAAAAGCCTTTTTTTTATTTTTTGAATTGCGGCAGAAATGAGGAAACTGGAGAGGCGTAAGTTCGGACTTCCCTTTTTTCGAGAGAATTTCGTCATTTTGTCACCGTAATTAATCGGCATTTAACTGAAATTGATCTCATATACGAAGTTCACTTAATATCACAAAGGTTACTGAGAAAATAATTTTTTTAAAATTTACATGTATTTTCTAGGAAAACGTGAAATTGTTTTCATTTACTCGAATAGTAGCTTCCCCCACCGCGGGTGCGCCGCTTCGTGTATGTACACACAATAAACTACTACATATGTAAAAATCAGCCTTAATGGTATGAGCCCCAAAAATGCGTCGCTGTCTCCCGGTCTATTATTATTGTTGTTGTTTGTGCAGACGATAAATTTAACACTCAAGTTCGTATGTTCAAATCCCACCGATCGTAAGACTTTTTTTCATATTTTAATATGAAAAAAAAATATTTCAACTTAATAAATATAATTAAATGAGATCGTTCACATTTTTTAGTGGTTTTTTCGGCTTCAAAGATCCACCGGATGGGGAGGTTCCAGCTGCTTCAAGTAGCTGCCGATTTTTTTTAACTGACTTCAGTATCAATATTAGATAATAAGGTTCACTTAACTGTGCGACTGTGAAATTTTATTTCATAATTTTTGGCGACCATTTTTTTTTGTTAAATTTTTTTGCCTTAATTTTTTTTCTATGGATTTACCGAGCTAGTACACTAGATCATTTTTCACGATGAGTCCTACAACTTTGTCCCAGCAAGATCCGCTCCTGGGAAAGAGGTGGCCATATCTAGCTAGAAGTTATTATCCAATGATTTAAATAAGCAATCAGTGCTAAGTGGCTAAGAGGTCACTAACACAACTGCTAACTAACAATAACTATACTTAGGCTTTATTAACGATGAAGTGACGTCAACTGTCAATTTAGCAAATTACAAATTAATATTATAGTTTGGTGAGAAAGTTCAGCATCCCACTCGCATTCTTATTAATTAATTATCATTATGTATGCAAATGAGAAAGGTGTGTAGGGACACTTCAGATATAAATGACACAGGTCAGAAATAATGAGTCTTCATCCGTATTTAAATTATACAAAGACGCTGTTAATCTGCCGGGTAAAAAAGATGATAAATATTCTCATTGTCCAACTTACATTAATATACCGTGTGATTCATATTTTGAACAAAGGATGATTATCTTTCACGCTTAATCTGACACTGAGTTTATATTAAAACTACCACAAACAGGTAATTGAAATATGGATTGAGTTTACTAAACAGGAAAAAATTTAAAGTGGTTTCATTAATTTTCTAAAATTCATTTGTATTTTGCAAGCGGGGGCGTTTTGCGTGTCGGCCTTGCTAACGGTATCTCTTTTACAGACCCCGGCTCCCAGGTAGTTATCTCAGAGACGGCCTCACATACAGATAGATATAATAATGTTGTGAATCAAGAATTTTATATTTCAAATACAAATAAATAAATTAAATTAATTCTTTATATATCAAACAACTATAGTTGTGGCAATAAATAAAAAGTATTTATCATAAAACTCAAAAATAAATTTATTACATTATCCTATTGTTTTTTAAAATCAAATTATTCCTTCCATGTGGAAAAGAGTTGTAATTGTGACTTCAGGGTGTTTCACCTAAAACTACACAAATCAATACCCTCCAAACAAAAGATAATATTTGGAATCTGCAAAAATGGTTATCAATTAACACTTATATGCAATTATTTAGGATATAAACAATGGCATCGTCTATTGCAGTTTTGACATCGTGACGCTGATAAATAATTATTCGATGTCAGGAACTTTGAAATTGCGATATCTGTATCGATATATGTATTGTATGTATTAGTACTACTTTTTATTAGGCAACTAGGTTGGGAAAACCCATTGCACCTAGGTATCTATAGTTTAGCGTGGACTCCAAACCATAATCCTCGGCCACCAACTTTAACCTACCCTGGGTCATCCACCACCTTCTTTGCAGTTCAACGGCCCGGGATTGTCTCCGTTGGTAGCCTACCGACTGTTAGATGAGATACTTGGTTCACCCATCCAAATGCCGGACTCGCTCAGCGTGCTTTACTTCACTGATAGAGTGTCGGAGTTTAAACCAGTAAACATACCTCATCCCCGCTTTAATAGTCCAATTACTTCCACATCCACAGTGGGGTGGAAAGAATTGTTTTTCTTTTTTATTCGAATAGGCTTAGAATGCCATGAAACGTCGAGATTTTAAGTTTGAGTAAAAAAAATTCTGTCTGTCTGTCCGGCTGTTGATCTGTAACTTATTTTTCCGTACGATTACTCTGGAACACACCGTTCCAAAGTAATTGTGCACACAAAAAAGTTACAGATTGACTTGAAAGTTGATGCACCTATGTATTATAACGAAATCTGGAACTGGATTATATTTTGATCTTATGCCGCTAAAGGATTGATGGGGGTAAATCTGGATAAATAGGTAAAGCAAGCAAGTGGAAGTTCATAAAATTGGAATTTATGGTATGTATGAGAAGCCAAAGTCTCAAAATTTCTTTGGCATCAGTCACCCCCCGCTGTAACCCCCAATTACCACTCCCACCCTATTATTAAAGGGTTTAAAAACTAAAATTGTGGTTTAGTGTCTATATGCAAGAACCAAGGACCTCAAAAATGTTTTAACATTAGCAACTCTCTCTATCATCTCCAAGGTAAAAAATAAAATTGTGATTTAGTGTGTGTAGAAGAGGTAATAGGCACAAAAATGATTTTGATATTAGCAACCAACTATATCACTCCCACCTCATTATTAAAGGGAGTTAAAAAATAGAATTGTGATTTAGTGTGCGTAAAAGAAGCAGGGACCTCAAACACATTTTTGGCATTAGCCACCGCCTCTACCACCCCCGCCCCATTATTAAAGGGGATAAAAAATAAAATTGTGATTTAGTCTTAAAATACAAAAACCAAACCAAAACCAAGTACCACCCACACTATCGTGTGGCATGTCCGAGGACATGTTTTATGGGTTTTGTGGTAGACGTTTTCAAATATTATATTATTAAAGTTTTATGAACAACTATTTCGACAGAGTGGAGTGCAAATATAGTATCAATATTTTTTTCATTGTAAGAGCCTTGAACAGAAAATCTGGATGCAATATTTGCCAAAACGAGCGAGTGAAGCGAACGAGTTTTGCAAATTGCATGAGTCAAATAAAGTTACTTTTCATAATGTGTTAAGTACAAAATTTTTCCGCTTTAAAATAGAGAAGAAATGGCATTTATTTTGATTTTGCGGTTCAAAACATAGCTACGCTTGTAGACGTACAAATAAATAATTCTGTTTTCATCCCTTTACCTAAGCGTTACTATGGATTGACATTTATATATGTATAAACAAAACTTTACGTGTCAATCTGCTGAATTTTTTGAAGCAAATTTATTCGAAAATATATAATAATAGACAACTTTCGCTTAGACTGTAACTATCTTATATGAATGCCAAATTGTGTAGATAATTATTTTACATTATTTTACCTACTCTATTTTGTTCAATATCTTAAAATTAATAAATACTATATACATGTATTTGGAAGGTATTTATGTTTGTTATTATTTAGAAGTTATCTTAAAAATGTAAACAAAACTCACCGAGAGGATTGTGTTGCAATATTGTATAAAAACGGCTCTCCCCCTTTCCAAATTTGCTTGCGTGTTGTCAATTGTCTCTTCTTGTCACACTACAAGTTAAAGAGATATACCGGTTAGATTTATTTGTTGTTTCTTTATGTGGGGTTTGATTTTGTTATTTTGTCATCGATAAGCTATTAAGATGGAGTTGAATTTTGTTAAAGGAGATTCATCTAATTGGGTTGTTGACGAATTTTCAAAAATGGTGAAATATGGTGGTGGAGGACTTAACTTAGTTATATATTTAATTTGGAAGAAATATTCTTAGCGCAACATATTTTAAGAAATTGTTAAACTTCGACTATTTGAATGTGCCGCGAAAACGGTAGTGACATCATAACGGCAGTTAGATGTGAACTTATAAGCAGAACAGATGAAGACGAATAAGTTGACATTGCTGACAAGAAAGAAAATAACCTCATACCTATGTCAAAAGTAAATTTGACGTTTAGCTAGCAGTGATTGATGTTTGCAGTTATTGTTAATATTTTTTTACAAAACGACTAAGGCAGTATATCTGTAAAAGCTAATTCTGACATTCTACTTGCGGTAGATATATTTATGGTCAGCGAATTTTTAAAGAGACGATCGTTTTGACATTGAAATGGTTGGAAGTGCAAAAGCTGCAAGGTACTTACGTTACAGCTGTTATAGACAGTACAAACTATTGTCATTTCTGCAAGAACTTCCTTTATCTTATCTTATTAATATTACATAATATATCTAATATGTATTTTATTATTTAATCTAGATGAATTTGTTAACTATACTTTGTATTTTATTAAATATTTCCTTTTCATTGTTTTATTTCCTATTAACTATATACATGCGTATCTAACTGAAGACAACAAAATAAGTTTATCTACTAAAGAAATTATTTATTATTCATTGATACTCACTTCTAAGAAGAGTCAGAATGAGACTTACGAAGATATCAAGAAAGGTCTATATTATAACAAAAAATAATAATAAGGTAAGTACTTTATGCTAGTATCTATCTAAGCAATGATATGTATAAATAACACACATGATTCAAAGGGCATTTATAACTACAATCCAACGCATTCGTAGCCATTTCCGACTGATTGTGTTCACCGACTTTAGACGACTTTCACAGTTTGTTTCATACCTATAGTTTTTCAACGGCGAGTTTTTAAATTTCCTTTCTTAATTTATTAATCATCCTAGTATTATGGGGCGTCTAGGGAGCTTCATAAATAATCAATAGCTAACAAAAACAACTGCACTTTATTCCAACATAAACTAGATAAAATACATAAAATCAGCAGATTAAAGCCATTTCTCTCCTTTTAGGAAGTCAAAGCATGAATAACATTCTAATTTAGATCCGTTAAGAATACAGTAATACACCCTGTTTTATCCACCAGTTTGGCGGGTAATAAAATTTGTAACAGCTAGAACGCCACACAAGACTTGTAATGCGGCCGTTTTTCCTACAACATGAACCCATATTAAAAATCAAATTCCTACATTAAGATACAACTTACCACAAATAAAACGCTTAGAATACATTGTAATTTGTTACTTTACTTGACATTGCAATGGTCTCTACAATAAGAAGACTTGGTCCTTCTCTGGTGGCTTTGAATCATTCATTATTACGTTCAGCGTTTATTATTGGAACACAACAGTTTTTCTGGTGAATTGGTGGTATTATTTACACAGTACGGCAGAAAACACTATCTGTACTTATATGTATCCATAACTAGATGCTGTTAAACTATACCGGATTGTAACCTATGAACGTCAGTTGAATTTAACGTTAAATATAATGTCAGATTAAACTGTCGTGATTGTCCTTTTTCTCCGTCGCTATCAGCGAGTTTCTAAATTAGCACCAGTTTCTCGTCGTTTTATAACTAACTTCTCTACAGACTGCCGTTATTATGTCATCTCCGTTTTAAATGCATGTATTTTTGTAATTGATATTATAATATTATAAGACTTTCTTTTCAACTTCTACATGTTTCCAATGATTTTTTATGAATAATTGTTATTGCTTAACATAGATTCTCCTCAAATTTTAACTTAGTGCAACAACCCAATTTGCCCAAAGTTGATTATGCCATGATAGATTCTTCCTATAATCAAAATTTGTATTTTTTGTCAGCAAACGTGAAAAATGTGAAAACGCAACACAACGTCAGAACGCATCTGTCATTTGACTAGCCGTTGACATTGTTGCCATATTATGCTAAATATGTTTTTAAAAATCTAATCGGCATTAAAAATTATTTAAAATATTTAATAATTTACGCCTATTATCATTTTTTACATCACAAAATTGAATTTCGCGGATAAATATATTAAAATTGATTTAATAAATAACCTTTATGCTACTGTTTTCTTCAATTATCTTTACTAAAACTAGAGAAGAAATTTCAACTTGGCAACACCGCGCTGTTTTATATAAAACCATTCTATCAACAAATCTACACGTCATCAGCAGATTACTTACGTCACCAATTTAAAACGCTTTTCGCGCCACTTATTTTAACTTTTGTTTTCTCAAAAATTTGATAATTATTTTCGCGGAAATCTGTATTGGAAGGCTTGTTTATACATATTCTATGATATTATTCAATTAAAAAAAAAATAAAAAAATACCCCACTGTTGTTTCAGATATGTATATTCCATCTGATATAGAACAATTGGCTAATTTAGCAGTAAATTCAATAATAACTGGTAAATCAAAAAGCAGGAATGAAGAAGTATATAGGAAATTTGAAAATTGGTGTCAACAAATGGGTTTAATAATCGGTTACGTAAAAATTCAATACATAACTAGTTATGTAATGAAACTGACAATTATGACAGATGTGACGTTTCGTAACGTCAAAAATGTATTTAAAATTTGACATTTCATAAGTATATTTTTCCTTTTTAATATGTAAAATTATTATATGTTGTCCTGTATAACAAATGGGTTCTGTGCTGGGCAATAAAGCTATTATTGTCAACATTATTACTATTATCATTATTACTTGAACATCATATTTCCCTGTAAATTAAACTAGGGAAGACATCAATCTTATAAAAATTGCAATGTTTATCTTTCAAAATTATTTCATCTCATTGACTTATAAAAAAATTGAATTCTCGACCTCGAAATGAACCGAATCTATCACATAGACATTTAACTTCCTGCTATCTAATTTATATTATTGTGAATGGAAAGTGTTTTTAAGTCGACACCTAAACAAATTAAGTAATACGAGCCGGGTGAGTTGCTGTGAATATTTTATTGGTGGCGCCATTTGCTGGTAGTTTTTATAATCTTGATTTTTCACAGCGTGTTCCAAGTTAAACTAAGTCAAATTTGGAAACAGATGCTAAAATTATTTGGCTGGACACAGTTTTTCGATTAAAAAAGTGCATTTTACAAAAATGCATGAAATGTAACTTCAAAATAATATAAAAAAAATTATTTTGATCAAGATTATAAAGCATATTCAACGAAGATTTCTCTTCACACTTCGTAATAAACAAATTTTATCTAAAAACTTTCTTCAATAGAAGTGTAGTATTCATTTACTTATAAGAATATCTTTTTTCTACACCCATTTAATTATATGACAATTATTAGCATTTTTTGGTGAAAAATCGTGCCTATAATTCACTGTAGTGAATTATCGATTCATAATTCACTGCATCCGGCTAATCACAAATACAAATTCAAAAATCATTGTTTCGCTGATTCAATGATATTTTAAATCGACCGCGATCAACTCTTGCTGCTGCGGCTGACAATCAACTCGCGTGACAGTGACAAGTGTACCGCCACACCGCCATATTGTTTATTTACGTTTTCGACTTATTACGAATAGGTACCGATTAATTCTATCAAATTTCAGTCTAATTTATTTGTTTAATAGGTGTAGAAAAAGCATAGTATTACATTCGCGATTATGGCCATTATTCACTCAGATGATTTGCGCCACTCGCCTACGGCTCGTGGGCTCAAACGTCATCTTCGTGAATAATGGCTATCATAATAGCTCATATAATAATACACTATTTTTTCAGTTTAATAACGCCAGTCATTTGACTAAAAACTGTTTTTCCCAGTCAAGACTTTTAGTGCAGTGCTTTTTAATAGATGGTGCCACCTACAGCAGCATCTGCATCATGTAACCAACATAAACTTAAATTTTAAGTTTTTCAAGTTTGTTCTCATTTTTAATGTTTGTACACGCATTTTTAGCTTGGAGCCGTACTGGCTTATTAGGACAAAGTATTTAGAACTTCATAAGCCTTACACTGAATTAAATTTTAGTTGAAAATACCGGAACCAGGCAGAAATTTTAATAATAGCTGCATAATACTCTTAAATCTTAAGAAACGCATATTTTTGAGGTTAGCTGTGACGTCACGTGCAGATGCCCTATAATAGCCACACAGTCTACCCTTCACCTCACTTCGGCTTTAGCTTTATCGATGAAACCTTGTGATTGGTGTTGTCTCCTCTTAACTAATAATATTGGTAAAACTCCGAACATTGTAGCTCAAATATGTACCACCACTTGTGAAACCCTGTATATATATACAAAACTAAATAAGCACTGGCAGAAAATGTCAGGGTTTCACTTTATTTTCGTATGAATTTCTAAAAAAATCGTTTTGTTCGAAGGCAGCAAGATAACCCCTTTCGAAGAAAATTAATAAACAAAGTGGTGAATGTGACGTCTTTTAAACCAGCTGAAAAACACTGCAGTCTACCACAATAGAACCTAAAGTATCTAAAATATAATGGTGAGGGTTGAAGTATTGACGTTAACTGAAACAAAAGATGGAGAGATGAAAGACAGTAGTTCTTGAAAAAATTTAAGATGGGTACTTTTAAATTATGGGTAAAAATTAATTTTATTTCGTAATATCGCCATTATGCCTTATAAATTTTTTGAATCTACTGAGCAGCGAACTATATAATTGTGAGCAATATTCTTCGTTTACCACTCCCAAGCATTATTTCCAACAAAATATCAATATTTCCCGTTGAATTTTGCTACTCAGTAACGCCCATACGTTTTTTACGGGCCCTTGACTAAAGCGATCAAAGACACTGAGACACTGACATTATTTTTTCGTTATCAGTGGCTGCCCAATGTAAATATTAAATAACTACTTGATTAGTGTCATTACGTTCAATAATTAAAAACTTGATTTTGTTACCACCGTTGCTATGAGTCATACCAACTTCCTAAAAGCTTTGTACAAATTTCATTATGAAATTTCCACTACCTAAAATCTTTCAAATGCCAAGTAGTCTCAATGTTATGGTCGTCCCTGGCGGTGGTCTTATTTGGTGGATGCGCCGGGCATATATTTTGTGACATTTATTTCAAGCTTAAATATATTAGAAAGTATAAAAAATTAAATAACTGAAATCAGCAAAAGTACGACATTAGATTGTAAAAAATATGCGATATAGAATGGAGCTAAAATATAACTAATAACATAGCCACACTAGGGTGGCCCATCTTTTTCGAAATCGAAATTTTTTATTTCTCACCCCAGCAAATGGTTCCATTTGAAGAAAAATCAGTCCCCTCAAAATATTATTGAGGCAAATTGAAGGCAAGGGGTGCCGCAGAATGCATTATTATGCAATAATAAAAGTAAATGGAATTATTTACATTCTTTGGTTGATGCACTGTTTATTTTTTTAATCAGCAACATTTATCTTTAGAATGACTAATCAAGTCATACAAATATCAAAGACATTATCTGTTGTGACTATGACATTTGTCATACTACTGTAAATTCGTAGTCTAAGAAAACTAGACTAGAAGTTTTTGAAATAAAACTCTCGTTTTATCTTTGTGTATTTTATTATGAAACGTTTTTTTCATACATAGTACCAAATATTATCCTAAATCTACAATAAAACAATATTTTTTGCACTAGGCCAAAGCATGCGACAGGGTTTCTTTTTTTACATTTGGAAACTGTGATTTATAATCATTTTCAACTTGGACTAAAAACTGTTTTTGGTCTTCATTTTTTGTTAAAATGTCATTATAGTCAGTAATAAGTTTGATTCCTCTCTCAGCGGCATCATTTACAACTTTAATTTTGTTTACAATATTGAAACATCGGGTATAACTTTCATTTTCCCTCCATGTTATTGGATCATTTTCCAAAAATTCCATAGACAAACCTAATTTTTGAAAAAACTGTTTAGTGTTCTCGCATATGAAGTCCTGAGTTTCCTTGTTTTCAACGTCAGTAATGTTACTAATCATAAGTCGTTTAATACCCTCTTGATTTGGTGCTTTCCTATTCAAAGCTTTAACCATTTCTCTTTTAGTGGTAACTGAAATATCGTCATCAAAGAAAGATAAGCCAACATTTACTGAATTAAGGTACCACAAATGGTTCACTATTTTCCTACTTGCGCCTTGAGATATTTCTTTGTCAATATTTTGATAATTAATGAGTTCTTTACAAAAGTCTAAGTCATGAAGCGGTGCTTTACTAGCAAATGACGCTGTAAACCAGGCCTTTACATAAACATTTACAATAAAGAGACATATATCTTCAATACCTATTTTTTCTTTTTTAGTTAGTTGGAACTGATCTTGGAAAAAAAATATTTTTAGACAGTAAATGGCTTTGGCCATCCAACGTGCATGATGAAATGCCCTGGTTGATAGAATGTCGTGTGAGTGGGCTCTTCTTCAACAAAAAGTTTAGAAAGCATTAAAAATTCTTTATAATCATCACGAGGCTGTTGCAAAGTTAAAGATGCATTTAGAAACTTTACAATTTCGGCTTTAACTGGTTGTAAAATGTGTTTAATTTTTGATACCTGAAATCCAGTTTTTAGTTTATTTTGATCTATTTTAGGCCAAAATTCCCTAAAACGTTTAAATAGTGGCACATTTGGACCAGATGAGGAAGGCATTTTTGTGTCAAACACACTTCTCAAAACCACTTCAAAAATATGATGTCTACAAGGAAAATATAGAATATCTCTTTCTAATTTTTGTTGCAATAGTGTGGCTGCCCCATTTATATAACCGATATTTGGTGCTGTTGTATCACAACACAAAGCTATTACCTTTTCGTCCAAATTCCATTCACAAAGCACATCATAAACTGCTTCAGTCTGTTCTCTTCCAGTTGAATTGGGCAAAGCTGGTACTCCAAGTAGTTGTTCAATATCTCCACTAGTAACTAAGATAGCAAGTCTATCGATATTTCCCATTCCAGTGAGAGAAGGTAAAAGTTTTCCATCCCAATGGATGACTGGGGCCGGCAATTCAGAATTACCGAAGGCAGTTTTTAATATTTCAGCTCTTTCTTCGCGGATGCGTTGTCTAGAGCGCTGAAGTGTGGTTCTGCTGATGGACAAAGATGTGGTGTCATGTCCTAGTGCTTCTGCTACTGCCGTCAAAATATGGACTCCATACCTGTCGCTTATTTTGCAAGCATCAAATGCAGCGGCTATTTTTGGTGTGATGATGTTACATGTTCCATACAATCTCCTCTTTTTTGGCTGTGACGGACCAGGCTGGTCTTGTAACAACTCTTCTTGGGCTTCGATTATTTCATCTTCATTTTCGTTGGAGTCGGCTGAATTACTACTTGATGATGGACAGGTAACTGTTTCCTCTAATCTAGCTTTTTCTTGTTGACTTCGTTGCATTCGTTCGGATAATTTCTGTAATTTCTCCTCAGCTGATTTTTCTTGAGAAGCAAGTTGGTAATCAATACCATGCATAAATCCAGGACGTCCCTTTTTTCTTTGGTTAATTAAAAACTGCTTATCTTCATCTATTTTCATCAACTCCAATGCATTTGCATGAGAAATGTCAAAGAGATCGTCCAATTTTTCAACGAAATTTTTTTCTTTACCTCCCGCACTGGCCCTTTTAGCCGATTTTTGTAAGTTCCTCCACTCTGCATAAAGTTTATCTAGTTGTTTAACACAATGAAAATCCTGACGTGTCGGAATGCGAGCTTTATCCCAAAAAACTGACACCTCTTTTATTGTTAATTTAACACTTTCATGTACACTTAGCTTCACTTCACGAATGTTATAAAAGAGCACTTGTAATACTTGTCTATTAGACGGCAATTTATTGCCAATGATTTGTGACGAATAGTGTCCAACTAAGTAAATGAAAGTATCCTTTCGTAAGGTCTAACATCAGCCATCGTTAAATGTTTTTTCAAAAAGGAACGTATGCTAGAACTTATAATGTCACCAATGTAAAACACAAATGCAAACTGACATAAAAACCTACCGTAGGTGCATTATATTTCCAAACTTCCAAAACAAATAATTTCTAGGAAATAATTACACCAATAAAACATTATGAGAAAAGAGGTAGATATTTGTATTTTAAGTAAAATTTAAGTGTATTACCGTAATAAAATCTTATCTACAAATTTCTACCTGAATGCGGCACGGGTTACCGTAATAAAATCTTATCTACAAATTTCTACCTGAATGCGGCACGGGTTACCGTTCACCGAATTATCTGAAACTTTGACATAAATTATTCCTAGTATAATAGTATATTTTCGTGGGGTGAGACTTAAAAAATACGCAAAAAAAATTCACCCCCTATAGAGATGGGCCACCCTAAGCCACACACACAAAAAAAGTTCTGTGCAGCGGACCAAATTATATGGATGCTGAATCCGAATGCGTATTTAAAAAAAATGTATAATGTCAGTTTTGTTTTTTAGTCAAAAACATCACTTAAAATGGTGTAAAATCATAGAAATAATATTATAACTCTCATGCCCTAATATGGGCCAGTTGTACGAACTAAGTTGAACCAAGTTCAGCTTGAACCAATATCAAAATTCATGGTTACGATTACACAGCCCCACAAAAAAAAAATAAAAGTTCTGTATCAGAGACGTGTATACATAGATTTTGTGTATTTTTTTATGCTGAATCCGAATCTGCAGCCCAAAATATGGGTTACCCAGGTAGTTTTTTAGTAAAACGCAAAAACATCCCCTAAAATAGGTAAAGTTTTATAATGAAATGCAACAATTTGTAAATACTTTGAGAAAACATTTTAAAATAAGATTTTGAGCATCAGAAAGAAATATATGCAAATTAAATCCATACCCACCCCTACGAGGGGGTTAATTCCACCTCTAAAATCAAATAAAGAATGTTATAGTGCAAAACAATGTGAAAAGCCAGAGCCTCGTAGTTTGTAATTCCAAATATACAAATGTAGGTTGACAGACAAAATACCTAAAAAATACAATATAATCTTATTTTTAAGGGGCTTGAAACCACCTCTGCAGGCTTAGGTATTTCTTTCAGTCACATATTTTTCTATTCAATGGTTTGGTCTAAATTTTGTTACCGCGGGCTTTTGTGGTCGCTGATTACGAATCTGAAGTCCGAGTCCGAAAATTCCTGAATAAAAGATGGCGGATCCAATATGGAGGATGTAAAAAATCGGAAAAGCATTCAAAATTTGAAAATTATGGCTGAAGCTTGTTATTCGGAGGTTTTGGAGTCGCTGATCACGATTCTCTGTAAACGCCTATTTGGTAAAAATTATAAAAAAGATTGTCTGTCAAACTTACAGATGTCAAACTAGCAGATGTCACACTTACAGATGACAAACCTGCCAGATGTCAAACTGACAGGTGTCAAAAGGGATAAACGTAATTTTGACAAATGTCAAACTGACAGATGTCAAAGGGAGTAAACGTCACTTTGACAGATGTCAAACTGACAGCTACCCCGACGTGGTCATAAGATTAATAATAATAATGTACTATTCGCCATTCAAATTTTCCACCCAGCTCATGTAACTCGTTAGGAAAGGGGCACTTTCAAGCTCTAAATTATAATTTCCCATGATATTGCCACGATGATCAGTTTTATATATTTGGCTCCAAATCGTCCCTATTTCATTCATCCTCACTTTCACATTTAAGCGAGACTGCACACTCCAAATTGAATTTATATTCCTTGTTTCTCATTTTTAGATATTTGCCTATTTTTACTCAAATGCCTCAATTTTTTTAAACATTCATAATATATTTATTTGGGTGGTAAGTACCAATTTCCATGGTACTTTTTAATCCGCCATAATGGATCCGCCATTTTTTATTTAAGAATTTGCGAATTAAGACCCCAGAATCCTGATCAACGACTCCAAAAACCCCCGAGTAATAAGTTTCAGCCATAATCTTCAAATTTTGAATGCTCTTCCGGTTTTTACATCCGCCATATTGGATACGCCATCTTTTATTCAGGAATTTTCGGATTCGGACTTCAGATTCACAATCAGCGACCACAAAAACCCGCGGTAACAAAATTTAGACCAAATCTTTGAGTAGAAAAATATGTGACTCAAAGGGGTAAGAAATACCTAGGCTTGCAAAAGTGGTTTCAAATCCCTTAAAAATAAGATTATATTATATTTTTTAGGTATATTGTCTGTCAACCTACATTTGTATATTTGGAATTACAAACTACGAGGCTATGGCTTTTCACATTGTTTTGCACTATAACATTCTTTATTTGATCTTAACTAATCCCCTCGTAGGGTATGGATTTAATTTGCATATATTTCTTTTAATGCTCAAAATCTTATTTTAAAATATTTTCTCAAAGTATTTACATATTGTTGCATTTCATTATAAAGCTTTACCGTATCACTCTATTTTAGGGGATGTTTTTGCGTTTTACTAAAAAACTACCTGGGTAACCCATATTTTTGGCTGCGGATTCGGATTCAGCATAAAAAAATACTCAAAATCTGTGTATTCACGTCTCTGGTACAGAACTTTTATTTTTTTTTTGTGGGCTGTGTTATTGTAACAATCGTAACCTTGGCTTTTGATCTTGGTTTAAGCTGAACTTGGTTCAATTTAATTCTTACAACTGGCCCTTAAGGGTTAAAACTACCCCTCATAGGTTTCAAAACGGAAAAAAGAATTAAGGCTTTTGTAGTTATAAGCAGGGTGAACAAATATGGAGTGAATTCATTCGAACCACCGACACATGACTAGAGTCTATCCATAGTAAGAGTAAAATGATGCATATAGGTGCTATTGAAATTCGGAAAGAGTCAAATACTTGCCAAATATACAAATCTGGTACGACAACCACCCAATTTTAATAAGGTTGAAAATTACCCCTATTGGGAAGAATTACCTCCACAGACGGACGGATTTCATTACTTCTAATATCCTTGAACAAAAATTCAGGCATTTGTAGTTTTAGGCAGGGTAGATAAAAATGGAGTAAATTCATACATTAAGCATTAACCAGTTGCGTTTTATTTATTATACCATACCTGCTTATTCAACTGTTTATCTTAACTTATCTATCTTTTAATCTGTGTAAAGCTATTCTTTTTCCTATTTATTGTCATACTTTCGACCATCAATCCAAATACTTTCTTTTCTTATGATTTTCTCTTATATTTAAAATATCTTTTCCTTGGTTTTCTTTTCCTTTTTTTTTAGTCATAGATATAGGATGTTATCTCTTCAGTGGCCATTTTTTTCTATCTATGTCAAATATTTTGCACTAGGAGATACAAAAATTTGGCCTTTGTACATGTTATTTACACTCACCTGCGTCTTTTGAGATTTAGCGGTAGTTTTCACTCCCCCATAAGGGCGGATTTCAGTTTAATTTATAGACATAGCTTACTATAGCTCGAATTTATATTCCATACTCTCGACTACAAAACATCTACCACTTTTCACCCATCATTAAAAGTTATTATATTATTTCTATGATTTTACATCATTTTAAGGTGTTTTTAAATAAAAATCAAAACTGACATGATAGATTTTTTTTTTTTTTACCACGGATTCGAATTCAGCGACGAAAAATACACCATATCCATATAATTTGGACCGCTGCACAGAACTTTTTTTTGTGTGTGGCTGTGTAATCACATACATACTTGTACGCATGTTTCGACTTTTATTAAAACAACAGCTTTTTATTTCATGATTAGTTAGCACATTAACAAGCAAAACTTCAAAAACGAGTTACAAACTTTTAAATCTAAAAGGTATCGATAATTTTTTGTCTTTTGAAATGCGTTAAAGTAGTGGCTCAATGCTAACATGATAAGATTGAGACGAATCACACAGCATAATGCAATATTTTTCGGTATAAGACACCCCCATACCAGGCGCTGTCCAATTTTTGGCAACCTCTTCCCTATCCACACATTCCTGTACTATAATCTCTTATTTCCTCACCGTTGATCTATCTCTCAACTTACCAATCTACTTTTCCCATTCTCTCTATTTGTTTAATTTTGTTCTTGTATTTTATTCTTTTTGTTCTTTTTGTCCTCTTTTTGTTCTAAATAGACTGAAAATTCCTTATGAATTTGAATATTTTATAAGACACCTTCATTTAACCACTAGATTTTCCTGGCGGCAGGAAGACCACGAGGGGGGTGAAATTGCCTCGAACGGGTTTTTTCATTGAGTTGTTTTTCTCGTGTTAGCAATCAAAATCTCAAAGTGTTTGCGTCTGCGCGCAACAACGCCAGTTCAAAGTGTATTTTTATTTATTTCTAAGTTCTTCAAGAATTATTGTTCCAAATATATTGTTAGTTTTAAGTCTATGTATGCATAAACAGGAGCACTAACTCCAAATCCACTGTCAATAAGCCGAATCGGACCTGTCTCGCCCAGCCCTACATTAACCATGGCGCGGCGCACAGAGGTCCCAAATTGAGGTTTTTAGTTCAAAAATAGTCAGAGAGCGCAAATTTTGTCGGAAGTGAACAATTTTTTTTTTAATTAAAGCTTATCGAAACTCCAACAAATTCTCGGAGCCCGAATTTTGAAAAAAAAATCCGTTTTTATTATATTAAGTTAAAAGCCAAAAAAATGGCTATAGGGCACAAATCTTGTTGGAAATGAACATTTTTTTTAATTAAAGCTTACCAGGAACAAGATAAGAATATAAGGAAGCAAACAGAAAAGTAAAGGCGGAAGTACTAAAGAAGAAGAACCAATCGTGGATCAAAAGATGTGACTACATAGATCAACATATAGGACGCACACGAAGTTCAGAAGCCTGGAAAACAATAAAATCAATGAGAACAAATAACAAATAAGGAACTAGTCTAAAACAAATTCACAGTGGACACAACATTTTAAACACCTGTTGGAAGAGCGGAGACCACAGTATATGAGAGGAGATCAAGAACCGCTCAATGCTGACCGCATACATGTCGAGATAACACAAGTGCAAGAGGCAATAAAATCCAAAGAAAATCCCCTGGACCTGGTGGAATATATCCCGAATTTATAAGATACGGACCATCGAAACTAACACAAATGTTAAAAAACCTATATGAAAGTTGCCCAAAGGAATGCAGCTATATATATAAGAAGGATCCTAAAGATGATCCGAAAAACTACAGTGGTTTGCGGTAATACCAACAATAGGAAGAATATATTCACGAATTCTTAAAAACTTAATAGAAGAAGACATAAAGGATAAACAACCGGAAGAACAGTCAGGATTTAGAGCGAGTAGATCAACAATTGATAACCTCTTCACACTGAAACTTGCCATTGAAAAACGTACCCAACATAACAGAGGAACACATATAGCTCCAATAGACTTAGAGAAATCCTATGACAGTGTCCACACATCACAACTATGCAACTATGGACAGAAATGCGACACCTGGAAATAAACCAATCTCTAATCAATGCTACACGACTCTTCTATAAAGATAATTTGGCCACCGTAAAAACTGATAACAACACGCATACAGAATATTTCCGAACATCGAAAGGCTTAAGACAAGGTTGTTGTCTGTCTCCTACTCTATTTAAAATATCTCTGGACCAATCCCTACAAGGGTGGATAAGAAAATGCGGAAATATGGATCTTAACGTAGAAGACGACACACTTTACAGCCTCTTTTTTGCAGATGACCAGGTAGTGATAGCGGAGGACGAACAAGATCTGAGCTACATGATAATAAAGCTAAAAGGAGAGTACGAACGAGCGGGACTTACAATAAATTTAAACAAGTGTGAATATTTAGCAGCCGGCTATGGCGAATGTAATGATATGAAACTAGAAAACGGTGTGATTAGGGGAGTTCAATTGTGCAAGTATTTAGGAGTAATCTTTAATAAACAGGGAAATAGCAATGATGAAGTGAGAGAAAGAATCAATAAAGGTAGGAAAGCTATTGGAGCGTTAAACTCAATACTGTGGGAAAAAAATATAAGGAAAGACACCAAGCTACGCATCTACAAAAGCATCGTACAAAGTGTAATTATGTATGGAGCGGAAGTGTGGGATTTAAACAAAGCAAACAGAAGAAAAATGTTGGCCACAGAAATGGACTATTTAAGAAGAAGTTGTAGGATATCCAGAACAGAAAGAATCAGAAATGAAATAATCAGGCAAAATTCTGGCATAGAAGAAGATATTATAGATGAGGTCGAAAAGAAACAGTTGATATGGTTCGGACATACAAAAAGAATGGAACAACATCGGTGGCCAAGAAAGATACTAGAATGGACTCCCCCAGAAAAAAGAAAGAGGGGAAGACCTAGAAGAAGCTGGAGGAATGACGTGGATGATGCAATGAGATCAAGGAACTTAAACGAGGAAATGAGTCATGAAAGAAAAACGTGGAAACTGGGGACGGAGACGACGACCAAAATTTCCAACAAATCATCGGAGCCCAAATTTTGCAAAAAAAATCCTTTTTTATTATATTAAGTTAAATGCCAAGACATTTTTTTTGCCTTTAACTTAAATAAAAAAGGAACATATTTTTTCAAAATTTGTTAGAATTACGATAAGCTTTAATTAGAAAAAAAATTGTTCATTTCCAACCAGATTTGCGTTCTCTAGCCATTTTTTTGGCCTTTAACTTATTATAATAAAAAAGGAAATTATTTGTTCAAAATTTGGGTTCCGAGGATTTGTTGGAATTTCAGTAAGTTTTAATTTAAAAAAAAAGTTGTTAATTTCCGACAAGATTTGCGCTCTCTAGCCATTTTTTAACCAAAAAACTCAATTTGAGAGCGCTGTGCTCAGCGCATGTCTGACTGCCCCTGGACCAGGTTCGGGGAGGCACATATATGTATTCTAACTTTTAATAAATATTGTTGAATTAAATTGTAAATTAAGCATGAGACCATGGAGTTCGAATCCTGACTAGGGTATAGATGCTTAATGGCAGTTTTTAATCTATTACCGAAGCAGTAACACTATTGAGTGGGACAACCTGGCTAGTTGCTGTTGTATCTCCTGAGTTCGAGTCTCAGCTGCGGCAGATGGCAATGTCGCAAGGAACAGTTGTTTTGTTGTTTGTGCATGTATATCCTGATAGAGAGACTAGCTATAGCTAAACTCAGTCAGAACGATAATACATATAAGGCTATAAAACAAAAATAAAACAAGAAAAAATACAAAAAGAAAAAATAAAACAAATAGACACAACGTGCTCAATTTTTTATTAACTTTATTTCATTCAAAGCAAAGAATAACTACATATTTTAGTATATTGATATCTGGAACTTTTTTTAGGGGCTATCGTAAGTTTCTGGAGATATTTTAAAAATTAATCGAGTAAATAAATATATCCTTTTGTACCACCGGCAAATGTCACTACCTGGTAGAGCAGGGCACAAAACGGAGGTGTTTCAGAGTTGGTGGACGCGAGATGTGTCCAAGGTGATGGCGTCAACGATAATCTAATAACGGTCGATGGGACACCTCAGAGCGAACTGGTTATCTAGGTGGCTTATAGACAACATTTACGTAAAATGTGATTAAGTTACTTTCCTGATAGGATTCTCTACTTACACCTATACATGAATATTTAGTAGAATGGTTTGAAGATGATGCAGTCGTAATGAAATGTTTGAATAGATGGACTTTAAAAAAATTTTTAATGAAAATTATTGATAATGATAATGGAATGATAATGGAAGGCTCTGAAGAGCCACATAATATTTTTCTTAAACTTAATGTTTCAACTTTTCCCCCTGAAAGGCTGTAGTCGTATAAGTTAGGTGAATTTGCCTCACGCAGATTGTGCCCATTTTTTTTTGCTTGGATTTTTATCAATATCACTTACAATTTTGCCAAATTTCAGCCCTAAATATTAAAAAAAAAATTGAAAATTTTCGAAAATAATTTTTATCTGTTGAACGTCATAACCGATTCAAATAAAAGGACCCGGCACCTTTTATACCTATGTAAATTTCACTCCCGGGAGTTGAAACTTTGCACAGTGGTAGTTTATGACATGTCGATCAAAAGTCTCTACGGGCACAAAAAATGTTAATGACAGAGTTTCGAGATATTTGCCGAAGAAGGTCATAATTTGACAATTTTTTCAACTAAAAATAATTTTTATTTGCAAAACGGATTCTCAAATGAAAAAAATGTATTCTTCATTTTTTGTTCAAAATAATGTGTTGTACTAATTTGAATTGATCTTACAACAAAATAATTATTTATTTAATACAGCAAAAATTAAAAAATAAAATAAATTAAAATAAATGAATTAGAATTTTTAAATAATAATTTTGTTGTAAAATCACTTCAAACTAGAACAATACATTATTCTGAACAAAAACTGAAGAATACATTTTTGTCATTTAAGAATCCGTTTTAAGGATGAAACTTGTTAAATTATGACCTTCTTTGGCCAATATCTCGAAACCCCATCGGTAAAATTTTTTGTGCCCGTGGAAATTTTTGATCGACATGTCATTAACTACCACTGTGCAAAGTTTCAGCTCCCGGTAGTGAAAGAAAAATTTACAAATAAACGGTGCGGGGTCCTTTTAACCAATGGGCTAGTAGACAATAACGAAAACGACAATATTAATAATATAGTATTATAGTATGACTCTACAAAATGTTATAAATATAATTTCAAGGTAATTTTACTGACTATTATTGGTTTCATTGTAAAATAAATATGCTAAAAATCAGAGTGGATTTAAAATAAGGTAGTTTTCCGGATATCTCGTGACGTAATAGCGTAATAACCACCCAAACAGGAGCATTTTACATTAGATAGTAACCAGCTACGTTGCCATATTTCTAAAAAAGAATGTACACTACTGCACTGTCTGAAATAAATTTTAATATTAATTTTTAACACTGTTTCAAATACTCAGCAAGTAAATATTTTATATATTTTTAAGGCTGATGCTATATAGCAGTACAGAATATCTTACATTATTTATCGAAATATGGCAACGTAGCACTCGTTTCTCTGTTCAAGCACGAATTAGAATCTGGTGATTACGCTATTACGTCATAGCCAATAGAATAGCCCGAAAATTTGCGGCAATATCTAACCGTTTAAACACAGTTTAAACTTCATAATTTTTTTTTACTATAAGGCATTATTTAAAAAATAAAATAAAAAATACGAGTCAACTGTTTTTATGTGTAGATGTTATTAAAATTATTTTAAAAAAACGTATACTTGCCCATCATGTGGAATAAATTAGAACAGAATTTGACAACGGGAACATTGAGAAAAAAATTCAAGAATTTTTCTAGATTTTTTTTAACCCCTATTAAGTTTCGGCACAACTACCAATTTTTTTTTGTAGAATCTTGGGATGATTTTTTACCACACATAATTTTTCTAAAGCGATGAAATGAGTACTTAGTACTTAAAAAAAATAAAATGTTCATTTTAATTTTTTTAAATTATCATACGCTGATGTTATAATTGTTATATTTTTTGTAGCATCCTAGGACAGTATTCTATAATCCCTAATTTTTTCAAATCGGTAATATCAGTATAGTACTAAAAAAAAATAAAATAAAGTATCTTTATTTTTTTAAATTATGATAAGCTGATGATAAAATTATCATATTTTTTCATCTTTCGTTAAAATTCATGCATTATTACGTTATATTTCTTATTGTTAGAAGAAGGCAATTTTCCGTTTTTATTTTTTACAAATTAACAAATTATCAGAAAGTTTTTTCATATGCCTAATCTTATTCAAAATTTTATTGCGAACAATTCTCAATTTTTATTTTTGCGACACGATTACTAGACCGGAGATAATAAGGAAAATAGCAGAAAATTTCAGTATTGATAAATAGATTGTTAAAATTTTACAAGAAGCAATGGACCGATTTAATCCAAAATTGCTCATAGTACTTGTGATTATACCTACAACCAAGTAAAACAATAAAATTGCTGCGGGCAGAGAATCCCATTCAAGATTAATTTTGACTCCACTACGGGGAAAACTATTCCAACGCTGTATGATTAAATAAGTTAAAATTTCATCTTTTCGAAATATTGAAATTTCAAGTTTAAAATAGTAATTTATGCAACAAGTGGTACTTTTTTTACGAACGAAGTTTCCTATGAGTAAAAAAAGGCACTTTTTAATCCACTCAAATTAGGAAAAAAGCGGAGAAAAATTCTAAACAGCAGTTTCTCTGCATAGGAAGTAAGTACTGAACTTTTAGAACAAGGTTTTGCTTATGGGCAGAAAAAAAAGACATGATTATTGAGATATATACATTTATATATATACGTTTTTTCGTGTTTTTTTTCATTTGGACGCATATATCTCGAAAAGTACGCGTTTTTAAAGCTAAACGAACAGAGGTAAATGCATTCAGAATACGATTTCCTATAAAAAAAAGGTGCTATACATTTGTCTGACTATCCCATTGGCTTTTCCTGAAAAATGACTTGGAAAATATGTATATGTGTTTTTTCGTGTTTTTTTTTATTTTGAATGCAAGTATCTCGAAAAGTACGCAGTTTTATGGCTAAACCAACATAAGTAAACGTGTTCAGAATGAGATTTCCTACAAAAAAAGATCCTATACATTTTTCCGACTATCCCATTGGTTTTCCGTTAAAATGTAAATACGCATCCACACATAATGATTGCCACAAAAAATGTCTTAATGACGTATATATTTAGTAAAAATTCTATACGGCAAATATATATATATATATTTTTCAAGAAGCTCTTTCGGAAAAACCAATGGGATAATTAGAAAAATGTATAGAACCTTTTTTGTAGGAAATCTCATTCTGAACACGTTTGCTTATGTTCATTTAGCCATAAAAATGCGTACTTTTTGAGATATTTGTAATCAAAATAAAAAAAACACGAAAGAACACATACATATATATTTCAAGTCGCTTTTCCGGAAAAGCCAAAGGGATAATCAGAAAAATGTATAGCACCTTTTTTGTAGGAAATCGTATTCTGAATGCGTTTACTTATGTTCGTTTAGCCTTAGAAACGCGTACTTTTTGAGATATATAGGTCCAAATGAAAAAACATATATATGTATATATCTCAAAAATCATGTCTTTTATTTTTCTGCGCATAGATAGATAAGAGTGAAATACTGTTACTTTTTTAACGTTTTCTGCTTTTTTTACCATTACCATAAATATATATTTTACGCACTGAAAATAATGAAAAAAGTACACCCTTTTTAATAGCCGTAGAAAAAATATTATGTGACTGTTAAGAGCTTCAATAGGAAACAAAACATATTATGCATTTAATAAACAATGTTTTTGTTTGAAATGAAAATCATATCATTGTAAATAAATATTTAGTACACCAAATTGTTTGTAAATGCATACTTTCCAAATAGTACTTTTTATCACCATTTTAACTTTATTTCTCTGTTATATTTATTCAACTGATTTCTGATATCTGAAGTGTGCATGTTGTTTTTGAATTCAACTAAAGGAGGAATAATTCCATTCGAACTCGGTGATTTTATGTGTAATACTCCAAGTATGTTTATGTTGTTGGATCGAATTCAAATACGTTCATGCATGCTGATAAAATATCTATGCATGTGCATATTACTTATGCAGCACATGCTTTTGCACAGGTTAATTTTTAATACAAGTGTGGCTGAAATAACTATTCTATTTCAATAAATGGTAATGACATCGTGACGCAAAATGGCTGTTTGTAGGAAAGGACAGGCAGTGGGTATTCATGCCATAAATAAGGATTTGATAACTGGCAAATTTCAATTTCATAAATATTGCGTAGGGAAGACAGTGGAACAGAATGTATCGAATAACTATAAAAAATTCAAATGCAATATATTTAAAATTTTTGCTATTTCATTAAATAGAAATATATCTTAAGTGCTTAAAATATTACTTAGTTGATTGAGAAAGACACTTCTACTATATAGTACAGGAACTGATTGAAAAAATGACAGTAACTCGAAAAAAAATTGTGCAGACTAAAATTTAAACTTTGGTTAAGTTTAAAGCAGGCCAAAGTTCACGAAACAAAATAGTTGAGGAGTTTCATGAATCCGTGGGAACTTATATGGATTAAAAAGAGGTATTTTTAATTAAAAACATCGATTTTTTATTTTATCGCGAAATATGGCAAAATTATCTTTGATTTGGTGTTATTAACTTAATTTTATAGCAATAATTAACCCAAATACGGCCATTTTTCGATGGGGGGGATGGCGGAGAGAATTTTTTTCTAAAACAAGTGTTTTAAAGGGACGAAATAAAATGAGCATCTAGTAGACCACAAGCCCATGCTAAATTTTTAGGGGGTCATATGATACCGCTTGAAAAGGTATAATTTTTGTAGTTCTACAGAAATAAATCAGTTTGGGCCCTATACCGTACATTTTAGGTGGGACATGGGAAAGCTGCAGAAAAGTGAAAATCGTAACCCACGGGGGTTGCATTTTTTCAAACGATCCTGTACGGCTTACGTTTATTTGGCCTGTATTTATATCTGTGGCTCATAAAAAGAGAATGCCGTACAAAAATAATGGGACAGAAGTACAGAAATAATTTTCGTTTTCCGAAAAGTGACCTTTATGTACTAAGGTGATACGATACCGTACGGCTTTTATGAAATTCGATTTTTATATTAACAAAGATGAACTTTTTTGCTATGCCGTACAAATCAGACCTCTAGACCTCTATTAAGGGTGATTTGATCCTATACGGCATCAATTCCAAAATATTATACGACATTTAAATTCTTTAAAAAAAATGACCCGTCTAAAAAGAATGGGTATTTTTTTTATCTATTTATTTAACGTCCGCTTATTTCCGCTACCAGGGCCTATCACCGACGCCAGAAGACGAGCTACCCCCTAGAAATTTTGCCGAACCACTTCTCGTAAGAAGAGTAGGGACCTTTTACTTGCCTAACATTTAATAGACAAGGGACCGCTTGCTTTACATCCCCTCCGAAGGATGGTATATCCACTACGTAATCCTCGTCTTGAAATTACGATACGATACCGTACGGCTCTTATGAAATTCGATTTTTATATTAACAAGGATGAACTTTTTTGCTATGTCGTACAAATCAGTTGGACCATGGGATGGCAAACGCGAGATCAATCCCCTTCCTAGACTTCTATTAAGGGTGGTGATTTGATCATGTACGGCATCAATTCCAAAATATTATACGACATTTAAAATCTTAAAAAAAAACGACCCGTCTAAAAAGAATGGGTATTATCAATGTAAATAAAAAAATCACCCCCGAGAAATGGAGAAACTCACGTTTTCTAGAGTAAGTAGTACGACTATTGGATTAATACAAGTTAGAATTTTTATTTTATTTAGTAGCTGTACAAGAAATAATGGACAATAAATTAGAAGATTGGAAAACAAGTGAAATTTTTTAAAAATTATGCAAGTTAAAAAATCCTCTATTTTTTAATGCAATGGATAGATTTTCAACTTTACATCGTTTTTCCTTTCCTTAACTATAAAAGAATACAAATGTGTCCATGCCGTACATTTTCATTGTTGGGATTTTAGACACTAGATTACGTTATTCATGCGATTTACATGACCCTTAATTGTCATTAGATACCGTACGGTGTTTGCAAAATATCATTGAAAATAGCAAAAGTTGATAAACAATCACAATGCATACATTTTAGATATACCGCAATGAAATACCAGAACCAAATATATATTTCAGAGACGAATTTTTCTTGAAGTAAAGTAAGAAATTGGTATATATCACTTTTAAATTTTAAAATAAAATGTAACGTAATTAATTATAAAAAAAATGTGTACAAATTACCCAAAATTTTCTTTTTTGGGTTAACTTATTTGGAAACTTTATGAAAAAATTGTTACAGTTTTGCAATATAAAAAATTTTAGTATGTTTCATAAGTTTATTTTTAGGCGAACGTTTTTTCCAACATTTTTAATTTTACAACATACTACATTTGGAAAACTTAAAAAATGTAATTCATCATTCATGTGATAAAAAGAATATGCATAAATTAATTACTGATCTATTATAATGGATTTAATAAAAACTTTCATTTTCGCGTGATGGTTTCTTAAACAGTAAATTATAAAATACTATATTGTATACATTTTTATAGTTAATTTCAGGTGGAATCGAGACATACTAGTTTTTTAATGTTTAATATTAGCAGGGGTGTGAGTGGTTATAATAAAAGAACACAATTTTCTATAATTGGGCTATATTTTATTTTGAAAAATTTATGAAATCTTTACTTCATTTTTAAAAGATTATCTTGTAATTTGTCAATGATTAGAAAAAAGTAAATAAATTGCAAATATTTAAAAACTTAATTCTTTTTTACCAAATCACCTTTGTTCCAAGTACATAGAAAATAACATTTTTCAGCTTTTTTATTTTATCTTTTGGTAAATATTAATTTTTATAAAGTATAATTTATTTACGCACTATTTCGAGATAATACAGCGCAAAATTTTCGGAAAATCCTTTTGCGTTTCAGATCCATTAATTTTGAATTATTGGTTTCGAATAATTACAATATCAAGTATTGCTCGAATGTAATAAAATCTTACAATAATTTTTTATTCAGAAAAGCTCACTCTGGGACGGAAAATTCAATTTTCCAGACACATGTACCAACTAAAATGTACGACATGGTAATAAAAATTATTAGAGAATATTATTTAGGTATTATGCAAATCACAACTTACACAATTTTTTATTTATTATGAAAATACCTACTTTCTGTATATTGTTGCCCTTATCTGGGCACGCTAATATACTAGTTACGTAAATACTTTAAAACACTTATTATTGGAACCAATCAAAACAACTACTCTTCTGGCTAATACTGACGAAGTATTAGATTACATGATAGAATTCTTAGCATTTTAAAAAAATATATATATTGAAAATACTTAAATCGTTCATTTACATTTAGATATTCACACCATTTTTATTTAATATGAAATTATCTACTTTCTGTATATTGCTACCTTAATCGGGTCACGCTAATATACTACTTAGGAAAACACTTTAAAACACTCATTATTGGAAAGCCAATGAAAACAACTACTCTTCTAGCTAATACTGACGAAGTATTGAATTACATGATAGGATTCCTGGCATTTTAAGGCAAAAAAAAATACATTGAAGATACTTAAATTATTTATTGAAATTCAGTCATTCACAAGAATTATTGAACCTTACATTCTATTTCAACTCTAGAAAAGTTGAACAAGTTTTTTCGAACTCGTTAGTTCTCATCAGTAGAGTATAGAAATATTCATTCATTATTTACAAGCCTATTCTTGTTTTATTTTTTACCATTAATTATTTTTATTTATTTGCTTTTATCATGATTAGAGAATATTATTTAGGTATTATGCAAATCACAACTTACATACTTTTTTATTTATTATGAAAATACCTACCATATGACCTCCTAAAAATTTAGCATGGGCTTGTGGTCTCTAGGTGATACTATATATTAACGAAAGAAAAATTAATCACTGAGCAATTACAATAACAAAATGCCGACCTTTTGTTAACAAAAATGATGTGAAAACGCACATTGAATCGGCCATAACTTCTTTATTTTTTGTGATGTAGAAACAAACAAAAAATCATTTTAAAGATTAATTACCTTTAATTTTGTTTCTTAGAACTTTTGATAAAAATTAATTACTGAGCAATTACAATAACAAAGTGCCGATATTTTGTTAACAAAAATGTTGTGAAAACGCACATTGAATTTGCCATAACTTCTTTATTTTTTGTGATGTAAAAATAAACGGAAAATCATTTTATAGATTGATTAATTACCTTTAATTTTGTTTCTTGGAACTTTTGATGGAAGTGTCACAGTTTATAAGATATTCAACATTTTAAACTAAATACTCATCCTAAAAACGGTCGGTTGCCATCTATAAAATTAAATATCTCCGAAATAATTAACCCTACAGAAATATATAAACAAAATAAATGTTCTCAATTTATAAGCTTCATTTTTTATGTCCACTATATTTTCTCTTAAACTAATATTTATTGAGATATTTGCAGAGAAACAGGAATGTTACATTTTTTCTAAAATCCGTTTACAGTTTAAAATGCAATTTTTTTTTTCTAAAACAAGTGCTGTAAGCCAATGAAAAAATTTGAGCGTCTAGATCACACTATACAGGGTGTTTCTTTAATAATTGGACATACGCTAACTGGAGAATCCTTAGTCCAAAATATGAAAATTTAACCTGAAACATTTTGATAAAATGTGCCTCCTTACTGAGATACAGGGTGTCAAAGTTGTAATTTTTTTTCTTTTTTTTGCAATATCTCAATTACCCCTTGACCGATTTTCTCCCAATTTGGTAAGGAAACATTTTTTAAGCTAAGAAACAATAATTTATGTATTACGTCCCGCTAGCCCGTGGAGGGCGCCTCATGAGCTGTACCTGATGATGAACATGTTTTCTCTTTTTTTTTACGAAACGTAGTGGCATTTTTTACTAGAAAATCTTATGTAGGAGTCATTTCTACATAAAGAAGGTACACTTGATAGAACTTGATAGTTCCAACCGTTTTCCAGAAAACTGCTGCATAGATCTCAAAAATTCTTTGAAAACAAATCTAATTTGAAAAGGAAAAATTGTATTTATTGAAAAGTGTGCTTTGGTGACGCCTTAGTTCTATATTTACGTATAATTTCATTAGTTTGACATTTTGACAGAACACCAGATTTAAGATCATTTTGTTAAAAACAACTTTCATTTAAACCATTTTTTTGTAAATGCCATATTTCCCGGGAAAATCGAGAAAAACCTATTTTTTTAATTAAAATACCTCTTTTCACCTCCTACGGATCCGTAAAACTCCTAAATTTTCTTGTTTCGTGAACTTAGGCCTATTTTAAAACTATACCAAAAGTTTAAGGTTTGCACAATTTTTTTTCCAGTTAAAGTAAAAGTTTTCCTGTACTAATACACCATAGTTCCACGAAATAATAACCCTTTGTTGCATACGGGAACAAACAACCGTACATACTGGGTTATTAATACTCAATTGACTTTTTTCTTAAAGAAAATATCAATTAAGTTTTAACTAATGCAACAATTTACGTTTGAAAGTTACAAACTCAGTATTCAAATATCAACTTATTATTTAAATATCAAAACCTATAATTTAGACTGCCCGATTCTTTTACTTCCACATCCAGTGGAAGTATAGTAACGACAAAAAATTATTTTGAATCACGTTACTATCTACAGGATGTAAATGAAAAGCGTGTTTTTTTTTTACCAAACTTTATAACCTACCGAGATTCTACAATTTTTTTTTTAAATTTCCTTAGTCCCTCGTTTATGGGGAAAAACAATTTCTCAAATTTTTGATATCTCTCTTGTTTTGTTTTTTTTTTCTAAAAATCTGCCATTTTTCTATTTTTTTCCTGTTATATCTTATATTTTGTAGGAGCAGATCGTTGTAGGTTATTTTAATACCTTATAGTAGCTCCTTTAAAATTATAATAATAAGTACATTTTTTGCGTGGTAATCAGTGGAGTACTCAGAATCATATACGTTCACGGATTGGGGAACCTTTTTTGCGTTTTCTAAATCAAAATATAAAAAACAGAACTTCACTTGTCTCCGGAATGGTTAAAGATATCAAATCGGAATTTGGCACACGTGTGAAGTGACTAAAATGGCTTTACGTGTAATACAATTTTTTTTCCAAATCTTGATGTATTTTTCACATCAAAAATAAAAAAATATACGAAAAATTGTATGTATGCTTTTTTAGTGGAATAAAATAGAATCTAAATAAACAATAAGAAAACATATTAATTTATCACCATGAACTGAAAGTACAAACCAATTTACTTATTATTATTATTATTTTAAAGGATATTATAATAACCTACAACGATCGGCTCTTACGAAAACCAATAAGGCCTAATGGCGAAAAGATAACAGGTTTTTAGAAAAAAAAAAAAAAAATCGGTATCTTGTAAAATAAAAGAGATATCAAAAATTCGAGAAACCATTTTTTTCTTCATAAACCAGTGACTAAAAAAATATGCATAAAAAAAACAAAATAATTTTTGTGGAATTTCGATAGTTCTAAAGTTTGGTTAAAAAAGCACCCTTTTCTTCCACACCTTGTAGATAGTATAGTAACGTGCTTCAAAATAGCAGAAATGGACAAAACTCGCTGTTTCACAAAAAATTAAATCCTGAAAACCGCATATCGATATCTATTCTCTTTCTAAAAAAAATGTGGATTTAAATTCAACCTAAAAATTCTCTTGGTCCGTTTCAATTGGCCAGCAGTTTATTTGAATGTCTATTTTTATTAAATAATATTATATTTAATTATCTTGCTTGAGGTTTATATATTTTTGGCTGTATGAAACATTTTTAGTAATCAATCATAAAGATATTAAAAATTCAATTTCTTTTCCTTTTGGCGCGGAGATTTTTTTCATTAATAGTAGCTAAATTCGCAATAAAGTTTAGGAATATATTTCAAATGCTCCTCAACTTCCGACTCATCCAATCTCAAATAGCCGAGCTATCACCGATTTCGCACCAGAGCTGCGGTGCAAAATTTGAATAATTTTGAGTTTGTTTTTTGTAATTGTTAAACAGTGGTACATTCGGCGGACGGACGAAGCACAATGGTGTCTGCAACAGATCGCGGGCCAGCACTAAATTAATATCAAACCCACAGTGCACCGATAGCATCTAGAGCTAATGTCCTCACACAATGAGGATCACAAACAAATAAAAAATACTCGATTTGAATCCGACCAAGACTATTTAGTACACCTACGGGCCTGCTTCGAGAGCGCACCTGTACTTGTTCTCAGAACCGGATCGGACGTTATTGCAAAAACATAAAATTTTTTCATAATTATTTCAATAAATATTTACCATCGAAATTAATACCAAACTGGAACACTCATTCAATGCTTTAGGTATTCAAAACCACTGAAATATGTTTTTACGGAAAGAGAAACTTGCGTGCACTATTCTGTGATTGCCTGAGTGATGTGTTCAGTTGGACTAGTAGACGAAAAAAAAAGGATGGAATAGTGCACGCAAATTTCTCTCTCTCAGTCACTTTCTCTAATCGAGTGCACGTTCTAGTTTGTTGTTCATTTCGATGATATTTACAGATGTTTCCTTAAGGGTGACGGTGCCGTGCTTAAGAAAATGATTTTGTAATTCGACAATTTCTCCTATATCCCCGAACTGATTGAAAAAATTCTTTGATAGGCTTTTAGAGAAAACTTGATAAAATGATACCAGACTATTGAAATCAACAAAAAAAAAATTTTTTTCCTTTTTTAATTTTCAATAAAGTTGTCTCTAAAAGCCCATAAAAAAATTTTTTTAATCAGTTCAGAGATGTAGGAGAAATTTTCGAATTACGTTCTCCGAACCGTCAACTTTGAATACAAAAATATATAGATGAATAGATGCTGTCTATTAACCTCGTTGCAGAGCAATGGCTGTTTGCGTCGAATCAGGAAAATAACACTCAATATCTTAATAATTGTTGTTGGTTGATCTGCTATTAACAAATTTAAACAGAAGCAAATGAAGTGCTGGTACATTAAATCATTACATAAGTATACTGCTGCTACCTATAAGTTCCATCAACATCGCGTTTTAATGTCAAAGCAAGTAAAATTTTACATTCAATGCCTATTAATTTTAAATCGTTCTCTGTGTCGCTTCATTCGCGAGGGTTTCCGTATTTTCACGAGCGAATTTCACGAACACTGTTAATCCTAGAAAAAAAAAAGATTCCAATAAAAAAGTTGTCTTTATCTTCACTTCCTCTTAATATACTTTCAGAAGACAAAAAGTTTTTCATTTACTATACTTACCTCTGCAAATTATCACAATTTATCGACATAGCGTTAGAGAAAAATTCATATTTTTTATGCCTATTAAAATTTAAATTTAATGTTAATATATTTTGTTACCAAAATATAGAGATAACACTGTAAGACAATTGGAAATCGTAGAAGCTAGACACACACGCGAGGACGCGTCGACGTGGCTATCTCCTCATCTATTCTTGAAACAACTTGTAGTGTGTTTATAAACCTTAAAATTCCACATCCAAGTCTCTCACAACGATACTATATTTGCACTCCAGTATGTGAAAAGTATTGTTTATAGTCCTGTCAATGAATGGTTTCTAGAGGGAAATGCCGAGATTCCAATTTTTGACTTGAGAGCTGTGTTTGGACTAGTTAGGAGGTAAACGTACCAAAAGTCCCCGAACATAGGAGGTGCGGGGGGTTCAGGGGTGCATGAAGAAGGTCTCCGTTTTTGTCAAAAGTGAAGTCAAAAAATGGGATCTCGGTATTTCCCTCTAGACCCCCTTATTGAACGTTCATTGACAAGGCTATTATGGAACTTTAATAACATAATATTTGAAGTCGCCTGCCCCATAAACCTATAAAACTATATGCCACATCGGTAACGGGGTGGGGGTGGTAATGGGGGCGGATGAAGTAAAAAAAAATTAGAGGCTTTTGGTTCTTGTACACACACTAACTCATTTTATTTTTTCACCTCCTTTAATAGTGACGCAATGGGAGTGGCTAATGCCAAAATTTTTTTTGAGACCTTAGCTTTTCTTATATATATTAAATACCAATTTTATGGACTCTTACTTGCTTGATTTACCTATTTACCCCCATTTACCCCAATTTGCCTACCCTTCAACGGAATAAGATGAAAATATAATCTAATTCCAGATCTCGTTAAAATACATACGTGCACCAAATTTCAAGTCAATATCTTAGACGGTTCCAGGGTAATCGTGCGTACAAGAAAAAGTTACAGACAGACAGGCAGATGAAAGAAAATTTGTTTTGCTAAAAAACTCGACGTTTCGTGACATTCTAAGCCTATTTTAACAATAAAAAATTAATTTTCTTTTGCGTTAGGTACTATACTTCAACTGGATGTGGAAGTAAAATTGAGAACAATTCATGGTTCCGATTTTCAGTTAGAGCAAGATGAACTAAAAAACCGCTGCCCAAGGAATCACTACTTCCACATCCAGATTTTTTATCTAAGTCACTCACAACGAAAACATTTTGTATGTGGAAATAATTGTTTATGGAACTTCAATAATATATTTGAAATCCTCTACCCCAAAAACCCATAAAACGATACCCCACATCGGTAGCGGGGTGGGGGTGGTGATAGGGGGTGGTAGTGGGGGCGGATGAAGTAAAAAAACATTTTGAGGTTTCCGGTTCTTGTACACACCCTAAATCACATTTTTTTTTCATCCCCTTTAATAATGGGGTGGAGGTGGTAATGGGGGTGGATAATGCCAAAATTTTTTTTGAGACCTTAGCTTCTCTTGTATATACTAAATACCAATTTTATGGACTCTTTCCTGCTTGATTTACCTGTTTTCCCCAAATTTACCCTAATTTACCCCCCAACTCTTCGACGGAACAAGATGAAAATATAATCTAGTTCTAGATCTCGTTAAAGTACATATGTGTACCAATATCTCAAACGGTTCCAGAGTAAACGTGCGCACAAAAAAAGTTACAGACAGACCGACAGACAGACAGACCGACAGACAGAAACTTTTTTTTGCTCAAACTTAAAATCTCGACGTTTCGTGACATTCTAAGCCTATTTGAACAATAAAAGTTTTTAAAAATTTTTTTGTCGTTACTATACTTCCACTGGACGTGGAAGTAAAAATACTTGTTTTGTTTTATTTTTAATTATTTATAAAGTAGACACCGAGAGAGAGAAATGGTCACGGAAATTCGTGGCCGTATTTAATAATCGCAATTACACAAAAGAAAAACCGCTGCCCAAGGAATCACTACTTCCACATCCAGATTCTCTATCCAAGTCACTCACAACGAAAAAACTTTGTATGTGAAAATAATTGTTTATGGAACTTTAATAATATAATATTTGAAATCCTCTACCCCAAAAACCCATAAAACGATACCCCACATCGGTAGTGGGGTGGGGGTGGTGATAGGGGGGTGGTAGTGGGGGGTGGATGAAGTAAAAAAATATTTTGAGGTTTCTGGTTCCTGTACATGCACTAAGTCACATTTTTTTTTCATCCCCTTTAATGAGGAGGTGGGGGTGGTAATGGGGGTGGCTAATGCCAAAAATTTTTTTGAGACCTCAGCTTCTCTTGTATATACTAAATATCAATTTCATGGACTCTTCATGGACTCTTACCTGCTTGACTTCATAGCAGAAGAAATAAACGAGATAAGTAGAAATAAAACAGAACGAAAGAAACCATACTACATAAAACATCCTTAGAGATCTACCATGTCGACAAATGCGTGGTTAGAGATCATTTACACTATAGATAATTTTCTTCTTATTTTCGTTATCCATCCACACAATCACTTTTCCACCTAACGACCACACCTTGTTCGCTCCAAATTTCTTTTTTGCTGCTTGAAGAAGATTATAGCGCTGCTGGGTCAAATCCTCAAATATTGACATATTGGTATTCTTGAGGGATCTGCGAGCATTTATCACTTCATTACGCTTTAAGTTTCTTACAAATTGAACGAGTACAGTGTTGGACGGATTATTATCCTTGGCGTTGATACGAAACACAGAGTCACTATGATACCGCGAACTTATTTTTTGGGACTTTTTGGAAATTTTCAACTAAATCTACCTATTTTCGATTTTTCTCTGAAACTAAAAAAAAATTGGAAAGGTTAAATCTGAATTGGCCGTTTTGGGACATGCAAAAACTTTTATCAAGAATACATTTTTCTTGTAAAATGAAAAACCGCTGCCCAAGGAATCACTACTTCCACATCCCGATTTTCTATCCAAGTCACACAACGAAAAATGGAAATAATTGTTTATGAAACTTTAGTAATATAATATTTGAAATCCTCTACCCCAAAAACCCATAAAACGATACCCCACATCGGTAGTGGGGTGGGGGTGGTGACAAGGGGTGGGAGTGGGGGGGTGGATAAAGTAAAAAAATATTTTGAGGTTTCTGGTTCTTGTACACACACTAAATCACTTTTTTTTTTCATCCCCTTTAATAATGGGGTAGGGGTGGTAATGAGGGTGGCCAATGCCAAAATTTTTTTTGAGACCTTAGCTTCTCTTGTATATACTAAATACCAATTTTATGGACTCTTACCTGCTTGATTTACCTATTTTCCCCAAATTTACCCCAATTTACCCCCTAACCCTTCGACGGAACAAGATGAAAATATAATCTGGTTCTAGATCCCGTTAAAGTACATATGTGTACCAAATTTCAAGTCAATATCTCAAACGGTTCCAGAGTAAACGTGCCCACAAAAAAAGTTACAGACCGACAGACAGACCGACAGACCGACAGACCGACAGACAGACCGACAGACAGAAATTTTTTTTTCGCTCAAACTTGAAATCTCGACGTTTCATGACATTCTAAGTCTATTTGAACAATAAAAATTTTTAAAAATTTTTTTGTCGTTACTATACTTCCACTGGATGTGGAAGTAAAATGGAACTGATGACTAGACATATCAGTTTATATGTATTTTGGTGCGCTGAATCAAATCTGACCATAAAACCAAACTATATTCTCTCTCTATAAAACTCTATAAAAGTCTAAGTCATCAAGATTTTTTTCTAACAATTTATTCCTCAAATATCTCATTATTTGAGGATTAAATTGACAGTAGGAAAATATCTTGATGACTTAGAGTTTTTTTATCATCAGATTTGGACTCAACGCACCAAAATACATATACAATTTTATGTCTGTTAAACTGCTGGACGAATCATTATAAACTTCAAGTAGGTTCCATTCTGATAGAAGACAAAGCGATTAAAAAAAATTCAAGTATATCCGTGAAGAATAGTCTGTGTAAAGTGTTTCCGTAGTATGTACAAACCAACTGACGAGGACGTACGGCAATTTTCAATAGCAATTTTAAAACTTAATACAAATTCAACTTAATTTTGAAATGGCACCATTTCTATAGCAGAATTTTCTCTTTTCAAAAAGTAACTTTTATCAACAAAACTGGGCTGGCGCGCGTCCCAAAAAAGAGCACTTATCCAGCTAGGTATACAATCGTACATTTTAATACAACAGTCTTTAAAAAATTTCTAACAAAACATCGTATTAGTAGACAGCAGTAATTACAATGCAACTAGTGGTATTAATTTGTAACATTCTAAATGTTATAATAGTATATTGTGTATTTGGGTGTGAAAGCAATACATTCCCGGACGACGATGCAAATTGCATCGAAGTTCGGAAATGTGCTTTCACACCGAAGTACACATATCTACTATTTTTTCTGAAACACAATCAATATTGTTATAAATTAAGGAATTTGTATTAATGCATAACATTTCTTCATTACAATCTAATTGCTTACTAATAAATGCAATTTTAATGTGAGTTGGTTTGTCTGCGTGTATTTATTTACTGTCTAAAATATACATAAAAAACCGTACGGGAATGGGAAAGTAACATTCCCGTACGGTTTTGTTGATCATTGTTTGACAACGGATCTTTTCCGGTCTGTTTTCTGATAGTTTCTTAGCAACGCACTAAAATACTGGAATTGGGCATTTTTCGATCTGAAATCGCGTCGAAAATGTAGATATTGCCGATCGATTTCAGAAAATAGTATGTTGTGTATTTAGGTGGGAAAGCAATACATTCCCGGGCGACGATGCAAATTGTTGGCCGAGGCGCTAGCCGAGGCCAACAAGCATCGACGTTCGGGAATGTGCTTTCACACCGAAGTACACATACTATTTTTTCTGAAATCACAATCAATATTATTATAAATTAAGGAATTTTTATTATTGCATAACATTTCTTCATTACAATCTAACTGCTTACTAATAAATGCAATTTTAATGTGAGTTGGTTTGTTTGCGTGTATTTATTTACTATATACACAAAAGACCGTACGGGTATGTTACTTTCCCGGCCTAGGCCGGGAAAGTAACATTCCTGTAATTACTGGAATTGTGTATTTTTAGATCTGAAATCGAACCGAAAATATAGACATTGCCGATCGATTTCAGAAAAATTCATTTTATTTACATTTAAAGAAAAATAAACTTAATTCGAATAAATTTAACTTGAATGTTTAAAAGAATATAAGTAATTAAATCGCCACTTTAATCCTTAATGCATATTAGGTTGCAAAGATAATTCAACGAAATAAGGTTAATAAACAATTGAGCATTAAAAAAATGCATTTCTACTGTTACACCATCTTGTTAAAATCATATACGATTGTTAATAAAAAAATTCCTAGAAATACTACAATTATTGGCATTGTTTTATACAACTCAGGAATTAAGTTCCAACCAGAAGTACTTTTTTTCGGCTAGTTAAGCGGATACTGTGTTAGCTGGCGCTAGTTAAACTAAGACACTCACAAAAGGTGTAGTCTAGGAAATCGCGTGCAAATTCGACGATGAAAGGTTACCGTCTGCCAGTTGGTAATAATCGAAGAGAGCATATAATTACCAAAGTTTTTTCCCTTTGGAAATTTTTGGTATGGTGGGGGGATAGGGAGGGGGGAGGAACAATCGAATGATTATCAGTATCTGTCCGCATACAGGTAGTTAGTATATGTACTTCACATAAACCACAAAACTTCCGGTTGAGGCGCGCGGTAATTGAAAAAAGAATTTTTTAGTTACCAGACCAAATTTGGCGCAAAATGTTTGTTTTGGCGTGTACAGTGGTGTAGTGTAATGGCAGACATTTCTATCGGTCGGTATTTGAGCAATTTGCTATCAAAGTGGCGAAAAATGGCCACTTTGATGACAAATTGCTCAAAAACCTACCGATAGAAATGTCTTCCTCTACAGTACAGTACTGTACACGTCAAAACAAATATTTTGTGCCGAATTTGGTCTGGTAACTAAAAATTTTTTTTTCAATTTTCGGTTACCGTGAGCGCCGATCGGAAGTTTCGTCTGCCAGCGTAATTGGGGTATGTGACGTACATATACTAACTTCCTATGCGGACAGGTATCGGTAATCATTCGACTGAAAAAAAAAAGTCCCCCCTTCCCTATATCCCCACCATACCAAAAATTTCCAGAGAGAAAAACTTTGGTACTTATACGGTCTATTCGTTTACATATTGGCAGATTGTAATCTTTTATCGTCGAAATTGCACGCTATTTCCTAGAATTATGCATTTATCCTAGATCATCTTTTTCTTCAGTCTACGTCTTACGTCAATGCTATGAACCTTTGAGCTAAGATTCAATTCTGTAGTATGTGAAAGACGAACTAAGATAAGTTACTAATGTAGTAACTGAGTTTCGTCTAATGATTCTAATTAAAGTTCTTTAACAAAGAAGTCTATTCATGCGGGTTCATACACATTGAAATATTCCTTTATTGTATCTCAGTGGAAATTAACGGTGGTTACGTTGTGCATCAAAAAAACAAAGAAAAGAGCAGAATCCAATACATCAAAGTACAACTCTGACTATAGACATGACACAACGATCAAATATATTCAGTTCAATCTGCGCGGTGTCTTCATTGCTAGGTAGACCCCACGTGACTAAAATTCCACCTTTTCAGTATCCAGCCTTTCAACTTGTAGCACTATTACCTATTTTTCTCTTCTATCACCTCTTAAACTAATATTTATATTACTGTTCCTCTTTTAAGGCGTTCTACACACACAGTCGCTCCTCCCTCGAGTTAAAAATTTGTATTCCTTTCTATGACAGTTCTCTGTCGCACCTACTTGATCTCCTCTCCGCACTAAATACAAACCTACATCACTGCCCCGAAATTTAGTTAACCCACAAAACTGTCCAATACATATAAGATCTACGTACATATAAGTAAAGGATATGCATAATTAAGTACAAACATCAGTTGACGAGAACTTGCAGCTACTGAACAATTGTTTTGGTGATTTTTAATACCTACCGAGTAGCACCGATTGACATTAGTGTTAAATATTCTCAGCTTGGTGTTCTTGGAGTAGGCGTCTGCATTGCGAAGACATTTCTGACCTTCATTACTCTTTTCTTGACTTCTCTATCTGCGCCCCCATTGTGGTCAATAATGCTTCCGAGGTAGACAAATTCGCTCACCTGTTCAATTTTATGTTCGCCAACAGATTTTTCTTATTGTTGATTCCAATGAGCATTTCCTTCATTTCGTTTGTGTTGATTTTGAGCCAAATTTTAGTGCTTCGTTTTCAAGGTATTCTATTTTGGTTTTATTGTCTCTTAGCGAATGGGTTACAGGCCATAAGTCCTCGTCGAGGACAATGTTGAATAGTAGTGGTGAAAGAACGTATCCATGCTTTACTGCATTTTTACTAGTATGGCCTTGCTGGTTCTTCCCTGTGGATGACACGGCAGTTGGAGTTATTGTATTGCTCCCTGAGGATATTCATAATATAGATAAAATAGAAAAACAATATAGTACAGTAACTTTATACATTCTACCTGACATTAAATCAGGTATGGCCGCTTTTTTAATATGTTGTATAGGATTAAAAAGTAATGTTAAATCCAAGTTTACGACCTCGGCAGACCTCCGGATCTTGGTAAAAAATCCATAAAACTGCGAAATTTTGTTTTTTTTTTCAGTTTTTGTCGATTTTAACACCTAAGGCCTACCTACTTTCTCGGTAAAAATATTTTAGTATTTTTTAAAAGTAGATTAAAATTGCTACAAATTGGTACCAGAGTTGACTCTGTAGATCAAATAGTATCCGAGATCCAGCTGTTCAAAGTTTTGCAAAATTTTCATTTTTCGACATTTTTATGGTAATAGTATGGTAGTATTTCACATTTTTTTTTTAAAAATGTTAAAAATTAAAATTTTAATTTTTCGACATTTTTAACAATTTCTAACTTAAAAATCTGTGAAATACTACTACCATAAAAATGTCGAAAATGAAAATTTTGCAAAACTTTGAACAGCTGTATTTCGGATACTATTTTATTTACATAGTCCGCTCTGGTATCAATTTGTAGCAAATTTAATCTACTTTTAAAAAATACTAAAATGTTTTTACCGAAATAGTAGGCCTTAGGTGTCAAAATCGACAAAAACTGAAAAAAGAACAAAAATCTCGCAGTTTTTTGGATTTTTGACCAAGATGCGGAGGTCTGCCGAGGTCGTAAACTTGAATTTAACATTACTTTTTAATCCTATACAACGTTATAAAAAACCTGATTTAATGTTTTTTGATGACAAAGTTACTGAATTAATATAAGACTAGGGTTAATTTAACATCAGATGAAAAACTTTCAATTACATCTCTAAGAAATGACGAAAGTATTAAAATTTTACCCACTGAAAAAGGCAATGATACAGCTGTGTATAATACAAAGATTATGAACTTGATTAATGATGGGAATTATTCTAAATTATACAAAGATCCAACCAAATCTTTAGAAAGCAAAATATATAAGACTCTATTTAAACACAAAAATGCATTTACCGATTTTAAACGAACGGTTCTAACTCCACATCATAATAAACTTCCTCATTTTTATGGTTTACCAAAAATACATAAACCTCAAATTCCTCTTAGACCGATTGTGAGCTCAATTGATTCTCCATTTAGTAATTTCTCTTTCTAATTTATTGTTAAAAATCTTAAATCCTTCCTCTGAGTCTTATATCAAAAATAGCATTTCTTGGAAAAATTATTTGAAAACAATTTTAATAATAATCGTCTAATGTTGAGTTCTGATGTAGTAAACCTTTTTACGAATGTTCCGGTAGATAAAACATTAATAATTAAAAATAAATTGCAACATGATGGGGATTTAGCTAATAGAACTATAATGGAATTACTTACTCTTTGCATTAAAAAGACACACTTTCAATTAAATAATGCCTTCTATCAACAGTACTTTGGTATTACAATGGGTTCTTCTTTATATCCAATTTTAAGCACTAATATTGTTATGGAAAATTTTAAGGAAAATAATATTAATAACTTAATTTACAAACCTATAGTGTGGTGGAGATATGTTGATAATATTTTTGCGTTATGGCCTTATAGCAAAGAACATTTAAATAATTTTTTAAATCAGATTAACGAAAAGGAACCTTCAATTAATTTTACAATAGAAGTAGAGAATAATAATTAATTACTTTCTTAGATGTTTTAATTAAAAAGTTGGATAATAAATATGAAACCAGTGTTTATCGAAAACAAACACACACCAACAGATATTTGAATGTCAATTCAAATCAACATATTAGTGTTAGAAAGGTGTTGTAAAATGTTTGTATGATAGGGCTAAAGCAATTTCTTCAAATGATAAAAGTTTAAATATTGAGAAGAATTTATAAAAACAGTTCTATTGAATAATCAATACCCCGAGAGTTTTGTTGATAGCCAGCTGGCAAACATTGAAAGTAGAGTAACCACTCAACATTTACAACCTGAATTTAGGTCTTTAGCAGTAATTCCATATATATAGTGTGTCCCAGGATAGATGTAACGAGAGGTGTAATGGACCAAAAATTTTGGAATTTTGAAATGGTATTTGGGGATTGAGTCCTGATTGTTGTAAAACTAAAGTACACCAAAAATGACTTGATTTGGTGTTCTACAGGGTGTTGTATAAGCAAAGTTGTAAAAATCACCACTAATAAAGTACCTTTATTTTTCAAAATATGAAAAAATTCCACTAAGAAAAGTTATTTAGAATGCAATTTTATACCTCTATACTGCCGTCCTAAGCCAAAAAGACGTATCTCAAGTTTTGGCCGAAATGCATATTTTTATACCTCAAGATAGTTGGAGCCATTTTCTATATATTTCCATAGCGAAATAAACGTATTTCAATCGTTGAGTATTTTTAAAGTGCTAACAAAGTTTGACGTATCTAAAAAAATATGAGAAAACCTAAGCGATTTAGCCAATTAGACGTATCCCATTGTAAAAAGAAACTAGTAACCTAATTAATATAAATTCATAACTACACCACTATTAACCTCTACATTAGTACAACTACAAAAAAAAAATATTAGTAAATATTTGAAAATATTGTCGCGATTTCGAAGATTCAAAACATGCCTTATATCTCAAAACAGTGAAACCTTGAGATACGTCTTTTTGGCTTAGGAGGGCAGTATATCAAATTTCAGGAATATAAAATTATTTTTTTGGAACTTCCCATTTTTTCAATAAATTAGTATTTTATTTTGAACCATTCAATTAAAACTGCATAGAAATTATTTTTTGTGAATTAATATTTAAAGTTATGTAGAAGCTAAAAGTAGGCTATGAGAAAAGCAGTGGATACACATTTATAATTTATTATTGACATATCTGTCAAACGTAGTCAATATTTTCCTTAATTTCTGTTTCAAATTAACGAACCAAGCATAAAAAATTAAGTGAAACTGGTACTCACAGTGCGTGAAAAAATTTATATTGTGCAATGCTACGGAATTGGCGGTGAAAACTCGATAAGAGAAGTGGTAAGCCAATTTAATTTGAAATTTCCAAACACTGCTTCGTCACGTACTCAGGCTATGAGAATAATTAAAAAGTTTCTGGTTACTGGTAGTGTAATTAACATGAAAAGAAAAATAAAAGCATATGATGAAGACAATGTTGGGGCTACTATAGCTCATGCCTCTGTTATAGAAAATCCTAGGATGCCACTAAGAGAGAGATCAGCTCTTATTAATATTAGCAAGTCTGAACTCCAAAGAATTTACAAGGCAAAAAAAATAGGGCATATAAAGCAAATTATAAACATACGCTTGAAGAGGGAGATGACGGCCGGTTGGATTTGTGTTTGACCATTGGAGAAGAAATCATGGAAGAGATATTTTTTCATCATGTCATAATATCCACATTCACAACCAATGGTGTTGTTTCATCTCAGAATTGTCGGTTTTGGGCTTCTGAAAATCCAAATTTTAAAATTCATTGTAGAAGACAATATTATAAAAAAGTGAATGTGTGGTGTGCCGTTTCTTTTCACGTTGGAGTTATTGGACCTTATTTCATTGAGGGAAGGTTAAACCAGCACACTTATTTACAGCTTATTGAAAGATATTCTGAAGAACATTTAAATATTTTAAGAGATATGCCTTTAGTTCATTTTCAACATGATGGTTGCCCTGGCCACTCCACAGAAATGGTTAATCGGTGGTTGAATTTAAATTTTGGAGAAAATTGGATTGCCAGGAATGGGCCGATCAAGTGGCCACTTGATCGGCGAGATCCAATATTGGATTTCTTTTTATGGCCGTTGGTTTACGCTGAACCACTTCCTAACAATGTAGCAGTATTGAAGCAGAGAATTACAAATGCCGTAAACTCCATAGCGTTAGATCATATTCGAAACAGTTTAAGGACTTCAGGCGAAGGATCGAAATGTGTGTGGATGTGGGTGGTAGCTACGTCGAATAATAAAAAAATTGTAAACATTGTTTTGTATTGGTCAATAATTAATTTGTTTGTGAATCTGTTATGTTTTTGACATTTATTACTTGTTATAATTTTTAAACCTCATTAATCTTCTGTTAGTAATTGTTTCTTGTTTTACCATTAGTTCGATTAACATTATACCTTCTTACATCTCGTATATTCAATTTTTTATTTACCAATAGCCTACTTTTTGAGATGATTAACATTTGCTCCTACACAACTTTAAATATGAATTCAACTCTTAATTCGCAAAAAATGGTAAGTTTCAAAAAAATAATTTTATATTCCTGAAATTTGATATAGAGGTATAAAATTGCATTCTAAATAACTTTTATTAGTTAAATTTTTCATATTTTGAAAAATAAGGGTACTTATTAGTGGTGATTTTTACAACTTTGCTTATAAAACACCCTGTAGAACACCAAATCAAGTCATTTTTGGTATACTTTAGTTTTACAACAAGCACGACTCAATCCCCAAATACCATTCCAAAATCCCAAAATTTTTGGTCCATTACACTTCTTGTTACATCTATCCTGGGACACACTGTAGGTATATATACAGAGTTTATCGGATAAATAACGAAAAATCGAAAATAGATTTTCTGTACAAACGGTTTTTCAGACGGGAGCCACATTAAGATCTGTTTAAGATCTGACTATGCCGGTGAATATTGTTCAAAATTCAAGGATTGTATTTATACTGTTCCGTGTGAGTGCGGTAAGCATTATGTAGGTTAGTCATTTAGACCTTTCAACATAAATCTTGCTGGACACAGAGATTATGCTAGAAAGGGAGAATTTCAGAAATAAAAAAAATGTGAACACGCGTGGATTAACAATCATAGGATCCAGTAGGACTACGCGAAAATTTTGGAAAGAGAAAGCGACTCAACTAAAAGAAAAGAAAGACCCGCAATTATTTTGTTAAATGAGGATAAATGTGTTTCTAATTATTCTATAGATTTCTATACCAGCTGGTTGCCGATCCTCAGAGACGAAGTAAGTAAAAATAAAATAAATATAATTTAATATCTCACGTGACTATGGAAATACATAAACAACAAACTTTCATGTTTGACATGTTTAAAAGTGAAAGTTTTGATAACGGAAAAATAAATATTTTCCGAAACGTTAACTCCCTTCGATTTAATTTTTGCAATTATCATTTAACATTTTTGCTTCAATTTATATATTTTTAGTGTGAGACATTTTGTAATAAAAGTAGAAGTAGGAGGTTTATTTCATAAATATTTTAAAATATTTTTAAAGTAGCAAAATACCCAACAAACATAAGAAAGAAATAAAACAGCTTTCCATTATTATTCATTCAAGTTTAGGAGACAACTATATAGACAGTATTTAAAAAATATTATTTTCGTTACATTTCATACTCAATAAAAAATCTTGAGTCCAATACTGCATATGCTTTCATATACCATCCAGTGCTGACTGTATCCCGCTGGTGGGTGTCTATTGTTTTACAGAATCTTTTTTAATCTCTTTAAAAAAATAAAATCAATTCACGAAGAATTTCGGCTGTAAATATCTACACCCGCGCATTTAAAAAGATCCGTATCAGCAGCAGGACTAGTGAAGTAAATGAAGCTATAATAATAAAAATAATAAATTAATCCCGACACTTTTCTTGACATGGTAGATAATAGTAAAACAACTGCTTCTATTAATAATATAAAATGCGTTTGTAAAAGTAATATATATTCTATATAATAGTTTAATAAAGCGATTGACAAAAATTAAAATTGAAAGTAATTGAACAATTGAAAAATTATTAAATAAAATTTCACCGTCACGTCGCACTGTGTGCTATTTTGCTAATCTAGAGGAGCACACTTATGTGTAGCTATAAAACGTTTTAATTTTTCATACAGTGTATTTATAACTATAAAATAAATACACAGTGTGGTTAATCACCACCAGGCCAGGCCTGTCGCTAAGAGGTGCTCGGTACCCTTTGGCACCTTCTACTAGAGAGAAATAAGAAGAAAATAATCAACAAGTACCTAGTGTTATTGCGTCCTCTGAAATCTCATGAGGACACCCTACAATTTCTTTCCGGCCACAGACCTGGTCATCACTGCTATCGCCTGAATCGCCATTGTATGCACTATACTGCACTCTTCACTGTCGCTATTTTGCATCTGCGGTTGATTTAATGTTTGGATGCTGGGCGATAATATTAGTTTTACAACATCAAAATTCTTTGATGACCATTTTCTGATGTTTGCTAGCTTAAGTGATATTATCAGGATTTAATGATATCAAGAGATTGTGCAGTACCACTATGTTCGACTTTGTTCTGGAGGCTTTACTACAGAGTTCTGCAAATTGCTGAAACTAAGGCACGATTCTTTAAGATCTAGAATAACTAAGAAATTCAATCAATATGAAATCGCAACGTACAAACGCGTACAAAACTTCTGATAGCTTCACAAAATGGATGCTTTCAATTGACAGGTCCAGTTTTCAGTATATTTGTAACTACTATTGTTAAATAAGTAAACCTTCAAAAATGTATTATATTACAAAAATATTTCCTTTATATTTTAACTTATCCTTTGAAATTTGGGGTGCACAGACTACCTGTAAAAATGGATTTTTGGGCATAAAAACGGTATGAGACCATTTCCGGTTTACCAGGAAATTACAGCAACTTTCGATTTTTAAATGGAACACCCTGTATATTTTTGCATATTTGGATTCAAGACAACATTCAGAGTACACCCTGAGATTTTAGCGAATTTTTGAGTCGATATTCAGTGTCTTTAAGCATTTTAAGGCATTCGTCTAGAGTGCTTTGGAATACCAAAATTGGCAAAAGTATTACTGATTTATTTTTGGGATCGCTGATTACCAATCCGAAGTCAAAATAAAAACGGCGGATGGAATTTGTTTCTAAAGCAAGTGCTTTAAATGGACAACAAAAATTGAGCACCTAGGTGATATTAACGAAAAACAGCGTTTTTGAAAAAAAAAATGTTAATTACCGGACAATTACAATAACAAAAAGGCCACATTTTATTTAAAAAAATGCAAAAACGCACATTGTTTCGACCATAACTTTTTTATTTTTTGTGATATAGGAACAAACAAAAAAATCATTTGAAAGACTGAAAAATTATCTTTAAATCCGTTTCTTAGAACTTTTGATGAATTTTTCATAATTTCTAAAATATTCAACATTTGAACTATAAACCTTCGAATGCCATTTTAAAACTAACATATCTCCGAAACTATTAGTCCTACAGAAATATCAAAATAAAATAAATTGATTCTGAGTTTATAGGCTTTATTTTTGATATCTACCATTTTTTCACTAAAACTAATATTTATTGAGATATTTGCAAGGAAACAAAATTCTTACATTTCTTTGAAAATCCCTATTTAGTTTAATGTGCATTTTTTTCTGAAGCAAGTGTTGTAGACGGGCGAAAAAATTTGAGCATCCAGGTCATACTATGTGTTAACGAAGAACATAATATGAGAATATATTTTTTAATTATTGACTACTTACACTAATAAAATGGCGACGATTTTATTTAAAACAATGTGAAGAAGCACATTGCCCTTGCCGAAACTTCTTGGTTTTTTCGGTTATAGAGTTAACCAATAAATTATTGGAAAGCCTAGTTAATACTTATTCAATTCGGTGGTTAGCATTTTTGACGTAAGCGCCATAGTCTTCGAGATATTTATCATCTAAACTAAATACTTCGTCTTACAAACGTTCGGACGCCATCTTTATATTTCCAGATCTCTGAAAACATTAATTCTACAGAATTTGCACAATTTAGTAGCATGGTTTCACTCAATGTGATACTTTTCGAGTCATTTGACGAAAATCGTTTTTAAATACTTCCTTTTTCAAGGTAAAAATCCCAGTTTTCAAGTCGTTACAACTTAAAGGTTATCAATTTATATGCCACTCCCGGAGTTTTTCCCCGCTTTTTTCCTAATTTGAGTGGACTATAAGTTGGCCACCCACCCCCTATAAGTTAGCAACTCCCCTCAAAATATAGAAACTGTTACTTGATGAATTTACTATTAATAGTCCACTCAAATTAGGGGAAAAAAACGCCGTTTTAGAGAAAAGTTTTGAACAGCAGTTTCTCTGCATAGATAGTAATAGTACAGTAAAAGTCGACCTTCTCTATAGGGGGTGCTCACAAATAATTCCCGGCAAGCTGATTTTTTCAGGGTCGATGGGGGGGTGTTTTCCGAGTATCCGACCAAAAAGTCACAGTCCGCACCTTGTAGGGTGTTGCAATAGGGGTGGTTTCTTATTTTTTGTTTTTTTTTTAATTTTCTTTTTCTAGCTTGTACATAGTATTATTCTCTACAACTTCGCCTAATAACATTTTTTTGTAACTTTGATTTTTGACGGTCCAGCGCCCATTATATGGGAAAACATTCACCATATTTATTTACTATGGTTCAGAAAACATACAAACAAAAGGCTGAATAGCTGGTTTTTGCAGGGTTGATTGAGAACTGTTTCCTGAGTCTCCAACAACAAAAAAAAATTGGTTGGAGATTGGTTGCAACCCTGCAAACACCAGCTATTCAGCCTTTTATTTGTATGTTTTCTGAACCATAGTAAATAAATATGGTGAATGTTTTCCCATATAATGGGCGGTGGACCGTCAAAAATCAAAGTTACAAAAAAATTTTATTAGGCAAAGTTGTAGAGAATATTACTATGTACAAGCTGGAAAAAGAAAATTTAAAAATAAAAAACAAAAAATAAGAAACCACCCCTATTGCAACACCCTACAAGGTGCGGACTGTGACTTTTTGGTCGGATAGTCGGGAGACACTCCTCCATTGATCCTGAAAAAATCAGCTTGCCGGGAGAAATTTTTTTGAAAAATGATATCTTTATTGGACTATAAGTACTTAACTTTTAGAACAATTTTTTGCTTATGCGCAGAAAGAAAAAGACATGATTTTTGAGAGATATACATATATATACGTTTTTTCGTGTTTTATCTCATTTAGACTTTTATATCTCGAAAAGTACTCGTTTTTAAGGCTAAATGACCATAAGTAGACTTGTTCAGAATACGATTTCCTACAAAAAAGGTTCTATACATTTTTCCAATTATCCCATTGGCTTTTCCGGAAAAGTAACTTGAAAAATATATATATGGTTTTTTTTTTTAATTTTGAATGCAAATATCTCGAAAGGCACGCTATTTTAGGGTTAAATGAACATAAATAAACTTGTTCAGATTGAGATGTTCTAAAAAAACGCTCGTATACATTTTTCGATTATCCCATTGGTTTTTCCGGAAAAGTTTCTTGAAAAATATATATATTTGTTTTTTCGTGTTTTTTTTTTTTTTTTTTTCATTTGGACCTATATATCTCGGAAGGTACGCAAAAAAGAAACACGAAAAAGCAAATATATACATTTTTCAAGAAGCTCTTCCGGAAAAACCAATGAGATAATCGGAAAAATGTATAGGAGCTTCATTGTAGGAAATCTCATTCTGAACAAGTTTACTTATGTTCATTTAGCCCTAAAATCGAGCACTTTTAGAGATATTTTCATTCAAAATAAAAAAAAAACAGGAAAAAAACATATATATTTTTCAAGTCGCTTTTCCGAAAAATCCAATGGGATAATCGGAAAACTATATAGAATCTTTTTTGTAGGAAGTCATATTCTAAACACGTTTACCTATATTCGTTTAGCCTTAAAAACGCGTACTTTTGGAAATATATACGTCTAAATGAAAAAAAAACACGAAAAAACGTATATATATGAATATATCTCAAAAATCATTTCTTTTTTTTTTCTTCGCATAAGCAAAATCTTGTTCTAAAAGTTGAATACTTACTTCATATGCAGAGAAACTGCTGTTCAGAGTTTTTCTCCGCTTTTTGAATGGACTATAAGTTGAAAAAATGAAATAAATCTAATCCATATGACATTATTCCGAAATTAAAACCTCTAGTTACTGTACTAATAGAGGTTGATGTAAAAATGAACAAACAATTGAACATTATTTTTACACCACTTTTTTAAAGACCGTTACATTTTTTCCAAAATTGTTTAACCATCAAATTTGGTATTTTACGCAAATTGATACTTGTCTTGTTTATTTTTAATATATCTTTAATTTTCTTTATTTATTATTTGTGAGTAATTATAGTATTGTTAATGTTATATAACTGTATAAAGATTTTAAATCTGAGGTCAAGGATTGCGTCATAATTCGATAATTCCCGTCAATCTCGTAGGGCATTCAGCATTCACTGATGGTCCAGTGCTAAGGAATGCAGAGGGTACAAGCTCTGGGGGCAAGCGTGAAGAGTGGAGCAGGGAGAAGAATCGTCCGTCGAGTGGTGGACAAAAGGCCCGCTGGCCTGGAAGCAACTTTGATCTTGAAACGAAATTGCAATTTCCAAACGGTCACCGCAAACGCATCTCAGTCCGCCGAATATTATATTGAAAACCATCATGGGATATTTAATTCAAAATTCTCTATTTCATCCTTTCGAAAGTCTAAATAGAAAAACCATGCACGAACTAACACGCCTGGCATTCTTTGTAAACGTGGATTATCAAAAGCCAATATATCAAATTGCTGTGGGGGAAAATGGAAGTGGTACAAATTCCTGTAGACGCTGCCCAAGAAAATCGTTTTACTTTTCGTATGAATAGCTTACATCCAGAGCTTTTATTTTGAATAATGATTCAAAATAAAAAGCGTTGGATTATCTCTCTAAACAGAGGGTTACTTTGATTTTGTTATTGAGGAAGAGATTATTGTTTCTACAGCAAATTGCAATGGGTATACCGGAGGTAAATGAATTGATATTGAATTATGTGCATCAATAATTATTCAATTTTTGATTGACTATTATTAAGTTAGTAAAATACTACAGCAAATATTACTATTAACAATATTAGTCCATCCGACGGGTACTTTTAGGTGGAATTAACTCGGAAAGTTTTGATATTTGGTATAATTCTAAGGTGGTGTCTAATACTAAGTCACATTTTACACAAAGCAAGCATTGCCGCTCGTGCCGCCATATTGGCAAGATGGCCCCCAAAAACGTTTTTCTTTTCAAATATCTCCGTTACCGTACATTCTATACTTATAACCAAAATTAAAGAGTAGAAAATTTTCGACAAAATATGTTATATGTATGTTTTCTCTAAAATCAACGGTTTAGGTACAGCAGTCGATTGAATTTGAAAATGTTCGTTTAATTTCGTCTAAAGGCGTTTTGTTGGGACCGATTTTTTCGAAATTTATGTGTTTTAGAATGGCAGAGAGCTATTTACGTAAAACCTTTGTCCAATTTAACTTGGGCCAGTGGCGTAGCTTTCATTTTTTATGAACATTCAATTATAAAAAAAAAAAATCGGCAGCTACTGGAAGCGGCTAGAACCTCCCCACCCGGTGAATCTTTGAAGCCGAAAAGAGCACTAAACAATATGAACGATCTCATTTAATTATATTTATTAAGTTGAAATATTTTTTTCTTATTAAATCAGAAAAAGTCTTGCGTTCGGTGGGATTTGGACCTAAGAACTTGAGTGTTAAATTTATAGTCTGCACAACATTAATATTTTATTCAATGTTTTTAATACAAATATATACTTCATCGGATCCTAGCCCGGGGCCAGCCAGACAACCACGGTGAACACCGCCGTGGCGAGTGTGAGGCTGGACGGGGTAGGTCCGGTTTGGCTTGGAGAAAAATAGAAAAGTAGCTCCTGTCTTCTGTAGGCAGGCTTAAAGACTAGGTTAATATTATAATGTGTCCACATGGACCTAAAATTAATATAAAAATAAACACAATTCTATAAAAACGTTCGTAGGCAAGAGCACTTAATAATTTTGATTATTGATACGGGAAACAACTAAACGAAAAAACCTGTTCGTTGGTAATGGGATGGATGGCAGGGATGGCCATCTTTGGAAAAACCATATAACTCTTGGTGGACAGCTTCCCTGCCAGATGTAGTCAGAGTAGTGTTCATGGTCGATCGTTTAAGTTTGAGTTGGTATATTTTGTTTTATCTTTTGGCCTCGACCAATTTTGAACTAAATCGGTCGGAGAAGTGATAGCTGTCAAATTTTTGGTTCCAATGTTTCTCTGGAGAATTTGGTTTTTGAAAAATGTTTAGGTTGGTACCAATGTCTTAAATTGTTTTTAGGTTATGTAGTACTATTTTTAGGTTATGTTGCCGGAAGAATTTCCGGCGGGATGCCGCAAGTAGCGGAAATAGTTTTTAAAATATAATGTCACTGTCACTTTTAAAGTTTTATTGGAAAAAACTCACCGAAAGCGTTCCGGTGGGGTTACTTAAACTTGTAGGGCTTGTAAGCGGTTCAGGATGGCCTCTCACACCATCCGTGGGCTTTATAAACGTCGAAAAAACTTGTAATCTCTCGATGCACCTGACACGTCAAAAATACTCAGCATACAGTCTGCACGCTTTAACACACTAGCAGAGAACTTATACCACAAATGGACCTGTAGTATTTTTTGGGAATTTTCCTTTGAGTCCATTTAATAAAATTTGACATTTTTCTGAAAAGCGATATTTTTTCGAAAATTTGAAAATTTTTTAAGCGACATTTCTCCGAAACTTTGACATTTTTTCGAAAATTTGACATTTTTCTGAAGTGACATTACTCCGAAAATTTGACAATTTTCAAACATTTGACATTTTTCTGAAAGGTGACATTTTTCTGAAAGGTGACATTTCTTCGAAAATTTGACATTTTCCTGAATTTTTGACATTTTTCTGAAAAGTGACATTTCTCTGAAAATTTGACATTTTTTCGAAAATTTGACATTTTTCTGAAGTGACATTACTCCGAAAATTTGACAATTTTCAAACATTTGGCATTTTTCTGAAAGGTGACATTTCTTCAAAAATTTGATATTTTTTCGAAAATTTGACATTTTTCTGAAAAGTGACATTTCTCCGAAAATTTGACGTTTTCCTGAAAATTTGACATTTTTTAAAAATCTGACATTTTTCTGAAAAGTGACATTTCTCCGAAAATTTGATATTTCTTGGAAATTAAAAAAAAAAAAAAATTTCGTGACTCGTCTTGTAGAAATATTTTTTTGATATCATCAGTTCGCCTGTTATAAGAATTTTATGCTTTTACGACGTCATCAGAACGTAGGTGTATTTTTAATTCACTCGTATTCCATCCATCTACAATATTTCCATCTACGTTTCAAACTTTAATTGGATGTTTCCAATAGTTAAGTCGATATCTGCACCAGTTTCTAAGAATTTTTCTTATTTATGACGTCATGTGACGTAGGTGTATTATTAATTCACTCGTAATCCGTCCATCTACAATATTTATAGCTACGTTTCCAATTTCAGTTCGATATCTTCCCGAGTTATCAGCCGAAATCACTGAACACCTCTGTCATTATTAGAATATCACCCTGTACATTGCACTGCTTTGAGGACAAAACAAGTGAAATTTTTGTTTTTTAATTTTTTTCACGGAAACCAAATCGAAAAAGTGCAAGTGTGATATATCGTTGAAATCGGAATTTTTACTGCTTTTCAATGGTTCAATTACAAATTGTAAGTAATCATAAAATAAACAACTTGTTGTGCCAAAACGGCACTAAACGTAATCCGATCTCAACCAAAACCTTTTCAGATCTTCTGGAGCACTAAAGAAACCCTCATGCAAAGTTTCATCCATATCCGTTTAGTAGCTTCGCCGCTATCGTGCTAACATACACACACACACATACACACACACAGACATTTTTCAAAAACAACTTTTTTGGGTTCCTGGGACCTCAAAACGTAAAGATTTGATGTTATCTCAATTTTCGATTTTGGACTAATTGTAGTAACCTCCCACAATTTTATTGTGGGGAGGTTAATAACAATAAGTTGGTTAAAAGCAGGAGTCACGTAATTCGTTTTAATATATATTTAACTGAAACAATGCAGTATGTACTTGTTTCCATACCACCCTAGAGGTAAAGTACATGGCGCGTTTTTTTATGCGGTATCCCCTAGAGGCTTATTCCACAACAGCATATTTTTACACCCTTTTTCGTTTAGATATGCCTGATGGACCTACTTCGTTATTATTACGGGTACTTTCAACGGTATTTGTAGTTGTTTCTGTTTCAGAATCAACGTCGCTTTCCTGTAATTCATCCTATTCACCAATTTCCTCATTTGATATAATGGTGGCAAGGCGTAAATCGTGCAATTGTTTGATCTCGAGCAATGGCTGTTTTAGGTGTTACACAATGGATGCCTCCCATAGCGAAAAATGTCTGCAAGCCATCGAGAGTATTTGTATTAAAATTCGCATTGTCAAAGACAAACTGCGAAAATGATCCTTCTTCAATGCAAATTTCTGGGTGCATAATGGCACATTTTTGAAACAGCAATACTTCGTCATGAGCTGAGCAAAACCCTAAAGATGATAATACGTTCAAAAGTTACATGTTTTTTGTACGAAAATGCAGCAAGACCCACTTGTAAAGGTGACAAAAAAGAACGTGACCTGGTCGCGGCGATAAGCACATGCGCTAAAGCCGTGCATTTAACTTGATATTTTATCAATCTGCCACGTTTGATTTTTAGAATAACACCTTACAAAAAAGCTGTCAGTGTCTCTGGCACAACACCGTCTATATTTTCTAGAAATCTGTCGTATTGTATACCTCAGATGGAATGTCTTAAAACGGTATTTTTCACAGTCAAGGACCGAACTTCATAAATAATATCACGATTAGTCAATTTAGATTTTTTTGCTTCTTCAAAGTTTCTTCTGTGATCATCTCGGAACATAAAAGCAATTATTTTTGAAGTCGAACACGGGCTTACCTAATCTTAGCACTGCAGTGGGATGCATTTTACGAAAAAATTATTAGTATTTCTCGTTTCCGTACCGCTTACGACACGTTGCGTACTGATCTAAGCGGCCTTAAAAAGTTTATTTTCCCGTCATTTCGCTTCAACTTAATTGTTTAAAGGTAGTCAAACCCCGTTCTTTCACTATAACAGTGTCACCTTCAGAAAGACTGTTTTCACAAACAAAAAAGAAAAATCGACTGTTATGTTTAAACTATTGATTTTACAAATAACATTTCAAAAAAACTGTTTTGGCGGCCATCTTGGCAATATGGCTACGTCGGCGGCAGATATTGCTTTGTGCAAAATATGGATTTTAGTTGTAGATACCTAAATCTACAACCCTGCCAAATTTCAAAACTTCACAACTTAATTCCTGGTAAGGCCTTTTTATCTGACCTGACGGGTGGACTAGATTGTTTATTTACATTTTAAAAATAACAGTTATAATGATAATAGTATTTATTTACTAAAAATGCAGGATCATAATGCAATGATATGTATACGATATGGATAATATAACGTACTATAGTTATTTATTATATTACTAGATGCAAAATATTACTATTAGGTGTGAAGTGAAACGAAGCCTAGGCCTTTAAAAAACCACCGAACACCTAAAGGGCTTTCGCATCATGTAATGTATTATATTTTTTCTACTACAGAAAGATATTATGGGATTTAATAATTTAAAACTAATTATTTCATGGATTTATTTGACGTTTTTAATAAATTTTATAGTTTAGGAGGCTGTCCATGGTGTCATCGAGGCTTATGTTAAACATTTCAAATTAAATTAAAAAAATATGTTTGGTGGCGATGAAAATGGGATTCAAGATGCAGCAGATTGTGCCTCGCTTTACCCCAAGAATTCTAAAGCAAGGTATATGCAAACTTATGAAACGTTAAAATTTATTTTTTTCATTTTTCTGTCCTGGCCACGAAAGTTCTACTTTCGTAGCTAGCAACGCATTAACAACCAGGTAACTCGAATGTTTACTTTCTTTATCGCGCTTTTTGCTAGGGTTGCAAAGGTCTTTTATATAGATGGTAGTGGAAAAAAATATTTTTTTCTACTACCATCTATATAAGTGACCTTTACAGCCCTAGCAACACGCACGATAACGACAGTAAACATTCGAGTTATTTGGTTGCTAAGGCGTTGCTAGCTACGGATGTAGAACTTTCGTGGCCAGGACAGAAAAATAAGAAAAAACAAATTTTAACGCTTCATAAGTGTGCATATACCTTGCTTTGAATTTCGTAAAGCGAGGCACAAGCAATATTGGCTGCTTCTTTTTGATCTCCATCAAACATATTTATTTATTTTGGTGTGAAACCACCAGAAATTAAAATGTTTAACATAAACCTCGATGACAGATAGTAAACGTTTCATTGGTATGGAAACACTTTACACAGACAGCCTCCTAAACTAAAAATTTATTAAAAATGTCAAATAATTTCATGCATTAATTAGTTTTAAATTATAAAATCCCATAATATATTTCGGTAGTATATACATTGCACGATGCAAAATATAATACACTGCACGATGCGAAAGTCTTAAAAGTAAACTTTCGCATCTAGTAATGTAAATAACTATTCTATTCAGTAGTAAATAAAGAAATATCGATACGTATAATAATGTCATATATGATTTTAATAAGTTGTATTTCCCTTTTAGATTATTATGAGCCAACACCAGGTCCAAGCCATGCTGAAACAATACGAGATACGCCAAAAAAAATAACAAAATTACATGTCCAGAGGAATAGCAATCAAGATACAGGGGCAGTTAATAACAGATTTTTTGTTGTAATTTTAGTCGGTGGACTAGTCTATTTAGAGAGCATTATGATGCGCATATTCTTATGACTATATAGTGGCTTCTGTGAGTCGGAAAAAAACCTCGAAAAGTGTCACCAATTCGGAGCCTAAGGAGACTATGTCTCCCCCCCGTTTTCGAGGATTCTGAACACGATGGCGGTGGTTTAAACTTTTTCTGAGTAACCCCTCCCCCCAAACGGCCAAAAACCACCCCCGAAAGGGGTTAACGCGGATACGCCGTCTCATACCGACAAAACCTGCGTCACTCCCCGTTTTCGAGGATGCTTAACATGATGGCGATGGTTTAAACTTTTTTGATTTGACCCCACCCCCTAAACTGCCAAAAACAACCCCCGAAAGGGATGAAATGCGGATACGCCGTCTCATACCGACTAAACCTGCGTCACTTTCCATTTCCGAGGATGCTGAACACGATGATGATGCTGGATTTTCTCCCCGAAGTAAACTAATCCTTCAAACGGCCAAAAACTACCCCTTTCACACTCGGTTTTATGACACAGGTTTTGTCGGTATGAGACGGCGTATCCGCGTATCCTTTGGGGGGTGGTTTTTAGCCGTTTAGGGGTTAACTCGGAAAGAGTTTAAATCACCGCCATCGTGTTCAGAATCCTAGAAAACGGAGGGGGGGGGGGGGCATAGTCTCGTTAGGTTCTAAATTGGTGACATGTCTATCCGCTAAGCCACTAATATGAAAATAGTATATTGTGTATTTAGATGTGAAAGCAATCGAAGTCCGGGACTGTGCTTTCACACCGAAGTACACATACTTTTTTTTCTGAAATCACAGTCAATATTATTATAAATTAAGGAATTTGTATTTATCTATAACATTTCTTCATTATAGTCTAACTGCTTACTAATAAATGCAATTTTAATGTAAGTTGGTTTGTCTGCATGTATTTATTTACTGTCTAAAATATACATAAAAAACCGTATGGGAATGTTACTTTCTCGGCCTAGGCCAGGAAAGTAACATTCCCGTTTGGTTTTGTTGATCTTTGCTTGGGAACGGATCTTTTCCGGTCTGTTTTCTGATGGTTTCTTAGCAACGGACTAAAATACTCGAACTGTGCATTTTTTGATCTGAAATCACGCCGAAAATATAGACATTGCCGATCGATTGCAGAAAAAATGAATTTTCATTTGTTCGCAAACTATGCGTTTTGGTAAAATTTTAGTTAGATTGCCATGTGCTTTAAAATGAAGTTCAAAGTAAAAAAATCCTCGGAAAGCCATCAGAATGCAGTTTTCGTGGGTCCATAGGGCTGTTACGGTCTCTGTTACAGGGGTTTGAATGAAGAATTTTTCGCGTTTCCTTACTGGCTGGCAATGAGTAATGACAAGTATACAAGTTGTTATAAAACTGCTGACAAAAAAATGGCATACCGTTTGAGTAAGCCCAAGTACGGTATACATTGAAAAAATCGTGTAACATTATGGAATAATATTATGGGATTTTAGTCAGTATGGCATTATATATTTTCATACAATTTATGATAACGCATGAAATTGTCATATCGATGGAAAGGATAAAAACTACAGGCATACACAAAAAATGTTGCAAAATGTGTTTTTAATCAGTATACCACTCTGTTTTTAATGCAATTATGATGTCTTTAGGTGGAATAACAAATGGCACACCGACAGATGAGGTTTAAGGTTTGCCAAAATATAGAAAGGGATGCAAACATAGAGAGAAAACGGGGGAAAACAAACGAAACATTGTCTGTGTTTTTAAGCAGTATGCCATTTCGTTTTCAGTGTAATGATGGTATAGACTACAAGTCCATCATAACTTTTAAAGGGTCAAGTGACCCAGCATGAATTTATATTTAGTACGATGCTGGTATATGAAACCATAACTTTAGGCACTATGCCGTCACTTTTGGGCGGTACAGGTGAGTACACAGGTAAATTGAATTTTCCATCCAAAGCGCTCTTCAGACAAAATATTCTTGTACGGCATCCCTCGTGTTTGATAGTTCATAAAAAAATAATCGTCTAGAACTTACTGCCGTATAAAAATAATGGGACCGGAAGTCAGAAGAATTTTTGATTTTCCGAAAATTTTACAGGAAAATAGGTGATATAATACTGTACGGCTTTTGTATAATTAGATTAGATTCATTATTCAGCAACACCGTACATATTTGGTGGTTCCAGGATAGAAAATCGCGAGCGCAACCCCTTCTCTAGACCCGTAGGGTACAAAACCATTGCAAAATGTACAGAATCGATTCTACAATATTATTCAACACGTACAATAATTTATAACAACTGTACCGTCTAAAAATTATGGTAACTATAAATATAATAATAATAATAATAATAATAATAATAATAATAATATTTATTTCAGAAAATTATACACATTCAGAAAGAATATAAATTTGCCAATTAAGTTTTAGAAACAAAACTTGTCTTTGGCAAATTACCATAAACACTACGGAATAATAAAATACACAGTAAAATATGTTGCTAAAAAATCATTAAAATATTAAAATATGTGCACCTATATAATTAACTACGTAATATAATCTCTTATCAATAAATAAATTATGTAGACGATACAAACTAAAAAAAGACTAAAGCAATATATTATTAAATAGAAAGAACAAAACAAATAACAACATATAAATAAACAACTACCTACATTTTTTGGGGGTTGAATCTCATTTTTTGGCAATAAGATCATAAATTCCTATACGGCAACCGATTTTTTGACATGACGTAACCAAATATTATCGTTGTACATTATAGCCGATTATAATTCATGGAACCAAATGAAAATTTAAATTAAAAAAATAAATGAAATTTTCAAAATTTGAAAAATTTTCAAAATGCGCCATTATTAATAGAAGGAGTAATATTTCTAAAATTTGCTATTTTGAATTCTGTAAAGATGAATATATAAAGAAAAATATATGCCGTACATTTTTACTTTTAGGATTTTCCACAGCTGATGAGATTTACCATAACATTTTCACCGACCTTTAGGGTCATTAATTACTGTATGGCAAAATGTTATCACTATATCAAATAGTAATTGAAAATTGTGATGCCGTTCATATTAGCCCATTCAATGTGATTTATTGTTAGCTTGAACGGGGCAATAATATATTAATCATTGAATGTAACGGACAGTTTATCTTTCATAAACAGAGCTCGGGAATTTTATCTCGGTACCTCGGTTACGCGAAAGTCAGGGTTGGCTCTGTCAGCGCGGAAAGATTTTTATGCAAGTATGACACAATGTAACTTACCTTATACTTTTTATAGGGAATTCCGTGATATCCAAAGTTAATATGATCAGTTTATTATAACCAGCAAATATGTACGACATTGCTAAATAACAGATCCATTAAAACGTAAAAATTGAATTGTACAAACGCCGTACAAAGTATTAAATCACATTTATGAAGTAAAAATAGTTGCAAAAATAAAACAAAATCTTAGAGGTGACAAACTACTTTTCCAGCCATCTGGAACCATTCTTTTCGTAGAGCATTTAGGTTTTATTGATTATTGTTTTAAGTATATTTACAAACTATGCTAATGCCGTAAAAAAATTTTTCACCCTAAAATTACTCTTTTCAGAGAGAAATAAATATTCCTGACGCAGCCATGTGTTCCATGAAAAATGTACGGCATGGCAAAAAATGTCTTCGTTTCATGAAAAAGCATTAAGATCATTGAATTTGATGTTGGTTCAAATCACCACCACTATACTAGTTGGGGGTAGGGGGTTGCGCCCGGGATTTCTCACCTTGGAACCACCAAATATGTACGGCGTTGCTGAATAATGAATCTATGAAAGCATACAAATCTCATTGTACAAACTCCGTACAGTATTAAATCACCTATTTGCCTGGGAAAATTTTCAGAAAAACAAAAATTCTTCTGGCTTCCGGTCCCATTATTTTTGTACGGCAGTAGGTATGAGGTATGACGGACAAGAAAATTTTGTCTGAAGAGCGCACTTTGGATGGAAAATTCAATTTACCTGTGTACTCACCTGTACCAATCAAAAGTGACGGCATAGTGCCTAAAGTTATGGTTTCATATACCAGCATCGTACTGAATGTAATTCATGCTGGGTCACTTGACCTCTTAAAAATTACGATGGGCTTGTAGTCTAGTATATTTAGGTGAAATAATAAACGGTATACCGGTTGCTGGCTACAGAGGGGGTCATCATGTGACTGAATGTAGTCGATATTTTATCGAGTACAGGTTCGATTGTTAGCGACATAGTGAGAGCCCGGTCGCCAGAAGGCAGTCTGGAGGGATAATGGGTGGGTGGGTGGTCAAACATGCAATTTTCTCGAGTAAAAAAAGTGACAAAATGCAGTACTGAAAATTTGTAGAATGACTGAAGACAGTATAAGTAAGTAGGAAATAAATCGCCAGAGGATGGGTGGAAGGTAAAGGGCCGCCAGAAGGCGCCAAAATTGCAAAAAATTTCGCAACATTTACATGATCAAGTGCACTTCTGACAATTTGCGTACTTATTGCTTGTTTCAAAATGAAATTATGTACAAAACGCCAGAGAGCTAAGTGGAAGAAAAAGAGAGAAAATATCAATACTGGGAGCGTCAGCGTCTTAACCGATCGATCACTTTGCTCTGTATTTTCACATTTTACATTATCAAGTGTACTTCTGACGATTTGTCGACCTAATTTGGAGATATTCAATAAACTATTGGTCAACTGCCAGAAGTCAATTAGGAACACATCAATTGTTTTCATAGAATCTTATAAAAATATTTATTGTTTTTACTTATAAAACAACAAATTTCTCTAATACTAATCTAATACAAAATTATTCTGTTTCATAAGCCTTATTTTCTAAATCATCATCGTAGTCAGGATCTTCATCGCTGTGGTAAATGATATCATCATCTTCAGCTGAAAGTTTATAAATTAGTTACACAATCATCAAAATTAAACACGCAAAATGAATTAATTTTTTGTCGATCAGAAACGAAAATACAAAATGAAAAAATACACGCTGACGATCTTTAGGTTTTGAAATGTCAAGCCAGACTACTAGCCAGGAAGGTAGCGACAGTTTTCGTCAAATCATTTGTTTAAAGCTAATTTTTTTTCCCATGATAGCTCAGACAGTATCAATGATGAAGGTCCACTTTTACTAATCTATAAATCCTGCAAAAATTAGTAAAGAATTAAATAACATGTTACAGAAAGATTTTCTGAAATGTCACAAAATGTCACTCTTGATTCGTCCGTGCCGAGCCGAATCTTCGAATTTCGCCGTGCAATTTACGATCAGATTTATCTGGAAGACTTCTTCTATACGTCGCGACATCGCACGGCCGGCCCAATGGTGTTTTTCGAAAAATATGAACGTGTCAATATTGCATGTTTTTGCATTTTTTTCGGCTCCGAAATGCAAGCTGTTTTCTGCTATTTTACGCAGATATCTTCGAAATGGTGGGAGTTAGCTCGAAATGAAAAATAAGGTCAAACGAGTATTTTTCACTACAAATCTTTTGCTTCCATCAGAATTTTGATTTGTTTTTTTTAGTTTCGGTACTGAAATGTCGGCCATGTACGGCAAAAAAACGTAAATGTGGAGCTTCTACAGTTGGAAACTTTTTAATCTTGGCCCCTACGCCGAAACACTGCTCTAGATAATTTACTTAAAGTTAAATTTGTTAAATCTACTTTTTTTATTTTTTGAATTCCGACAAAAATGACAGAATTAGAGGGGGCGGAAGTTGGGAATATTTTTTGTTCACTTAATATCATGTACTACTTTGAAGCTCTCCGTTAATTAAACATTAAACATTTTTTACTTTATCTACAAGTCTGACATTTTTCTCTGGAATAATTTATTGAATAATACATCGAAAAAATACAGTCTACCGATCGTCTCATGTTGCTAAAGCCTCGGTAGATGTGATAAATATGTCGGCGCATTTGACCATCAAACACGACGCACCGCACCGCACCACCAGAGACGCCGACATTTTTTACTCGCTGAAAAAGTATATAGTCAACTTTAGGAATATGAGATAGAGTATGGGAGAGGAAGAAAAAGACAGAAAAAAGAGCGCAGATGATCAGAAGAAACCGTATACCTGAATTCGTGGCAGTCGACGGAAAGATTTTGAAACACAGTTTCGTTCCACAGAAGATTATACTGAAAGTTCGAACATGAAAGTGTTTTTCTAAGAATATTTAAAATTTTTAATATAATTTTAATCAAAATAAAATAAGTCGTCATATCTTTTTAATAATGAAATTAATAACTTTTGTATATCTTCCTAATTGACTTCTGGCAGGTTTTAGGAGTTTTTTTTCCTTACCTACTACAGTCAAACAACTTCAGCGTTTCATAGGTATGGTTAACTTTTATCATCGTTTCATACCTTCTTTCGCTGAAATATTAATTCCTTTACATGCACTTTATACTAAATTACTGCATGATAAAGTTAAAATAATAAACGATTGGCCTACCGACTGTCTTGACAGTTTTTCCAAAGCCAAAGCTGCTATAGCTGGTGCAACCTTTTTAGCACATCCACGTTGTGATGATAGCTCGTTTTTATCGCTTACTGTTGATTGTTCTAATGTCTCTATGGGGGCAGTTCTTGAACAGCGCGATGACGAAGGTATTCCTGCCCCATTAGCTTTCTTTTCACGAAAGCTTACCTTGGCACAGACCAAATATAGTTCCTTTGACAAGGAACTTCTTTCTTTATTTACAGCGATTAAACATTTCAGATTTTTACTTGAAGGCCGCACATTTATTTGCTTTACTGACCATAAACCTTTGGTCAAAGCATTATTCACTAAAACTGAAAGATCTCCCAGGCAAACTAGACATTTAGAATTCATTGCTCAATTTGCCTGCGAAATCAGACATATCAAAGGGAAAAATAACATTGTTGCAGACACTTTATCACGCGAACATGATACGTCTTCTTTGCAACAATTCATTTCCCCAATCGTTACTCAAAAGTCTAACCTAGTTGATACTAACTTTGACTTAAATTTATTGAGCGAAGCTCAAAAAGATGATTCTGACTTTAAATTTTTATTATCAGATACTTCATCGAACACAAAGAGAACTTTTCATTTAAAGAAAATTAAAATTCCATATTCTGACAAGTTTATTTGGTGTGACGTTTCTCGCCCTAAACTTCGTCCTTACGTTCCTATCGTTTTTAGACGGACAATTTTTGATATATTTCATGGTTCATCTCACCATGGTATCAAAGCGACTAGAACATTAGTTTCTACACATTATTTTTGGCCTAAAATGACTTCAGATTGTAATCTCTGGGCAAAAACTTGTATTAGTTGTCAAACTAATAAAGTAACAAGACATACGAGGAGCCCGATTACTGACTTCGATATACCTAAAGGACGATTCGATCACATACATATAGATTTAATAGGACCATTACCTCCTTCTAAAGGTTGTTCTTATATTCTCACTGTGATCGAACGTTTTACTAGATGGCTTATCCACTGCAGGATATTACTGCGGAAACTGTAGCGCGTACGTTATTTCAGAATTATGTTTGTCGATTCGGTGTCCCTGTCACAGTGACAACCGACCAAGGCGTTCAATTTGAATCAAAACTGTTCAAAGAATTTTCAAAATTTTTGGGATTTCATAGAATTCGTACGACGCCATATCATCCTTCCTCGAATGGAATGATTGAAAGGTTTAATAAATCTCTTAAAACTGCTCTGAGAGCTAGGACTTCTACACCACATTGGGTAGATGAACTTCCTATCATACTATTAGCTCTCAGAACTATCCCTAAAGACGATTTGCAATGTTCTTCCGCAAAACTCGTTTTTTGTCAAACAATACGAATTCCTGGTGAATTGTTTATTAAATCATATACTTGTCCGGATATTCCTTATTTTATTGCTAAATTACGTACTTCATTTAATAATTTAACGTTCATTCCACCAGTTCACCACGTTAATTACAAATCATTTGTCAGCCCAGACATCTCGAATTGTAGTTTTGTTTTCGTTCGGAAAGAACTTTTTAAAAATATTTTACTCCGCTGTACGATGGACCTTTTAAAGTGTTGTCCCGTACAGATAAATTGGTTACTTTTGTTAAAGGAACTAAAGCCGTCACGGTAAACATAGACAGGATTAAACCAGCATATTTATTATCTGACAAATGTGATGTCACTCCACCTTTAATTAAGAAAGTTCGTTTTGCTATTGACGAATTGAATGACTGACTAATCTTTTTCTTAGCGGGGGAGTAATGTGGCGATCAGTTCACTTACTAGTAAATACCAGATTCTAGGACTTCAAGTAACCAAGGATAATCAAAAAACAAAAAAGAAAAAACAATTTTGAAACTAAAAAATAATAATATGTATTATACAAAAAATGTTAAACTGAAACTTTATTTATTCTTCGAATATATACATTATTTAACATGAATTCGAAATTATTATTATAGATATACCATTTTACTAATCCTAATATCTATACATCTCCAAATTAGGTCGACAAATCCTCAGAATCTTCCACTTGATGATGTAAAATATGAAAATACAGAGAAAAGTGATCTATCGGTTAAGACGCTGACGCTCTCAGCATCGATATTTTCTTTCTTTATCTTCCACTTAGCGTTTTGCACATAATTTCATTTTGAAACAGACAATAAGTACGCAAATTGTCAGAAGTGCACTTGATCATGTAAATGTTGCGAAATTTTTTGCAACTTTGGCACCTTCTGCCGGCCTTTTACCTTGCACCCACCCTTCTGGCGATTTATTTCCTACTTACTTATACTGTCTTCAGTCATTCTACAAATTTTCAGTACTGCACCTTGTCACTTTTTTTACTCGAAAAAATTACATGTTTGACCACCCACCCACCCATTATCCTTCCAGACTGCCTCTTGGCGACCAGGCTGTCACTATGTCGGTAACAATCGAACCTGTAATCAATAAAATATCGACTACATTGAGTCACATGTCCCCCTCTGTTACCAGCTCTTTGACTATAAGGCCTAAGGTTTGCAAGAAAGGGACATTTTTTTCTTTATGTAGCTATAAATGAAAAATAGAGTTACAATAATGAGTATAATATTATTTTATGCAGCTTCAATTGAAAAAACATCTTTTTATTAAAAATCAAACTTTTAAATCATAATTATAGGGTAAGTTTTTTAATCACTCTACAATATCTGCATTAGCGTTTGGCTCTTCGTCGCTACCATTCTCTTTTTCCAGTTCGTCACTGTCCACGTACATCTCGACGATGTCGTCTGCCTTGCCACGGCGGGTAGCACCTTCCATGAGTTCATCGATTATACTGTCGTAGTTCATTGCTGCAAAAAAATTGCCGTTGAAAAACAACTCTCTAAAAATTTTAATTTTACCCCTCTATATCCACACTACAAATTTTGTGTTACACGAAATACTTTACCGCTCTACCAAAATGCTGATCAAAACTTGGAACTGCTAAATTTAATGTAACCAAGATACAACTAGGTATAACTACTCTACCAATTTTCTTAACTACTCTATTTTCTTAATAAACATCTGCCATCTTCTTTACTCAGGACTTGGCTGAATTTCCCCACCTTCCCTGCACAATACTACTTATAACGTTCTTAATAAATGAACTTTTTCACATATCTCTTTCTGTTTGTACCCTCTTATTCCCGTTTGGCTTGGGAAACACAAGTATCAACTTCATTAAAACTATAATTGTACTGCCAAAGATTTTATGGATATAAGGAATTACGAAAAATGTAATTACTCAGTAATAAAAGAATAACCGTAGGGGAAATTAGATCTACTGAACATGAAACTATTTGTTAGTCGGCAGTTTACTTAACCCAATAGTGCCTATTGTATGATTTATCATACAAAGGTTAGGTTGTCTCTAATGAAGTGTAAACAAATCGAGTGTGATAAATTCAGTGATTTTACTCATCTAAAGTGTTATTTGGATATATAGACAATAAACTTAGGACAAAAATTCGATTGTTTTATACTTAAATAAGTTATAACCGAGCGTTCTATAACCAGGAAATTTCTACGCGGCAGAAAATGAGCTCAAAATTTTCATTTGGATGTAATTTATTTGACTCTTATTCATGTAGTAATTCTTTATACATATTATGGGATGCACTTATACCATTTCATAGTCACATCAATTTTCTGTAATTGCAGCAGCGGAAAAAACTTTTCGTATGATATATCATACGGTAGGCAGATGGCGGTATGAATGTTAGTTCTGTTTCAGAACTTCTTTTTCATTGGATGAGGCTATGGAGCCTTATTTTGGCCGTACGAATATGGAACAATTTATAAAGGGAGAGCCAATTTGCTATGGCTTGAAATTTTGGTGCCTCACGACCCCCAGGGGTACTTATTGAAATTCAACCCCTACACGGATAAAGTGGGGATAAAATCAAGGGTAAAACTTTGAGATCCAGTGTCACCGAGAAACTTTGTATGAGATATATTCCCCCGCATTCGACCATATATTTGGATAATTTTTTCAACTCCTTACCATTACTTGAACTTCTGCAAAATAATGAAATTCAATGTATTGAACCGTGTAGAGAAAGCACCTTTAAAAGAGCTGCAAAAAGAAAAACGAGGGACTTCTCATACTCTGATTGACTCTAATAGTGATATTCAACTCACCAGATGGTATGACAATAGTCAAGTGAATATTGCAACCAACATCAAAAACAAAGACATTTGTTTGGCAAAAGGCACGTGCAAAAGATGGTCTAAACAACAAAGCAAGCAAGTTGATGTGGATCAACTGACACTTATAAGTCTCTATAACCAAGGAATGGAAGGTGTAGATATGTTCGATAAAATGAGAGGACTCTATCGTATACGAATCAGATCTTGCAAATGGTATTGGGCAATGATTCGCTTTTGCTTGAATGGATCGGTAGTCAAAATGTAGCTTCTTTATCGTTTTGTCTATCCAAAAATGTCCCTTCTGCAGTTTTTGAGGAGAATTGTTCTCACAACTTTAACTGCCCCTGAACATTTAGCTGGCCCCAAACCGAAATGTAGTAGGAATAGGTATATTGAAAGAGGTCAGGTATGGCAAATATATTTTTTTAATAATATTCTACATACATATTCCCATGATATGATATATCATACGTCAAAAAAAATGGTGACAATGCACAGGAATAAATAAAATGTGGTTTAGTGGGTACTAAGAAGCCCTAAATATTTTTTTCAAAAGTTTTCCAAAAAAAATTACTCGGGCACTATTGGGTTAAGACAGGATAGACGTGTTAATCTATATATCTAAAAGAATACCCTGACTGACTCACTCACTGATCTATCAACGCACAGCTGAAACCGCTGGTTCCAGAAACTTCAAATTTTGCATAGAGGTTCCTCGAGTGACGTAGGCAACCACTAAGAAGGGATTTTTCGAAATTCGTCCCCCAAGAAGGTGAAAAATGGGGTTGAAATTTTAGGCTTTTTCAGAAATGGCAAGTTCTAGATGCGTGAAATTTGGCAGAAATACTCTTTATTAAAATCTATTAGACACCAGTAAGACGAAATTTCTATTTTCACTTTCTGGAAAGATGAAAACGGGGGTGGTAGATGGTCTAAAGGGTACCCATATCTCCGAAATCGCGTAAATCAGAAACGTGATATTCCAGCGACGGGCTCTTTTGATGAAACGAGGAGACACGTATTCGACGGTTTTCAAAAAGTGACCTCCCGAACGGGTGAATGGGGATGGGGAGGTTTTTAAGCTTTTCGGAAATGGTTAGACCTAGAAGCATGAAATTTGGCAGACATATTACTTTTTGGAATCTATTAGACATGAGTAAGACAAAATTTCGATTTTCACTTTTTGAATAGGTGAAAATGGGGCGGCGCCGGTGTGGTAGATGTTCTAAAGGGTACCCGTGTCTCTGAAATCGCATAAGTCAGAAACGTGATATTCCTGCGACGAGCTCCTCTGAAGAAATAAGGAGACACGTATTTGACGGTTTTCAAAAGGAGACCCCTCCTCCCTCTCCGAACGGGTGAACAAGGAGAGGGATGTTTTTAAGCATGAACGACACATACCCGCTATGTGAATAATTGTCGATTAAAATAATTATTTAACACAAAAATAGAATAATGAATTGTTATGAAATTGCGATGCGCAGTGGGTTTCCCCAAGTACTACGGATGCGCAGTGGGTCTCCTCGAGTACAATGGATGCGTAGTAGGTTTCCCCAAGTACAATGGATGTGCAGTGGGTTCCTTCGAGTGTACTTCCTGAGTACTATAGGAGTAGTCACTGAGCATGTAGTACTTCTTTATAGGCATAAGTTAAGATGTCAATGTTCTTAATTCTACGCGCAAGAAATCTTCCACGTGAACGAAGTCGCGGGCATCAGCTAGTACGTACATATACTTGGCAACATATTAAAAGAGTCTACACTCGATCCAACTTGCTGGCGTCAACCTTCTCGATATACTTAAAAAATTTTCGTGCCAACTCGTCAAAGTGCTGGCACGGTAATTTTCTAAGCATTCACACAACGCACAAGCAGCGAACATGCAGTTGAAGGCGCACATGGCTCGTGCCACGGCGTATTACGACAAGTGGAAGATTCGGATCAACACCGAGAAGTCGGAATCAATTATCTTCACGCGCCGCTTCATGGAAAATCGTATTCTTACTTCTTTCGATAGGGGGCCACCAAATTCCAATAAAACGGTGCGTGAAGTATCTGGAGGTGAACTTGGACAGAAGACTGACGTTTAATACACACGTAAACGAGACGATACGAAAGGTCTACTGCATGTCCAGGAGTCTGTATCCGCTCCTGGCGCAGGGTAGCGGACTCAACGGGACCAATAAAAAGTTGTTGTATACGATGGTGATCAGGCCGGCTGTCACATACGCGGCGCCGGTGTGGTGCAGCATCCCGGCCTCGACAATGCGAAAATTAAAAGTACTAGAACACAAATTTATGCGCCTCATTTCAGCCTCTGATAGATACACCTCCCTCAGAGATCTCTATGCACCTTGCCACGACATAACCCCACTCGCGGACTTCGTCTAAAATACATCGCAAAAATTCTACCAATTCAAATTGGGCGACAGTCCGCTAACTCAAAACATTACACGAATCAGACAGCATAATGCCATACTTTTCAATATAAAACCTACCATACCAGGCGTTGCCTATCTTTCGGCAACCTCCCTAGCCAAATCTTTCCTACACCACAATTTCCCTTTCACCACCTTTTTTATTCCCTCTATTAATCTCGTTTTTGTTATTTTGGTCAATTTTGTTCTTTTGTCCCTTTTTGTTCTTCTTCCAAATCTCCTTTCGACCAATAACTTCTCGCAAACCCAAAATTTATAAATCATAATTTCCCATTCACCCTACCTTCCCGAAGACATCGGATAAAGATTGTGACTTGTTCAAACGGGTTTTTTTCATTGAGTTTTTCCCGTATCACCTTTAAAAAACAGTGCGCATGTGTTTGGGCGCGCGCCCCTAACCACAGTTTTTAATTTAGCTTTAATTAGTTATAAGTGTTTTTAAACTTCCTTTAGTTATAAATTTCCAAATTGTTAGGTTTAAGTTTTTTTTTCCTAGACAGTAGCCCCAACCCACCCATTATTTGTCGTTCAAGCCCGAGTCGAACCCGCTTCATCCGACTGCATATTCACCACGACGCTGCGCGCCGTGGTTGTGCGGTCGGCTCTGAACCGGGATCCGACTGTGGCGTATATTTGTAAACCTAATTATAAATAAATACTTTTTGAATTGAATTGAATTGGTTGTCTCCAGCATGTTGGATCGCATGTAGACCCCTCGAGTGATCGATATAGAAATTACGCATTTTTCAAAATATTATATTACTTCCACATCCAGTGAAAGTATAGAAACGACAAAGAAATTTTAAAAAACTTATATTATTCAAATAGGCTTAGAATGTTATTAAACGTCGAGATTTTAAGTTTGAGCGAAAAAAATTTCTGTCTGTCTGTCTATCGATCTGTCGGTCTGTCTGTCTGTAACTTTTTGTGCGCATGTTTACTCTGGAACCGTTTAAGATATTGACTTGAAATTTCTTACACATATGTACTTTAATGAGATCTAGAACCAGATTATATTTTCATCTTTTTTCGTCGAAGAGTTGGGGGTAAATTGGGGTAAATTTGGGGTAAATAGCTAAATCAAACAGGTAAGAGTCCAGAAAATTGGTATTTAGTATATACAAGAGAAGCTAAGGTCTCAAAAAAATTTTTGGCATACCCCCATTACCACCCCCACCCTATTATTAAAGGGGATGAAAAAAAATTATGATTTAGTGTGTGTACAAGAACCAGAAACCACAAAATATTTTTTTACTTCATCCACCCCCACTAACTACCGATGTGGGGTATCGTTTTATAGATTTTTGGGGTAGAGTATTTCAAATATTATATTATTAAAATTCCATAAGCAATTATTTCCACGTACAAAATTTTTTCGTTGTGAGTGACTTGGATAGAAAATCTGGACGTGGAAGTAGTGATTCCTTGGGCAGCGGTTTTTTTAGTGGAAATGAACCAATTTCAGTGAGACTTTCAGTGGAACTCAAAACTTCCACAATATAGCGAGAGTTCAAAATTTTTGAATCTTGTTGATCTGATCCTTTTTGAGGTAGAGGATTTCAAATATTATATTATTAAAGTTCCATAAACAATTATTTTCACAAATAATATTTTTTCGTTGTGAGTAACTTGGATAGAAAATCTGGATGTGGAAGTAGTGATTCCTTGGGTAGCGGTTTTTTATTAACAATAAGACTTTTCGTATCTTAATTAAGTTTTATTTTTTCCATGTAATAAAACGACGAACATTTCGAACGAACCAAGAAGAGTTTCGTTACTGTGTTCTAATTTCGTTAAAATTACTATATCACAAGATAAACAACTGAAAATAACGATTTCACATAATCAGGGGAATCGTTTTATTAAATGAAGCAAACAAACACGTTACCGCAATATGCAATTTTCATTGTAGGTACTTATTGGTGTATTCTAAAAAGATGAGAATTGATAATATTATTGTTACGTGTTTGTTTTGTAAACACCCTGTATCGTGGATTCGGAAATTATAACACCAGAGTAACACTAAACACTAATTTAATTAATTTACGTACTAATTACAACAAATAATTAGTTTACTAATATTACACTGAGTACTATAATTTAATATTTGAGTCACTTTCTCACTTTGTTTTCACCTTGATTTGTTCTCACTAACTGAACTGAACTGTCTTCTGATCTATACTGTACCACTCTGCCAACTGAACTGTACTTTACTGACCATCTGAACTGTACTGTCCTCACACGGCTTCTCCGTTCCTTTATATAGTCCTAGGTAATTTGTTCTGGAATATTCTGCCATGTTCCAGTCCACTAGTTTCTAGATGCCCAGATTATGACACCGCGCGCGCCATCTCTGGGACGATAGCTGAACTAACTGACAACTTAGTTTTCTGTTGCGTATACATGGAACTTAGAAGAAACTCCCATAGATGTCACATTACACAGCTCCACAAAATAAGAAAAAGTGGTATGTTCTACCTTTTTTCTGTAAATCGCAAAGATAACCTAAAAAAACCCTCATAATTTAGGTTATTTTCGGGACTCACTAAAAATTGGTGGGTGATGAAGGTAAACGGACACCTGACTTGTATTCGAAATACATAAAGGTTGCCTATCTAAAATTATACATTTCCTGCTTCAAGTTAGTTGAAAAAATTGCCTAATTTGCATGAATATTGTTAAGTTTTATATATTATTAAAGATGGATGATACCATATTCTTTAACTGAACTGAACTGAGTTGCATTATTTTTCAGTAAATATTATTAATATAATAATAATCAAATCATTTACGTGTCTTTATTATTTTACTGCATTATTGTAAAAAATAAAAAAAAATAGTAAATTTATGATGAAGTAGGTTTTCCTTTTATACAAATTTTAAAAATTATGAAAGTTAAAGTTTAGGTAAAAAACAAAAGTTGATTTAAAATTATTAGTATATTACATAATGACTGTTGTAAGAAGTATATTACGCACGAATGGAAAATTTACGCACGATGCCGCCTAGCGGCGAGTGCGTATTTCCGTGAGTGCGTAATTGCTTTACAACTCGAATTATGTATTATACTTTACCTACGATCATATACACTAGGAAAAGCATTACTTTCACTCATAACATCAGGCATTAAGCCAGTCTCAGTTTTAAGCCACCTGAATTGTAACGGACCTTTCTCAGAACCTAACCATTTTTGGACTTGGAAATAGACTCTTAAACAATGTTTTTCTGTTACCTCTTCACTAGGTGGAATTGCAGACAATTTGCATGCCGTTTTATGAGTGCAACTTTTAAAACATTGAAATCGCACATCATTAACTTTCATATTTGCTTTTGAAAGAAATTTATGTAGAGCGTGTATAATAGTATATTACGTAATGAGTGATGTAAGAAGCATATTACGCACGAATGGAAAAGTTACATACGATGCCGCGTAGCGGCGAGTGCGTATTTCCATGAGTGCGTAATTGCCTTACAACTCGAATTATGTAGTATACTTTACCTACGATCATATTTATTTAGTTATTTAGTAAAATCTGGATTTAGTTTACTAGTCAACAATATTATTCAACAAATATTATGTCAGTTTTGACAGTGTTTGAAAATTAAGTAGGCGCATTTGTTCTTTGAAACCCCGCGTCAGCGATATAAGTCACCTATAATTGCGTGTCCCGTGCGTTTTGTTTACCGTGCGATTTGTTTACAGTGCGTTTTGTTTACAATACGTAAAATTCAACTTACATAGATGGCAGGTAGTTGTTTTTTACTATTTACAGTAGTGATCGTAGGTAAACAATTTTATATTGGGAAATCGATTTTTCAGAAAGCGAAAATGCACTTTATTGGAAAATTAAAAGTACATAAAATAACGTATAACCGAAAAAAAAGTGACGTACAATGCCTCCTTGATAATTGACGAAGAATGGGGAACTTGCCCATTTTTTTTGTTTTATTTCATTAAATAATAATAATAATTCATTTATTTCTTTAGACTTAACAGAGGTAACTATTCGAAATCGTCAGAAAGTTTACAAAAAATGGAAAAAAATATGTATAAAAGAATAAGTATACAGGACAATAATAAATACAGGATATTAACTAACTAAATAATATCTGTCAGATATTCATTTATGCTATAGAGGGGTTTGCTTGCAAAGAACTGTTTAATATCTGATTTATATTATTTTTTACAGTATGCTTTTTATATTTATTGGGAGGCTTATTATAAGCTTTTATACCCATATAGTATGGACCCTTTTCGTATGAAGATATAGAGTGTGAAGGTATTACTAGAGTATCATTATTTCTTGTATTCGTTGTAGATGTGGTAAGATCTCTATTTTTGGAAAATTTATTAATATTCTCGTAAACAAAAATACACAAATTATATAAATACAAAGAGAAAATAGTCATGATTTTTAGATTTATAAATAATGGTTTACAATGATCATTACAGTTGGCTTTACTGATTGTACGTATAATTTTTTTTTAATTACAAATAGTCTATTTACTGAATAGCGGGTGCCTCAAAAAATTAGGCCATAGCTTAACCGACTCTGAACATTTGCGTAGTAAAACATTAATAATGTTGACTCCGAAACAATGCCTCGAATATTATTTAGTGCATAATTTGCTGAATTTAAATGGTTTGATAATATATTGACATGTTCTGACCAATTTAGATTTTCATTCATGTAAATACCTAGAAATGTTATTGTATTTGTTTGTTTTATTGATGCACCATGGCACCTTGCCAGTAGACTGTAGTTAGCAGGGTTTGTATATTAATTTTTGAAACATTAAACTATAGCATTTTTTCATCACACCATCCCACCATTTTATTTACCACTTCATTTGCGATTTTAACAGCGTCATTTACATTTTTAGCAGTGACATTTATTGATGTGTCATCTGCGTCTAAAGTGTGTGTTTATGTATAAAAACACGCCACACCGAATATCAGCTCTTAAATCGCAGTACTTTGCAATAAATAACTAGTGGAAGCATTATACTCTTCACCGATTTACTGAGCTTTTTATATAATTGTTACACATTCTATAGGATACTCTTCGCATTTTTCTTGTAAATAATGTTAATTTTTGGACATTCTAAATTTTGTGATACCAACTTTGTTGTGAAAAAAAATATATGAAAAAAATAATCACGATGTGAGGGATCGAACCCGGGACCCTTGGATTGCGAGACGAAACTCTTGCCGCTACACCACCATTTCTTATTACTAAAATTGTTAATGAGTGTAATATATACCATTAGAAAATTTATTGTGATTATTAGGAAACACACATTAGTAAAATGTATTAAAAAAAAATAGTGATAGGAAATAACATTTCGCAAGGTTTCTATTTATTACAAACCATAAAAAAATGTAAAAAATGTTTTTTTAAATTTTAAATTACTAATAACTTTTTTATTTACCAATCTATTTTGTTAAAAAACAATAAGGTTCTTCCTCTAGCTAATACTAAGTTACTCTCCAAATTTCAATACAATCGGATTTTTCTTTCTTGAGTTATCGTGCTTACAAGAAACGTGACGGACGGACAGACGGACGGACGGACAAACGGACGGACAGACGGACAGACGGACATTTTGAAAGTTGTTCAGAATTCGTTCACTAACATAACGATATAAAAAAATTTTCTCTACGAGCGATATTTACTGATTTAGAAATGTGCCGATCAAATACAATATACTCTTCGTTTTTGCGAAGACTATAATAAAAATTGAAATCCTCGCCACTCCTCACGAAAAGCACTGTGACGTCACGTCGAGAAAACTAGTCTAGCGTGGGGTCCCACAGATGGCGTACTTTAGCCGAGCAGTACGTCTTCACCCTATATAATAGACTGGGCGGCGGTTGGCTTTGAGACGTCCGCATATTCGGTCATAAGTCTTTTGTTTTTTATGTTAGAGAAAAAATTAGCGGAAAGCTCAATCAATTCTCTTGATATAATAGACTAGTAGATGGTGACAGAACTGATAGCCTACCATCTGCAAGTAACTTAGTCAGTATTATATATAATAAAGCTCAATTTGGGGTACTTTCAAGGTTTGCACGCATGCACGGGATGTAGGAAACGATTTCCGGTTTGCATAAAAAAACGATGTTTTCAACTAATAAATTACCGTCTGCAAAATTCATAATCCGAAATTAAAGAATAAAAGATACGTCGGAAGCCATTTGCAGACAGTTTTGTCATGCACCACACCTTATACAGGGTACCCGAAAATGTATCAAATTTTAGTAAAAAAAAATGATTATTTACCGTCTGAAAACAGTATAAAATGATGATTTTGGTGTATGATAACGGGTAGGGGAAAGGTGCAGACGTTTACGATATGCACATCACCATATAGTGCGCATATCAACTTGTTATTTTTTTTGAACTTTGAACAACTGTTTACCATCTGCAATCAAAAAGAAAACATGATTTAGAAATAGAGCTTCGATGAAGTATTATTTGCAGATAGATTAAACGTGTACAAAGCACTCGCCGCCGAACGTATTCACGAGAGTCACAATAGTGTCAAAATTTGGCGAAATGCGGTCCGATCGCGATATGGGGGGGGGGCTGATAACGACAATGGTACGAAAATACTTTATATAAATAGTTTTTTTGTTAATTTCAATGAATTTCAAATGTTAATTAATTATGAATAACAGTGTGATTGATGAGGATAGCGAAAAAATAATGCTTAAAGACAACAATGCTCATGATTATTCAGATGAAGAAAACATGTTTTAAAAACATATCCATACAGCGAGGAAGAAACGTATGATTTCGTATGAGGATTATCGGAAAGCGTTCCAGGAGTGTGTAGTTGAGGATGATGATGTTGAAGAAGAAACCGACGACGAACAGTTTTTTTTTAAATAATAATTGTTATAATAATATGTATTAGATTTTTGCTACAGCTTTAACAAAATAGTATTTTTTCAATTGAATTTAACTACGACGCGGTGGGGCGAGCGTAGATGCGTCTTCACTGTGTGTGTATCTCGATACTCGCAACGTGCAACGCAGTACTTGGATGGGTGAAATCCATCTTAGGAAACACAGCGATCTCGTCCCACATTCTAGCGGCTTTTATATCAGTGTATACGTGGAATCAGTGTGTAATTATAAGACGAGAATTATCTAGTGGATATACCATCCTTCGGAGGGGAGGGGATGTAAAGCAGACGGTCCCTTGTCTATTAAATGTTAGGCAAGTAAAGATTCCTACTCCTCTTACAAGAAGAGGTTCGGCAAAATTTCCAGGTAGCTCGTCTCCCGGCGTCGGTGATAAGCCCTGATAGCGGAAATAGGCCTACGTTAAATAAATGGATAAAAAAAAGTACGACGCGAATTACCGACCAACTTTATCGAATACCAGTAATAATAAGTGTACTTGCATAAGTCAGCTTACACAATTTCGTGTTGCAAGAGTTGTTTTTGGTGCAAATCGCACACGAAGAAATATCAAACGGAATTCGCCGAATTTTGACACTATTGTAGCTCTCGTGCATATGGGCATTGCCTGCAAATTCAATAATTGCGTATTTAAACCAGTAATCTTTCTTTGTACCAAGTTGCAAACGGTAGATAGTTGTTTTTGGTACGTATTGCGAACAGAGAGATATCAAACGGATTTCGAAAAATTTTGACACTCCATTGTGACTCTCGTGCATGTGCGCATTATTTTCAAATTAAATAATTGCGTATTTGTACCAATAGCCTTTCTTTGTACCAAGTTGCAGACAGTAAATAATTGGTAAAAGTTACACCCATTTTTTACAAGTTTATAAAATTCAATGGACGACCGTGCATATTGGATTCATCTGCAAATATTTTTTACAATAGTTGTGCAACCTAAATTTTCTAATAAAACTATAATTAAACGGTAAACAATTGTTCAAAGTTGTAAAAAAAAATAACAAGTTGACATGCACATGATATGGTGATGTGCATATCGTAAACGTCTGCACCTTTCCCCTACCTGTTTTCATGGACCAGAATCATCATTTTGTACTGTTTGCAGACGGTAAATAATCTTTTTTTTTTTTACTAAAATTTAATACATTTTTGGGTACCCTGTATAAGGTTTGCCGCATGACAAAACTATCTGCAAATGCGCTACCGATATATTTTTTATTCCTTTAATTTCGAATTATAAATTTTGCAGACGGTAATTGATTAGTTGAAAACATTGTTTTTTTATGCAAACCGGCAATCGTTTCCTACATCCCGTGCATGCGTGCAAACCTTGAAAGTACCCCAAATTGAGCTTTATTATATGCATAATACCGACTAAGTTACTTGCAGACGGTAGGCTATCAGTATTTTCTGTCAGCATCTACTAGTCTATAAGCTGTCTACAAATTTTTCGTTTTAATGTAGAGTGTATGTAAATCTTAAAAAAATAATTTTTCTCAGAAACCTTTGGTTTGAAGGGCCGAGATTAACGGAGCGTCAAAGTAGTACATGATATTAAGTGAACATCGTATATGAGATCGATTTCAATTAATTACCGATTAATTACGGTTACAAAATGGAGAAATTTTACCGAAAAGAAAAGTCCCAAATCTTGCCTTCTCTAACTCCTTAATTTTTGTCGGAATTCATAAAATAAAAAAAAGTTTTAGCAAATTTAATTCTATTTAAATTAGCTAGAGTAGTCTTTTGGCGTAGGAGCCAAGATTAAAAAGTTGCCAACTGTAGAAGCTCAAAATTTTCGATTTTTTGCCGTACATGGCCGACATTTCAGTAGTAAACGAAATAAAAAATCAAAATTCTGATAGTAGCAAAAGATTCGCGGTGGAAAATACTCGTTTGACCTTACGATTTTTTAATTCATTTGAAATATTTTTAACTTCGATATCCCAAAGTGCCAGACTGATTATAATAGTGTAATTTTATTAATTTTAATTCACCCTTTAAACACCTAGGGGCACAAAAGCCACCCCGGACGGTTGCCAAACTTCGGATTATCTTATTGTTACGCTACAAGGGGACAAATTATCAAAGTTCTGGCCCTATTCTCTATTCCCCGGACGGTTGACAGACTTCCGATTATCTTACTGTTACGCTACAAGGGACAGGTTATGAACGTTCTGGCCCTATTCTCTATGGTGTAACAGTCCGTTGCTAGCTCTTGGACTACTAGCAAGTAAATCTGGATTTCGATTACCATCTACTGACTCAGCTAGTGCAGCATTAACATCATCTTTAAATAAACCAAAATCTAGTTCCTCGTCTCTTTCTTCCCTCACCAAATCAAGAACATTATTTTGAATGCATAGGTTGTGCAAAGAGGCATATGTATCAAGTATTCTTGATGCCTTTCTGAGGACCTAATGAAATACTCTGTCTTTTAACAAGCAACAGAATCTCATTTTAAAGAGATCGTTGCATCTCTCAACACTTGAACTAAAGAGAAATGAATATTGCTTTCAATGGTCACTACCAGTTGAAAAAAAAATGCTACCAGAAATTTAATAGTTTTGTAAATAGAAAATATCCCAGTATACAATCATAAATCTATCGAGGGTATTCACTAGATACATCGCTAGACTTTTGGTGAATTGACGATGTTTAATAAACAGCTTGATGCGCAAATCAAACAACTTTTGATTCCTAATAAAATGCCGTCTTTCATGTACCTTGGCAGCCTTACCATTTTTGAGATATTGGTCTCCAGGAGCTTAATTCTTCAACTCGTAGGACTTGATTCTCTTGAAAAATGACGTCACTTTCTTATGATTTTGTGTTAGGTACTTACAATTGTATTCTTGAAAAAATCTTGGAAAATATTTCCATTTATATTCATAGAAAATATTATAAATGATTTTTGTGGAGAATTAGAAAATTCTATTGAATTTTAGTTTTAGGTTATGTATACAGTTTGTGGCGTTAATTGTTCGAGATGAGGAACTTTTTCTCTTTGTTGTTCTTGGATGTCTCCATTCAGCCATGATATTGATTAGGAAATAAATTTTGGTTTAATGGAAGATGATGTTAATGCTGTACCAGCTAAACTAGTGCGTACAAATTGAAACCCAGATTTAGTTACTGGAGAGAGACTGCATCAACAAATTATAAAAAACAGTTTTGGATAATACTAAAATGTTCTTTTCAATTTTTTTTTAATTTTAAACCATTATTAACAATAAGTGTTTTTATTAAAATGAGAACTTTTTAATAGAGACGAGTTCTGTAGAGTTAAATAAAGAAATATAAATTTCATATCTATATTAGTAATAAAGAATCAGCTGAAAACCCTTATGAAAGTAATAGAGTTACATAATAAACTTAAATACAATTAATATTGACCTTCAAACCAAAACTTAAACATCAACAAAATAATAAGTATGTTTTGTCAATAATAGATATACAAAGACTATTAATCTTATAGTCTTCTTATTGGCTGTTGAAAATGTGATAATATAATTAGATATACACACCACTGTCGTTCTCATCGAAATTAATTATTATGAGATTCATGAATGGCAATTTTTTTGACTTGTCGATTTACATGAGAATTTCAGTAAAAGAAAATTTTCTCAAGAGAATTAATTTCTGCGATTTCAATAACTGGATTCCAAATGCCAAATAAAGAAAAACAGAATATAAGCTCTTTCTTCTATCATTATTTATCGAATATACTCGAAACGTATACCGTGTTTTCTATTTACTGTTCGAATGTGGTCTTTAGTAGATTGATTGAGCTTTATGTACTACTAGTATCTTGTATATTTTAAATTGAATAGGAGTACTCAAAATTGTGTAGTACACAAAATGGAATATAACCTCCCAAATTCACAAGTTTTGACGTTGGTCAAGTTGTCTTCATATTTATCCATTTGTATTGACCTGGAATTATTTCACTAGAGTATCCATTTTCTTTACCTAATTATGAGGTATAGTGAGGTGGCTTATCGAAATGACCGTTACCTTGCGGATAAAAACACCAATTTTGGTATGAAGGTACCTTAGGGTGTACTAATAAATATTAGCCTAAAAGCCCTCCGAAATTTCTAAAAATTTTCATGTACAGCACAATCGAAAAAAAGTGGGATTATCTCTTGCACTCTTTAAGAGACCAAATCATAAAGAAACATTTCAGCAGGGGAAGAAGTTGAAAGTGCTTCAGAATAATGTGAAACTGTTTAGCCAACTATATATATATATCTATGCAGAACCGGGAATCTGATTTAGATGAGTTTTTTTAGCATTAGATACAGTCATTTCCTCCTTCCATTTCAGGCTTTGGTAAGCCTCATTGGCCAACCAACAAGGCTGGAAAACTGCAATGTCTTGAGCAGCAAGGTCAATCAAAGCCCCTTCAACCTATGACTCCAAATTTATTGACTGTGTCATCATCGCCCACTGCTTGCCAACTACTAGTGTCGACACCTTGTTAGATGTTGTTTGGGACACCTACATTTCAATCAGTTTAAAGGAGTCTACCGAAAAAAGAGGTGAGGGGATTCAAAAGAAAATATCTGGCAACACCAAACTGCCACAAAATTGAATATGGACATTCTCTATGACTCTATGAATAAGAAAGAATTGTTCAACTTTTTGACATCCAAGATTGTAGAGTTCAACTGACCACCAGGTAAAGAAATATATGTCATAAGAGGGAAAGCAGTTGCACAAATCGCAAGGAAAACTGCTATCATGAAGTGGTAGACACGAGGCTTGTGGTTCACGTACTCCCTTCACTACAGCAAAGGGTAAAGAGTATCATTGTGCGTACTCTAGACACAGATGTGATTGTCATACCTGCTGTCACATTCTATGATCTAATAGTGACTCAACCTTTGACCGATATCTGGGTGGCCTTTGGCATGGGCAAGCATGACAGGTTTTACCACATCAACCCTACATATGCAAGCCCGTGGGAGCCAAAATTAGGAGCACTACCTATGTTTCACTCATTTTCTAGTTGTGGCACAACCTCCGCCGTCAAAGGTAACTGTAAAGAAGTCAATTTGGGAAGCATGGTAAGCATTTCAAGACGTCACTGATACATTTATATATTTGACCACTCATCCATTCCAACTGCTGAAAGCCCAATCTGAACACTTCAAGAAGGTGGAACGACTAATTGTTGTTCTATATTATAAAACCACTCCTTTCAGCAGTATCAACCAGATCTGTCAGAAGAATTGAGCAATGGACAAAATAAGTATTTATTATTCGTTTTCTCGGTATCTACCTGAAAGTTACTATTCTTTCAAGCACTATCTACCGTAATTTCTTCTTCTACTTATCAAATAGCCTGTATTTGTTAAATTTATTTGGAGACGTTTAATCAGAGGTGTTAATATAATGACATAAAATTACAAAATTGGACATTATTTGGAAATTTGCACAATATTGCAAAAATGGGCGAGCATTTGCAATGCTGCTCAAGCAATAAATTTGGGATTTCTCCTTGATTGCATCAGGTCCCCATCCCTACCGAGCTTGGGTAAAACCAACCAACCAAGTTAACGTCATTGCAACTTCTGCTAGAAGTGGGAATTTCTTAAATAGCCATATGTCAGCAATTATTGGGATTGGAGGACTAATGTTCAGGAAAGGTGTTCTTTTTTATGAGAACTTCAACACATTCAAAGGATGTTATCAAATTTCACTGAGTGAGGATACCCAATTTCGTTCTAAAGGGAAGAAGAAAGCGTTTTCTAAAATTCGACAACATTATAGTTGTAATATATAACATTAAATAATATGTTCTATTACCAATAATTACTTTTTTATATATCAGAATAAAAAAAACCGAGCATAACGAAGAGAATGTATCATACATTCTCTTCGTTATGCTCGGCTTATTCATCATCATTTATACTTGTGGTCTTTGTAGTAGCAGCCTGCGCGGCCTTTCGTGGATTGTTTGTTACTTTCTTTACCTCGTCCGTTGTCTCATTTCTGTCACTACCGAAAAGAAAATATATTTTTGGATTATGTTTCATAATATACATTTCAAAAACTTACGGTGCGATTATGGGCTTTAGTAATATAGCAATAAATAAGGCATTGTTAATAAGTGTCAACATGATTATAACAAGCGAGAAAATCTTAATAAGCCTTATTTTTGGCACTGGCATTTTGCCGTCAATTTCAGTGTGAATTGTCAAAGTATTTAACCATGGTTAATGTGTCATGTTGTTGTCATTGTAGAGTCCAGGAATATCAGATTTTGACTACATCATTCATCACAAATAGTCCTCAGTGCAGCGTCCTTCTTTGAAAATTATTACAAAAGAGGTAAAAATGGTCTTCTTAGTGGTTTCATTTTAACGAGTCTGCCGCACTGTAAAATTTTCAGAGTAGGGATGGGCGCATTTTCGCACGCACAGCACCTAAATCTGTCGTTCTAGCGCGGTTACGATTTTTTATTACAAAACTCAAATTTTTTATTTTAATTGAAAGATTATGCGTCAAATCAAAAGAAAATTTCTTTGGTCCGAAAAAAAAGAGGGCGTGATTGTCGAGTCCGACACCTGCAACATATCACTCTAGCGCGGTACCGTTTCGTTATTGCACAACACCTAATTTTCAATTGCAATTGCTCATAATTGCCTAAAAAAGATAGTCCATAACTTGTCCGACAAATTTTCAGCCTCGTTTTTTCAGTCCGACAAGCTGAATATGTCAGTTATGGCAGGTTACGTTTTGCGATTACAAAAGTTCTCTCAAAATTTTAATTCTTTTCACTTTGAAATAACATATGCATGTAATTTTTTTTTTTTTAATTTTTGAAAAGAGTTTCAAAGCGCGCGCACTAAACTAAAGAGTGTGCGCGGGAAGAGCTGCTGATGAATTTAGCGCCTCATGGTCCGCCAGGCTCCATTTTTATATATACGCTTTGCTTTGCCGGCTTCGTTCACGTTTTACTCCATGTGACTTTTATAAAAATCAAAGTGTTAATCAAAAGGTGTATTGGTGTATTAATTTTTTTAAATTATGGAGTGCTTCTTGTGTAAAAGTCGGTGTGAAGATGAAAATTTTCGCCAGAAACGAGAGAACATTAAAAAGTTTGATACAAAAATTTTGGAACTTTGTAAAATGTTTTTGGATGCAAGAAAACATCATGGCCATGCTCTCAACAACGTCTTTTTACCCGATTCTCCCGATGATTATTGGGGGTACCATTCCTCTTGTTACTACATTTTGAAAAAAATATAGTGTACGTTTTGCATTTTTCCGGTGGACCATCAAAATCCGAAAAATACGTCGAATCGAAATGAAAGTCGCATTTATCGACTCGAGAGCGAATTTAGAAAATTCCGTCCGTCGGTCAGTCGGTCTGTCGATCTGTCACGCTCGGCCCCCCTAATCCGTTTTTGGATCGGCTTTTTACGTATGCCACAGGTTTTCCATATCTTGTTATATCAAAGTTCTTGTATACTTTTAAAGTCGCCTTTATCATAGAATATTTAGTCCACATCGAGAAGGTGCAATTTTTTTACTCAAATGTAGAAAGTAAACGAGAAGCACTTCTTCCTTTACAGCACTAACTCCTCTTTTTTTCATCCAATTTTCAAATTGTAGGTATTCTTTAAAATAGGTTACTTTGGACTTTTCCGGAATTAAATTGGCTGTAGCTTCTTTGGCTTCTTGCAAAATATCGGTCGGAATTTCCATATTATATCTTTCACAAACAAACCCCTGGTTACCAACAACCGCAGCTTTCTCGGCACATCCATTCAGAATCTACTTAGCAATAAGCTACTTCCATTTTATATTTTTAGAGAAACACTGTTGACTTTGACATTGACAATTGACAAAAAATCGGTGACAAGACATTTTAATAAGTTTATTGTTTGTCACTGAAAAAGCATTTATATGAAAGTGTCGGATAAAGTGTTGTATTAGACACGTGAGTTATTACATACAAGTCACTTAAGAAAATTAGCTAAACTTTTCTTGCGTGACTTACATGTAACACGAGGGGGCAACCGCTGGCAAAATTTTGTACACCTAATACCTATTCTAGAAAAATACCCTTTATTTCCCCTTTAATTCCTTGTAATTCCCCTAATTCCTCAAATACCTTTATTTCCTCCTCTTACCTTAATATTTTCTAGATTATCTCGGGAACGGTGCACTTTTTGATAAAAATACCTATATACAAAATTGTTCCTTATAAAATTCTCTATCAAAAATATCTCTTTTTTCCTAAAATTAATAGTACCGTAGGAAATAAGGCGCACACATGGGGTTGGTTCCGGTCAACACAATAAATTGTAATCTTTACTATAATCTACTTTAAAGTTCAATACTCAAACGCAGTAGCTACTAAAGTCCGCCTAAAATTATAATAAATTCCTCTCATCCCTATAAAATAACGCGATTTTTGATGAAGCGAGAATATTGTATACCGGGTCGCTCAGCCAATAGGGACACTGTTGTAACTTGAATGGGCGAATGGATTTTTTTCAAATTTGGTGTAGTGATATGGGATATAATTTCCAATTTATAATGTAAAGAACCAAAATGGCCGACTTCCGGTTTTGATTTTACCCGAAAGTGGGTTTAAAATACCCGGTTTTTGCGTAAGTCCCGCACATTGGCAGCCCTGAACAGTAACAGCTAAAATAATGCAGTGACCTTGGGTCGTCTGAGATGCAGTGGGAGAAATTGAAATTTTTTACATTGTTGTGGTGTATAGATATTTATACTTTTTTCGCGTAAAGACAGCTTTGGAAATAGCCATACGGATATTCAGCGAATTATATGACCTGCGCTGATTACATTTGCGCCTCATTTACCAAAGTACTATTAATTTTAGGAAAAAAGTTTAGAGAAGTTTTTTATACAGAATTTTATAAGGAATAATTCTGTATATAGGACTTTTTTATGGAAAAATGCACCGTTCCAGAAATAATCTAGAAAACCTCAAAATGGGGGTGGAAACGACGTCCTCTAGGGGATGAAGCACGCAATTTTTGAAGCTTTATGAATTTTGTCCAACATATTACAATTTTAACTGCTATATTATTGAAGTATTACAAGACATCGTGCAAAGTTTTAATAATGAAAAAGCTAGTCATGGAGAAATTGTAGACGTAGGAGAGCGATTTGTTCTAGCTTTATAAACCTCTATCTCCGCAGAAAAAAGTCATGATGTTACAGATTCATGACTTTTAACAAACTTGTTGGTAAAGCGAACAATACTGTAATATTATCAAAACTACCAACAATTTCTGCTGTTGCTCGGCGACACTCATATCGCGTTTTTTACCAAATTCAAAGATGGAAAAACGTTGCGCTAGAAGCTACTGATTGGGGATGGAAAAAAGTTGGCGGTATATTAATCTGAACTATGACAACAAAAGAACCGGCTCCCGAATCTGTTACAACACTAATTTCTTGTTCGTGCAAATTAGGGTGCGAAAATAGGTGCAGTTGCAGAAGAGCAGGATCACGTTGCTCCACAATGTGTTGCCATTACCACGGACCAGCATGCATAAATGTCGAATCTATGGAAGACGATGAAGATTAATTAACGTAGGTAAACTTTTGATAATTAGTGGATTCTGCCTACAGGGGACACCACACGCCAAGTACTTTACCTCTAGGGTGGCGTGGAAACAAGTACAATATACAATATTCTCGCTTCTTTAAAACTCGCGTTATTTTATAGAGGTGAGAGGGTCGAAGTGGTACATTTATTATAATTTTAGGTGGAGTTTAATAGCTACTGCTTTAGCGTTAGGCACTGAACTTTAAAGTAGATTATAGTAAAGATTACAATTTATTGTGCGCCTTATTTCCCCTTTTTTAGGAAAAAAAGTGTAGAGACGTTTTTTATAGAGAGATTTTTATAACGAATAATTGATCAAAAAGTGCACCGTTCCCGAGATAATCTAGAAAACCTCAAAATGGGGGTGGAAACGGCGTCCTAGGGGATGAAGCACACTATTTAGGGAACTTTTCGGTTTAGTAATTCTTATGCTATCCTTAACATTTCTACCAATTTTCAAAACTTTATGAATTTTGTCCGATATAAATCGTTATATTACTGAACTAGAAGTCCATAGTATCATCGGCAGTTTAATTAAATTAAATATTTTTTCTTTACTAGATATTTTTAGCGCTAATATCTGCGCTAATGTTTTTACAACACTGACGTCCCTTATATAAGAATTGGTATGTAATTCTTCAAGATAAACATTCCATTTCAATATTTTTACGCTTAAATTCCCTCCTAATACCTTTTATTTCCTCCTAGTTCCCTTCTAATACCTCGTAATAATATTTATTTCCTCCAAATTTCCCTGTAATTCCCTTAATACCTAATAATTCCTTCCGAAATACCTTCAATTCCTTCCTAATTCCTTCCTAATTCCTTCCTAATTCCTCCGATTTGTACACTATTTCCCCTCAGCGGTTGCCCCCTCGATGTAACATAACTCACTAGCCTAATAAATAACTATTATATAAAGACGAATTTAAACCATGACCTGACAGGTCTATTATTGAGGCTTTCCAAATTGATATAATAAAATTCAGCACTGTATACAAATAAAGTAAATTATTATAATGCAATTATAAAAATCCAAACCCACATTGTCTCCACTCCCACGCAGATCTTCATTCAATTCGAGAATCAATTTATATTGTTTCATTTCCATTTATTAACTGATTGAATCTCGGCCACGAATTATGTAATTTATAATTAAAAATTTAGATAAGAAGAGTGTGCATGTCTGTCATAGACACAGAAGAGTAATCTCCTGATTATAATGAGCATCTCGCGTCGATCAGGTCCAATATTAGATTATGAGGCTGTAGACACATGAACGTGCGCTTCTAATTCTCTTGGGGTTCAAAATAAAAGTTTTTTATGAGTTTCCTAATCTGCCAGTAGAAGACTAGCGGTACGGAACAAATTTTTCTATAGATAATCCTGCACTTAATGATGAAAAATTCAGTTTTGAACATTAGCTTTTTTTTCAATATCCGAGTAAATGCCTTATTGATGATTTGAAAAGAGTAGATGTAGTGATAAACATTGGAGATAAGATTTCTTCTTCAGGCTCCTCATGTACTTTATTCGATGGAAAATTATGAGATGTTTTGGTCCTTTGCGTTACCTTTTTCAGTATGCTTAAACAAAGGGGCGTAGACGAATGGGCATTTCCACTGATGCAGAAATATGAACTTTTATCCACGTCCTTAGTGAATCAATGCTTTTAGAACAACATACGGAGCATGCACAACATTTATGTCTCCATCAAATAAATAAATTTTGTGTTTTAGACATTGTGTTTTTCTGTTAAATTGCAAAATGACAGCAAGTGATGACGTCACCGAAGATAATAATAGAGCAGATGACTGTCACGCTACATGACATGCGAGGTTAATAAATAGACTCATCTGTTCGCTCAGGTCAGACAAAAGCCGACGTGTTTTGTATTTATATTTGATTGTGTTCCTTTAAAACAGAAATAATGCAGGAAGGATTTTCTAAGACTTTTTGAGATATACTGTCAAAAGTTGACAGTATTGTGAATACTGAATTCTATGTTAGAAAAACTAGTTTCTTTAGGGTTGAAATTAAAAATAGAAATTTGGTAGGATTATTTTCACTATTGTGCCAATAACAAGGTACTTATAATATATTCTGTTTAAAGACCATTATCACAATTAAAATGGTACAAATGGTACAAAACTTTTGTAAAAGATTGATTATGTTTACACTTTAATTTGACATATATTATTGGCTTTATCACTAACATCGTAACTTAAGAGGGAGCAATGCGATCAAATCAGAGGGAGTGGGCGGAAATGAACCAAGAGAGCTGTTGAGCAATGATAATGCTGCTGTGTTGGTTGTCTAGTTTTGGCGTTCGTACTTTCTTTACTATTGCTCTACCTACTTACAATCACGCCTGAAAGGTCAAGAACACATCGAGGCCGAACTTCAAATACACGAAATGAGTGCGCATCGGTTATAAATGTAATTATTTTTGCAATCATTTTAATTATATGGAAGTGACTCCATCTACTAAAACAGCATTGTATTAAAAAAAAAATTAGAGCACAAAGCATTTTTTTAGCGAACTGGCTCATGTTATTAAACTGATCAAAAGATATTCTTGTAAGTAAATGAAGAACATTTTTAGCTAAAACTTGTTTATTAGTCAGTTGTGAAGAGGGATCTTCCTAATAAATAAGTTTTAGCTAAAAATGTTCTTCAATAGAAATGTTGTATTCATTTACTTACAAGAATATCTTTTTTCAGTTTAATAACGCCAGCCGTTTGGCTAAAAACTGCTTTTTCTCAGTCAAGATTTTTAGTACAGTGCTTTTCAATGTAACCAACATAACCTTAAATTTTAAGTTTTTCAAGTTTGTTTTCATTTTTAATGTTTGTATACGCATTTTTAGCTTGAAGCCGTACTGGCTCCAAGCAAATATTTAAAAATTCACGTAACTAATTTTTCAATATTGTTGATTAATAAAAGTAGACTGCTAATTACAAGTTAGATTTCCAACCTGCAAAAAGAGTCCTATTTTATTAGGACAAAGTATTTAGAACTTCATAAATGTTACACTGAACTAGATTTTAGTTGAAAATACGGGAACCAGGCAGAAATTTTAATAACAACTGCGTAATACTTTTATATCTTAAAAAACACATATTTTTGAGGTTAGCGGTGACGTCACGTGCAAATGCCCTATAATAGTCACACTGCCTACCCTTCACCCCACTTCAGCTTTGTGATTGGCGTTGTCTCCTCTTAATTAATAACTTTCTCCGGTGACGATACACAACCTAATGTTTCAACCAAGTTAACGTTTTATAATTTAGAGAAAATATGAGAATAATTCTTAAAGTGAACAGATTCTTGTGTATCATATTTAACTGTTCTAGCTGATGGCGCTCTTTTTGAAAAATAGTGAAATAGCCCATTATGATTTTTGACTTTGACTGCAAGCGAAAATACGCTGTCATGCCATCTTTAGACTTGGCAAACTATATTCGACGAATATTAAAATTGTTTATTTGTGATTTCACGCAATGATAATGCTGCTTCTCTCATACCTATTACAACTCCAAAAATCTGTAGTTTCAATATAATGAACCATTGTCTTATACAGCTAATTTTACTCTTGCTGCAGATGATGACAATTTTTAATATAAAAATACATCTAAATACTTTTGAAACAATCCATGTTTTTGTGCTAGTGACTATAGTTTTTGAATATTTTGAATATTTGCTGTTTCATTTACTATTCAGAATGGAGCAAATTTTTTTAAACTGAGCGTATTTATGACAATAAAAAATTTTGTTTTAACTATAATGGTGAAGCGTTTTCCAGATCAATAAAAAATGCTGGTGCCAAATACCAATGAACAAGCGACAAACATGCTGCTGAAAGCATATGCCATGCTTACTATGAATGAATGCTACCAAATTGGAGACAATGGTCTTCGCACAGAACTTCACCAAGAATAAAATAATAACGCCAATTTTGATTGGTGGGAACCAAGTTCCAACGATAGACTGCGTGAAGTACTTAGAACTACACCATGACAAAGACTGACATTTGGCAGACATGTGAATACAATTGCACGGACAGTTTATTTCCTATACAGGAAAAGGCCAAGAATAGCAGACTCAATAGACATAATAAAAAATTGATTTATACCGATGTAGTCAGATCGGCCCTAACATTCGCCATGCCGGTTTGGTGCAGCATGTCGACCACGACGTTAAGGGTTAAGGGCGAGTTTACCACAGAGTACCGTAACTACACAGCTGCAAAAGCTTTGGCGGCACCATTGAGTTTTGATGGCTCGATTTCTGTGACCTTGTGTACCAATTGCATCTTCACTGAGAGAAATGTGTTGTTAATTTATTTCTATTTTTTTAGTTTATTTCTAAGGATACACTAAGAAAATAGTGTATTTCGAGTTAGATTGAAAAATATTACCATTTGAATTGTTTATAATCGGCGCGCCTATTTTCAGTTGAGTTAGGCACAAGGTTTTATTTATGAAAATTTTAATTTTCGGCTAATGTTTTCAACCTCCCAACAGTGTCAATGCAAAAGTGAGGTTGATTGATATACCATTTAAAAAATGGCGATGCGTATGCAAATTTGGTTTTGGCGGGAAGGCTTGCTTTCGCCTCTGTGTAGTTACTGTACTTTGTGATTGTACCATCTAAGTTCAAACCACAGTGACCTTGATCAAGACATAAATTCATGGTTACGATTCCTGTAGCAATCGTAATCGGATATTGACTTTGATCCAGCTGATCTTGGTTTGAACTTAGTTGATACAGCCCGCTCTAAGGTAACTCATAGTTCTTGAGAACAAGTTTCCCCGTCTCATTTTCAATTCTTCAAGGTACACGTTCTTAAGAGAACTATACACATGCCGCAACGACATTACGTCACTGGTGGATTGCGCCCTCGTACTTCCCAGAAGTCTTACCAGTTCAAACTAGACGACAGTCCGCTAATAAACAACATAACACAATTAAAGAGCATAATGCAACATTTCGAATTAAACACAACGCGAACACGATATCAGAGCGTTCACAAAGAGCCCTAAACATTGTCGAGAGGTGGTGTAGTGGAAGAACTTTCCAGAATTCCTTACAAAACTACAGTCATCACCTTTACACGGAAAAGAGCCTTGGGAGCCCTAAAACCCCTAAAGCTCAATGGTGCGGAAATTCCATTTGCCAGCGAAGTTAAATACCTAGGAGTCATTTTCGACCAAAAGATAACATGGAATTCCCACATCCAAAAAGTCACACAGAAAGCAACCATTGCCGTGGGAATGTGCAGGCAGATGTGTAAAAAAACTGGCAAGATGACTCTATGGTTGGTTATACCTATAATAACCTATGGATCGGTGGTATGGTGGACCAAGACACTGCAGCTTGGAGCAATAAGGCTATTAAGTGGTGAACAAAGGCTTGCTTGCCTGTGCGTCACTGGGGCTATAAATACGGCTCCCACGGCTGCATTGGAAGTCCTTTTAGACCTGACACCATTACACATTTTTATCCATGTGGAAGCTCGTTCAGTGATGCACAGTCTACAGAAAGGCACAACGCCCATAAGTCAACAACACGGAACAGATCATAAAAGGTTACACTCAGAGCTGAAGGCAGATCCCATTTTAGGAATGCCCAAGGACACTATGGTCCCAAAGTATAACTTCTACAAAAAATTTCAAATCAAAATACCAGACAGAGAGGACTGGAAAAATGGTCCTCCAATATCGGCTCAAACGATCTGGTATACGGACGGCTCCAAGACAGAACAGGGAGTCGGAGCTGAGATAAGATCGAAAACGAAAATCCCGATAAGTCTAGAAGCACACACTACAATATTTTAGGCTGAAGTGGCCGCTATACAGAGGTGTGCAAAGGAAATAATGAGGCAAGGAACTAAAAACCAGTCAAATGGCGTTTTCTCCGATAGCCAAGCAGCGTTAAAGGCACTCGATTCCATGTAGGTCGATTCAAGACTAGTATGGGATTGTATAAATGCCCTTACAGTCAAAATGACCGTGAAATGGGTACCAGGACACGAAGGACACAAGTGAAATGAGAAGGCTGATGAACTGGCCTGGGAAGGCGCATCTAATTCCCTAGTAAGACGCTTTGTGGTGTGACTAAGCCACGCATACGAGCGTCCATTAATGAATGGGTACAAAATAAATCTCTAAAGTGGTGAAAGAATTTCCCACAACAGAGACAGCCCAAGAAGTTCATTAAAGAACGATCGGCCAAATTCACGCAAGACCTACTACGCCAAAATAGAAAAGCCATTAGGATAATCGTAGGTCTTCTAACTGGACATTGCAGGCTTAATAGACATATGAGTCTAATGGGCCTGGCAGAGGATGCAACATGCAGATTCTGTCAAGAGGAAGAGGAAACCTCAGTACATGTAATGTGCCATTATGAAGGCTTAGCCAGATTGAGGTTCCAACTAATTGGAGAAGAGAAACCAAGGGCAGATAGCTGTACCAAGGAGCCCTTATCGAGACTATGGAGTCTGACACAAAAGACAAAGCTGGATAAGGAGCGCTAAGTAAAATTAAACAAGGAGTGCCTCTATAGATCCACAGGAGTCGCGGTGGGCAAGGCCATTCAGCCAGCTCTTTTTTCAAATCTAATCTAATCTAATCAAATCTATTAATTTCTAAATTATTCTTCCTAATCATAAAATGATTATTTTTAATAAAGCCAAAAAATTTAAACAAACTCATCTTAAACTCAAGTTCAAGCGACTGGCATCGTCGCTCTCATCCTAGTGAATTATTTTAATTGACCTGGCCCCGTTCGGTCCAGTTCTTCAGCTGTGTGTCGTGGATGTTTGATTGGCTCCAGGCATGGGTGCTAGCTGCTTAAATGTAATTAAAAACAAAGATTTTTTTTAATTGAAATGAATTGTTACCGAATACAACTTCAATTGATATGTATTTTGTAATGCTCTGTCGTCGATATTTACGGTAATAAAATAGTAAGTAATATAATTAGTAGATTATCTCATCTATAATTTAGCGCTTGGATTTTATATTGTAGATATTTCCAAAACAACATTTCTGTAGACTCAGTTATTGAATTAAATCATAGCATATATCCTGAAGATGCATTTCTGCCCACCTTCGCGGACACCCATGGTCGAGAATGACTAGGCAGTGATTGCGATTATCGAAGAGATGCTATCACCGACCCCCCAACTCGCAGTCGAGTCTGTCATTTACCTGGGCACCTCTTGTCAAATTATACAACTACAATTATTCTTCTTCAGTTTTCTATTCTGCCCGCTGGGTATCGCCGTGGTCTTTGCCTTATAGGTCTTCTGGAAGAGGTCCAATAATAATCTAACAATGATGGGACGGATTAGATGAGTGGTCCACTTTACAATGACATTAAATTCTTGGCTTTGATTTCTCTAGAATGAACAAAGATAATGTACACACGGACTGACCTTAAATAAAGAGGTGAATATCTGGTATTAAAGATATCGGGTGATTTTATAGACCAGTGCTAAAAATCGAATTAAAGGCTGTAACCATTCATTAAAATCAAGAATGTTGAAATTTTTAATGCGAGAAATGGTGCAGGAAAAATAGTGTTTAATTGTATAGAAATACTTGGCTGACTCAAAACTTGCAGCCGAGTAGATAGTTACGTATACTTGACGAAAAAAAAAATATATAAGTGAATCACCGACCAGTCAAATGTACAGGGTGAAAAAAATAGAGATTGCAGGGCGTCTTTCCGTGCTTCTTAATAAATACCTCTTTAAATATTAATTTTACAAAAAATGCAAGTAGTGTTTTGCTGTAGGTAATAAAGTTATCTTTAATTTGGCTTTATTTAGTTTTTCTACTATAAAAATTGAACGAGTTACAGTTATTTAAGTAGACGCATGGTGCTTTTAACATTATTATTTTAGAAGAAAAGTTACAGTTATTTGGAAATAATACGAAAAATACGCCAACAAATATATTGCTCTTCACTTTTGCCGGTTATCAAAATACCTTCAAACTGCTTATTTTTATTGTATTTTTTTTACCATAAAAACTATCTGTTTTAGGACAAAAAATATTATGCCATGCCAATTGAAAAACGAAACTATAAAGAAGAGGAGGTAAATATTTTAAAGATTTTAAAACAAAAATTTGACTGCTTATTTAAAAAATAAGTTTCATTGTATATCTCTATTAGTGAATTGCCAGTAATTAAAAAAAATATCTTTTCTGCATGTATGGAAAGTGATGTTTTGTGATTTCTTTTGATAACTCAAACCCAAACATTTTTTGGTTAGCGATCAGGAAAATGTTCCGCTCGTTGCCATAGACGACAATAGGATTTTTTTTCCAATTCGTTCTAAACGAAAAATCTGTAAATGTATTTACATAATACTTCCTTCTCTGTCTGGCAACCTTTATTTATCAATTATTTTTTCTGTTGGTTGGCCACTGTTATCAATATTGTTATCCTCATTCGTTCCTTATTTTTTTTAAGTGGCCATCCTGTATATTTTTTATTAAAAGTGTATCAAGTTTCCTCGTTGGTAATCGTGTCAACTATACTCCAAATATCATTTCCACTATAGTTTGGATCCTTGATTACATTGAATACGATGCCTTTTACGCTGATAGAGTAATTATGCAGTTGAAAAGCCCCGCACAACATTTTCGACTTTTTGACAGAAGGACACTCAATTTTTCAACACTCTGTATATTATTTTTCAAGTATTTGGGACTGAACCGCTCCCGTTTCGTTGAATGAATTAAATTTTCTGACATAAGAAAAATTAAAATATTTTATAAATTACTGTAGTTCATTTTCATCTGCGTAAATTTACCTTTTTGTACTCTGGTGTTTATTTGCTTAGATTTGACGATTCAAAGAGAACTATTTTACAGCTAACTGGGCCAGGCATTTATATTAAAAGTAACTAGTTCTGGAATTTTGGCGATATGCACTCGAATAGTCCAGAAAAAATCTCGACGTGAAACTATTCGAACGGAAGCATGGGCGGCGAACGGGAATATTTCTGATTTACTTTGAAATTGAAAATAAAATATTCAATGGATTTTGTGACGGTTAATATTTTGTGAACATAATGTATTAATTTATTTACCAAACTTTTATTTTTAAATTATTCAAAAATAAACAAATTTCCAAAGATCCTTTGACAATATCACAAACAACTTTAATGTTTGATAATAGACCTCTCATACTTTTGAGACTTTTATCAAACTAGTAGACAGGTGGTTTATTTATACTTTCACATTTCTTTTCATTCATCCCTCTGAACCACAAAACTCAGTGAAGGGAGGTCCAATGGGGTCTCCATAGCTGTTGTGGTGCTTTTCATTGCACCTGTAATTCCCAGCAGGCCAGTCTCTGCACCCGTCTTAGCCTGTTAGCTGCTGTTGTTTGAGTAACTTTGGGCCACCAAACTAAGGCTGCGTATGTGATGGTGGATCTTATTACACTGGAATAGAGTCAGTGCACCATACCAGGCTTGTGCCCCCATGTCTTACCATACAGTCTTCTGTATGTTGCCAGTATGGCAACAGACTTATGTATTACTCTGTCTAGGTGTTGGTTCCAGGTAAGTTTGGAATCGATAAATCCATAATGACGCCAAGGTACTTTACCTCTCCCGATATCTGTAATTGTGTGTCTTGGTGAGCTAAAAGACCCAATCAGATTTCTCCTTCTGATGAATGGGACGATGCTGGTCTTTTGAGGATTGATTTTCCGCCCCTCCTCATCGGTCTTTTTTTTCACCATATTCAGGGCCTTTTGTAGATGGTCCCTGACTATGATGACTATGTCCACAGCATATCCTTGGGCTTCAAATCCCTCGTTTGTGAGTTTCTCCAGTAGGCCATCAAGTACAAGGTTAAATAACACAGGAGACAATACGCCCCTCTGCGGGCATCCCCAGCAACTGACGCGCCTAAGATTTGATCTATCATTGTGGTGAATACCACCCTTCCTTTGAGCATAGCGCCTATCCACCCGCAACAGGTGTCACACTGATGGAAGTCTATAAATAAATATCATCTGTGAAAAAATTTTTTGTTCAATAAAAGTAGTACTTAATAGTTAAGAGGAAACAACGCCAATCACAAATTTTCATCGGTAAAGCTAAAGCTGACGTGGGGCGAAGGGTAGGCAGTGTGGCTATTATAGGGAATTTGCACGTGACGTCACAGCTAACCTCAAAAATGTGTGTTCCTTAAAATTTAACAGTATTACGCAGCTGTTATTAAAATTTCTGCCTGGTTCCCGTATTTTCAACTAAAATCTAGTACAGTGTAATGTTTATGAAGTTCTAAATACTTTGCCCTAATAAAATAGGACTCTTTTTGTAGACTGGAAACCTAACCTGTAATTAGCGATCTATTATTATTAATCAACAGTGCTGAAAAATTATTTACGTTAATTTTTAAATACTTGCTTGGAGAACCCAAGGAACAATTTAAAAGTCATTTGGACTTGAGGAAAATTTAAGAAAGTTTTGTCGGGGTTAGGAAATGGTCAATGGATGTTGTAATTAAGGCCTTTTAGGCTTCAAGTACACTTGCTCTTAATAGTAAGTTTTAAAGCATTCTGTAAGACCTAATTATAAAGCTAATTTGCTTCTAGGATGTATATGTAATGGATTTATCAAATACATAGAACTCTCCATAAAGCTAATTAGTTTTGCGAACGTCTTAAATCCCATTTAGATTTAAAGAGGCTTTAAATTATTCTTTACGGTTTTAACATATTTGCAATAAATGCATTTTAAATCCTTTTTAAAACTAGACATTTTCAATGGCTATTAGTACTTATTAAAGGCCATTACAAAACTAGACTCTTAAAACATTCTTGATTAATGTTGTGATGAAACCGTTATGAAGAAAAAAAGGCCTCTATAAATCTAAAAGGCAAATTTTAATTCCATAAAACACTTTTCAAAACCTCAATAAAACATTTATTATAAAAATAATAAACAATATGTCTGCCTGAAGTGTCGTTGATACATGTGTGTGTGTGTGTGTGTGTGTGTGTGTGTTAATTAAAAGCATTTCACGACTTACTGATGTGTAATTAAGTCTTTTTTGGAAAGGTGGAAGAAAATAAAAAAGAGTGGCCATTTTAAAAGGACTGTTAAAACACACACATACAAATTATTTTGAGGTTAAGTTTTAAGTTTTTTGTATCAAATGTCAACGTCCCAAACGTTTTATTACAGCTTTTATCAAGTCCATATGATCTTCGTCAAGTGCATTTGCATTTTTGTAAGGAAGGGATTATTTGTGATAGTATACAAAAAGACTAAAAGAGCTTCATTTAGAGTAAATGTTCTAGGTCATTACCATTATTAGAATATATAGTTTAATGAGAGGACCAGTGTTGCCAGATCAAAATTTTGAAAGTTATCAGACGACGCTTTAAAAAGTTACTAAATCTTACTAAAATTTCACTAGATTTGAAATTAAAGCTCTCATCTTTAATTTTCAAAAGTTGCAGTGTCTGTAGGACACGTAATTTTCTTGAGCTCTCTGAGCACAGCATAGAAAGCGTCCTCTATCTGATTATTTCGTTGCCAGACTTCGTAATCTGTATTGTATTAAATAGTTTGTAACTAGAAAGTACTGTTTGTCTACGAGACGCTAGAGGGCTATTCGATTGTAGCGATTCACGGTCAATAAACTATATGGTTACCTCAATTAGCAGCTTTTAGATGAGAGACGCGCGGAGCGGGGAATCGAATGAAAGGGTCTAGGCTCTGTTAGGGTCTACAGCCTACGTCAGCTGTAGACACTACAGACATCTTTGCCTGTGTCTTTTGCACGGAAATCAGATGTCTGTCTCATTCATTCGATTCCCCGCTCCGCGCGTCTCTCTCGTCCAAGAGCTGCTGATCGAGGTAACCGTAGAGTTTACTGACCGTGGTAGCGATTAACGTGAACAGTTTTGTATTAAATGGATCGCAACTCGAATTTAATGTTTGTCTACCTACCAGTAGAGGGCAATAAATTGGATGATTCAAAAATCATTAAAAATGGGCATTTTCATAAAAGTTTTCACTAAATCACTAGATTTTAAAAAAATCACCAGATCTAGTGAAATTTCACTAGACCTGGCAACACTGGAGAGGATTGTAAAATGACAATTAGGTTTTTAGTTGGCCGGCCATGTTTTTCTTGTTATATAAAAATATTCAAGGTCAATCTCACAATTATAATTATCAATAATTATCACTTTTTCGTTAGCAAATTAAGGTATAATTACAAGAAACGACTGAAAATTACCGTGGGAACCGAGAAGCAGCCCACTTTTTTAAATTTGCTGATTACGTGTGTCTATGCAAATTTTGTATGGATATTAAAATCATTATTATTTCTGAGGGGCTCTTGTTTTTTGGGCCTTTTTTATGTAGTTTTAACGATAAACTGCCGTTGGTTTTAATTTTTTTGTCATACCTGATGGCTTTTTATTACCTTTTAAATAGGCCTTAGAAAGGTTATAGTGCTCTACGCTTTATACATTTCAAATTCCATTTTATCTTCAATAAGTCTGATGGTGTGTTTGCTTAAATCAGTTTAGAAAAAATAAATGCAATAATAAAATTATTTGGATTCGTTCGTGGACATTTTTATAGCTTCTCAGTTCTAACATGGACTTATAAGAGTTTTAAAAACCAGTTTTAAGTTAGCCTTCTAGGTGTTTTCTAGAAATGCAGGAAGCTAATAGAAAAGCTTCTGACCGCTATAAAATAGGTTTTAAGAAAGGTTTTACAACGGCCCGAACAAGGTTTTCAAGAGCAGCACTATGCCTCACTATGGAGTTTTATGATGGAATTTAAAAAGGCCTTAACAACCTTCATAAGTGTGGGCCCTTTTAGTCTACAAGTCGCTTTATGATGGTATTAAGGATATTGTTTCAGCAAAATAGATTTTTCAAGGCATTTTATAAATAGTTTTAAAGCACCCTTGTATACATTTAAGAAACTAAAATTGTTCTTTGGCAGTACGGCTTCAAGATAAAAATGCGTATACAAACATTAAAAATGAGAATAAACTTGAAAAACTTAAAATTTAAGGTTATGATGCAAATGCCCTATTGTAGTGCTATAGGTGGCACCATCTATTAAAAAGCACTGTTCTGAAAATCTTGACTGCGAAAAAACAGTTTTTAGCCAAACGGCTGGCATTATTAAACTGAAAAAAAGATATTCTAATAAGTAAATGAATACTACATTTCTAATGAAGAACGTTTTTAACTAAAACTTGTTTATTAGGAAGATCGCTCTTCACATTGGTTAATAAAAAATGTTCTTCAATAGAAGTGTAGTATTCATTTACATACAAGAATATCTTTTGATCAGTTTAATAACATGAGCCAGTTCGCTAAAAAATGCTTTTTGCTGGAAATTTCTTTACTACAATACTCTTTTAGTAGATGGAGTCACCTTGATATAATTAAAGATGATCTTTTAGGCATGATTGTAAGTAGATAAAGCAATAGTAAAGAAAGTATGAACGACAGAACAGACAACCAACACAACAGCTCTCTGTTCATTGGCTCATTTCCTCCCACTCCCCTCTGATTTGATCGCGTTGCTCCCTCTTAAGCTATAGTTGAAAAAAATATATTTAATTTTCTTCATAATACTCGCTACAATAACGTTTCTGATGCATCTTTCTATATCTATTAGATTCATAGAGAAAAAGTTTAAAAAGTACATCATAAAATATATACTTTTCAACATTACTCAGTAATGTTATGAGACAGATGTGTACAAACTATGTAAATAATAGCAGCTGTCATGTTTGGTTCTGGGAGCACAATGCATGTGGTTATTCTGCTAGATCCTCTTAATCATGAATCAAAAAAGTTTAAATACTTAATGTTTTCATAAAAATTTAAGTTTTTGCAATTGGTAGTCAAATATCTGACAGACACGACATTTCAATAAAATTAATCTATCTAGTAATGGAAGAAGTAGAGTGACAGTTTAATTTTTCGAGGTGAGTTCTGTTGAATTAAAAAATTAAAGATAGGTTTTTGTAAATAATTCATTTTAGAGCTCTCTGTCCCTATACTGGCTTACCCAGATGTAGGTTGTCAAAGAATTATAGAGAAAAAAATTAATATTTTAATTAGATTTTCATTATTGATTGAATAGATGGTTATCTTGTAAACAAATTCATTTTAGAGTTTCTTAATGTATAGCATACCAGAAGTAAGTTATCAAAATAATCCAAAGATTTGAAGTTCATGTCTTCTTAAATAGATTCCCTTTTTTGGCGAAATTCTATAAAAAATATTCCTTATAAATAGTCTATGTTCCTGTATTATTGCGGTCTGTGTCGCTTTCGGCTCCTCTACAACAAAATACTCTATTATTAACCTTTTTCTTATTTTAAGATAATTTATTGCATGAATCTGTGTTGATTTTTAATTAACCCTGTTACAAATTCGTGTCTATAGTTACCAGTTCCTCAGCACGCGATATGGACTTGTAGATATTCCCCTTTGGAAGAATTATGGCGTGAGATTAATTACAAGTTGTAAATTTCGTTTCTGTTTTGTTGGTGTGTTGAATAAATAACCTCTGGTAGGTAATATTAACGTCGATGCAACACCAAGCAGAATGAAATATATTAAGATGACGGTATGCAGTCATGCCAGAGGTTTAAGTGGACTGGGTCATAGAACAATGTTTAAATTATTGGCTTTGATATTCAAGGAAATATTTAGTAGAAAAATAAATATGTAACACGAATTTTCTTAGAAGAGCAAGAAGGTGTACAGAAATATTGGCCAAGCCATATTTACTACAAAACACCTCAAATTACAAAGAGCGCCAGAGTATTTTTTAATTTTATCTGTATCTGAAAGATAAAAGGAAATATTAGGTACAGTAATTATTATTCTTGAATTAATATCTGGCAGGTTAAAAACAATTAAAAACACAGCTCCACAAAAAAAAAGTGGTCTGTCCGGCGGACCAAACCAATGTATCCATATGTATTTGGACCCGCTGATACCGAATCCGAAGTCAGAATTATCAGATTGGCTCGTTTTTCACCCCAAAAAACACACCCCCAAAAAAATGGTCTGTCCGGCGGACCAGACCTGCTAAAACCGAATCTGATGACAGAATTGTCACACTGGCTCGTTTTTCACCCCCAATCCCAAAAAATATCCCCAAAACAAAAACAAAGTGGTCTGTTCGGCGGACTATACCAGTGGATCCTTATGTAATTTAACCTGCTGAATCCGAATTCGAAGTCAGAATGGACAGATTTGCTCGTATTTCATACCTAACCCTAAAAAAAACTAAATTCTAAAAATTCTAAAAAACACCCTCAAAACAAAAAAAGTGGTCTATCCGGCGGACCATACCAGTATATATTTGGACCCGAATCTGAAGTTAGAATTGTCAGATTGGCTCGTGTTCACCCCTAACCCCCTAAAAGACACCCCCCCCCAAATGTTGTGCCCGGCGGACCATATCACTGTATCTTTATGTATTTGGTAAGGATACACTGATATACTCCGCCGGACAGACCACTTTATTTTTGTTTTGGGGGTGCTTTGGGGGGGGGGGGGGGGGGTGAAAAACGAGCCAGTCTGAAATTCTGACTACGGACTCGGTTTCAGCAGGTCCAAATACATAAGAATACACTGGTCTGGTCCGTCGGACAAATCATTTTTTGGAGGGTGTGTTATTCGGGGTTAGCGGTGCAAAAAGAGCCAATCTGTCAATTCTAACTTTGAATCCGGATTCAGCGGGTTAAAATACATATGGATACTCTGGTATAGTCCGCCGAACACACCACTTTAATTTTGTTTTGGGGGTGTTTTTGGCAGTTGGGGCACAGAAGACAGGAACTATACAGAAGCGCAAGCAAGCCTTTCTGACGGGACCAAATTTGTTCATAGTCACCATGACGATAAGGCATATATTTGTCAAAAGCCATATGATAATTTTTGACGTTGTGCGATTGACAGTCTTAGAAACTCTTACACAGTGGTTGGTTATTTTCGTGCCTTTTTCTTCCAATTTTCGACAATTTCTTATTCTAAGTTTATTTATTTATTTGACTTTTGTTTATAATGGATTCTAAATGGTTTGGGGTTGTTATTATTATCCATGCCCTTCGAAGGTGAAACAAATAAGCTTCTTTCTATTTCCCAAATATCTTGAAAAGTACGTACAAATTTATATTACTGAAACAACTAGAAAGTAATGTTAGATATACTAAACAATTAGCAGTTGAAAAGAAGTAATATGAAAGGAAATATTTTCTTATCACAAAATGCAATAAGTTACAGTATATGTTCATCAGTTTCTAATGAACAGAATTGTATTGTGACCATGAATAAGGAAATTAAGTAATGACTCTCAACTCGTACCATACTAAAAAACTTTTCATTGTATCAATTAAAAAAAATCAATAATTGGGCATGTGCAATACTGTGCATCATATAACTAACATAACCTCAAATTTTAAGTTTTTTCAGGTTTATTCTCATTTTTAATGTTTGTATACTCATTTCAGCTTGGAACAATACTGGCTCCAAGCAAATATTTAAAAATTCAGGCTAATAATTTTTCAATAATGTTTGTTAATAAAAATAGACTGCTAATTACAGGTTAGATTTCAAACCTACAAAAAGAGTCCTATTTTATTAGGAGAAAGTATTTAGAACTACAAAAACATTACACTGAATTAGATTTTAGTTGAAAGTATGGAAACCAAGCTGAAATTTTAACAACAGCTACGAAATACTCATAAATCTTTAAAAATGTATATTTTTGAGGTTAACTGTGCACATGCCCTATTCACGTATATTGTTGTTTTACGTAAACATTTTTTTCACTGTACTATTTGATTTGTAATATTCTATTCAACAATATAGCCAATATAGTTATATACATAATATATGCCTCGTTCATTGTATATATATATATACATTGTACTACTTTCCATGATAGCATTTTCATATTCTGGTAGCAGTATGAAAAAAAATGCATTGGCTTAAAAGCGCATTATTATGATTGAAATACGGGATATAAATATAAAAGTGTACTTCTTTTTTTGAACATTCTGCAATACACTATGACTTGGGTCCCCAACTTCATTAATACCGTATATACGTATTCCTATTCATCTAGGTGCCTATCTACTAAATATAAAACAAGACAGTTTTCCCAGTGTACAGTGTATTGAACCGAAATATTGATGTATTCTTTTGTGTACATCATTTCTCTGAGTGTAGTAAGGCATATCACTGTCACTTCAAGGTCACATAAATCAGACACCCGATATCAAAGGTGCCGCGGCAAGCTTTCGTTTCTGTATAGTTCCTGTCTTCTGTGGTTGGGGGTGAAAAACGAGCCAATCTGACAATTCTGACTTCGGATTCGGTTTCAGCGGATCCAAATACATATGGATACACTGGTCTGGTCCGTCGGACAAACCACTTTTACTTCCACATCCAGTGGAAGTATAGTAACGACAAAAAACTTTTTAAAAATTTTTATTGTTCAAATAGGCTTAGAATATCATGAAACGTCGAGATTTTAAGTTTGAGCGAAAAAAAATTCTGTCTGTCGATCTGTAGGTCTGTCTGTAACTTTTTTTGTGCGCACGTTTACTCTGGAACCGTTTGAGATATTGACTTGAAATTTGGTATACATATGTACTTTAACGAGATCTGGAACTAGATTATATTTTCATCTTCTTCCGTCGAAGGGTTGGGGGGTAAATTGGGGTAAATTTGTGGTAAATAGCCAAATCAAGCAGGTAAGAAAATTGGTATTTAGTATGTACAAGAAAAGCTAAGGTCTCAAAAAAATTTTTGGCATTAGCAACCCCCATTACCACCCCCACCCCATTATTAAAGGGGATGAAAAAAAATTGTGATTTAGTGTGTGTAGAAGAACCAGAAACCTCAAAATATTTTTTTACTTCATCCACCTCCACTACCACCCCCCTATCACTACCCCCATCCCACTACCGATGTGGGGTATCGTTTTATAGGTTTTTGGGGTAGAGGATTTCAAATATTATATTATTAAAGTTCCATAAGCAATTATTTCCACATACAAAATTTTTTCGTTGTGAGTGACTTGGATAGAAAATCTAGATGTGGAAGTAGTGATTCCTTGGGGAGCGGTTTTTTTTTGTGGGGCTGTGAAATCAATATAAAATTTTAACAATATAATGAAATTTTGGTTTACAATTCCCTTAGAAGATAGTACAACAAAAATAATAAGACTACATAGGTAATAAAAAATTTTAGAAGTACACTACCTTAAAAAAAACTAGGGGAAAAATGTAATGAAATTAATTTAATAAAATATAATAAAATGAATTAAATAACTGTTTTTTTACAATTAAAAATTTTTGTGAATAAAATTGTAGAAGAGTGCAATAAGTACGTAACTGGAACCTCTGAAGAGCGGTTGATGGTGGGTCTCTGAAAATGGCCTACAAGTACTCGAGGTTATTACGTGAGGGACTTACAGGAAGAACTGCCAGCCAAAACTCCTCAATTCGGAGTTATGCGCTTGTCCACTCAGGGCCACTCGGTGAATCCAAAAGCTCGATTGCATCTAAAATGGAGATAAAATCATAACGGCAGTCTACAGAGAAATTAGTTATAAAACGATGAAAAATGGGTACTAATTTAGAAAAGAGAATTACGTCAGTTGAATTTGACATTATATTTAATGTCAAATTAAACTGATACTCATAGGTTAGAATTCGGTATAGTTTACCAGCATCTAGTTATTGGATAAATATAAGTACAGGTGGTGTTTCGTGCCGTATTGTGTAAATAGTATGACCAATTCACCAAAAAAACTGTCCTTAAGTATTCTAATAATGAATACTGGACGTAAAAATGAATGATTCAAAGCCATCAGACAAGGACCAAATCTCTTTATGGTGAAGACTATTTTTTATCAATTGAAACAGATTTTTTACAAAAGAAACATAATTTTCCTGAGTAGTTTCCTTCATTTTAAAGTGAAATTTTATTTCTTGACTCAAAATTATTACTAATTATATTTTTAAATTTAGATATACTCAAACACACACTGAACCACGATAAAACCATTATTTTTGTGCAAAAATATGGTATATAAGTATAAGGAAAAACATGTAAATTCGTACAGAAAACATTAGAAATCAGAAAGTTTTAGAACACCACAAAAGTCAAAACCGCTAAGTCTGTGCTGTTGGTCGTTTACACCACGAATGTAATACAACTGACTTTTGTATAAGGGGAGAATGTTTTAAGGATAAACAGCAGCTGCAATGAACTGTTTCAAGCAGTTATTAACTGCGAAGGAACTTATAGTTTATATAATAAACTGTGCGTTCCTTTACCACTGCTGCTCCTTTGCAACAAGGGAACCTAATAGTTTATGTTGTAAGCTTGGTTTCTCCCTCTTTTATACTGTATTATTTTGCCACTCCCTTGTCTTTACATTTTTCAACAGTAGCATATCTTAGAAATTAATAAAAACAAATCTTCTTTTAAAAAAAATTCGAATTCACACGATTATAACACTAGAGGGGCTAACCTCATCAAACCTGTAAGGTACAGATTGACTAAGTCAGAGAACAATTATTGCTTACATATTAGTTTTTATAATCATCTACCAAACAATATCAAACAACCTAATTTTAATCATTTCAAAAGTAAACTAAACATTTTTTACTTTTCCATTGTTTTTACTCGGTATGGGCATCCCTCCCAACTTAGACGTCTCACGACTTTCAATCTTGTAACAGCTGTCAGGTAAACTTTTAATTGTTCGTCTGTTTTATGTTGTTGCATGTGCGGCAAACGAAAATTTAACATTTGCACTAACTTCACGCGCGAGAAGTGAAGCCTTTAAGGTTTGAAATATGACTGACCGTATCTGGTTACAGAGATACCAGAGTACAAGGGATGAATAATGAGCGGTAGTTTCCTACTTTAATTACAGTCGTCTATTATTGTCGTTTATTGCCGTACATTGAACTATCTGCTATCTTGATCCTTGCCAGTAGAAACACCCAAAAGCCTCAAACGACTCTACATTTCCGAGTACAGATGATCTTCCAATCTTATTCCTGTAATAACCATAAATGAAGTTCGCAGTGCAATAATGTCTTTTTCTCCGGGTTCAGCTGGTGGACACTCCCTGAAACCACTACACTTAAAAGATCTAATTTCGGAAGAACTCGGTCTAGTTTCATCTAAACTCCTTTCCTCTTTAGCTGGAATTATTCACCTAATGTTTCAAGCCTTAGTCCCACTTGAAATTAGTCATATCATCTAAGGAGCATCACTCTGTGCTCTAAATAAAAAAGATAGGGGATATGTTCTATCGCTGTTGGCTGTAGTTTACGAAGATTATGCGCTAAAATTGCGTGCAAAAGAATTTCAGGACCCGTCGGAAATTTCTTACGACCTTTACAGTTAGGCTTTGGGACTAAATTTGGAGCAGAGGCAGAGGCGCATTCAGCCAGAAAATACTTATCATATTGCCACAATTCGGTAAAATTCTTTTTGAAGTTGAAGATATATTTTTTCAATGCTTTTAATATGATTTCAAGGACTGCCGTTCTCAGTACAGCAAAGGAAGTAATGTCTGACTTTCTTCCCTTTCTGAAGCAGTGCTATATTGGGCCTACAATTTTATCTTACGGGAATCAATACGGGAATCAAACAATATCTTCGGAAATAGGTGTTCAACAGGGGGACCCACTGGGGCCTGTTCCTTTTTGTCTTGATAACATCCCTAAAATCTGAACTAAATATTTGGTATCTGGATGATGGACAATCATCACATTGTTTTACAAGACTTTCAAAAAATTATAAAAGAGCCTTCAAAAATTGGCTTATCACTCAACACTAAAATATGTGTGTTTCAATTCTTTCTGATGACCCAAACGTAAGATATGACATTTTAAAAGATTTTGAGAGTACAGCGTCCGGAATTTCAATCAATTCAATCAAGCACTTTGAAGAAATTTCGCTCTTAGGATGCCCTTTGTCCAATGGAGGTAATAGTGGAGCTATAAAGTCAAAAATTGAAACATTCTAAAGGTTCTGCATGGGTTTAAAAGATTTAAACTCTCATTCATCTTATTTTCTTTTAAAAAATTCTTTGGCAATCCCACGATTAACCTACTTATTACGCTGTTCCCCTTGTTGGAGATCCAAGAAAGATCATATTGATTATGACTACTTTCTCAAAAGAAAAATTTAAGAAATTTTCAATCGTAATTTCAAAAATTCATGGCAGCAATCTACATTTAGGTGGTCTAGGAATCCGATACATAACTACATTATGTTACTCCACTTTCTTGGGATCCATAAATAGAGTTTCACAATTACTACTTTCGATTCTTCCCTTGTACATCTCTCAGTGTCCTGAGAAAGCCTTTGATGGAGCTCTAGCTAATTGGTTGCATGGATCCAATTACCAGCATTTATCAGAGAGATTGGGATAAAAAAATATGTTTACGTATACTCAGCAACATACTGACTCAAAATCAAGACCTCATCTTTTCGTATCGCCGTTGCCTTACGAACTTCACAACTGTACTTGCGATGAATCCGTAGATATTTTTGGTCATCATGGCCTATCATGCCGCAAAAGTACGGGGGGGGGGGGGGGGGGTGGTCTCGTCATGGAATTATAAACGACATCATCAAGAGATCTCTGATTTCGGCAGAAATTCCTTGAACCAGTGAAGCGACGGAAAAAGGGCCGATGGAATGTCTCTTGTACAAGGGGGAAGGGGGAAAGGCCCTTCTATGGGACGCTACGTGTCATGATACACTGACACTGTCTTATATTAAATACACATCCCAAAAACTTGGAGAAGCTGCCCGCATCGTAGAAGATACTAAAAGAAATAAATACAAAGAACTGAAATCCGTTTCTTTTTTTTTTGCCGTTCTCAGCTGAAACCTTGGGTCCATGGGGCGATGAGACTAAAAAGTTTATTAATTGCGGAGGAAAGAAAAATTCGTCGCGTTTCAAATGAAAAGGAAAGTACTTGCTTCCTCATCCAGATAATCAGTTTGGCGATTCAGAGAGGGAATGCCACACCAATCTTTGGCACCATGCCGCCGCCTTCTGCTAACTTGAGAGGAATTTTTTTATATCGTAAATTAATTAACTTTTAGTAAAATTGTCTTTTGTTTAATTCTTGCCTCTCAGGTATAAAAGATGTTATATTTATTATATTTAAATAAGGTGACATATTATATAGTGTTGGAAAGTACGCTACATATTACACTGTGTGTAGTGCCGGGCTAGGTTTAGGGAGTAAGAATTACAACATCGCCTGTGCCAGCTGGCTGAAATGAAATAACTGAGAGCTGGGATGCTTCGCGGACGGGCGAAGACGGGCGAATTTGCTCTGCTGTGTTGTCATATCTCTCGTACATACCAAATGGGCAATTACACGCACTGTATATGTCATATTCTATATTTCATATAATTTGATACCGCAAATTGTAATTTTTGACCTGCACACAAAGCATGAAGAGGATTGAGTTGAGTATTAATAAATTGTAAACGTGACAGAAATCGCGAACAAACCTTTTTTGGCGTTTCTCTGGCTAAATTGTCTATTTCTGTACTTTTTCCAAATAATGTTATAGGAGTCAAATTCAAAAAGTTTCAACGTTGTATTAACAAATTAGACTATTAAAAAAGTAACTTCACATCTTGTTTGAATATCCACCATTTCCTGACTAAATTAATGTTGTAGTAATTCATGCCGCCTCTGAAATGCTCCTCTGTCTCAATTCTGCGCGCCCATGATGAAGAGCATGTCATCGGTTAGTTATTCCCTAAACTCACACGATCTCAGATAGAGTGCTGATACTGAGATTCGATACGGCCGTCAGTGTACATTGGAGTGGACCAGACTTCTTGGCACGTGTGTTTTAACACACACTCACATACCTAATAAAACATTGCTAAGACCTGTACGGTCAGAATTTCTGGTTTTTAAATGCTTGTGCAAAGAAAATGATCGGTTGCATGGTTATTAACGAATTGATAAAGTATATATTATTATACGTAAATAGTAAAGGTATTAAATATTGTAATAGTAAGTAGTATCGCAGTAATATTTTGTGAATTAGAATGAAGATTAAGTTTGACGAATTTTCTTTAAACATCTGTTTAAAATATCATGGCAGAATACGACATAAAATAAAAACTATGGCTATGATATTAACAACTTGCAAAGTGCAGAAGATGCGTTCAACAACTTTTTATCAACTCAATAAAAACACTAATTGAAAATATGCCTTCAATTTTGAATGATAATAAATAAGTTTTCAATCACAATGCCATTTTTTGTTCAAATAAAACGTTTAATATCATAAAATCTGTTTCCACGAAAAATCCATCTAGTTATGACGACATACCGTGTTAACTCCTAAATAAAGTAGCAGAATTAGTCCAGTCAACGGGGGGGGTTCATCTCTAACTTGAGTGCTAATGAATGGATTTTAATGACTACTTTGTGCAATGTGTTTGTAATGATGTTAATAAATAAGTTGGAAAAAATATTAGAGTAGGAAATGATCGGAAAGGGTAGAAAACACCCCTCTTATCATGTGTTCCGTAACTTGTAGAATTAGGTCAAAATTTAAAAAAAAAATGATATACTTACCTTTTTTGGTCCAAAATAAGATGTTTTTATTCTTGTGAATTTTTTCGGAAAACGTATATTTTTCGAAATATGGCCACTCTAAAATTCCTAAAAGTGGGCGAGGGTAAATGTAAAAATTCAAAAATGAATTTGGAAAAATTCAGGTGAATGTATCATCGAAATACAAAACTTTTTTTCATTTGCAACTTTTCTGTAAAGTTCGTTTTCACCGAGTTTTTCCTGAAAAACCTGAAAAACTACCCCTTCCTTTGAAATTGTGGCACTTTAAAAATATGTAATTTAAACAATTTTTTAAATTCAGACGTATGCACTAAGGTCTTCTAAACATGTTTTGTCTCTTGGTATTTTTTTGTAACTTGCTAATTTTCCGAGTTACGGGTGATTCACAATAAATAATATACTACATTTTTTGTACGTTGAAAAATGAAAATTCGAAAAATGAGCGTTATTTATATATATATTTTTATAAAACAATATGAAGCCTGTACAGTTTCCTACTCTAATCTATTTTTTCAACTTTTTTAATAACGTTGCACAAGGTTTCATCAAAATCCATTCATTAGCACTCAAGTTAGAGATTTTCGTCATTTTAGCGCTCCGTTGACTGGACTAAATTTCTGAGCCTTTGGCCTATCTTTTGCAGAGAGGTTTTTCTTGATATTTAAAGAAATCTTTAATTTTACCAATTCACAAGAAATTAATAATCTCAAATTATAAAAGTATTGCTATTCTATCTTTTATTTTCTAAATTTTGAAAAATTCTGTAATGATAGATTAAATAAATATATACTAAGACTTTACAATTGTTTTAAACAATTTTGAAGACCAAACAAAAATAGTTTGTTTATTTTTTGATTTAACAATTCCATTTTCAATTCGAAAAGACTTTTTTTTAAACATTACAGCGGTTTTTTTTAGCACCCATGCCCGGAGCCAGTTAGACTTCCACGATGGACAGCGCCGTGGCAATTGAAGGACTGAACGCGAAATGGTCAGTTCAACTAAAAATAAATATTATGACCGTGCTCCTATTTGAGGCGAATTAAAACTTTAGTAATCATGAACCTTCGCCAAGGGGAATATTAAGACTTTGAAAACTTTTGAAAAGACGAAAAATGAAAAGTCTGCTTTGAAAAAATTGCAATGGGTGTATTCCCAAAATGTTTAAAAATTGGAATAATGGGGAACAATCCAAGCCAGTTCTTATTGTATCCGACAAATTGCACCATGCGTACTCGGTTTAGTCATTCTGAACTTGTAATATAATATAACCTGTAATAGTTTAAATTTCCGAGTTTCCCAATTTTTCATTCACAAAGATGAGTCAGGTGGATAAAAAGTGTTGGCAGTTGGTCTTTAATTCGTTTTTCTAATTAATTTTATTTATTCAAAGAGATACTGTTGGTATTGACATTGGATATAACATAACCCTAACAGCGCGAACAACCGAGTGTGGCTGCTGCACTCTAGCGGAGATAATAAAAGGGAATGCTCCCCATTAAATCTCTCCGTAAAGGTGGTGCTCGTTCAGTGGCACAGAGGTTAATGCAAGGCACAATGCCCATAAGGCAACAAACACGGAACAGAGCACCAAAAGTTATACTCAGAGCCGAAGGCAGATCCCTTTTTGAGAATGCCCAAGGACACTATGGTCCCACAGTATAACTTCTATAAAAATTTCCAAATCAAAATACCAGACAGATAGGACTGGAAAAACGGTCCTCCAATATCGACTCAAAGATCCTTTGACATTTTAACGTTGAACGAACGGAGAAGCGCTAGCACGCCTCGAAACATGAGCCTTGGTGCATGTTTCGGGACCCACTCGCTCCCCTCCCGTTCGTCGTACGTCAAAATGTCAAAGGACCTTTTTTGTTTTAAATTTTGTTTGCTTTCTGAATGTCTGGGGATTTTTTTATCTAAAACGAAAAAATAAAAAAATAATTTATTTGTTTTTTTTTTCTAAATTTGAAGAGGTTCCGGGGGGGATTTTTGGTGGAAAGTGAAAAATTTGGAATCAGCGACCTAAAAAACATAAGGTAAGCTTATAAAACTAAATCCTCCTATTTTTTCCAGGTGAGTCTTTTATTTAATCTCTATTGCCTGGAGTAATTTTCTTTGTTGATTTTTTATAGATTACTTTTACTGCTGTTTGCGAAATTTCAAAAAAAAAAAAATTTACGGCACCTTGCATTTTGCATCTTGCAAAAGTTAAATAAGTTAAAAAACAATTAGCGGATTAAACGTTTAAAGAGATACGACACATTCACTATTTTTATTGTCTCACAAGTAATCAGGCCCCCCGTATGGGGGGGTCTATTGGGTACTGAATTTAGGGGACCAAGCTGCCGAGGGGCCCGTAGCGGGAGCCCGCCAGATTTTTTGTCAAAAAATTTGTTTTCAAATTTCTTCCCCTCCTCTCATCAATTATTAAGCGCGGGGGTCCGTTGGCTTCAGAGGGGCCGTAGCGAGGGCCCGCCAGAAAATTTGATAAAAAAAATGTTTCCTTTTATCAATTATTAGGCGTGGGGACCCGCCAGTGAATTTGGTACGGGGGCCCATGATTTGATGCGGGGGGGCCTGCAAGTAATTCAATATTTTACTGTTAGAAAACTCGATCCAGCGATTTTATAGCATTTTTCCTAGGTTACTACAACCGCGTTAAATAAATTCTATTGGTCGTATTTTTACTAATCCTTCGTCCTTACTAGTTGATCTTTATCTCTAGAGCTGTCGTTACGTTCACATTTAGTCCACAATTAGCAATTCAAGAGATTACAGTTACATTGAATTCACGTCACCCACCACATACAACCGTAAGGTAGGTGGCGATATATTGTATCTAGATCTACTATCTACTTGCGTTACCTGACCACTGTTTATAATTTTGCAGGAAAAATGAAACTGGTTGACGTTCCGAACCATTTAAGTACATCATCTATATATACGGAATAACATCAGAATTCTTGAGGGATAGATTACTCCTCAGAAATGACAATAAAAGTCAGTGCTTTCTGGGAAAGCTACTATAATTTTAACATAGCACTCAATAGTAAGTACCAGAGGTGAAAAAGATGCAACACTTAAAAATAATATCGTATTCAGTGATACCTTTTTATAGGTCATTTTGTATTCAGTTTCTATATGGCCCAGATTCTTACTTTTACCCTAACTTGAAACTTGAAATTTTTAATATTAGCAAAAATATTGCTGATTTATTTTTAAAATATGGAGTCGGGGAGCCCTCCCTAGCTATACGTGCACCCCCCGCCCTATCCTTGGGGACAATATTTTCCATAAAGATTGAAGCCTAAGGAACAATTTAAGACATATTTTAAAAAAAACCTGGCTGTACTGTCAAAATGGCGGCCATATGTTAAAAAAAACTGTTGCCAATGTTGTTTTTGTCATTTAACACAAAAACTAAAAAAGATGGACAAAAACTTTCTTCACAAAAAACAACGTGCATAAAATTTTCTACAATTTTGTACCTATTCAATATTTTGATAGGAGTTACCATTTTCCAGATAAATGAGTACGAAAGTTAAGAAAACATAGAAATTCATATATCGGTAAATCACTTAAAAGAAATAACTGTGACAATTATTGTAAGGCGTATAATATAAACTTTATATTATTAACATAAAAATTAAATAAAATAAACTGAAAAAAATTAATAATAATAATATTATAATTTCCAGATATTTATCTCGAAAACGGTAACAGTGGTATCTGGAAAACGGTAACTCCTATATTATATAGGAACAAAATTGTTGAAAATTTTTTGTAGAGAAAGTTTTTCTCCATCATTTTTAGTTTTTGTGTTAAATGCCAAAAACAATATTTGCAATTTCTTTTTAACGGACGCCATTTTGAAAGTGCAGCCAATTTTTTTTAGGACATGTCTTAAATTGTTCCTTAGGCTTTAGTCTTTATGAAAAACTTTGTCCTAAAGGATCGGGGGGGGGGGGGGGGGTGCACGGACACTTAGGGCGGGCTCCCGTAGTAATGGTATATTTACAGTTCGCCTCAAAGTTATAGCAACCCAAGTCGTAAAAGTGTCCGGTCGAGCTACGAAATACCGTCAACAAGTGAATCCCTTCAGACAAGGCGAAAACCTCGCATTCGTATGAAAAAAAAATTTCCCATACGATTTTTTTGCATATTCACGTTCGGGAGATGCCCCTGAATAAGGATCATGATTTTGCCGGACGAAAATCTGGTCCCAATTTTTTTAAACTAACTTTTCTTATATAAATTGCAAAAATTCCTTTTTTTGGCCCGAATTTTTTTAGGTTTTTTTGGTCTTTCTAAACAAAAAAGTCTCTTGTCATTTTTTCGTAAAATTGACCGTTTCCGACTTATAAACAATTTAATGTTTGAAAAAACGCAAAAACGATGATTTTCAAGGTTGACAACAATATTAAAAAATACATTTTTTGAGTTCACCAAAATTTTTGTATAATCTTTGAACATCTATTAACAAAATCCTGAAGAGTAAGTGCAGATTATTTTATTCGAAAGCTTAAATTTTTAATTGTTAAATAGATGTTTTTGCGTTTTTTCCAACATTAAATTATATAAGTCGGAAACGGGCAATTACGACGACGTCTGTCATTAAGCTTTGACCTTCTTCCGTTTCATTTTTATGCAGCTGCACGACGAAGATAGAGAAGTACAACACTGTCGAATGTTTGGCTTGCACTTTTGGAGGAATTGTCTTTCCATCACGGTTTCTTTTTCAATGGTTTTCTTAAGTTCGACATCACGTCGGTAGTCGTTTATCAGTATGGATCAAATTTAGTATTTGAAATTTGACCACTTCCCGTTATTCAATTGAGGTGAAATTTTGTACACAGCTTTGGTTCTGATGACAATACAATATGAAAAATAAAAACGTTAAAAAAAAGGTACGCCACGGCCATTCACTGCATACGCTGGGAGAACCGTTGGAGAAGATACGTTAAAATGTTATAGGATCAAAATTGTGCGGGATGAAATTCTCTGAATGAAAGTCACCCTCAGCATATATCGATGTTTTATAGTTTGGTAGTTATTTGTAAATTGAAAATAAATAATGTTCTTTGGCAATTGTATGAAGTTAAAGTAATTAATCAATACTTTTCAGCCTTAAAATAATTAATTAATACTAAAAGCTAAAAAATTTAAAAAACTTTTTGAAACAGTGGTGTTCTTTTAAAACGGAAATGTAGTAAAAAGTTTTACACTTATTATAAGCTTATCAGAATAATTTTCAACATTCGTAAAAAGGGAACCATGTTGCCACACTACATTGTAATTATTTTACAAATGAATCAGACCATTCCCGTCACGTGTGTTGCGTACAATTGCTTAGAAAAGAAAACGACCTTGTCTTTACATTATTGAGTGAGCTTCTCCGAAAAATTGGACGCCGGCACGTTTGACTCCAAATACTGCCAATACCGTTAGAGTTACGAAAAAAATGGACGTAAACAATTTTTTAGAGAATTAAATTTTCTATAAAAAAAGTCAGTGGTGGCATATGTCTGTCTTAAATAGTTTTGGCGAGAAGATGGTTGAAAGTCGCGCACTGGACAACTGTAAGATTGTATTCAACTTTCAATCACTCTCACGCCTAAAGTATTGAAGATAGACATATGCTTTTTTATAGAAAATTTAATTCTCCATAAAATTGTCTCTGTCCATTTTCTTCATAACTCTAACGGTATTGGCAGCATATCGAGTCAAAAGTTCCGGCGTCCAATTTTATTCGTGTTTTTTTTTGGCACAGTAGCCGGCAATTTAGATTATAGTTTTTTAATAATTTGATTCACTTCAAAAGTGTACTATTTTGTTTACAAGTAAGTGTACATGCCTGCTATCCAATAAGATTTAATTAACAAGAATTATACAATAAGTCTTCAGCAAATCCAGTTTAATCAGCGAGAGAATTTACTTGTGTCCCAAATTATTATCTGTAGCTTTGGTGTAAAAGCAAAATTCTAATATTTCAAGTTCTCGTCGAGCAGACGAACGTCATGTCTTTATTAGATCGAGCGCTTCTCTGTTTTACGACTTGCTATAATTGTGAGACGAAGTGTATGATGATATTGTCGACTCCAGCTGATTTGCCAGTTTTTAGTTCTTTGTATGGCGGTCTCCACTTCTGATTTCAGTATTGAAGGTTCATGTTCATAGTCCTCTGCCAGTCATCTTCTACCTGAAGATGGCCACTTTCGAAAAATTTCTCGCAATATTATCGCCAAACCTCATTAATCTGAACACTGTAAGTTCTGAGAGTACTAGTGAAGTCTTTAATACCACGTTTTAAGTTTGAAGTTGCGTGTAATCACTCTTCAAGTTCAGAAAAGAACCTTGATGTTATTGTAATCACTATGTGATTCCAGTTTTCACAGATGACTTGTAGACCAGAATTATTTTCTCTTTCACAAAGAGACTAAATTCTCCAGATCAGTCTGCTATGCTCTTGCGATTCCAGGACAGTGTTGACACCTTGAACATTAAGATGTTTCCTGACTTCAGTTGCAGTTTCAGTAGTTATGCAGTATTTTTTTACATTTTTCTTGAAAGAGAAACTCACAGGACATTTGTATTCGTTATTTAATGGTTCACTTATATATTTCCCTAATTTATTTTAGAAAGCTCGACCATTCGTGTAACTGTGTAATTGCTTTTGAGACGTTTTCGACACTAGCGAGATGTACATGAGCAACTGGTGATATGAGACCAGTCAGCACCAGGTAAGGTTTTACACAGCTTCATTTAAGACCCTCAACGATTTCCTATCATAATATAGTAAATCTGATTCCGAAATCTACTGTCAGGTGACAGCCAATTCTATTTACAAATATACAGTCTATGTAGTTTGTACCTGTTATTTATTTCTTTACAGAAAGAGAGAAAGAAACTTAACACTAGAGGCTTCTTGCACTTTAAAATAAAAAAAAAATTATAGTTATGAAAAAATGACAAAAAGGCTGTGATTGACACTTTTTAAGCCTATTATATCTGGACGCTTTGTGTATGATTAATAAGTAGGGTAGTACAGTATTATATGCTGATGATACAACACTTTTATATTTTGGAAAAGATTACGATGAAATAACTAGTAATATGAAATATGACTTGAGGCAAATATCACTTTGGTTGCAAATTAATAAATTAACACTCAATTTTAGAAAATCGTCATTTATGTTTATGTCTAAAAATCAAATTCCAAATTCGGTTCCATCTATTACATTTTATAATGATAAAATCAAATATTTGGAATTAAAAAAATTTTTAGGAGAAATATTGAGAAATTGTGATGAAGTCATCATATTGATGTCTTACGTAAAAGAATTTCTCCTGTTATTGAAATTTAGAATACGTACTTTTATATCTAGAAAATATTTAAAAAATATATTATTACCTCTTATATTCACATTTAAATAACTTCCATTTGGGCCACTGCTAATAATTCTGTTATGTAACCTTTAAAAATTTTACAAAATAAAGCTATAAAATGTATCTATAATTTTCCATATTTGGCACCTACAATTAATTTATATAAACCAAATAATCTACTTGATATTTATTCGATATATATACTAAAAATTTGTCTTTTTATTCATTCTGTGGTAAAAAAGTATAACCATTCATATATAACATTCATTCAAAGTAACGAAATCCACTTGCATAATAGTAGGCAAGCAAAACATATGACAACCTCTTTTAAAACAAAATTTGTAAAAAACTCAAGTTTTTACAAAGGAATAATTTTATATAATTTGCCAAAGAACATTATAAATGCAAAAAATTTAAATGAATTTAAAACAAATGTAAAATAATATGTTATTAGCTTGAAGCTATTTGTATATTGATTGTATTGTGCATTTTACATTATCATACTTAAATATGTATATGTATATATGTGTATATACATATTTTATTTGTTTGTTGTTTGTTTGTTTTAACTACAAATATTGTTTGTCATATTTATCATATACTGTTTGTTTGAATATTTATATGTGTATATTATATTAATCCCTAATTAAAAAATGTATAATTTCTTGGGAAATAAAGTTTTTATTATTATTATGATTAAGTATTATAATAATATACATTCTGAACCGTTATAAAAATGCTTATCTATTAAGGCGTTGAAATAATGTCAATAACGTTGCGGATTAACACCCTGTATCTATTTAATTGTGAAGGTTTGACAGTTGGTAGATAAATTCGGTTCGCTCATTTTTCATTATGTATTGGTTTTAACGAATTCAATGTTGTTGTTTGGATTTCTTATCAGTCCGCCTAAAACCAAAATATTATTGATTCATTACTCTCAAAGAAGTCAGGGACGGATTTGGGGTTTGCGTCGCCCTAGCCATAGCTAAAGGACCCCGCTCATTTCTTATGGGAAGTGGCCCCCGGTGAAATTGGCTGAATTTTTAATATATCGTAGATTTCGACTTTCTGATTAAAAACTTTCATGGGCCCAACTCAATCCTTTGTCTAGTTTTCGAGATACAGATATAAATTCTTGTAAAATTCTGTATCTTCTCGATCTTTTAATTTATTGATGATGTCAAAGGAGCCATTTCCGGAAGTTTTTTAATTTAAGTTTGTTGATTAGCAAGGCACATACTTTATGTAAAAAAAGTTTTAGCCAATTTGACCGAATATTTTTTTCACTTGTTATTTTTTCTGGATCTCCCGGCGTCTTCGCCAACATTTTTCAATTATTAATTTTTATTAAAACAACAAATAGTACAGCGGATTGGCTAACCTATTGTGCACTTTTTGATAAAAGCACCAAATTTGGCACAGAGGTAGACCGATGTAATATGAACAATTTTGGATGTGGAGCCATCAGCCAACTACCCCCTGGCGGCCGTGGCGACCATTTTCCAAAATGGCCGCCAGTGGACACCCGAAAGACAACAGAAGTTAGATAAAGTTTGCTGCTGAAGGTTTTACTGAATGTTTATTGAAGTTATAATACGAGGAACCTAAAGTGCGGGTGTCCTTCGGCTCGGGGAAGACGTTCCGCTTCTTGGCAGCCCATGAGATTGCTCGGGCTCTGGGTCCTGAAAAAGCTCAGGCCCTACCGATGTTTCATGCTTTGATGGGCTGCGATACGATCTCCTGCTTCGCCGGTTGTGGAAAAAGGACAGCATGGGCAGTGTGGACAGTGCTACCTGAGCTGGCCCAGACACTCACTCTTCTCTCCACTGCACCAGATCGTATTACCGAAGACGCCATGCATACCATTGCATCTACTGCTTTATGACAGAACAAGCACAGACACCGATATCGACAAGGCACGTCGCAAACTGTTTGCAAAGAAAAGCAACGTCAAGCTGATCCCACCGACAAGGGCAGCCCAGGAGCAGCACGACCGAAGAGCAGTATACCAGGGCGGACATGTCTGGGGTCAGGCCCTGGTTTCTGCACCAACCGACTGGGGTTGGATCAAGACCAGCGACGTGTATGAACCTCTCTGGACACCGCTACCCGAAGCATCCCAGATCTGCAGGGAGCTCGTCTTTTGCAAATGCAAAGACTGTATGAAAAAGTGCAAGTGCAAGAAGGCCGGCCTGGAATGCACACCACTGTGTGCTTGCGACGGGGAGTGCTCTGAGAACTGAAGTCGCATTCTTAAAACGAATGTTCTGAACTGGCAGTATACTGTACTGGGACTGGAAAACAGATTTTTAATATATTGTCTTTTACTTTTTTAATGCAATATTGAAAAATGTACAGAAATGAAAAAGTTTATTTGAATGTAATAAATCTTATTTTTCCATTAATCTTTAAATTACTTTAAATATTTCACATACAATATACTTCAGAGTCATATTATAAAGTTAAATTAATATTTTGTATTGTATTTTTTTAAATAATTTCAATATAATTTGAAATGTGAAATATAAAATTATTACATAAATAAATTTAACTTACAAACTATCTGGCATGTTTTCATTCAGAACATTCAATAAACATTCAGTAAAACCTTCAACAGCAAACTTTATCTAACTTCTGTTGTCTTTCGGGTGTCCACTGGTGGCCATTTTGGAAAATGGCCGCCACGGCCGCCAGGGGGCAGTTGGCCAATGGCTCCACATCCAAAATTGTTCATATTACATGGGTCTACCTCTGTGCCAAATTTGGTGCTTTTATCAAAAAGTGCACAATATGTTGAAATATCCTAGCTAAACTGCCGCACTAAAGTATTTTTAGTGCAAAATATTATAAGGTGCTATTAGAACGTATCACAATATAACGTATATGAAAAAATCATAAATTCGAAATTTTTTTAATTGAACAAGAGGTTATTCTTGTACATTTCTTGAGCTGTATCTCGGAAACTAGACATAGGATCGAGTTGGGCCGATAAGAGCTTTTGATCAAAAAGTCGACATCTACAATATATTAAAAATTCAGCCAATTTCACCGGGGGCCCATGAGAAATGAGCGGGGTCCTTTACCGCCCCTGAAGAACCTCAATATTACCAATAAAATAAAACTGTCTGTGCTTATACGAAACTTTTAATATAATTGAAAATAGAAGCACTGTTATATCTCGTGTAAGGAAATAAAAATAATATATTCTGCTTCAATAAACTTAGCAATGCTTCAATAAACTTAAACTCCAATGTTAAAAAAAAACTAAAAATGATAAAATAAAATTAAAATAAAAACACGGTTAATCTTTAAAAGAAACCCTTCTAGCTCTCCTATTCGCAGAATCATAAGTCAGTGAAATCGTTTATATCCGACTTAATGTTCAGAACAGCCACGTCATATAGTTTGTCCTGGGTCATTGTGGAGTGATACAAATTTTCAACTCTCCGCAGAAATGAAAAACTTCGTTTCCCAGTATATTTTGTTGCTGAAATACGTACACAGATGCGGATAGTAATGTCAACATTAGGATAAACACTCTGCAAGTCTTCTTGTCGAAGCCATTTCAGCAATTTTATGGGCGTTGTAAGATCACTCCTTTCGTTTACCTCAATGTGTTCTCGAAAATGGATAAATTCCTGAATGAAATTTGTTTCAATACCTTTAGGGTATGAATTTCTCAGCGTTCTTTTTACTGCCATCAAAGCTTTTGGAACTGGCTGTACCTGATAAAGGCGAAAAGGCGAGTTTTCAATAAAACTGTTTATAAGCATCTAGTCGCTTCTGTAGCTGAATGACCAAATAGTCATTAAAAAAACATCATTATACTCAATATTTCACACGTTACTTTTTTAGCCAATCAGAAGTTTGTTCTTGGTTTCGTTACCATAATAACCCAAAAAATTTCCGGAAATTTTCATCCTCCAGGATATCCTGAACGAAATTAACAAGTGAAAATTTTTCTGCCCAATTATTGACATATGATCATATTTGACATTTGCTTTTACATAAAAATGGAATTTTATTCGTCACATTAAACGAGATAATTATAAAAAAAATCATTGAGCTCGTGAAACAACATTTTATTTCAATTAAATGTCTATGCTTGACTGCATAAATATAATATTTTGAAAGAATTTTATTTAACTTATCTTTTCTAGTTAATGAAAACTTAGTTGACACTTTCAGTAGCTTTTTCTGTACTACGCTGAATAACTTCTCATTTTGGTTTACGTCCATATTACACTTTTCAGTCAGGTATGACAAATAGTTCAATTTTGGATGGTTTTTTTAACTTCACAAAGTTTATACTCAATCCGCCCAATTAAACTACCTTCGTTGTCAATTTCATCCATAAAATATTGAATGCAAGCTGAAGATCCTTCTTCTCCTCTTCACGCTAGCTCATATGAGGCGACATAAGAAAATTTTCGTTGCAGACTTTCTGAAGAATCTTCATCACAAATCTCTACATTTTTTTTTAAACTCCTCGTTAGATAAAGCTGCTGAGCTTGATTTTCTTTTCGAAGTATCTTTTTGTAGATGTCTGCGTTTTGCATCTCTAGCAGCTGTGGTGGATGCAAACTCTGGATCGGAAAATAGGTAAAATTTGACTTTATATTGATTAAAAACATTTCCTGTAATTGCTTTGCAGTGAGGTTCCACATAACTTTTACCACGCTTTCTTTATCATCTTCTTAGTTTGTTTTTCTTCACATGGAACGCATAATATTCTAAGATTTGACCGAGTGCTTCAATGAAAATTGATGAATTGTTGATATCGTAGGATTTTTCATTACAAAACTGCAAAATTGTCTCCACATACTCTCTTTGAACTTCTTTGTATTTTGTGTCATTAAATTTTGGACTTTTGTCTAAAATTTTCTTTACTTTTGTTTCCAAAACGCGACATTTTACTAACTCTTATACTTATGACTTATGACACAACAGTAGCAATTCCGATGCGTTTCGGTCATTTTGTCAACAAAACCCATTTATGGCCTACTAATCTTATACCTTGTTGTGACTTAGAATAATCTTAATGTCAGTTGAAATTAGTATTTATTCAATTTATATAGGTAGGAAATTTTCTTACGGAATCCCCCGTGTTCATGAATTAATTGCAGGAAATTTTTCTCGTACATGAATTTTTTAAGCAAATTCATGAACTCAAAAAATATTTAAGCTCTTGGGAAATTACAGGTGAATATTAGATTTTAAGTGTATGAAAGAAGTTGACAAGATGTTTCGTAGGGGGAACTTCTTGTTAATATACTAACGTACTCAGACTTGGATCAACAGTATATGAAAAGAAAGAATGGTTTGTTCGAAAGTTAGCTGCTAAATGCCCAAAATATGTATATTTTTAATAATGGTGTAAGCAGAAATACAAGATATTTATTTTTAAATACCAAATTGGCAACTATAATCAGCAACTTATTGGTCTTAAGGTTTCACGTCTGTCAATTTTCAGTTCAGATAACGCCGCTCGTGAATTTTACCACCCCCATGTCTTGCTGCTGCCCTAGATACGTGCCCACTCTCCCTATTGCTAAATCCGCCCCTGAAGAGAGTCATAGGAACAATTTATTTGATTTGATTGACTCTTGTGTACGTGGAGCTCTCGAATATCTATTCTATTTTCTATGTGTTCGCCACACCTCTGATTCTTTATAAAGTAAAAAAACACCATAAAGGTATCAATAAACAACGATTAATAAAATTAATAGCTACAAATTCTGGGTGGAATTAAAATGATAATTTCATTACCACCAGCGCGTTAATAACTGTCAGTATGTAAACTTGTGAATAAATAATGACTGGAGTTTAATGTGTTATAATTTATGCAGCCTCCTTGTGACTGCATCATTTCTTAGATAAATACGATATGTCTTCACCGTGAACGCCCCACGTTACCTTTTTTATTAATGACGTCTGTGGTAGTGTTAAAATATTCAAAAATATTCTGGTTATTAATTAAACACTGCCTCTTCTTGAATACTCATAAGTCATTCGAGTTGGTTCGCCCGATGGAATTAAACAGGTAAGAATCACCGGTGCCAATCAAGGTGGCCGTCATGGTTTTTTATTGCCGCGTTGCCAAATGTATAAAAAAGCATTTGTTGCAATGAAATACAAACTTTATAATAAACTAGTCACAATAGGGCATCACTTAAAACTAGTGGAAGCATTATACCTACTCTTCGCCGATTCACTGAGCTTTTTATATAATTGTTACACATTCTATAGGATACTCTTCGCAGTTTTCTTGTAAATAATATTAATTTTTAGGCATTCTAAATTTTGTGATACCAACTTTGTTGTGAAAAAAAAAATATATGAAAAAGAATGAAAAAATGAAAAAAAAAACAGGGATGTCAGGGATTCGAACACAAGACCTTTGGATTGCCAGACGAAGCTTTAGCCATTCAATTCAATTCAATTCAAAAATGTTTTATTATAATTAATAATACAAAAGTGCGCCTGAGTCAAGTCCCGATTCAGAGCCGACCACACCACCACGGCGCGCAACGTCGTGGTAGATGGGTGGTCGGGCGAAACGGATTTAACTTCAGCTTAAACGATAAATGGAGAAGTTAGAACTCCTGTTCTTTGGAACAAACAACTTAAATCTAACAATTTGGAGAACTATAACTAAAATGAGTTTTGAAAACACTTAAAAATTACACAGTTTTAAAAATTGGATTATTGATACGGGAAAAGACTTAATGAAAAAAACCCGTTCGAGCCAATGACAGTATTCTTCCGATGGTCTACCTGCCTTCGGAAAGACAGAGTGGAGAGGAAGTTGTGATTTAAAAAGTTTGATTTACAAGAAGTTATTGGTCGAGAGGGGATTTTGAAAGAGAATATAAAGGGACAAAAGAACAGAAATTAGCAAAATTAACAAAAAGGTTACTAATAGGGGGAATAGAGAAGGGCTTTGAGAGTAAAAGGTGATGAAAGGTAAAAGATGGTGAAATGGAAATTTTGGTATAGGAAAGATTTAGCTAGGGAGGTTGCCGAAAGATAGGAAAGGTCTGGTATGGTAATGGGTGTTTCAGGTTGAAAAGTATGGCATTATGCTGTCTGATTCGTGTAATGTCTCGGGTTAGCGGACTGTCGCCCAGTTTGAATTGATAGAATTTTTGCGATGTTTCTTGGACGAAGTCCGCTAGTGGAGTTATGTCGTGGCAACGTGCATAGAGATCTCTGAGGGAGGTGTACCTATCAGAGGCTGAAATGAGGCGCATAAATTTGTGTTCTAGTACCTTTAGTTATCGCATTGTCGTGGCCGGGATGCTGCACTACACCGGCGCCGCGTATGTGATAGCCGGCCTGATCACCATCGTATACAGCAATTTCTTATTGGTCCTGTTTAGTCCGCTACTCCGCGCCAGGAGCGGATACAGACTCCTGGACATGGAGTAGACCTTTCGTATCGTCTCGTTTACGTGCGTATTGAATGTCAGTCTCCTGTCCAAGTTCACCCCCAAATACTTCACGCACCTCTTTATTGGAATTTGGCGGCCCCCTATCAAAAGTGGTGTAAGAATACGATTTTCGGTGAAGCGGCGCGTGAAGAGAATTGATTCCGACTTCTCGGCGTTGATCCGAATCTTCCACTTGTCGTAATACGCCGTGGCACGGGCCATGTGCGCCTTCAGAAGCATGTTCTTGTAAACAATATTAGTTTCTAGGCATTCTAAATTTTGTGATATTAACTTTGTTGTGAAAAAAAATATATGAAAAAAAATGAAAAAATGAAAATAAAACAGGGATGTTAGGGATTCGAACACAAGACCATTGGATTGCCAGACGAAGCTTTAACCATTGGACCATCACAGATCATTGTAATAATTGTGTGTCTGTACCATGTATCGATTCAAGTATTATATTTCAACGAATTAGATATATTATTATGAAATATATATATATATTAGTAAAATGTATGAACAAAAAAAAATTTAGAGAATAAAATTTCGAAAGATTGGTATTTAAGTACAAATGACAAAAATTAAGAAAATATTTTTAATTTAAATGATTAATAACTTTTTTATTTATTGATTGATTTTTTTTTCAAAAACAAGCTAACGTTAACTTACTTTCCAAATTTCAATACAATCGGACTTTTCTTTCTTAAGTTATCGTGCTTACAAGAAACGTGACGGACGGACGGGCAGCCGGACGGACGGACTGACACTTTGAAAGTTGTTCCGAATTCGTTCACTAACATAATGATATGAAATTTTTTTCTCTACGATCGATATTTACTGATTTAGAAATGTGCCGATCAAATACAATATACTCTTCGTTTTTGCGAACAGTATAATAACAAGATTAGGAATGAGTATATCTACTTTTGGCTCCCAGAACTTCAGATCAAATCATGTGAAATATTGTCACATTCCCCTTGAAGTTGCAGAGCTCTTGCTTGAAGATTTTCTTCTAGTTTTAGACCTGGTAATCTTTGTCCCAGAATACTCCAAAGGTATTTGATAGGATTAAAATCAAGACTGTTTGCCTGCCATTCCACTACTTTAAGACATTTTGTCCCATTTTCAAAAACACGCACGTTTTAACTTATTCAACCCCAAAGTATCACGAACCCACTTTCAAAACACTTCTTTCACTGTCGAATTCATGTTTCAGTTGTTATGTTCTTGTGTAAAGTTTTTCCTAGTTCTTCAATGCTCTGGAAATTAAGTAAGTAATAACCGGTGCACTTCTCAACCGCACTGTGTTTCATGAGTCGATTTCGTATCGTTTGTGAGGTTGTAACTTTACCAGTAGTCGCAAAATGGAAATTTGTTACTTGTAAACCCGTTCTCTCTTGAAGATATGACCATGCTCTCGAGAGGTAGTTATCCTCTGGTCCTCTGGCATAATGGGTAGAGTCTTCTAAAAATAGTACCACCTACTTCCATGAATCTATTCCATAATCCATCGATTATAGGTTGAAGCAACTACGAGCCACATATCTTTCAGAGCAATTTTCTAGCAAAAGAGTTGTCACTAGAAATTAAAAGTACAGCAAGATATTATCTTCTTAGTACAATAGGTCTTCCTAAAACATACTTTTTTATGATTAAATCTTAGATTTGACACTAATGACAAATTATCTAAAGTTTTTATAAGCGTGACTACTGTGTTTTTTCACATTTAATTCTTTTGTCAAGACAATAAAAACAGAGTCGAAGTATTTCTCGACTAACGATGTTCATGAAAGCGTCTGAATGAACAATTTACAAGGACATCTAAAAACTTAAAGAAATAATATTTTAATGAGTACCTATTTCGTTATGACTAGTTTCTGCAATGTTTATTTTTTCAACAAATTTACTAAAAATGTTTGTAATATAATAAATAATCCAAAAAATAGAGCTGGATATTCGCATATTTAAAAAAATATAATTATTACTATTAAAGTTCTATGTCAGTTAGCCATGTCATAACATTCTGTACGTACTTACCGATTAATTTTTAATGATTATTGATGTACGCAGCTGTAAGAAAGTTTATTTTTAATTTATGGAACTCCCTTGTTGAAGGGATGCACTACGTCCTCTGTGAGATGGTGTTGGATTGACTTTCATCAGCACAGCATAGGCAGATGTACACTCATCATGGCACTTAAATTTCCTAAGTCACCTTAGAACCGACATAAGCTAGCGACTTGTAAATTAATATATCTGCTCACTCTAGCGAATATCTATTGAAATATAAAAAGTAGAGGTAAAATTTGCATATTGAAGTCTTATATTATCTAGCCATACAGCATTATGTTCCTTCTACCTCTTGTCACGTGTGTACCAGATAATATTCAATAATCACATTTATTTTTAATTTGAGGAATTGCCGCTTCTGGAGGATGCATAACGCCATTCGGGGACCAGTTTGTGACTGTCAGCCTTCATCAGCATGACACAGATAGATGCACAGCCACCTTAAATTCATTATGCTCATCAAATATTTTTGAAGAAAAATCATTAAATTGGTATATTGTGCTTTCATATTTTCACGTTACATAGGAACAACACGGCCGGCATCGCCTCATCGAGTAAGCAAAAAAAACTGTACTGTTTGCGGGGAATACCAAAATTGCCATCAAGCATGTCCAGACCCATTTTTAACGTTTAGGAAGGGGATCCACCTGAAACCTATCCCCTTAACAAAATGGTAGTCACATCTCCCAAAATGGCCCCCAATATTTTAAAATTATTTTAACATAATAAAGGGTGTATAATTATATATTTTTAAGGACGCTGAATTCAACTAACTTGCTAACTACAGGGTGTAGTAAAGGAAAGGCGAATATTTTAAAAAAAACTCAACAAAAATTTTCAAAATGCTGTTTTAATTGAAATAGCAACGAGAATTATAAAATATTTGTTGATATGCAACCCAATCAAAACCCAGATTCTTCTACATCTAAAACTAGTTGTACTTTAGTTTTAATCAACTACTATATTATAATTCTGAAAGTATATTCCCTTTATTTGTGTTAAAAAGTATATTTCTTTCCTTAAAAAATAACATGAAATCTAGTACTCTACCTCATCAGAAAGAAAGAGTAGCTTATCAATATAATGGTCGTTTTTTTACATATTTTTGAAAACTGCCATCGAAAATAACAGTTATTTTCAAAAATCCATCTTTAATATATTTATCACGTAAAATATGATTAATCTGAGTAGGTATGTTATAATTTTTAGTCTTAATTTTTGTATTGCGTCATTGGCAACGGCGCCCCACGACTCTTCTCCGGTGTTTTAGTGACTCAGCGTTCAATTAATTATAAAACTAGTCTTAGACGGCCAGTCACTGATAAACAAGGGTGTGTGTTCTTAATGATTTCTATTCAAATGCTATGGAGATACTCTTAAATCCAACACTCATCATCGAAGTCATCTTAGAATCATCGACAACTCTTCGTTTGTGTTTGTTTAACATTAAGCTCACCTTTAAATTAAAATTTATAATAAGAACGCGCTGTTGGCTTGAAGATAATATAAGACATAAGGGAGTATAGTTCAGATTGTACTGAGTGTTCCACAAATATGTTGATAAGTTTGTATTATTTTTTTAACACTCTTTAATCGCGAATATTTTTGGAGAATCGATATACGTTTAAGGTAGACTTTCGCAACATGCGACAGCGACAGGCGACAGAGACAGGCGACAGAAACAGGTGACAGAGACAGGCGACAGAGACAGGCGACAGAGACAGGCGACAGAGACAGGCGACAGAGACAGGCGACAGAGACAGGCAACAGAGACAGACGACAGAGACAGGCGACAGCGACACCCACCGGTTCAATGTAATTCAATGCAGCTCCGTTCGAAGCATGCGACAGCCCAGTGTCGCCCAGTGTCGCAGCTTCGAACGAGGTTGCATTGAATTACATTGAACCGGTGATGTCGCTGTCGCCTGTCTCTGTCGCCTGTCTCGGTCTCTGGTCGCTGTCGTCTGTTGCGAAAGTCTACCTTTACATGCAAAAGTTTTGGCTGTCAGAATTTGAACTTGAAAAAATGTACATACGTTGCGTATTGCTGTGTATATCTATTTATATTCTTTCTTTTTAATCCTCTTTTTCTATGCTTGGCGTTTTACCCAATGAGTGATTTTGCAATTAAATTCAATTTATTACCTACTCAATTCTGTAATCTTTATGTCTCTGCACTTTCATTACTTGCTTATGAAGATTTATATTTTGTATATTTTTGAAATTATATTTTATGTACGTTTTAAGTTAAGTGTAAGAATAGTTGAATAATAGTTGAATAGTTGTAAAAGACCCTTTATTTTATTATCATTATTTATGGTTTTGAGAATACGCCGATCAAACGCAATATACTCTTCGTTTTCGTATGTGTGAAAAATATCATAATACTATGTTATAGTCTAGGAAATAGCGTGCAAATTCGACGACGAGTGGTTACCGTCTGTCAGTCGGTAATCGAAAAGACCATATAAATACAAATTTTTTTCTCTCTGGTATGGTTGGGGGGGTAGGAAGGGGGGGGGGGGGGAATTTATTTTTAAATCGAATGATTATCGATATCTGACCGCATAGGTAGTTAGTATATGTACTTCACATACCCCAATTACGCTGGCAGATGAAATTTCCGAATGGCGCGCGCGCTAACCGGAAAAAGAAAAAAAAATTTTAGTTTCTTTTTCCGGTTAGCGCGCGCGCCGTTAGGAAGTTTCGTCTGCCAGCGTAATTGAGGTATATGAAGTACATATACTAACTACCTATGCGGTCAGATATCGATAATCATTCGATTTAAAACTAAATGCCCCCACCTCCCTATCCCCCCATACCAAAAAGTTGCAGAGAGAAAAAAATTTTGTATTTATATGGTTCTTCGATTACCGACTGGCAGACGGTAACCATTCGTCGTCGAATTTGCAGGTTATTTCCTATACTATTAAGTTTATACGCCTGATGTCGAGAATGCCTTATATAATATTAGTCCACGCAAATTAGATATTTTAGAAGAAATAATTTATAAAATAATAATATTTCAGATGCGTACTCTATATTGGGTTAAAAATAGATAACCCGAAAAGTTCCCCCTATTTAGAGGTGGAATGTCCCTTTTTTGCAAGAAAACACCCCTGACGGGGACTTAAAGCTGGTTTTTTACTTTTATCTTGTAAACCGTTCGTCGGAAGAGAAAAAAGTATAGGAAATAAAAAAATGTGTCGTTAAATTCTGCGTCCTAGTAACCATGTAGCTTATTCTCACCTATTTCGCACTAACAGCCACCTAACAGAGAGGTAGTTTGGAACGCACAGGTAAAAATCGATCCTATTCGAAGTTTCACAGCGAATATCTTAAAACCGGTTACTTTAACGAGAAAAATGTTCAGGAATGAATTTATAGAACGGAATAGTTTTTTTAAGTGGTTACCTCCGTAGGCCTCCACTAAAATTCTGTCCAAATTTACTCATTAAGAGGTTCTTCATCGAATACGGAATTTAAACATCCTTGCCCATGGCAATTGGAGCACACTGTTGAGCAGCGCAATCCAACCTTAACACAGCTGCATCGTTTTCCGCAACTCTTTTTGTAGCTGGAGAATATTAGCTGTAGGGTGGAAATTGATGCTGGTAACTCGGTGGTATAAATGGGTGCTAAGATGTTGCTTATTTTCTTCCAACCCCAATCCGTTAGTTGCAAGTTTTCTCCTCGCCAAGATTGAATTTGGAGAAATACTCTGTAAAAATATTGACGTAATGCCTCAGATGTTGGTGGTAGTCCTGGTTGAATCCCGGCAGTACTAGATTGACCGACTAACTTATTGAAAATAATGAACCTTTGATGATTCAAAGATGTCTCTTTTTTCGGGGCTTCGTATAATCCAATTAAAGCAAAGAAAAGCATGTCAATCAATCATTAATTAAATTAAAAGCAAGAGGAACCAAAGCTGTAAGGTTTTACAAAATAATAATTATCATCGAAACATAACCTGAAATGTCAGCTGTTTGTCAAATTTGACTTACCGGATTTTATAAGTAAGCCATATGGTATTAATCCAATATTTTAACATCGAGCGCGAATTGCTCTCCAGCACTTGTAATTTATTGTTTCGTTGAGCTACGGTTATTGAATATACGGAGAACCTCTTCGAGACCTTTTCTTTTATTGACGCATTCCACCGTTTGCAGTTTTCCCTTATCAAAGAAAGCTGAAGTGGTATCGCATCTTAACGCGTGGACAAACAAAACTGTCTCCTTACAGCTTTTTAAAACTGCCGAGGGCTGCAAGTCAGGAGAATTGTACGCTTTATTTTCTATTTTTCCCTGGGCCTCTCTTAAGAAACGGATATCTTTATCTTCAGGTGCGCGAGCGATAATCAATACGAGAAGATCAATATTTTGAAATTCATTTAAGGCGGTTTGAACTATGAGTACGTCAGCGTCGTCTACAGCAGTAATTGTTTTGATTCCCTCGTTTTTAAATCTCTCCACCAATGGTAAGGATCGGTCTATCCTTATTTGTGAGATTGTTTATCATTTTATTTTGCATTTCAGTCAGTGGCGTGTTCTCATTGAAAATAATTTCCGGTAAAATGCATTTCAAAAAGTCTTTGGATGCTCTTCGTATTGGAGACATTGTCAGCATACCCGCCAAACACTACAGTCACTTTTTTGCCGTAATGATTACGAATAAAGCGAACGTAGCCTGTATAAACGTCGTCAGAGTTACCCTGCTTTGGCCATTACTCGATGATTCAAATTGCTGCCATCAACAATGAACTGGCAATCAGAAAAATCTATTGGCCTCTCTCGTACAACATTGAAAATATCATACAGAGACGAATTCTTGGTTTTACTCATTAACCCTTTCTCATCGAAAAGAGGAAGAGGGATTGAAGCAAGCTCAAAGTTGAAACATGACTCCAAAAATTATAAATATCTGACTGTTTATTTACTTATATTTAATTTTCAGAGTATCAGGATCTGAGAGAGAAGTAAATAAAATGATACAGAAAATGTAATATAATTCTAAGCATACTATATATACGTTTAAGGTAATTATTCACGTCTGAAGTTTTTGTTGGCGTAATCTTTCCGGTATAGCCTGAGGACGTCCTACGGGAAAAACAAGGGGAAAATAAATAAAAATCACTTTACCTGTACGCTCCAAACTACTCCTCTGTTCGGACGCTGTTAGCACGAAATAGGTGATAAGCTACAAGGTTAATAGAACATTTTTTATGCAGAATTCTTATTTCCTATGCTTTTTTCTCTTCCGACGAACGGTGTACAAGATAAAAGTGAAAAACCAGCTTTAAGTCCCCATTAAGGGTGGTTTTTTGCAAAAAAAAAAGATGGGGGGGGGGGAACTTTTCAGGTATCTATTTTCTAGACTACGCATCTCAAATATTATTACTATATAAATTATTACTATATAAATTATTTCTTCTAGCTACTGTTTTTTAATCTAATTTGCGTGTACTATATGCACATATAATTAATAAATTTAAACGATATTTTTTGAGTTTTCTATTTTCTACCCCTTCTTCGTACGCCAATGGTGGCAAATAAATGCATCCATGAATTTTCAATTTAAAGCAATATTCGGTTTACGATTCCAACTTGCATATTATATTGGTTTGTCCCGCGGCAGTGTATATATGCAATTTCTTAATGCTCAACACCTTCCTAGGCGATAAAAGTTGTGTACGAAGTCGAGAGCGTTATGATTTATTTCTCTGAGGCTGAAGAACAGTGCCGGTCAGCGAGTGTCATGGTGGCCGTTGACAGACAACTTGTTAGCCGGCGCGAAGATTAGCTTTCTAGATCAGAACATTATGCTCACGGGCAAATCGCACCTCTTCGGTTCGCTTGGAGGCCACCTGGTCGGGAACGCTGAAGTTTTTTCTTCTTGCCTGACCAGTGACCACTGTCGTCTCCGAGGTTAATAAGTACGGGTGTACCATTTTTATATCATTAAATGCGATGGAAATTTGTTGTTAACATTTCAATTCATTAAAATTTTGGTTAAATTTTGGAAGAAAAGAAATATCAAGAAAATTATACCTAAAATAAATTACTGTATCATTCAGTTTTAGTCTCATTTAAAATGCCCGTTAAAAGTTTAGCGTTGCATATAATGTTCGCTTCCGAACTAACCACTCTAATTCAATTCAATTATGAAATTTTACATGGATGGCCGGGAATTACCTAAAGCTGAATCCCTTATAGATTTTTTTATCATACTAAAAGACCTCACCCCTCCCCTCCCCCCAACAAAAAATAGGTTCAACCCCCCAAAATTACGCATTTTTTCATATTTTTGCAATTATCACGAAAACTATGTCAAGTCAAGTCAATGAAAAATTAAAAAGAGTTAAATATTTAAGCCCATAAGAAAATGCAAACTTTTAGCTAAAGCTTGAAAATTTATAGTTAAAAAAGTTCCAAACCTTGGAATCAGTAAGCTGTGATAAATATGTAACTATGTGTCAAATGTTAAGGTTTTTTAATGCACACTTTGGTTCTTTAAATTTCAAGAACAATTACCAAGCACGTGATAATGTAGAAGAACTTATTACCCCGCGTCTGAGGGACGCGGCACCAATTTACTTATTAAGGGCGCCAGTCGCGTTCTTTCTTGTTCGTCCACTCCCAGGCGGGTTCTAGATAAGATATAACTTGACAGAATAAGTAATAGGCCTGCACTACCTTAGATTATTAACGACGCTCTCTTTCTCTCTAATAAAAATTGGTCTTTCTCTCTGACGGAATTTTACTTAGTTACCTAATGGTAACAGATTTTATGCCTAAAGATTTCTGAAATGTTTTCATACAAAAAATTCCTCTCGAGCTTCCGTAACGTGACCGGTACATTGAGATTCCAAACTTGTGGGGTCCTGAGACGCCCACTTTACTCAATTCTGCTTAAACGAAAACCCTCGAGGGTTGAGACTTACAACAAGTCATATAAATCAATAAAATGCAAAAGTTCAAAAATACAACTTATTAAATAGGCTTAAAATAAATATAAATAATTATGCGATATCCTATCTGATAAATTATATAATTGAAGAGAATCGCTTCCCCAAATAAGGAAAGAGAGTTTTTAAATGTTACCATACAAATGAGAGCATGCGCTAACAATCGATTTGGTAGAAAAGATTTATACAATTTCCCTAGAAATTAATGAAACCAATTGGGTTTTTATTGTGGCTGACTTGAAATAATATAAAAAGTATTTTACTTAAAAAATTTTGGTTCGCTTATGATTAACTTTAATGTTCTTATTCGTGATTATATCATTCACAAGAACGGAGTTCAAAAGTGGGTTCAACTAATATATGGGTTTACAACTATCCAGAAGTCTCATGACGTACCTGTCCTCATATAGGTTCAATGTAGGGGATTTGACACGACTTCGCTTTCGAGACACTTTTTGGCAAAATGGTTTCTTGACACATTTATGCACAGGTCAGTTTTCTCTATAACTTTTTTCATTTGGAAAGTCCTGCATTTATTTTCTTTCTTTCGCTTTCTATTGATTATCCAACGCACTCGTCTAATTTACGAGCCGCTGGATGAATCCAAATTTGTTTTATGTGAGAAACCGGCCTTGTCCGTTTTTACTATTTTTGAGTATTGAGGTATTAAAATGACGGGAAAATAAATATAAATTCTCACAAACAGACTATTTATTTTATGCATAGTACAATGTACGTGCGTTTCATGTATAACTTAATAGAATAGAATAAATTTATTTAATAAATTGTTCTACTACAATGTAATTGTTAAAACTGAAACATTATGATAAATGAACTAAGCCTCCCACATTAAGTGCTATTTAGTGCACTCGAGCGTGCATTGGGCATACAAAAAAATAAATATGCACTTAATGTGGGAATTTAATTCATTTATCATAATGTTTCAGTTTTGAACAACTACATTGTAGTAGAACAATTTGTTAAATAAACTTATTCTATTCTATTCTATTAAGTTATACATGAAACGCATGTACACTGTACTATGCATAAAATGAATAGTCTGTTTGTGAAAATATATATTTGTTTATTTATTTTCCCATTTTAATACCTCAATACCTGAAAAGTTTTATTATTTTTTTTCTATTTAACATATAAATTATATATAAGCCTGTAAATATATTTTATTTTAACTGTAAATTGGACATTTAAACATAATTTACATTATACCGATGATATATTTCGTATTAATATTTATTATATTCACTTAAAAAAAAAACAAATGATGAAAAAGTAGCATTGTTCTTTCGTCTGCAGCTCTTAAACGAAGAATTTTCTGAGAAAATATCAAGGATAATAAAATGTTCATAATCAATTTTCTCAACTTTTCTATATCTTGATATCGATATCGATATTTTATATGGTTTCAACTTCCTAATAACCTAGGCAACAATATATATAGTTGTGAATTAAAATATAACTTTCATCTTCTTATTAACCGGCCATCAGCCAAATAATAATAGGATATCCTTGCCTGAGGCATAAACAAACATTCATGTCATAAGAGCTCCACGATGTTGACAGTACGACTGCTGTCAAGAAAATGACTGAACGTCACTCATTGTCAGTCGAATCCAGGCAGCGCTCGTGTGTGGACATACATTTAGCTTTTGCATTAAAACTTTATTATTCATCGCTACCTTTCTCAAGTTTAGACTATTTGCACTTAAAATTAAATTATTTCTTTTACAAAATTAGGGAAGTAAGGTACTCTCGAGATTTGGTGTGTCACAAAAGCACACATCAAATAATTTCAAATAAAGAAATCGTTAAGATACTGACACGGCTATAGCCTTTTACAAGGTTGGCCTAGGTGCCTACGGGCGAAGCAGAGGATAATGTGAGGAACGAAGAAGACATCAAAGAGGAATCGTATGCTCACACCAGCAGACCTAGCCATCCAATCCAAACCCAAGTGCCCAGTGTTTCTCCGTCCATCTAGTGCCTGAACCCTGACCTAGACACCTCCAACGCCTTCCTAAGTTCTATTCCAAACACCGCCACCCCAATGTTAATTACCAGTTCCAGTCCCAGTAGTGTCCGCTTCCGAGGTCACCCAATTAATCCAAACCTCTCTTTCCTCAGGTTCAAGCCTCACCCTCTCAAGGGGTGCACATACGGTGATTCCTTCTGGGGCTCACCGATAACCACATCCTGGTTATCAGTATCCTGGTGGGAAGCGTACCACGTCGGGTGTAAATGCGGTGAACAAGGGCGAGAATCTTTGAGACTGGCTTGTAAGCCATTGGGGTCCTCACCCGAGTTCACTAAGACCGGGTATTGCGCGACAGACGAGGTAGAGTCAGACGGTAGGGAAAGATCAAATCTAGTTAGTTAGGAACCGACAGCCGGACGTACCATCGCACGCGGCATTTAGCCGCAGGGCGTCCGTGACAGGACTTAGTTTCTTCCATTTTGTCGGCACGGCCGTTTCTAGGCCCGGCTGTGTCACCACAAGCAACATCTCACCTCAGGTATCTCAACGACGCTCCATGGACCGCTCAATGGAATACTCAACGACTCCACATCCATGGGAGGAACTACTAGCTACACCTCTGCAGACGAGTACTGAATTTATGGTGCCCAACGGAACCAACCCGTTGGAACCTAACTATGTCAACAACCCATTTTCCCCTAGACCTGAGCCTCACTTAGGACTATGGACACTGCCACCAGCGGGCATAGTACGCTTGGGCAGGCCCCAAGACCAGCACGTCCCCCAGCCTCCGGCGTCGCTTCACGACGTCGCCGGCGCCGGGGACGTTCTGGGCCTTGCCGGGCCCAGCCCTTGTGGACAAGTGCTTCATTTACAAGTTATATAAAACGAAAAATGGCAAAAAATGGACAATTTTTGAATTTTAAAGGGTATTGCCTCACCTGTCACGCATGCGGCTAGTTGGCATATGTTTGTGGACATCATAAACTATACTTTAAAAAAAATAAAATTGTGGGTAAACGACATTTCGTAAAATGATCCTTTATTATTAGTATTCTTCGACGCAGATTTCATATCTAATATCGACGAATCCATATAAGGGGGGTACGAGATATCGCAATCTCTGTATCACATTAGCGAAAATCCTGTAGCAAGGGTTTTGAAAAGTGCTCTTTAGGAATGTCATGGCCTAGTGATTCTTTCTCATCGCTCTAGAGAAATTCACAGGGGTTAGTGGGTGGAAATCGGAGCAATTTTACAATAATTATATTGCATCGAAAAAAATCTGACATAAAGGTAAGTATTCCTTTTCCGAACGCCATAGTGTAGAGGTCCGTTTTTAACCCTCAAGTGGATTTTATGAGGGTGTCGGGGTGCGAAGGGATAAATATCGGAGCAATCGCGTAATCACTGCATTACATAAAAAAAATACTGATGTAGGGTTTTCCAAGAGTGCTTTTCTCTTATATCAGGGCCTCTTGATTCTTTTTTATCCCCAATATGATCCCGACGGGGGTCAGGGAGTGAAGACCCACCAATAAGTTTTCGTCCCGTTCTCTTAACCCGTCGGGGGTAACATAAAATAGTTACAAAAATTCTAGTTATCGTTCCACATTCATATCTACTGCAATCAAAAGGCAATATCTGGTACATTCACTATTTTTTCCCTGACTCAAGGTCCTAATTCAAGTTTTTTACCCTGTAATTATTATTATTTTCGTGTACTAGGTCGTAGCAGGTTTATGGTTCATTCCTATTAATAAAGCTTAGAGGGTTCAAGCTTTGTTACCAGTTATTGGAGATTTTGTGCAGTTTGATATTTTATTGAGGTAGTTTTCACCCCCTTAAGGGCGGGTTTCGATTTTTTTATGTTAGCCCTAGACAACACCTTCGTTCATGTATTCAGCCAATAGACTTATATTATATTTCTTTTCATCAAAGCTCTAAACCTCAATAGCATCATTTTTACCTATTTTCATCTTTATATAGGGAATTTTTTTGGCTCTTCTGAATTAATCAATGGATATACGGATTTTGCGATTTTAGATTTGAATTCTGCGTCAAGAAATTCTACGAATTTCTTGATTTCTCTGCCATAGCTGATGAGTATTCATTTTTGGTGGGTCTGTGTATTTTTTGATATGCTCCTATTGCATCACGCATATCACAACTTCAGTCCCTCATATCTCAAAAACCAAACGTATGCTCATCTTGAAATTTTGTGTTCAGGATGTTCTCATTATTAACAATAATTTAGCACATAGTTTAAAAAAAATTTTGAGGGCGGGAAAATGGGCAATTTTTGGCCTATTTTTGGGGTCACTCTTTCAAGTCAATATCCTAAACCGTTCCAGAGTAATCACGCGCTCAAAACAAGTTACAGGCCGACAAACAGACCCATTTTTTTTCTCAAACTTAAAACTTCGACATTTTATGGCATTCTTAGCTTATTTGAAAAAAACATTTTTAATATTAATAGTTGCTCTATCATATTTCTACCACTCATAACCCTTACCGTCATGATTGCTGAAAACATTGTTTTTAACAAAAATGTTTATTTAGTGACACATTTAGTTGACAGTAAATGGTCAACATTGCCAGCAACACACGTTGATTCGTACAATGTTTCCAACAGTGGTTTATCAGTATGTGATAAGTTGAAAAGATTTGGTATGCTCAAAGATGACAACTGATGAGGATGCAGGAGATGTGCAGTTATTTATCCATTATATGAGACTTTTTGCTTGGAATACTTCTATTAATTGACATGTCGTTTCTTCCAAATACTCCCTGGTGATGGATTAAAATAAATTAACACAATAAACCATACAAATCACAGGAGCAGTCATTCCCTTGGAAGTGAGTTGTTACTAAACCAAGGTTCATTTATATTCTACAAGCAAATCGGTACAGACAGGTTAAGACACGTGTGCACAAATATTCACCTACATTAAAAAATATTATCAACATTTCTTTGATAAAATTTTTATTCTTCTGACTTTTACTAACAAGTGCTGAAATAGTTGTTATAGCACAATTATTGTACGTATTTTACTACTTACCGCTATTACTTATAGGCCTTGTAAACTGAATTTCCCACATAGTAATTCGTTTCCATAGAACCATAGAGCTGTTACGATACATGTAGGATAAGTAAAAATAAAATATTTCGAATTGTAAAACATGCAGTTTCTGCATTTATAAAAATATGTAAAACAATAAACTGTATTAGTCTAGGAAATAGCGTGCAAATTCGACGACGAATGGTTACCGTCTGCCAGTCGGTAATCGAAGAGACCATATAAGTACAAAATTTTTTTCTCTCTGGAACTTTTGGGTATGGTGGGGGGATAGGGAGGGGGGGCATTTATTTTTTATCGAATGATTATCGATATCTGTCCGCATAGGTAGTTAGTATATGTACTTCACATAACCCAATTACGTTGGCAGACGAAACTTCCGGTCGGCGCGCGCGTTAACCGAAAATAGGAACTAAAAATTTTTTTTTTCTATTTGAGGTTAAGGCGCGCGCCGATCGGAAGTTTCGTCTGCCAGCGTAATTGGGGTATGTGAAATACATACTAACTACCTATGCGGACAGATATCGATAATCATTCAATTAAAAAATAAATGCCCCCCCCCCCCTCCCTATCCCCCCACCATACCAAAAAGTTCCAGAGAGAAAAAAATGTTGTACTTATACGGTCTCTTCGATTACCTACTGGCAGACGGTAACCATTCATCGTCGAATTTGCACGCCATTTTCTAGACTATATAACAATAGTATAACAATAGTAATAGTAGTAGTAGTGTTTAGGTATTCTAAAATCTTGCATATATCTTGTGTATTAATCATGATTATAAACTAAGAACTTGTATTGTATCGCAGATAGCTAGGCTCACCAGTAGTCATAGGTTTATAAATGAGACCATATATGTGTGACATACGCCTAATTTTACTTCTACATCCTGTGGAAGTAAAACGCAAAAAAAAATTTTGAAAATTTTTATTGTCCAAATAGGCTTAAAATGTCATAAAACGTCGAGATTTTAAGTTGAGCAAAAAAAAATTCTGTCGGTCTGTTTGTCTGCCTGTAACTTTTTTTTGTGCACACGATTACTCTGGAACCGTTTAAGGTATTGAGTTGAAATTTGGTACACGTATGTATTTTAATGAGATCTGTAACTAGATTATATTTTGATCTTATTCCGTTGAAGAGTTGGGAGTAAATGGGGGTAAATAGGTAAAGGAAGCAAGTAAGAGTCCGAAAATTGGTATTAAGCATATACCGTGTGATTCGTGAGGAATGTGCCACAGCCTAATGACAGATAGAGCACTTCAAGACGAGTCTAGATTACCAACGAAAAAATGAAAAAAACGTTTTGGCCACTGGTTAAGAACATATAGGGTATTTTATGTATTTGGTCTGAAAATTCAAATTCATCTTTGCAACGGTTGGATATAATCGAATAAAATTTACCAGTGACATTCTTCAGCTGGGAATTGTCAGAATGGCCTACTTGGTTTTGAGAAATCCTGGGCTTGACTCAGCCCTCATCATTTTTTTTTCAATTTTTGAAATTTTGACAGCACTAGAACGGAAAATTATGAACAAAATATGCATGGAACATCTGAAATATGAACGGATATGCTTCTACAAAGCATTTCAACCCGAATCGGACCAGTAAGAGCCTTTCCGCTGCATTTTATATTCAGCTCTACAATTTATGCGACTTAGGTCCTTTTTGCTCCGCAAAAACAGGAAGCCGACGGGGGAGAGTAGGGGACTTTCTGGTACTTGCTGTCCTGGACCAAAACTACAATCCTGCAAATTAGCTATAAAATAATTAATTCCGGGTCAATAATTAAAATTCCTGGACTATTCCAACACCCAACTAAACCAAACAGCGCACAAAAAAAAACAAGCTAAAAACGTACTCTTCGCCAATTTACTGAGCTTTTTATATATAATTGTTACACATTCTATAGGATACTCTTCGCAGTTTTCTTGTAAATAATGTTAATTTTTGGACATAAATTTTGTGATACTATCTTTGTTGTGAAAAAAATTATATGAAAAAAAAAAAATGAAAAAAAAAGTATCCAACCTGTTTGAGATTTGAACACGGGACCTCTGGACTGCAACGCAAAGCAATCAATCAATAAATAACAAGTTTATTAAAATTAGAGGTACACGTATGTGCCTCCCAAAGCTTTAGCCGCTGCGCCACCATATCTTGCTACGAAAATTGACTGTCTGTGATACTTATATATCTTTCGACAATCATACACATTTCAACTCGTACTATGAAATATATACTAGTAAAATTCATAAACAAAAAAAAATGTATTATGGAAGTAATATTTCGCAAGATTTCCATTTTAGTACAAGCGACAAAAAGAAAGAGAATATTTTTTTTTAAATTAAATAATTAATGACTTTTTTATTTACTGATCGAATTTCTTCAAAAACAATAGGGTTCTTCCTCTGGCTAACACTAACTTACTTTCTAAATTTCAATACAATCGGACTTTTCTTTCTTAAGTTATCGTGCTTACAAGAAACATGACGGATGGACGGACGGACAGACGGACAGACGGACATTTTGAAAGTTGTTCAGAATTCGTTCACTAACACAATGATATGAAATTTTTTTCTCTATTTTAGAAATGTGCCGATCAAATACAATATACTCTTCGTTTTTGCGAAGAGTATAATAATGGTAAACTCGACAGTGTGAAAGAAAACATACCAGATGCAGCCATAGACGTTCTCTCCTTAAAAAGAAAAGGAATACAACCATTCCAGCAGAGATCCTCTCCAAGATTGCATGAGATAGAAAATAAAAGGAAACTTAATCTTTATCATACACTAGTGAATACTCGAGTGAATGTAATGATGTATACGAAATTAACAATAATACAAGTAACAATATTCGCAGTATAGCTAAAACTTTAGATCAATTTAAAAAATTTTTGGAACAATTTAACTTTAGTTTTGATTGTATAATTTTTACTGAAACTTATTGCATCTGTGAGGCAGAATTAAATATGTTTAACATTAACGAGTACCATTTAATCTACAACGAAGGGGAAATAAATAAAAATGATGGAGTCATTGTTTACATTAAAGAAAACATACATTATGAATACAAAATAATCAAAATCAACAGTCTCAATGATTTAAAAATAGACATTTTTAATTTTAACAAAAATGATATTAGTCTATTAGCTATATATAGACCGCCATCACTGTGTCCACGAATTTAATAATTCTTTAGATGAATACCTGTCTGAAAATCGAAATATTTTCAATTATAGTATAATTATAGGGGATATTAATATAGACATTTATGAACCAAATGATGAGGTATCATCGGAGTATTTAAATATTTTATACTTCCATGGTTTTATATCGTATATAAATGGTATCACAAGAGAGCAAAATGGAAGTCATAGCTGCTTGGATCAGAACAACAAAAAACCCCAAAGACAAATAATGTCAATACCCTGTATTGTTAAAACGAGGATAACTGATCACTACGTAACATCTATACAAATTATATTGAATACTGAGGATTTAAAGCCTCTAAAAAACAATAGGATTGTCAAATATATTGATTGATTGTAAAAAAATGAAAAATAAACTTAATGAATTGTCATGGGAGGAGTTGCATGCTAAAAATGTTGAAACTGGTACTATTTTATTCATATTTTGCAAAACATGATAAATACTTGTACAAATACTGAAAAAATTAAGCATAAAAATGTGAAAAGAAAAGACTGGATTACAAAAAACTTGTAAATGACATAAATAAGATGTATAGTCAACTAAGAACAAATCCAAACAATGAAATAATGAGAATACAATATAAAAAATTCAGTAATGACTTAAATAACTGAATTAAAAATGAAAAAGCTAAATATTGTAAACAAGAAATTGAAAAAAAATAATTATCTTCTAAAAATTTGTGGGAGGTTACAAATGAATACTATGGTATACATAAGAATAAAAAACGGTAATACCTAACAAAAAATTATAAATGTGACAAAGTGACACATGATCATGAGAAAGCCAACGTATTCAATGTTTTCTTCAGTACCAGAGGAAAGTCTCTGGCTGATAAAATCCACCCAAATCTAAATACACCATGTGAAAGAAAAATACAAACCAATTCAATATTTTTGTATCCAATAACGATCACAGAAATAAAAAAATAATGAATCAAATGAAAACTAAAACAAGTCCTGTAATAAATGGAATTACAGTTGCCACTTTAAAAGAAATCGCTGAGTATATTATTACACCTTTATCTCTCCTAATTAATAAAGCAATAGCTGTAAGAGAATTTCCACCAGCCTTTAAGGTGTCAATTGTAAAACCAATAAAGTAGAATAAAGAAGTGACAAACTATAGGCCCATCTCGCTAATTACTAACCTTGCTAAAATTTTTGAAAAAGTGATCAAAATTAGAATCGTGGGTTATTTGGAGAAATATAATTTACTAAATGACTCACAATTTGGTTTTAGAAAAGGTAAAAGTACCCAAGATGCAATTGCTTGCTTAGTTAGTAAAATATATCAGGCACTGGATAGTCGACAAAAATGTTTAACGACTTAAAAGAAGCTTTTGATACGGTAACGGTAGCTCAATCGGTTAAGGCGTATTGAGTGGCGAATAAGCTGATCGACTCGCTACCGCGCTCTGGGTTCGACCCCCAGCCCCGGTATTGACAACATCGGGGGGTGTGGATGTATGTCTGCGTTTTTCCGAATGTGTAACCCCCTTCCGGACAGCCTTGGCTTTGGATTTGGGGGTTGTCTACTATCTGTGGTGTGTTTATGTTATGTTATGTTTATGGTAAGTCATACTCAACTAATATACAGCTTAGAAAATTTAGGTTTCAGAGGTAATAGTAGAAACCTTTTAAAATTATATTTGAACAACTGAACTCAATATACTGAGATAAATTCAGAACGAAGTCGAATATGGCGTACCGCAAGGCACTATATTGGGGCCAGGACTTTTTATAATTTGTATTAATTCATAATTTGACATGCAAACCTCTGGCTCTACCATAAGTTATGCTGACGGTACAGCCCTTTTCTTCACAGCACCAAACTGGGACGAATTAAAAAATGAAGTAGAAAGTGGCCTAGACAAAATAAAAAAATATTTTGATAGTAAGTATCTAAACCTAAACTAAATTATCTACCTCTTTACTTACAGGATAGATCTGCTCCGACATTTGAGCAACTAACAATCAGTGACCTCTTTAAAATATCACCGGTAACAGATATAAAATACTTAGGTATAAAAATAGATGCTAGACTAAAGTGGGACACTCAAGTAAATTATGTACTAAAGAAAATAAGGAAAGTAGTTTATAGATTTAAGTGTTTAAGAGATGTTCTAGATAATAAACACCTAAAAATACTTTATCTTTCACTTGTCGAAACACATCTAAACTATGGTATATTAGGATGGGGAGGAGTACTGGACTATCACTTGAAAAATTTGGACATACTACAAAAAAGACTCTTAAAAATTATATTTAAAAAGGATATTATCTACCTCTTTACTTACATCCATCCAATATTCTATTTAAAGAAGTAAAGGTTATGGACATACGAATGTTATTCTTTTGTCAATGTGTTCTATACCAGTGGTCTCCCGGTAGTCATACCACGACAATAAAAAGTAGGTTTAACTTAGGAAATAATTTAATAGTTCCTAAAACAAGGACAACGTGCGGACAAAGATGTCTCACTTACTTGGGTCCTAGAGCATTTAACTCGTTACCTGTCGAAGTAAAAAATGTACCTATTTAATTTTGGGAAATTTAAACACACACTGAAACAATATATTTTAGAAACACTCAGCCGAGATGAAATCCATACCATCGTAAATCCAAATCTTTTTTTAACAGTCTGTTCTAAAGTTCCAATGCTGCTTTCATAAAATAGGAGTTTAATAATTCTAAAAGTGTATATACATACACAAATATTTTAACCTTGATCAAATCTGTCTGTGTTTATTTGTACATCAACGTGTAAGTTTGAATGTGTACATGTCTATGTGTGTATTTGTGTATAAATGTATGCAAATATGCTTCCATATATGGATTTATGTGTGTGTGTGTATGTATATGCTTAATACTTTTATATTGTTTTATTTAAAGTGTACGTAATTATTTTAAAAATTTAAGTTCTATTGTATACTTTTTTCCTTCATGCACAGTGAGGCTTGCACTTATATGTTTGTTAGTTTATTTTATTCTACTGTATATTTTTATTATCTTGTATTTTTAGTATATTTTGTAAAATAAACTCTTTCTATTCTATCCTATTCCAACTGTTTACAAACTTAAATCACTAATATAGCTAGTCAGTATGTTAAAATGTTAAAAAGTTGAGGAACTGCCAAGCGTGAAAGTGAACAAAATGACGGAAGCAAGAGAATTCGTGTTTAATGATAGGATAAAGAAAGGTGCGGAATGGCGGAATGTAATCCAGCACTGCTGCCGCCTTTTTAAAATACTCATTTTCCGTTTTACGAACTGTTTGGATTACATTCCGCGATGACGGACGTCTATGTCTGGTGTTACTGTACGCTGCACCCACAGTTTAATTACATGAACACATGATGAATCTGAAGCCCACCACAATGTGTATATTATTCCATCAGGGCATGAAACAGGCCTTAATTGTTTTCTTGAGTGCATTTGCATTGCTAAGGGCCTGACTGATAGGTGTCAGTTCATGACTGCACTTACCTCACGCCTCGTAATGAGTTCTCCGCTTGTTGAATGTCTTCAGCGTTCCTGATCTACATTAGATTAGTACTACTCAACAGTTGTTCCACTACGAAGTTGACCGTAATGTAACAATACAAAATATACTACCTATTTTTGTTGTGCAAAACTGATTCATATTAATATTAATCATATAATAACTAAATGGAAACGTTATCATTAACATCTTCACCAGTATATTGAACTTTTTGTATGATTATTTAAGGTATTTCTACCGAGAAAATCGCTAACGCCAGATTGTTTTCAAATTTCGACAGGATGTAGATAATGGTTTGGTGAAACCACTGGCAAATTTTGAGAACGATCTTGTGTCTTCTTTTCCAGTTATGATACATCAAAATTCACGTTATTAGCAAGGAAACGATAGGGAAGAGTAATTTCCCGTGAATTTATCTCCATAATTTTTATCTCAAACGTCAGATTCTTTTAAATTTTTGACTGTGAGTTTCAATGGTTATTACTTAAGTTTGAGAAACTTCTTGTGTCTGGTTTTTACGTAATTCGTGATACAATGTCTGAAAACGATGGGAATTTCACGCATACATGAAAACTGGCAACACCGCATTAGCCAGTCTCGCCCGATCTTCAAACAGACGAACAGGGGTTCAATTTTTTATCCTTCGCTAAATAACGATAGAATCGTTCGTATCTTGCGCTAAAGACAAAAACCAATTTTTCATCGCACGTTAGATAACGTATGCAAGTTAACAGCCATCGTTTCAAAGTAAGCGTGCGCTCATACAGTGCTATAAATCACAAATATCAATACAATGTCAGCAATAACATTTTGTTAATATTAATATAATTTATGCTAATACTATTTATGACAATAAATACGTAAGAATATAAATAAATATATATAAAATAAATATCAAACCCAAAAAAATATAATATGAATCAACAATATTTTATTAGAATAATGCATGATTTTTTTGAGCGATAATCGTCAGTATGTTCATTTGAAACAAGTTTTATTTTCATTAATTTGTTAATATCACTTATTAGGGCCAGTTGTATAAAAGCCGTTTACACTGAGGGATAACACTGATGTAAATAATGCAGTCTATATGTTCTATAATACACTAATAGTCCACTGCATTTAGTGAAAAATGAGTCGCATCTTCAGACCAATTCATACAAAAGCAAATGTTGGTTTTCCAGGTAGGTACTGGTGTCCTCAATAAGGTCTCAAATGTTCCCGAAGTGGGATAAAATAAAAGGATAAAATTTGGCAACGCTGTAAAGGGCTAAAATCGTGTTCGGAAACGAATTCTTTGAGATATCTCAGTTTTCATTGCCTCTACGACAAAAATACATCAGGCCGAAAAGAAAGCTATGAAAATTCTCTATAAAAAAAGTAGAGGTCTTTTTTTCGTATAAGCAATAGTTTTCTTGAAAAATTCCAGTAAGTCATACCTAAAATCAAAAAATTTATTTGTGGCAATTTTTATTGCACGGAGGGTTAAAACATAAAAAAAATCCTAGTTGGCTGTATCCGTGCAAGAGATGGAAAATTTAAAAAAATCAATGGATAGCGCAGCTTTCCAGAAGTTCACCAACGACTTTTTCTCGGTAAAACGTTCAGATATATATTTCTGTGGAACATCTACTGATATGATAATTGAACAATCCCTTATGAAATCGTCGAAATCAAAAGAAGGTTTTACTCGTGGAAGAAGTACAGATGAAAGTGTCGTGAATAAATGGGTTTTTGGACTATTGACTGCAAGTAACATCAGCGAAGGACTCGGCAACTTTTGTGAGCTTTCTTTTCATTCTGGGAAACAGCATGTTGACGCAAGGGAATCTCGCATAAAGAGAGATACCGAGGATGTTCATAAAGTGTCAGATTGGTTCAATTCTCATAATCCCTTCCCAATTGTGCCAAAAATTATGTCGATTGCAACAGGGGTTACTGGTGATGGAAAAATAACAGGTCATGATGCTCATAGGATTGGAACTGCTGCAATGGAGAAAAAAATTGGCAACAATTTCTGTGAGATTAAATTCTCACGTGCAGATAGAGTGCTTCCACTATTAAATGTCAATAGCAATGTTGAAGTCCATGATACTACAATGCCAATTGATCCATTATTGTTATTTCAAAGGATTACTGTCATGAAGAGAACAAATGAAGAGCTTCGCACCTATCCGGTGTCACTCTTTGACGAAGTTGGTATGTGCAAGACGAACAAGTCAGCTTTCTATGACAATTTCAAGCCATCTGAATCTGAACCAGATCTCCAAAATGCCACTTATATCGTTGATGGGGGATATTTCTCTTACACCGAGTTAAATGGCATCAATATGAAACCTACGGTGCTATTTGCCAAGCATATGTTAATTATGTGCAAAATCATTTTGGCTCGAACTCTATTATTGTTTTTGATGGTTATGAAAATATTAGCAACAGTGTGAAGGCTATGGAGCAGCTTCGCCGGTCCTCAAAAGCTTCATCTGTTGACATTTACTTTGATGAGCAGATGGTTGCAACTGTAAGCCAAGAGAAGTTCCTTTCCAATAATAAAAATAAAACCAGATTGATTTCGATGTTGACAGAAAAGTTTGAAGCAAATAATTATATTGTTAGACATGTTGAAGATGATGCTGTCATTTTAATAGTCGAAACAGCGCTTGAGGAATCATGCAAAAATACGACGGTTGTGGTTGGGGAAGATGTGGATCTTCTTATAATTTTAACTGCTCGTACACCTATTAATAAAGAAATGTTTCTCCTCAAACCAGGCAGAGGGAAGGAGAGAAGATTTCATTCTTCACGAAGCTTTGATCACCATAAAGATATTCGAGATCACATATTGTTTCTGCACGCATTCTCTGGGTGTGACACTACATCTGCTCTGTTTATTAAAGGCAAGATTGCAGCTTTGAAAGTGATGAAAAAACGGCAGGACTTGAAACTTGTAGCTGAAGTTTTCAGCAAAACTGTTACTTCTCCTGACATAGTTACTTCGAATGGGATAAAATTTTTCCTCGCAATCTATAACGCTCCAGTTAAAGAAGTTTCCATCGATAACTATCGGTATTCTTTCTTTATTAAAGCTGTGAGCAAAAGCAAACCAGTGAAATTGAATTCATTACCACCCACTCATGACGCAGCTCATCAGCATCTATTTCATGTTTATTTTCAAGTACAGAAATGGTTGGGTAATGTATTGAATCCTAAAGAGTGGGGATGGATGTTGAAAGATACCATATTGTGGCCAAAGACAACATCTCAACTTCCAGCGCCTGATTGCCTTCTGAAGATGATTTTCTGCAACTGTACGAAAGGTTGTGGACCATTGTGTGGCTGTCGGAAATTGGGACTTAATTGCTCACTAGTTTGCGGCAACTGCCATGGAAAATCTTGCTTGAATGCTGAACCGATTGAAAACTCGTCAGAAATAGAATAAGTATGACAGTCGTGGATTAGGCCTACCGGGGAAACCACTCGCCTAGTACTCAACCTCAAGGGTGGTGTGGAATAGAGTACTTAAATTATCCATAATATCCCAGAAGTTCAAATTTAATGCAAGATTTTCAAGAAAACTATTGCGTATACGAAAAAAAGACCCTCTATCTTTTTTATAGAGAATTTCCATAGCTTTCTTTTTGGTCTAATGTATTAATGTAATAATGGTCTAATGTATTAATGTAATGTATTAATGAAAACCGAGATATCTCGAAAAAATCGTTCAACGAAGCAAATTCATCATCATTTTATAATCTTTCTAATAGATCCCTACCAGGTTTTTCCTAGAACCAACGTTTATCTAGATATTCGCAATAGATGAGAAAAAACACGTTTCTTTGGAAACTGTAAATTTCCAGTAGTATCGCCCCTAGCGTCCTTAATTTTTGTCGTAGGGCAAACAATAAAAAAAGACTTGTGGCTTATTAAATTCTCTATAAATTCGTTAGGTTTTTTGCCGTAGGAGCCGCCGTTTAGAAGTTATGGGTGTTTTAAGCAAAACAGTGTAAGACACCGCCGTCTTAAAAGGCCCGCAGGGCCTAAACCAAGAGTCACAGTAAAATTTGGAACGTGGCAAAATGTTCCTCATATTATGTGGTTTTCCTTTGGGAATTTTTATTTTTAAGCTATCTCTCACGGATTCCGAGCTACGAGTGAAAAATCATTTTCAGAGATTCGGTCTTCCAGAAACGACTCTCTGGCCTTCCCGCCAATATTGAATTTTTATGCGCATATGTCATATTTCCGTGGTATTATTGTCAACCTATAATTCCGCAGGTTTCTAAATTCACCGGTGGAGCGCACCGGTAAGCAATAACATTATATGATTGGCTATTTTGAAAAACAAAGCCAATCAGCTTCGAATTTTATCTACCAATGCGTCCAGCGGTGAATTTAGGAAAGTGCGGATTTATAGGTTGACAATAATACCACCGACAAGATGGCTGAAGGTCACCCCAATTTACCAATAATACATCAAAGGTTCCGCCGCCAGTGACGCTTCTGGTATAATGCGCCATCCGAAGGGAAATTTTCGTAGAAAACCCGACATCTAAATATACCTACTCATATTTTCAAAAAAACGATACCGCGACGCTCGTGCCATGTCGATACGGAAAGAGGAAGACTTGTAGTTGTAGAAAATTCGGCTATACACGAACGAATCAAAATTGACATTTTTGGCATTTTTCGTTTGACGTTTCTCGATCGCGATTTTGTGTTTGAAGAGTTAAGTGTCCTTCGTCTATCTCTATTCGTCGCAAAAAAGAGATAGTCGACCTTCCTCTGTTAATAACTGACCAACCATAAATAATACAAACACAACAACGAAAGATAACTCAACAGACGTAGAATTTAATCCTAAATCGACCTGCATCTGTCCCGATCCCGTCAGATATGTTTAAAAAAAGCCTTTGTTAATGCAAATTCGCAAAGAGTAAGGGTACAGACGTGTAGAATTTTACTTCAAAAACCCGTTACAACACTCGAGCTATCTTTTATTTTTTTGCCCTACGACGAAAAATAATGACGCTAGGAGCGATACAACTGAAAATTTTTTATTTTCCAAGGAAACGTGTTTTTTTCTCATCTCTAACGAATATCTAGATAAACGTTGGTTCTAGGAAAAAAACTGCTAGGGATCTATTAGGAAGATTATAATATGATTATGAATTTACTTCCTTGAAAACTAAAATGATTATGAATTTGCTTCCTTGAAAACTTCCTGTGGAATTAATGGTTTCGCTGCTATATACGATTTCGCCTGACAACAACAAAAAATTTAATCAACGTTTTTCAAATTAAATATGGGATCAAGATATGGCTAGGCAACCTAGTTGCAATCTATTAGCTTACGTGTTATCTTTTATAAAAACTATTTCTTTTCTGAATAACAGATGAGGGTATTAACTTCTTACGCCGGATCTTGGACTATAACTGCTTATGAAAAGTTGGACGTTTTGACACTTACGCCAATTTTGAAAAGTGTCATTTTATATGTCAAAATTAGAAAAAAACAATTATCGATTGGCGGAAAGCGGCAGAAAAGCCAAAAGAAAACTTAAGGCCATAATGAGTTTAAGCGAGGATGTCACTAAACACAAATATTCAGAGGCATTTGTTACATCAGATCAGTATAGAGATAACTTAAATATCAATAACATAAATGATTTAAATTTAATGAGGATATCTGAAACTGATATTTTTCTTATGAGTTGCGGTGCCAGAGCCCCGCTATACTGAAGCTTAAGCTTATTGCACCCCGGTTTTAGGGTTCTCGTTTTGCCTATTTTTTTAGTCTCGTTATCCCATTAGTGCTGTTCGTCCCAAAAAGGCGTGTACAGTAAGATAAGGTCGATGGGAGCTGGGAGCTCTGGTTATCTCTTCCGTGGTCACAAATGGCCCTTCAATGTACGAAAACCTTCCAGCCACCAAGGCTGGGCATTCATATAGTATGTAGTGACGAGTTTCTTCATCCTTACAACACATTCTGCACTCTAGTTTGTCCCTCACTCATATATATTTTGGTTAGATTTTTATGTGTGGAGTAAACGAAGATTTTCACTTCGGAAAAATTTGTAACCAGATAGACTTTGGTGAACAATATTTTTCAAGTATGCTAGAATAACGTAGTGAAAAGTCAACCACAAAAAAGTGTACGCGTCCTTTTTTATTTAACAATTTAAGTGCAAAAATACGGTTTTTTGCGAATAACTTTTTAAATTTTATTTGTACGAAAAAACTGAGAGCGCCATTCGAAAGAACGGAAAATTTTACGAAAGAAACATGTATGACAATTATTTTGCGCATTAAATTGGAGCGAGTAGAAATTTGTTAACTAAGGTCCCAAGTGACGCTGCGCCGACCGCCCGCTGATGCTGGAATAGGCTTGTGGTAGCGAGCGCGCTGTACGTAAGTGGTTATAACTTTTGATTGCAAAAAGCAAATGATATGAAACCAATTGGAGATGAAAAAGTATCATTTCCTCGAAGTATTACATGTTTTTAAATGATTTTTTAAGTACTTTAATTATTACATATGTAGCTTGAAAGCGGACCATTGCATGAATTAACTATTATTTAGTAAAAATCATTGTAAAACGAATAATTAATTTAAAAAAAAAATACTTGGATAGCACATTTAAAGGGATTATCTAAAATACCTATTCAGCCAAAAAATTTAAGTCCGGGAATGTGCTTTCACGCCGAAGTACACATAAGTACTATTTTTTCTGAAATCACAATCAATATTATTGTAAATTAAGGAATTTGTATTAATACATAACATTTCTTCATTACAATCTAACTGTTTACTAATAAATGCAATTTTAATGTGAGTTGGTTTGTCTGCGTGTATTTATTTACTGTCTAAAATACACATAAAAAACCGTACGGGAATGTTACTTTCCCGGCCTAAAATTCAAATTTTAATTGTTCGACATTTTTAACAATTTCTGACTTAGAAATCTGTGAAATACTACCATACTACTACCATAAAAATGTCGAAAAATGAAAATTTTGCAAAACTTTGAACAGCTGTATCTCGGATACTATTTGATCTACAGAGTCCGCTCTGGTACCAATTTGTAGCAAATTTAATCTACTTTTAAAAAATACTAAAATATTTTCACCGAAAAGGTAGGCCTTAGGTGTCAAAATCGACAAAAACTGAAAAAAGAACAAAAATCTCGCTGTTTTTTGTATTTTTGACCAAGATCCGTAGGTCTGCCGAGGTCGTAAACTTGGTCGTAAACTTGGATTTAACATTACTTTTTAATCCTATACAACACATTAAAAAAGCAGCCATACCTGATTTAATGTCAGGTAACCCCCTTTTTTGATAACAAAGTTACTGGATTAATATGAAAATGGTTATATTGGCAAAATCAAAATAAAAAAATAAAAAATTGGCCAAAATCTGGGTAACTTCAACATGCTGGTAAATTTGTAAATGTGAATATTTTTATTCCTAACTTTTCTGCATTGAAGTACTACTTTGAACTAAAAGGTAATGCATTTATAACTTATATTAAAGTCAGTTATTTTTTATGGGCCTGTGAATAGTTAGAGACGCAAAAAAAGAGATAACTATATTATATTGTTATTTTTATATACTAATAAATATCGAGCCATCAAAAATGGCAACACAAGACAGTATTTTATATCCCCTTTAAAACCCATTTTGATTTTTCTTCCTAGCTTGTATGGTTTTCGAGCAATTCAATTTTTTCTATAGGCCGCGCGCATTAAAAATACAAATTTTGGAATTTTTTTCAATATCGATTTTCTCGAAAACCATGGCATATACAACAAAATTACAATAGAACTTTTTTTTAGGGAATCAGTCAAGCTCTCTTTTTTATGATGGGCAATTTTTTTAATCTTCAACGGTCAACGAGTTATCAGTGTTTTCTGGGGGGGGTTGCGGCAGCCGCCCCCCCCCCCCCCCGGAACAGATTTTTGTGATTTTATGATATATAACCCCTCCACTAACAGTTATTGAAGGAAAATATCAGATAACATTTTTTGCAAGCTTCTGATGTATTTTTTACTTTACCGACTGGAATAAAACAGAACCGAAAGAAATTCGATAGAGAGGCTCTGAATGGGTTACTGTGGTAACAAAGATGGATATGGAGTCTGGGTACCTGAGAAAAGTGATGTTTTTGTAAGTCGAGATATTGTTTTCAAAAATGAAAAGACATCCAGAGAAATAATTAAACTTCCTGTTATTGATTGCAATGTTGATTCTGGGAATGAAACAAATATAGAAGAATTGCACCATGATGTTGAGGAAGAGGATCGTATGAATGAACTTGACATTAACAATAATTCACAATTGGGTTGTTGCACTAAGTTAAAATTTGAGGAGAATCTATGTTAAACAATAACAATTATTCATAAAAAATCATTAGAAACATGTAGAAGTTGAAAAGAAAGTCTTATAATATTATAATATTAATTACAAAAATACATGCATTTAAAACGGAGATGACATAATAACGGCAGTCTGTAGAGAAGTTAGTTATAAAACGACGAGAAATGGGTACTAATTTAGAAACTCGCTGATAGCGACGGAGAAAAAAGACAATCACGACAGTTTAATCAGACATTATATTTAACGTCAAATTTAACTGACGTTCATAGGTTACAATTCGGTATAGTTTAACAGCATCTAGTTATGGATAAATATAAGTACAGATAGTGTTTTCTGCCGTACTGTGTAAATAATACCACCAATTCACCAGAAAAACTGTTGTGTTCCAATAATAAACGCTGAACGTAACAATGAATGATTCAAAGCCATCAGAGAAGGACCAAGTCTTCTTATTGTGGACACCATTTTAATGTCAAGTAAAGTAACAAATTACAATGTATTCTAAGCGTTTTATTTGTGGTCAGTTGTATCTTAATGTAGGAATTTGATTTTTAATATGGGTTTATGTTGTAGGAAAAACGGCCGCATTACAACACTTGTGTGGCGTTCTAGCTGTTACAAATTTAAATTACCCGCCAAACTGGTGGATAAAACAGGGTGTATTACTGTATTCTTAACGGCTCTAGATTAGAATGTTATTCATGCTTTGACTTCCTAAAAGGAGGGAAAGGCGTTAATCTGCTTTTATGTATTTTATCTGGTTTATGTTGGAATAAAGTGCAGTTGTTTTTGTTAGCTATTGATTATCTATGAAGCTTCCTAGACGCCTCATAATACTAGGATGATCAATAAATTAAGAAAGGAAATTTAAAAACTCTCCGTTGAAAAACTAATGAAACAAACCGTGAAAGTCGTCTAAAGTCGGTGAACACAATCAGTCGGAAATGGCTACGAATGCGTTGGATTGCAGTTATAAATGCCCTTTGAATTATGTGTGTTATAAATATATATCATTGTTTATTGCTTGGATAGATACTAGCATAAAGTACTTACCTACCTATTTATTATTTTTTGTTATAATACAGACCTTTCTTGATATCTTCGTAAGTCTCATTCTGACTCTTCTTAGAAGTGAGTATCAATGGATAATAAATAATTTCTTTAGAAGATAAACTTATTTTGTTGTTTTCAGTTAGATACGCATGTATATAGTTAATAGGAAATAAAACAATGAAAAGGAAATATTTAATAAATTACAAAGTATACCTAGTTAACAAATTCATCTAAATTAAATAATAAAATACATATTAGACATATTATGTAATATTAATAAGATAAAGGAAGTTCTTGCAGAAATTACAATAGTTTGTACTGTCTATAGCAGCTGTAACGTAAGTACCTTGCAGCTTTTGCACTTCCAACCATTGCAATGTCAAAACGATGGTCTCTTTTTAAAAATTCGCTGACCATAAATATATCTAGCGCAAGTAGAATATCAAAATTAGCTTTTACAGATATACTGCCTTAGTCGTTTTGTAAACAAATATTAACAATAACTGCAAACATCAATCACTGCTAGCTAAACGTCAAATTTACTTTTGACATATGAGGTTATTTTCTTGTCAGCAGTGCCAACTTATTCGTCTTCATCTGTTCTGCTTATAAGTTCACATCTAACTGCCGTTATGATGTCACTACCGTTTTCGCGGCACATTCAAATAGTCGAAGTTTAACAATTTTTTAAAATATGTTGCGCGAAGAATTTTTCTTCAAAATTAAATATATAACTAAATAAAGTCCTCCACTACCATATTTCACCATTTTTGAAAATTCGTCAGCAACCCAATTAGCGTTGAACATTCCAAATTTGCGAAGCAGAGATAATATCAGGATGCCATCAAGACATCAAGGCTTTGTCATGTTGCCATCCAGTGGAAAACCAGTTAATTTAAAGATGCAATGTCGTCTGAAGATTCTATTCAGTGGAAGATAGCCATGGTAGAAGAGATGGCTTCGCTGAAAGAAAATGAAATCTGGGAACTGGTGAGTCCACCTCAGGGAAAGAAATGTCTGAAGAGTCGCTGGGTTTTTAAAGTGGCAGCATAGGGCGCTACAAGGCAAGGTTGGTTGCCAAGGGCTGTCTTCAGGAACCTTTTGTTGATTTTAATGACATCTTCAGTCCTGTTGTTCGTTGGAAGTCGATCAAACCTGTGTGGAGGCCAATGAAAACTTGAAAATTAGTCAGTTTGACGTTAAAACTGCCTTTCTATATGGAGAACTTGAAGAAGAACTTTATATTACAACCTGAAGGGTTCAACGATGGCACAGGTCGTGTCTGTAGGTTAAAGAAAAGTCTCTACGGCTTTAAACAAGCTGGAATCAGAAGTTTTCGCATTTCCTTGAAAACTGCCCTTTACAGCAAAGTAACTCAGATCCGTGCCTTTTTGTAAATAAAAATAAAACTTTAACTGTGTTGCTGTTAGGGTAGCGGTTGGCTGTATGGCTAGTGGCCAGATGCCAAAAAAAATTGTCCTGCTGTACGTCGATGATGGGCTGGTAATTTGGAGACAATGTTTTAAACAAGTTCTTGAAAGTCTTACAGGACAACTTCAGTGTAAAAGTAGGGTCCGCTGACTGTTCTTTGGGAATGCAAATTCATCGTCGTGATGATGGTTCAATCTTTGTTAATCAGGAAGCTTATGCTAAGAAAGTGTTGGAAAAATTTAACATGGATATATGCAATCCTGTATCAACTCCTATGGAGAAAGACAACAGTAGTGATTTAAATGAAAATTATATAATTAGTAATGTTCCATATCGTGAAGCCATTGGGAGTCTAATGTCTCAAGGCCTGATATTACATATGCATTTAATTATTTGTCACAATTTTTAGATAAACCTCAGAAGAAACACTGGACCTCGGTAAAAAGAATAATGAAATATATAAGAGGTACTCTTAACTGGGGAATTTTGTATCTGAACGTAAGAGTGGGGTATTCTCGAAGCTATTACGGATGCAGATTATGCCGGGTATGTTGCAACTAGAAATTCAACTTCTGGAATGGTATTCAAATATAGTAACGTGGTTGAGCAAGCGTCAAAAGTGCATTGCACTTTCAACCACTGAGGCTGAGTTTGTTGCTGCCTCCCAGGCTACACAGGAGGTAGTATGGCTTATAAGACTGTTGAATGAAATATGTCAATTGATGCCTGTTCCGGTTTTATAAATCGATAATGAAAGTGCCATTCGGTTGGTGAAGAACCCAGAGCTCCATCAACGGTCTAAACGTTTAGATGTGAGATACAAATTTATTCAGCAAAAATATCACGAGGGAGTTCTTGATGTGAAACAAATTTCTAGCAAGGAGCAAATTGCAGATGTGTTTACAAAAGTCTTATTAAGGGGACAATTTTCTTACCTCAGATCTTTGCTAGTAATGATTAGTGTTGACAATTTTTATTAGGGAAAGTGTTGTAAATAAATCAAGTTAGTATCTAGAGTATTGTTGTACCACAGAAAAGAGAACTATCAGGGCTTCCCGCCAAAATTCCATTGCCACCATTTTGTTGTTGGTACATCCGTCAGTTCATTTATTGTTTTAGGTTAAAACAATAAAGTGCCGTAAATGACAGTCTGTGACATAATACCGAAATAAATTCTTAGATGGTTTTAGTGTTATTGTGTGCTGGGTTAGTAGTAATTTTTAATAGCGATATGAACAAACGAGGTGGAACAATTTTAAGTTGTGCGCACGACAAATATGTATCAAAATAGATTGCTACTAACAGCACTACCTACTATTTTTCCTCAATTTGGTAGTTTAAACAGAAAAAAATATTTCCCCAGAATGACCTCCCAGTAAGAAATTACAGATTTTCTCAGGCGAGATATTGTATTGATATTGATACATTTTGTGACTTCATATTAAGAATACTATTGTTCGTAGAGACGATTTTATCCAGTTTACTTTAATAGTTTTAATACCCATTATAAATAGAATTCTTATTCGAAAAACGTAATTGTATTCAGCCTGTGTAAAGTTTGTTTATAAACATTCCGTTTAAATTTCCCGCCAAAATTACCAACAACAAAATGGCGAAGGCCACAAAAACACATCAAAGGCGGTGCTGAGAGTGCCGCTTCTGATAGTCCTTATTCTGTGGTTGTACTGTCAATCTGAGTTTTATACTTTATAATTAGTCTGTCACAGAGTCTTTAAAACGTATTTCTTATTCAAACTTTAATAGTTGTGGCTAGTGCTGATTCTATCTGAGTGAATCAAAGAGCCGAAGAGCCGAAGAGCCGAAGAGCCGAAGAGCCGAAGAGCCGAAATATTGAACACACACGTTTAAACACGTTTTTCAAAATTAAAACTTAATTTCCAAGAAACCGTCACCTCCCAGATTGGACAAAATTTTACTGTAACTTCCTTATAATATGTAGATTGCATCCCCATAAATTTTTTGGATTAAATTGAGGAAGTAACGGTCAAAATAAATAATTAATAGTGGAAAAGGAAATTTTTATTTGATGTTTAAATTTAATACACACTTAGCCAGGCTGGGCAGACTTGGAGTAAGGTTACGGCATAATTTAATAGATTTCTGTAATAGGTGAATTTTCCTATTCACTTGATTCCTTTTTTCAATCAGATTTATTTGCTTGCTCTTTGAATTGGTCAGCATCTGCTCTTCTTTCGAAACTTTCTTTACGTCTTTCGGTTTTAGGGTTCTCGTTTTGCCTATTTTTTTACGTTTATTCGCACCAAGGTTGACTTTTGCATACATTTTTTTAATTTTTTTAGTTTCTGCCATTATATTTCTGTCCAAAATTATTCTTTTCTGTAGTATATCTCTGATATCTTCTGTTAAACGACGCTGCGTGTCGAACAGGTACGACTTTAGATGCCTTTTGATGCCCCTAGTTGGGAGTAACCCTAGTAGCTTGTCACAAATGTTTATCTCACTGCTGTTGGCTGATATTGTTTCAAACGCATCATGTGTTTTGGTTTTGTCCCACATACTGAGAATTTTGTCTATTTCTTAAAATGAAGGAAATAATGCCACGTGAAATTTTTGACAATCAAAATGACAAACCAAAGACAAATTGATTTAAAATTCTTGAAACAAGAACATACAGTGTGGACCCAAATAATACATTTCTACAAAAATAAATGTGTGTCCAATAATGTTTCCAAATGATATTAGCCCAGTCGACGAACGTATTTGCCCACAAAAAGTTGCAAACTGTGTAAACTTTTTTTAATGAGTTCGTGAAAGTGTGTAGAATAAATATCCTGAAAAGTTTACATTTCGCTCGGGTGCAGAACATAAAAAAAAGTGAAAAAAAATTTTTTTTCTTCCATTTTTCCAAAATTTTGAAATTAAATCAAGCTAGAAAAAAATAAAAAACGCAGATAGATAGAATACCTATTTATGAACAAAAAATGTCTTAACAAAATTTATCGTTAAAGCCACGGTTTTCCCGGAAAAAAATAGTCAAGTGCAACGTTGTAACTCGGGGCGAGATCCGTGCCTGCACGCCCTTGAATACGCATGACTGTGACACCGACGACGCACTAAATTACATGTTACTAAATCAGAATTTGTTCAATCTATATGAGTGTTGGTTCATTTAAAAGATGGAAATTGTAACTTTCTGATGCTTTTTTGTTTCAAACAATACAAGCAAAGGATGGATGGGAAAAATATGCTTGTATATATTATTACGCCCGAACTCAATCGTCGCAATAAAAAATATAGAAAAAAAAATAAAAGCTCTTCAAAAAAATTCTTTCTTCATTGAGAACTGTTAAAAGGTATGTACACTTCATGATTATTATTGTTTATTAAGTTGCAGTAACGTGGATTCAAAAAAAAGTACATCTCAAATCATTTTAATTTAATTGTTTGATGATTTTCTTGATATATATATATATATATATATATATATATATATATATATCCGTAATGATAAAAAATTTCTCATTATGAAACAGGCCGCAATGAATTTTTTTTGGAACTACGCCAAAAAGCAGAAAACGTATGGCATTAAACGTAAAAAATTTAAAACAACCCGAATATTTTTTTAATAAAAATGAAAATGTAGAAAGTACGCAGAAGTTCCACTCTGATTTAACATAACTTTTATTTTATATTTTATGTCGATTTACGACTTACATGACCAGTTAATAAAAACCTACAAAATTTTATGAGTTGTAATTTCAAAAAGCAAAAGACAAAGTGCCGAAATTAGAAAAGTGCAAACGGCGCGTAACCTCCATTTGGATTTTTTGACATAATTCTCTGTGGCATTCAACCCTTATTGGGTTGTATGCCATCAGTACGTCTTCCCTAGGAGGCAGGAAAGTCTCATACACTTATATATAGCTGTAACAAGCGTTATTAGTATCGTATGCCTAGTTCTGTGAATCACATAATCACATATTGAAACTTTTCCAGCTAATCACAAGTGCCCCAAAATATTAGTAGAATATTTTTATATTAATAGACAGTCAGTTCCTACTCCAAAAGCCATAACATAATTTTTGAATAAATACTGAATCTTTTTATGCTAGTGGCTTGTACTGTATTTTTCCATTGCATGTACCTAGTTGCGATAACGCCCTTTGAGGGTTGTGTCCTGTTCTTGCCGTGTCTGGATGGCGGATTCCGATGTAGTAAATTTATTAGTTAGATAGGTTATTTACCAATTCTAATATTGTATGCATATTTTACTTCCACATCCAGTGGAAGTATAGTAACGACAAAAAAATTTTTAAAAATTTTTATTGTTCAAATAGGCTTAGAATGTCACGAAACGTCGAGATCTTAAGTTTGAGCGAAACAAAATTCTGTCTGTCGGTCTGTCTGTAACTTTTTTTGTGCGCACGTTTACTCTGGAACCGTTTGAGATATTGACTTGAAATTTGGTACACGTATGTACTTTAACGGGATCGAGAACGACATTATATTTTAATTTTGTTCTGTCGAAGGGTTGGGAGGTAAATTGGGGTAACTTTGGGGAAAATAGGTAAATCAAGCAGATAAGAGTCCATAAAATTGGTATTTAGTATATACAAGAGAAGCTAAGGTCTCAAAAAAAAATTTGGCATTAGCCACCCCCATTACCACCCCCACCTCATTATTAAAGGGGATGAAAAAAAATTGTGATTTAGTGTGGGTACAAGAACCAGAAACCTCAAAATGTTTTTTTTTCTTCATTCACCCCCACTACCATCCCCTATCACCACCCCCACCCCGCTACCGATGTGGGGTATCGTTTTATAAGTTTTTAGGGTAGAGGATTTCAAATATTATATTATTAAAGTTCCATAAACTAGTATTTCCACATACAAAATTTTTTCGTTGTGAGTGAGTTGAATAAAAATCTGAATGTGGAAGTAGTGATTCCTTGGGCAGCGGTTTTTGTGTCGGGTTGGCAACTCATATTAAAAGGATTCTCATCAGATCTTAGGCTAGTGCTAGTGCTACATCCAAGCGAAATGTAAACTTTTCAGGATATTATTCTATACACTTTCACGAACTCATTAAAAAAAAGAATTATTAATTTTGCAAATTTTTTTAGGTAAATACCTTCATTGACTGAGTTATACGACTTTCAGTGCGTACGGTGCATTGCCATGGAAAACTTAAGTTTTAGAATGTTTTGCCCACTTTCTTCAATTAAATTCATTCAACTTTAGTAATATTACATTGAAGTAAATTCTATCATTGAAATTTAATCCATTATTTACATAAATAAAAAAAATATTGAAAATAATATATAGTATTGAAAAATTCGTGATCCGAAAAGTCATTTTTCTGAAATCGATCGGCAATGGCAATGTCTATATTTTCGGCGCGATTTCAGATCGAAAAATGCACAATTCCAGTATTTTAGTCCGTTGCTAAGAAACTATCACAAAACAGACCAGAAAAGATCCGTTGCCAAGCAACGATCAACAAAACCGTACGGGAATGTTACTTTCCCGGCCTAGGCGCGTACGGTTTTTTATGTATATTTTAGACAGTAAATAAATACACGCAGGCAAACCAACTCACAATAAAATTGCATTTATTAGTAAGCAGTTAAACTGTAATGAAGAAATGTTATGCATTAATACAAATTCCTTAATTTATAATAATATTGATTGCGATTTCAGAAAAAATAGTATGTGCACTTCGGTGTAAAAGCACATTCCCGACAATGCAAATGCCAACAACAACAACAAGCATCGAAGTTGCTTTCACACCTAAATACATAATATACTATTTTTTGGTTTTTCTCAATTTTAAGTGGTTTCATGAAAAATAAACCATCAACATGTATAGACCATTTGAAAGTAGAAATTTCAACGGTTAAAATGAGCCCAGCTAGAACATTGAAATCGAAAAAACATGAATAAAGTTTTCCGTGGAAGATTTGGGTTTTTTTTTTTGAAAAATGTAAATTTCTCGGAAACTACTTCTTTCGCAGATTCCAAAAAAATCATGCTTATTCAATGCGAAAAAAAGTACTTTCACAAAATTTCATGTAAATTGAATTATTTTTACGAGAGAGAAAAATAAAAAACCGAAAAATCGGTTTTCCGCCATTTCCTCGGAAAATTTGAGGTTGTCATGAAAAATGCCTTATATGAAAGTTTTATATTTCTTTAATATCTACACCTTTTGTGAAAGACATTTTTCGCTAGAAGGTCACGTTTCGCCGAAAATCGCAAAAAAATACTTTCAACCCCTAAACAGAATTTCACGATTTCACGTTATCTCGTGTTTAATTTTTGTTTTTTCTCTTCTTTATAACCTTAACTAAATTCCCCGACTGGTTCTTGCCTGTAAATATTTTTTTTTTCAAAAAGGTATTGGCACTAGCCTATCTACAAGTTTGTTATTTAGGACAACGATCGAACCGCGAAGGTTAATGGGAGAAATTCTAAAAAAGTGATTAAAAATTAAGAAGTGTTTAGAGTATAAGCAGTGTTTTACATCAATTAAAGAGAATCATCGGAAGGTAGCTGGAGAGAAGCAGCAAGCAATCTATTGGTAGGCATAACAACTTTTTCTTATCTCGTCTATTATCGTTGGTGTCTCACATAGATTCAAAAGAACCCCACTGAGAGTGGATGAAAAGGAGCGATTTGGCATCCATAAAATGAAATAAATTCAGCCAGTTCTTCAGACGAGTTTCAAGACGTTCACCTACAATATCACCTTGTATGTACATTAAACATTGGTTGGATAACGTCTAACTTTAAACGAATTTTATTATCATTTTAATGCAGATGTGGCCGTTATGTTTTTATTATAAACTATCTAGAAAAGAGAACTACCCTAACCTAATCTTAATAGTTTATTTTGTATTTAATTTTGATGGTCCAATTTGACCCACCACAGATACATTCTCGCTTCGCTACCCCAAAAGTTATAAAAGTTATTGGTTTTTATTTATCACCAGCGTAGTTGTAATTTTTAATAATGTGTCGCCGTTTAACGAGCGCATAAATTTCAAGTTACATAATAATAATTACAAAAATGCATTAAGCGTGCATTGCCCAACATTCTTAAAGATACAATAAACGACTTGAAATGTTTATTTTAGAAGAATTTGATTTCTCTTCGTAACAACAATTTCGTGGGTGGCTTTGCAATAAAAATGCGTCGTAAAAGCGGACTTAATTTATATTGTAATTGAGTGGGTTACCTCTAGAAAAAGGACCCTTAACCATATTGAAATTGAAATAAAATACCAGAATGAAGAATAAGGACCAACCACTGTTAGTGAAATTGAATGCTGTTTTCAATTACCACACTTTTCATAATTATTATGAAACTACTTAAAAAAGCAATTTTTAAAAGGTAAAACAAAAGCATAATTTATCTATTAATTGAATCAAAAACCCAGCTTATTACTTAAAAGAAACAGAATAAATCCCTGTCCGGGATATCAAAAGGTAAAATACGTAAATAAACTAAGGGACTTTTGAAAAAAAAAAAACTCTTTAACAATAACAAAATTTATTATGAAGATAAATTTGTGGGTGCTCGCGTTGACAAAAGTCGCTTAGTTTTTGTTCCCGTTAGCACTTTTAGAGAAAAATTTAGGAATCCGCTTGTCGTAAAAAAAATCGTAATGAATATAAGGCCACAAATCAAAATTTTCTAACTAATCATACCACGTGATAGAGCCAATCATGTACGTACCATCCAATCCATATTTTATCAAAAAATTATTAAATTATCTGTAGAATTTCTATTTTTAAAATAAACAAGCTAAAAACGTACTCTTCGCCAATTTACTGAGCTTTTTATATATAACTGTTACACATTCTATAGGATACTCTTCGCAGTTTTCGTGTAAATAATATAAATTTTTGGAAATCCTAAATTTTGTGATACCATCTTTATTGTGAAAAAAATTGTATGAAAAAAAAAATAAAAAAAAATATCCAACCTGTGGGATTCGAACACGGCACCTTTGGATTGCAAAGCTTTAGCCCCTGCGCCACCACCTATTGCTACCAAAATTGATTGTCTTTGATATATATCTTTCGACATTCATCCATATATTTCACTTCTATGAAATAAAACGTCATAAACAAAAAAAAAAAATTATTATGGAAATAATATCTCGCAAGATTTCCATTTTAGTACAAGTGACAAAAATTAAGAGAATTTTTTTTTTTTTTAATTAAATAATTAATAACTTTTTTATTTACTGATCGATTTTCTTCAAAAGAAGTTATTCCTCTAGCTAACATTAACTTACTTTCTAACTTTCAATACAATCGGACTTTTCTTTCTTAAGTTATCGTGCTTACAAGAAACGTGACGGACGGACGAACGGACAGACGGACATTTTGAAAGTTGTTCAGAATTCGTTCACTAACACAATGATATGAAAATTTTTTCTCTACGAGCGATATTTACGATTTTAGAAATGTGCCGATCAAATACAATATACTCTTCGTTTTTGCGAAGAGTATAATAAATAAATGATCTCTTACGTTGGCTTATATGGCAGTAAAAAACAAAAATCCTTATTTTCTCCGTTCGACTACCTCAGAAAATTAATTATTTTTCCAACACTTTTTCTTTCCCACGACGATATCTCTCAAACTATTATATTTATCCAGAAAAATTATTCTTTATAAAATATTCGCTATATTTTTCAGATTACTAAGGTTCTTAAATAAGATTTTTTGAGGATCTAATAACCGAGATATTTAATAATATGTAGTGTGATGTCAATTTTCGAAGCATATCGGCGGCGTCACGTTCGCTGGAGATATTCGCTATCCCACTACTTTAAAGCTGATTTGTATGTAATAGATTAACACGTTATAAGAAACTCCCTAGTTTACTGTTTGCAAGATATTTTCAGCTGGTATACATTTTTTCAGTAAAATTTTCTACCTTATGATGTATGTGCTTTTCAGAAGAAATTAAAATGGATAGTACTACTGACGTCACAAGTTCTAAAAGTGAGGTAGAGACAAAAATAAAGTTTAATGTAGTAAGAAATTTTGTAGGAAACCGGTCCTTGTAATCAAAGGTTCTGAGAAATCATTTGCAACATTTATTGACTGTTTAAAATTTCAAAAAAAAAAAAAAATAAGAAACCAAAGAGAAGATGATCTATATTCTAGAACTATATCATTTCGAAAAACAAACAGTTTTGACGGTTTGGTTTGGCACCGAAATTGCTATTTTAGTTTTACTAGCAAAAGACATATAGAACATTTAAGAAAAAAAATAGTAAAAGAGAAAGAAACTGAAAACAGTTCAGATGGATCCAGTGCCTGTCCATCAACTTCTTCAGGTGTGCCCTTGCGTAAAACTAATTTTTTTTATAGAGAAACGTATTTTTTGTCAAAAGGCATCAACAATAAATAAGGTCTCTCAAGTAATAACTACGAATACAGAAAGGAAAATAAGACTAAAAGCAGCTCAATAAAATCCCATAATTTTCAAAAGAATTGGTGCTAACGATTTAATAGCTATGGAAACTAAATATCATGTTTCATGTTTCTTAAGTCGTAATAGAAAATGCTATCCAACAATAAGAATAAAAGTGGAAAACGTAAAATCAGAAGAGATCTGGCATTTACCAAAATATGTAAAATTCTTAAGAAAGGTTTTTGAAAGCAAAAAGATATGGTATGAGAAGTATGAGAGGTATTTAGAATTGGAGGATGTAAGACCAAAAGACAGATCAGTAGACTACTTAAAAATACATTTACTGACAAAAGAAAGGAGAGAAAAGGAAAGGAAAGGGAAGGAAAGGAAAGGAAAGGAAAGGAAAAGAAAGGAAAGGAAAGGAAAGGAAAGGAAAGGAAAGGAAAGGAAAGGAAAGGATAGGAAAGGAAAGGAAAGGAAAGGAAAGGAAAGGAAAGGAAAGGAAAGGAAAGGAAAGGAAAGGAAAGGAGAGGAAAGGAAAGGAAAGGAAAGGAAAATATACATATAAGTACATAAAAGAACGCTACTCGCACACTTGATTCAGTATTACGAACTTATACAAGTCGTTAGATATTTGGTGTTTTAAAAATTCCTTTCTTTTAGAATGAGGCAGTAAGGTTTGTTCTTGTAAAAAAAAAAGAACATGCCATGCATCTATTTATGCTCCTGCATGGGGAAAAAGTCCTGCAAGAACTCCTCGTTCAAAAGAAATAAATAACTACTTAAAGTTGACTACAGAATTCCTATACGTGTAAAAAATGTCTGTGTCTCTGGCGGTGGGGTAAAGATCAAAGACGCCGACGTTTTTTACACGCATGAGAATTGTGTAGTCAACTATATCAATAAAAATATATTTGAATTAGATGAAGAAAGCGTATATTTAATTGAGATTTAAATTTTGTTATATTATCTTTCATTTTTCATAACTTTTTTATTTTGATATGGATTCTGTTATCTGCCAACACTGTATTTTGAAATTAATAAAATTTTAAAATCAATTACCCAGCGTGGACGTAGCAGGCCCAGTTGTATACCTGGGAGTCGCAGCAATGCCTACCGCACCCTGGTAAATCCATCAATCAATAAAATTTGAAAATCAATTGAAATATGTATACATTTATGCTATTAAACACAATATTATATAAATTAATAATTGGTATAAGATAAGTACAAATCACGTTCGGTTAGATTCACCTCGACAGTACTTCCTCATCACATACGATTATAAATTCCTTTCCGAGTGCACTAAAGATACGTTTTTAAGTGATACTTTTCATACTAAGCAATTTTTATTTGAAATATTTTTAGATCCGACAATTGTTTTTAGGCTCTCCCTGGAGCCGCCCTGGTGCACCGATTGCAATAATATTCCACAACGTTTTACCTTAAACCTCCCAGATCTCATGTCATTAATTTCAGAAAGTCCATTTCGTCGTAATCTGAAATTTGGATTTGTACACGTCAATTTACCTATAGATGAAAAAATAAAATAAATTAACTGAAAAATTCACAGTCCTGTGTAGGTATTCATTCACCCAAGTGGAATTTGGGTGCTCCCGGAGTTAGAAGGGGGTTGTTGAAACAGAATAGCAATGAGTGGAGGCTCGAAGCCGTAAACAATTTCAATCCGCCGATAAGCTTTGAAAATTGACATCACGCTACACATTATTAAATATCTTGGTTATTGGATACTCAAAAAAATCTGATTCAAGAACCATTGTAATCTGAAAAATATAACAAACATTTTATAAAGATTTTCTTTTTTTGATAAATATAACAGTTTGGAAGATATCGTCGTGGGAAAGAAAAAGTGTACGAAAAATAAGTAATTTTCAGCTGTAGTCGAACGGAGAAAATGAATTTTTGTATTTTACTGCCATATAAGCCTATGTAAAAGTTCGTTCTTTCATTTTTTTTTAAATAGAAATTCTACAGAGAATTTAATGGTTTTTGAATAAGATATGCTTCATGATAGGCTCTATCACGTGGTGTGGTTAGTTAGAAAATTTTGATTTGTGCCCTTATATTCATTACGATTTTTTTACGACTCTACAGGGTGTAAGCCACATATCTGGCAAGGTCATACATTTTACACTAAAAGTGCCAACGGGCTGAAAGATCGAAATTAAATTGCACTCCACTAAATGTATCGGTAGACCAAGCGAGACAACTCGGGTTGTGGGCAAATAAACTGTGCTTACGATATAATATTTTTAGCAAAACAAACCAAAATTGTATAGGACAATGAAAGAGGCAGACAGACATAAAAAAGGCACTTCTAAACTGTGATTTATAAAAAAGGTAATCTCTACACACTCTGAAAAGGAATATTACAAAATTTCGGTAGTTAAAATGGGTTACTCGTTGCCAGGAATATAGGTTATAAAGTTACAAGTGTAATGTGAATTCACGAGCACATTGTAGCATATTTGTAAGAAGAGTACTGTAAAATAGCACGATTATTTAATGTGTTTGCTGTAAATTTAAGGAATTATATGAATTTTATAAGTATAATAACATTTATTTCTGTAATACGTATGTAAAAATACACATTTTAGTTTTTTTATTTTACACATCTTTTCCATACCGACCTTTTCCAAAATGATTATATTTACAGATTTTATGTAAGAATGTCCGTAAAATTTACATCAGTATTTAATGTAACTGAATTGTGAATTTACTCTGAATTTTTACAGTGCAAAATGCAATGCGCTAATATTTGGCGAAAGGCCACACAAAAACTACATGAAATAATCTTTGAAAAAATGAATCTTTAGTTGGTCAATTGAAACATTACTCAAAGAAAACCTTCAACAAAATATTACTAATAAACAACATATTTTGATACTTTATATCAATAAACAAATCTTTATGAGTAAAGCTATTTACAAACGAAATTAAATGCATGGTAAAATGTTTAACTAAAATTTACGTACACAAAAATAATGTGCTTATGCACAGTAAAACACTTTACATGTGTTAAAAGTACGACACACTCACGGAAGCAAGTCTAGATTTCTGTTCAATGGGTTCAGAAGCGGATTTTTTACAAATATCTTAATTACCGCGAATTTTGTCAAAAAATTTTAGGTATACAACTTGAAGTTTATGAATTGACGTTGAATATGACTAGTCCCGTCCAATTTGGAAAAAAAAGGTTGACCGAAATATGAATTAAAATTGTAATAATAAATACATTTTTGCATGGTAATCAGTGGAGTACCCAAAATCGTTATGCATTCACGGACTGGTTAACCTTTTTTGGGTTTTCTACATCAAAATATAAAAACAGAACCCCACTTATCTTCGGAACGGTTAAAGATATCAAGTTGAAATTTGGCACACATGTAAAGGAACTAAATGGCTTTACACGTAAATACAGAAAAATCCAAATTTTGTTGATGTATTTTTCACACCAAATATACAAAAATATACGAATAATTGTATGTACGTTTTTTTAATGGAATAAAATAGGATCTAAATAAACAATAAGAATAAACATTTGTTTATCTATTTTCATAAGCACTAAAATGTCAAATAAAGAAAAAGGGAAGAACCAAACCTTTTATTATTAATGAAGCAATAAAAAGCAATAAAATGTGTATTAGCGAAGAAAAACATATTTATTTACCGTGAACTGAAAATACAGAAAAATAGAGGCGAGCGTAGATGCATCTTGACGGTGTTGTGTATGTATCCTCGATAATTTAAGTTTTATCTTATTAAACAGGAGGGCTAAATCACAAAGATCCACCGTTCTAGCCGAACCGGACCCGCTCCACCCAGCCGCGCATTCACCACGACGCTGCGCATCGTGATTGAACGGCTGGCTCCAAACCGGGATCCGGCGCATTCTTGTAAGATTAACTACAAATAAATTTTTATTGAATTGAATTGATGCTCCAGTGAAGCAACGTGCAGCGCGGTTAGTACTTGAATGGGTGAAATCTATCTTGGGAAGCTCAGCGATCTCGTCCCACCTTCTAGCGGCTTGTATATCAGTGTATATGCGGAAGCTATGTGATTTCAAGAGGAGGATTACGTAATGGATATACCATCCTTCGGAGGGCATGTAAAGCAGGCGGTCCCTTATCTATTAAATGTTAGGCAAGTAAAAGATCCCTAGTCCTCTTACGAGAAGAGGTTCGGCAAAATTTCCAGGTGGGAGGTAACTCGTCTCCTGGCGTCGGTGATAGGCCCTGGCAGCGGAAATAGGCCGACGTTAAATAAATAGATTAAAAAAATACAAAAAAATACAAAAGAATACAAAAAAATGTACTTATTATTATTATTTTAAAGGAGCCGCCATAAGGTATTATAACCTACAACGATCTGCTATTACGAAACCTAATAAAGGATAACGGCAAAAAGATGGTAAACTGACAGGTCGTTAGAAAAAATCGGTATCTTGCAAAATAAAAGAGATATAAGAAATTTAAGAAATTGGTTATTTCTTCATAAACCAGTGACTTCAAAAAAATATATATATATTTTTTGTCGAATCTCGATAGTTATAAATTTTGGTCAAAAAAACACTCTTTTCTTTCACACCCTGTAGATAGTAACGTGCTTCAAAATATTCGAAATGGACAAAACTCGCTGTTTCACAAATAAATTATCTCTTAAATCCTGAAATATAAGAAATTTAAGAAATGGGTTATTTTTTCATAAAACAGTGACTTCAAAAAAATATATATATTTTTTGGGGAATTTCGATAGTTATAAAGTTTGGCTAAAAAAAACACGCTTTTCTTTCACACTTTGTAGATAGTAACGTGCTTCAAAATATTTGAAATTGACAAAACTCGCTGTTTCACAAATAAATTATCTCTTAAATCCTGAAATATAAGAAATCTAAGAAATTGGTTATTTCTTCATAAACCAGTGACTTCAAAAAAATATATATATATTTTGGGGAATTTTGATAGTTATAAAGTTTGGTTAAAAAAAACACGCTTTTCTTTCACACCCTGTTGATAGTAACGTGCTTCAAAATATTCGAAATGGACAAAACTCGCTGTTTCACAAATAAATTATCTCTTAAATCCTGAAAACCGCATATCGATATGTATTCTGTTTCTCAAAAAATGTGGATTTAAATTGAACCTAAAAATTCGTTTGGTCCATTCCAATTGGCCAGCAATTTAGATTTCTGACATACAGAATTCTAACATGCTATCAAAAAGCTGATGGGAAAGAATGAAGATGAGCGGTACACACCCAACAAACAACCACAATAGGCGGTATAATGCTGTTAGATGTGTCATACAGTGAATGGAGGCCAAGTAGAATAATGTATGGATCACAAAACGCATATTAAAATGTTGTGAATAATAATAAAATGGTATACAGGGTCATTTACCACGACATGCGGAAAATGAAATGGTATACTAATCTTCAATGTCGGAAATCCCCTGCAAAATTTTAGAGTAATCCGAGGTAATTTAGTATACCTATTTTCTTGCATTAAAATTTGCAAAGATACGCTACTCTTATTGTCTATGGTCAGTGCATATAGGCAATGAACTACGCAGCTGCAATGGATCCGTCCTTTAAATAAAAGTAACGCGCATCGTGGATAGTATCTGTCTCTTTCTATCTTATTACGAACTTCGACAACAATGAGGTCCGTTGCAGGTACGTGGCAAAGATTAGAAATTTAATTCTCTAATCTCTGTACCCAGTACAAGAGTTCACTGGCTTAGGGTCAGGGTCTTTATTGTCTTCCCAATTTCCAGTTACAGCGTACCGTTAAATTTTAAATTATATTCTTAGATCGATACCGTTCAGTATGTTATTCTGCGCTTAGAACAGTGCATTGAATGTAATACATTCGAACATTTTCTTTGACTTTTCACTACTTTTGTTTGTTTTGTACTGTACTGTGTTCTAAAAAAACTATTTTAACTTTTGCTATTTTTGTGGTGTGATTTAATCCAGAAAGTCACTTCTAACTTCACCAGCTTTGTTGTCGGCCCCAAGTCTGATAAAGGGGGAGAGGGAGTGATATGGTTGCACCGCTTTACGTCAGATTTATTAAAGTCATAGGCGGCGCATTTCTACAAAAAAATAAGGTAATTTTTTTTATCATATTTTTTTAATTTTTCATTTTTTTAACTCCTTTCGGTAGCGGCTGCCTACTGTTAAATTTTCCGCATGTCATGGTAAATCACCCTGTATTTTAAAAAGTATGTTTTAAAACGTGTTAATGAGATGGCGGCAGTCTAGGAAATCTAGATTTGTCTCAGTAAAGGAGACGGAGCCCTACAGTTTATAGTGGCAATCGAACTATATCTTGGGGGATATTTAATATGAATTTTTTTTTCTCTTCGCTGGTTTATCAACGAGAAGAAACTATTACAACAGTTAATTTTCATTTAATAATATTAATAATAAAATTACTTAGAATTGTTCTGAAATACCTATTAGCCCGTCGGGCAGAGCGCGAAAAGCCTTCTCTTTCTTGACCAATACTGAAGTATAACCAGATGGGACCTTCACTACTTATTAAAGCATGTTATTTTACATAGGAAATCAAAATTGACGACACTCTCCATTGGTCGAGACCGAAGGTATAAGAAAAAAACTAAAAAAAAAAGAAATTTAGAAATTTAAGATTTAATCAAATATAACTTTAGAACTAAAACAGATAAAAATAAAATTTTTGTCTGGTTTTGACAAGTAAACATTGCTGTTTAATTTGAAGTATAATTTATTGCAATAATTAAAAAATTAACATAAAAAAACTGGCAAAATTCAAAAGGATACACAAATCAGCAACATTTTTCAAATTCTTAACTCGCCATATCTCGCTTATATAATGAGCTATTCAATTTTTTATTTCACCAAAAACTGACAAATTTAATTTTGTCTCGATTCATGCTAGATCTAATTTTTTAACTAAAAGCGCTATAGCCCTTGAAACACAACGAAGCACACTACGACGACGAAGACAAGAGACTTCCTCTCTCGCCCCCGCTACGCTCTCGGGCCATCAAGAAACGTACCGGCTGCTGGCCTCATTATTGTCTGGATAAGTATTAATATAAGTATATATTATTTTATTTACATTTAGGCTATTACAGTTTATGTATATTGTAGATACATTTTTATCAATGAAAAAAACTGCATGTTTCTTTTGCGAAACTGATGAAAGCAGAGAAAATCTAATGGCATCAGGTATATTATACATTGTGCAAATGGAAGAAAAAATGATGCTATTTCATTAAAATTCTTATAAAATAAAGTGGTGGCACTTATTTGCATACTCTTCGATACTGATTTCATTATTCTTGTCGGACATCTTTTTGTAATAAGAATGATATTAGTAGAGACAATACATATTGCCTCTGATATTAGTAAGGTGATTAAAAATGTAAGTGAGCGTTCATGTGGTTATAATGAAGATAAAAATCAGATTAAAATAATATAGCATTGTCTGATCTGTGGAAAATCCAGAAAAAATAAGAATAAATTAAAAACATTTTTAAGAAGCAATTTGTACAGAAACGGGTGCGGAAACTAGAAAAAAATATATATTAAAGCTGCAGTGACGCATTGTGATATAGAAATAAAAGGCAGGTTTTACTTTTATTCAGATTTATTTGGGGATGACGGAAATTTTCATAAAATTTGTTATGCAAAATATATTAGCAAAAAAAAAAATTAAATGTGTACAAACTAAACCACTGAAAGAAAAAATGAATTTAAGGTAGCGTTAAACATTTTATTTAGGGAGGTTGAACTTGCTGTTTTGCAAAAAAAGAATCCTTAACTTTAACATTTCTAAAAACACTCCTTAATGATATATTTGAAGAAATCACGGAAGAAGAATTAGATTATTATAGCAGCGTAAATATAAGAAATAAACTAGAAAGCATTTAAACAAGCAAAGTATTTTGGGAACACAAAGGAAATACAACAGTTCATTCAAGTGATAATAAAGCTAAAAAGACTAACGAATTTTTGTTGTCAGACACAAGTGCTGCCAGTATCTTAAATGAAGCTATAGGTGGACATTTTAAAACTATAAAAAACACGACTACTATTCAGAATAATCATCAATGTAAACAAGAAGCTTCAGATTTGTTATAAACATTTATGTCGTGGATACTAAATATGTCAGCACAGACAAATTTGATTTAATAGTATATTATTATATGAGCGATTATGATAGCGATTATTCACGAAGATGATGTTTGAGCCCACGAGCCGTAGGCGAGTGGCGCAGATCATCTGATTGAATAATGGCAATAATCGAGAATGTAATTCTATGCTTTTTCTACACCTATTAAACAAATAAATTAGACTGAAATTTGATGACATTAATCGGTACCTATTCGTAATAAGTCGAAAACGTAAACAAACAATATGGCGGTACACTTGTCACTGTGACGCGAGTTGATTGTCAGCCGCAGCAGCAAGAGTTGATAGCGATCGATATTTCTATAGTAATGCAATTTATATTAATAATTATGAAAAAAAAAACAACCAGCATAGACCACTTTTTTAATCCTTTACATATAATTACATGTATATCGTGCCGTCAGAAGAAAAAACTTATTGATATGCTTTATTCTTTTGGCTATGGTTATTTCTACGATGAAATACGGATATTTAACATCTTTAGCTAGTCACGTATTAGTAAAACCTACGACATTTTTATTCCACCTGGAGTTCCTCCAGTAAGTTCTGAAGAAGACAATTACATTCATCGACATCGACAATTTTGATCAAAACTAAGACAGGCTAGATGGTAAAAATCCCACTCCCATTACTGCTTGGAATGGTATTATTTTAAAAAAGATCGGCCTATTTACACAAGAATATCTATCCAATAAATTTTAACTGATTTTAACCTTTCCAGTTTACATGAAAACAAAAATATAGATGTACAAAAATCCAACTAATCGTTCAGATCCTCTACGAGTTAGTGAAAGCATGTCAAATAACTGTTTTGATTATGTGGTTACCTCTGACACTTTACGGAAAATATTAAAATATACGAAGCAAAGTAAAAACTTTACTAGCTGGCATGAGTTTAACAATGATATATCTGAAAATCAGTTATCTCTGTCTGATACCTATTATTTTCCATTTATTAATGCCCCACCCGCGTTGTACGACTCCATATATAGCGGATTATTACAATTAATATCATATTATTTAATTTGATTTAATAATTTTATCATCTTACAATAAAGGAAGATTATTGTAAAGCTTTTGTTACGGTCGCTGATTATAGCCTTGCGCGGTTTATGGCGAATGCGGGATGTACCGGGAACGAGAGGGGAAGCCTTGCGACTCCGTCGCCGAAGTGCGCTTCGTTGTGTTTAAAAGGCTGTACCGCTTTTATTTACCGAGCTAGACCCAGCATTAATTGAGACAAAATGAAGTCTATGAAATTTGGCAGTTTTTGGTGAAAAAAACATTCGAATAGCTCAATACATAAGCGAGTTACAACGAGTTATAGCTTTTAAAAAAATTGACAATTTGTGTACCATCTAAATTAACGTCAATTTTCTAGTGTTAAAGTTATTATTTTTGTAATAAATTATACATCAAATTAAAGAGAATCGTTTATACTATAAAACTAAAAAAAAATATATAATTCTATCTTTTTTCGTTTGAAAGTTATTCGTGGTTGAATTTGAATTTTGTTATTTTCATTTTTTTTCTGTTTTTTTCTTGTAACTTCAGTCTCGACCAATGGAGAGTGTCGTCAAAAGTGCTTTCCTATGTAAAAAAACCTGCTGAATAAAATGAAATAGGTTTTGTTTGGTTATGCCTCGGTATTGGATTAGTGAACGCTAGAGCCTGCCATCCGACGTACTATATATGCCTAATCATTTTACAATTTTTTAAAATTAAACAGGAACGACGTTGAGACAAACTGTTCAAAAACCTGTAGTTTTTATTTGATAGTTTTACAGATCAAATATTTTTGTTTGTTTTTTAAATTCCATTAACATAAGATTTTGTGTATTCAATTTATTTACACAATTGTCCTCATCAATTTAATTTTAAGATATCATCATAAATAACAGTTGTAGTATTACACAAGAGCATATAAATAAATAAAATGGGATTATTCTAATATTAGATCAGATGAATTTTTTTTGAGTTACGTTATTGACTTGTTTAGTTTCTAAATTCTTCTAAGATAAATCTATTTTATGCTTCAATGAGTTTCATCTGCCACACGTCACGAGACTGGTCCAGACCCAGGTGATGTTGAATGTTGGGCTAGGTCTGAACAAGCCGCTGTTGAGGCCGACCACACCTTGACTACTTAACCTATCACCTCTGTTAGCTAAGTCAATTTATAAATATTAATATTTAAACACTCTACTGTAACATATCTGATACTCAGTCTCCTCTTTTCACAAACAGGTAGATAATAGCTTTGGAATGATCGTTACTTTATGTTATTGTTGGTGGAGATATTAATGACAATAACAACATTTTTCATGTATGCTTATTACACAAATGGATACTTCAATATTTTCTACACTACAATAAGAAAATCGGAACCAGTTTAGCATATAAACTACTCCGTAAAATTTAGTCACATTGATAATAAAGCATGAATTCAACATTTTGTATAGTTGTCACACTTTTTCCTTATCTGTTTTAAAAACTAATTACAACTTTTTAAGCCAGTTTTAGGAGACTTAAAATTAAATCAAATATGTAAATGATTGATAAGTAGGCAATAGACGTAATAAAGCCATTAGTTTTATTACGGGCTAAAGCGTGTTAGTGTCGAGCACGCTTGATCACACGTGTATTAGATTCGATTCCCAACTCCAACACTGGTAATATCGGTGGATAATCAATGGATGTTATTTGCGCTTTGTCTTGGCTTTCTATTTGGGGGGTTGTCTACAATGTGCGGTGTGTTCATGTTTATATTATTTCTCGTCCTTTGTTATAACTTATAATTTATAATATATTACTAAAAATATTTAATTCGTCTAAATCCTAAGCATAATATATTATATATTAAGGAAATACCTACAGAAACGATGATATGCAGTGCATCTCCAGATAGTGTTTGCGATAGGTGTAAGATACCAAAAAAATATTAGTACGGCTTTTCTTTTCTGCAGTCTTGGTCTGCTTGAGGTAAAATGGATTTTTACCAAATTTCAGTTAAAATAGGATCTAACTCGCGGAGTTAGTCTAAGAAGAAAATGAAAGAAAATAAATCCTTCCATTGGTCTTTCTGTTAATTTTACGGAAAGAGTTTATTTGGATAAAATATTTGGCATTGAAAGTTAGAGCCATATGCCAGCTTTCATAGCATTTGAACAGAATACTCATAATAATGATATACTCCTCCTCGACCACCAAATCAGGACAATGTTTGTTATTAAGTTCTCCGCTCCAGCGGAAACAAACATTGTTTTGAAAGAGGAGGAAAAACGGACTAAATATCGAGATCTTCTCTTCGAACTCCGCAGACTCTATCCAGACCACACCGTTAAGCTAGTGGTATTAATCATAGGATCCCTCGGTGGGGTGAGGCATACACTACTTTCGGAATTGAAGACGACACCGGCATGCCGAAACTCGGCAGAAATCTTAGCCGGAAGAATGCAGAAGGCCGTTATCCTTGGCTCGTTACGCCTGCTCAGAGCACACGATTCGCGGACCCAGTGATCATTAACCCTACGGTGTAGGGAGTGGTCTCTAGTATTACCAGCGTACCCTCTCTGGCATCGGAGACAGAGAGAAGGGCGACTGGCTTCACAAAAAAATAATAATAATAATAATAATATTGAGTCCGTTGTGGGAAATGAGAAGTGTCAAATTTATTGGAACTAGTCGTTTCCTACCGTCAGGCAAATACAAGCTAATAAGCCTGACATGGTCCTCCTATTGTCTTGAAGGAGGAGGAAAAACGGGCGAAATATCGAGATTTGCTCTTCGAGCTCCGCAGGCTTTATCCTGGCCATACTGTTAAGCTAGTGGTCCTGATCATAGGAGCCCTTGGTGGAACGAGACACACACTGCTTTCAAAACTAAAGATCATACCGGCATGCCGAAATTCGGCAGAGATCTTAGCCGGCAGGATGCAGAAGGCCATTATCCTCGGCTCATTACGTCTACTCAGGGCACACGATTCTCGGACCCAGTAGTCACTCACCCCACGGACGTGGGGAGTGGCTGCCGGTACTACCAGTTCCCCTCTGTGAGTGTCGGAGCCACAGAGTATAAAGGGTGACTGGCTTTTATAAACTAAAAATAATAATAATAACACCTCTTGAAGAAATTAGAAGAAGTTACAAGGAATTCAAAGAAAGGCGGACTTATGTAGTAATGTAGGTGGGGTACTATTTGAATAGGTTTCTAGTTGAATTCGTTGAAATTTTTAATTGTGTTAAAAAATAAAAAGCTATTCACTTTAAGTGGTATTATAATTTTTTTTTGTTCAAATTCAATGAAAGTTGGCATATGGCGCTAACTTTCAATGCCAAATATTTTATCCAAATAGAGTTTTCCGAAAAATTAACAGAAAGACCAGTTTACCTACAATGGTTTATTTTCTTCTTAGATTAACTTCTCGAGCTAGATTCCATTTTAACTAAAATTTGGTAAAAATCCATTTTGCGTCAAGCAGACCGAGACTGCAGAGAATGAAAGCCGTACTAATAGTTTTTTAGTATATTGCACCTATCGCAAACACAATCCGGAGACACACTATATACCTATGCTGCTCATATTTACTTTTTGTACATAAGAAATATATAATAATATACATAATGTACCAAACTACCCAGCGGGACGACACTGTATCGTGTCGACCATGCCCAAGTTCTCCTTCCCAACTTATTAAGTGGTCTCTTTTTAGTCGTCCAACAAAATGTAATATATCAAGTGATAACTTCATACATTCTACTCAATTAGGTGAGTGTAGGGTTAAAGAGAGTAATAATTAATCTCTTATGAGCGACAAAACCGTAATAATCTTAAATTTAGGTCTGTGGTAGAACGTAGCAAAAGGCGGTGCCGCTTCAAGTATGTTTCTCTGATATTTCCTTTGATTAAAGTCAATTCAATTCAATTCAATTGATTTAGTCAATTATTATCATACAAAGTACCGGTAATTTATTGCTCTTCTGTCCACTTTTATTGCATAGACTATAGGCAACTAGGGCCGTATTATGATCGGTTTATAGATATAATTGGCTAATAAAAGAAATTGTAAAACTTTCGCGACGCGATAATTTTTAAACTATTAATAGTACAAACATTTTTTATACAAATGTTGTCGAGAATTTTGTCCTCTACAAAATTTATATACGTACTCTGTCCCTAGAATCAATAGGAGACGAATTAAAAAAAAAACTGATATTACCCGCTTTTATAAGATGGCGGCTAAAGTAGCTCCCCCTAGAGGTCGAAAACTTGAATTCATAATAAGCCCCCCACGGAGGACTGACAAAGACATATCGATGTCAACTCAGGGAGAACCTGGAAGGAGTTAGCATAAGGACACCCGGAAGTAGTGGTGAAATAGAGCAATACGTTAAAACATTGCAAACAGCAATGAGACAAGCTTTTGAGACATCCTGCCCCTTGAGGTCCTCGCAACAGTCCAACGAGGCCACCAAGTGGTGGTGTCAGGGGCTGATTGACCTCAAGAAGAAGGCTAGGGCCTCGTTCAACAAAGCAAAATTAACGAGACAGGAATCAGATTGGGAGTCATATAAAACCAACCTGAAAGAGTTTAAGAAACTAGTCAGACAAAGACAAAGAGAAGCGTGGAGAACCTACCGTGAGGAAATCGAAGACTACTCACAGACCGCTAGGCTTTGCAAAATCCTCGCAAAAGATAAAGACCATGACCTTTGCCTATTAAAAAAGGACGATGGTACAAAAACCACCGACCTTCGTGGAAGCCTAGAGTTACTTATGGAAACTCACTTCCCGGAATCTGTGATAACAGAACGGAAGGAATGGCCAAACGAAGTAGACACTCAGCCCTCAGATTTGGATTGGCAAATGGCCAACCAAATAGTGAGCGAAGATAGGATAAGATGGGCAATACAGAGCTTCTCTCCCTTCAAATCACCAGGCATTGACGGCATTTATCCCGCCCTACTGCAATGGGGACTGGATGAACTATTGCCGCACCTGGTCGAAGTATTTAGGGCGAGCTTGGCGCACCTTCATATTCCAGAGATATGGAGAGAAGTAAAAGTTGTGTTCATTCCAAAGACAGGGCGGATGGATTACACCACCCCCAAAGCATATAGACCTGTCAGCCTAACCTCGTTTCTGCGCAAGACGATGGAGAAGCTATGTGAATGATACATAAGGGATGTCGTAGTGAAAGACAACCCTTTGCATCCCAACCAACACGCATACACATTGGGAAGATCCACCGACACCGCCCTCCACGCGGTCGCGAGTCGGATTGAGAAATTCTTGGACAATAAAGAGTCCACCCTAGGTGTCTTCATAGACATAGAAGGTGCGTTTGATAAAACCACCTTCCCATAAATCACGGCAGCCCTAGTGGAGAGAAACGTCCTCACGATTATGGGAAGTTGGATATCCAACATGCTCTCCAAAAGAGCTGTACAAATTAGTGTGGGAGACGCTTCTGTGCGAGGAATGGTCGCGAGAGGCTGCCCGCAGGGAGGTGCAATATCACCACTGCTATGGAACTTAGTTCTTGACAGCCTCTTGCGCCACCTCAACTCAGAGGGTTTCCACACAATCGCCTACGCAGATGATATAACAAAACTGCTCAACGGAAAATTTGAAGGAGTCCTCTGTGAAAGGATGCAGGGGGCCCTAAAAATAATTGAAAAATGGTGCAGAGAACACTCGCTGTCTGTTAATCCCAGGAAGACGGAGATGGTTCTCTTCACAAGAAAAAGGAAACCAGGGGCACTGAAAGCACCAGTTCTCCTGGATACAATACTAAGTTTCGCATCAGAAGTGAAATACCTTGGGGTAACCTTTGACGCCAAACTAACATGGAATCTTCACTTAGACAGAAGACTAAAAAAGGCTTACATCTCTTATGAGCAGTTTCGCAGGACCGTGGGGAAAACCTGGGGTCATGTGGATATACACTGCCATCATAAGACCAATGATAACCTATGGAGCTGTGGTCTGGTGGCCTAAGAGTAAACAGGCTACAGCGAGAGCCAAGCTCAACCAAGTGCAGAGAGTTGCCTGCCTAAGCATAACAGGAGCTATGCGAACAACGCCAACGAGAGCAATGAAGGTAATGCTGTGTTTGCCACCACTGGATCTATATCTAGGAGAAGTGGCTTTAATAACAATGGCACGCCTCAAGTCCGTTGGCGTACAACCAAATGTAGGCTGTGGAGAGACCAGAAGTCGCCTGTGGAATGAGGCTGTCAGGAAGACGCCTCTTCTACAGGCATGCACAGATGGTATCTCTCCCCGATTTGTCTTTGATAGACCCTACACAATACAGACAAACAGTGAAAACGAGACCGCCGGTGAAGGTGTGATTAACATTTTCCCAGACGGATCAAGAAATAAGGAGGGGGCAGGATGTGGAATATACTCCAGAAGCCTGCAAATCCAATATAAATGGACTATGGATGAGCGAGCCAGCATAGTACAAACTGAACTGGCGGGCATAACCATAGCCGCAAAAGAGATTGTCCGCAGACAAACTACGGGCAAAACAATCAGGATCTACACAGACTGTAGACAGTCACTACTAGCCCTGAGAAGATACAAAATAACCACAGGAGCAGTATGGGAATGTCATCAAGCACTTGTGGGTGCCTCCAGCATGAACAACATCTCGGTATGCTGGGTGAAAGGACACGCACAGTGCAGTGGCAACAAAAAAGCCGACAAACTGGCCAAGAAGGCAGCAGGACCAGGCTCGGCCGGTCTGTTACCGATTACGGCGACAATACAATTAATTAAGGAGAACACCCACAACGAATTTAAGAAGCTGTGGAATGAAACAAGCAGCTGTCAGCTTGCTAGGGAACTACTCGTGTATCCCAACAAGAAAACAGCAATGGACTACCTGGCAATGACCAGAAGGAATCTACGTTCTATAACAGGAATCCAGACTGGACACTGTCCGCTAAGAAAACATCTATACAATATGAGATTAAGCGAAACACCTCTTTGCAGAGGTTGTGAATAAGAAGATGAGACGGTTCAACGCGTACTCTGTGACTGTTCAGCCGTCTCATCAACCAGAGAATCCACTTTGGGAGAGCGTTGGCCTACCTTGGCCAATATAAGGGAGATGCCCCTAGGCAACATCACCACCTACTTCGAAAGATTAGGTTGGTTGAAGGCCTAGGTGAGTGTCTGCCGAGAGGGAGGATGTACAAGGGGTCCAATGGGGCCTAAGTGCTGTGGTTTCTTTTGACCACCCTCCTGCTCATTCCATACTCCAAGCCCCCATTGTGATGTAAAGACCAATGTTTCTTTTTAAATTTAAAAATAGACTCGCCATTGTCCCTCCAATCTCGACTCCCACAACAAGTCACAACTTACGTTGTTCACTTTTATTACAGGGTTGCCAAGGCTGCATAAAATGATCAAATCATAAAGAAAGCTGAAAACTAACATACTTACACAAAGTTGATAATTTATTTAGTTAAAGTAAATGATAGCTTTCGATTGAAGATGTCTATAGTCATTTAAATGTTACACAGACGACATGAAGGTTGGTTCGTCAGGAATAAGTATTAGGAAACCGTCGGTGGTAACGTACCTATACGCACCTGACGCATTTTTCCCGGCTGCGCCATAACAAGCCACAATGTTTCTCCACTCAATGTGTGTAAAATTTGTCAAAACGTAAAACGCAATAATTCATTGTTACCACGCACTGGTAACGATCAGTACGTATTTTGACAGCAGTAAACATTACAATATTGTCATCTGCGGCTACTGTACCTGTTTGATTACTTTTTGCGGTTTCACATCTACGCGATGTGGCAGCTGTAATATTAGCGATTTGCGTCAGCAAAGATTTTTATCGTTTGTTGAAATATATTTTTGTTTTTCTTCTGAGCATTTGCCAGATTTTTTTATTAATTTTATTATTTCTCGTTGTTTGTTATTTTTTGCAATAATTAAATACTTTTCCATATTTTTGTGAAGATTTAATTGCCTGTCCCAAATCTCCCCATCGCTACCCTGTAAATTTTACTAAAATTTTCAAGAAGTGGTCCAACATATGTTTTTATTTTTTTAAATTTTCAAAAATAAAAGTTTTGAAAATTAATTTTTGAAAATTGTCCCAACTGTCCCACATCTCCCGAACATGTGTTCTGTGTTAAATATTCTTATTTCTAATCTAAACATAAACAAATCGGTAAAATGCACAAGTTATTGCGATCCTGTCATCCATGAACAACAAACAGATGAAGCTCACCGAGTGCAGCTGAACAGTCTGGGCATGTACAGCATTGCTTTGGAGAGCAACCAGTTCTTCTAAACTTGCATAATTAATGTAGTTGCATTTAATAAGTGTGAGTGTATGTTTTCTTTTTCTCGGCTCGAATACCTACCAATTATCGTTTATTTTCATTCTGAAAAGGTTGATATAAAAACTAATATGAGTTACGAGTCGACGGTCAAATTCCTGGTGTGTGCCGGTAATTAAAATCTGCAAGAAAAATGTTAACTTTAAAGCGGGTAATTTATTTTGCAGTCCACTTATGGCGTGCTACTTCAACCTTTAATCTTTCCATCTCATATTTCAGTATAAATTATAGTTATCCTCGTGTAACTTACTATGAAATATTTGATACTACTGTTTGTGTTCTAATTAAATAAATGGCGGTCGTTTCCTATACTACTTTAATTTTTTTTTTGTTGCAGTAAATACGGTACTAAAATTATTTTATTTATGTGTTTAAGAATTAGATTCATGATACAAGGAAAATATTCCAAGTATTATTTCTAAACTTCTGTCATTCAATACGAAACATAACGAATAAGGACTCCGCAACACCTTCTTATGGAAAATGGCTTTCCATGAATTTGGGTCAAATTTTGCTTTTTTGTAATTCAGGTGATGGTCATCAAAAGTCATCACTCGAACTTATGGACCTTTGAAATTCTAAAAGGCAATAATAGCTTGTCAAAACTTGATAATTTTCATCAATTCAGATATTCATAATTTTTTACCCATAAACTATTAACTTTAAGAAAATATTTTTAATAAAAGTTAAAAAATGTTTATGTAAGCCCAATAAAGCTCAGCGAATTTTTTTGGAATTTTTTATAATTGATTTGCAATTTACCATAAATGTAATAAATTAATTTAAATAAAACGAGTATAAGTTACAGTTGGACGTGGCCGACTGCGGATATCTATCCGATTAACAATCGGCAAGGCCCTGCTGCCACTTGCATTTATTTCGTAATAATACTATTAAAAATACCTTCTAACAGTATTTTTAAGTAAAACTTGTGATCCAATCTACATATAACCCAACCAATAGGTAAAAAGAAGTGGGTCCTTTATGCAAAAATAGCGTTAGCCAATTTTATTTTTTAGAGAACCATTGATGCTAGAGCAAAAATGGTAAGAACCTTTTCTGTTTAACATTAAATTCTGTACAGATTACCTAATTTTCCAGCTTTGATTAGAATATGCTTTCCTCTCCAATTTCTCAATTCCAAATTAATGGCAGAACTCGAAATTCGAATGTGACGGAAAATGTTACATAAGAATATATTTTTCGTTTTTGTATACCCTTGTGTATACCTCTACCCTATCAATGCATCCTAGCGAGCGCTGGAATCCCTACTATTAGGAAGAATTTCGCACTAAAATTGCCCATCTACAATCTGATCTTCATCAGCTTCAATTTACATAAGAACTCAACAGAGCTTATCCTTCATGAACTATTATTCCAATATAAATTTTTTATTAAATATAATGTAAATATACTGACTTACAATAATATTGTGAAATCGATAATACATAAAGTAATACAAATAATTTGTATCCATCAATATCTGTCATTTTCACCTATAAATAATTGAAATAATGTATTTTATTTACATTTTATTCATTCAGACAGATTATTTTTAATTGCTTTTGTACATGAATCGCAGATTAGGCCTTTGCCCACCAATAAACTAGTATAAAATACGAGACATTAACGCATCGTAAATAGTGTCAGACTTGATATAAAACGAAAAGGCTTATGGTCAGTGGCGTTAGTATCGTGGGGCTAGAAATGTCTCGCCTTGGCCCCTATTGTAGTGCTTGAATGCCATTGTGTCCTTCGCTCGTTTAAATAGAAAATGAATAATCTCAACGACGAAATAAATTTAAAATATCGCTGTCATCTTAGTATGTTTAATTACTCTGTATCCCTCTTCTAAAACTGTATTTTAAAATGTTTACTTTGTGTCCTTAAACAAGAGGCTACACTAATTTTATTTTGATTGATGTATGACGTTAAAGTCGATATCTATAAACACCAAAATACTTGAAGATTCTAGTAGACTACTATTCTCAACGTTTGGTTCGTTAATCAACAATTTTAATCATCTCCAGACGATGACAACATGATTGGCGAAACGCGAGTCGAACATAGCGTTCAAGTATAAAGTCTGTTCGCTGAAAGAGTCCTGGTGTGACGTCATGAACGTCTGAACTAAGATGACGTAGGCTCGTTGGTGTTTTCGAGTACACAGTGGCGCCGCTTTGTTTTATATTTTATTTGATGTATTTAATTAGATTTATTTAAAGAAAATTGAATTATAAGCATATATGTTATATAAAATTATACGCTTATTACCAAGGCTTAGTCATAACAAACCTTCACAGGTATATCATATTACATGATAACGACTTCTCTTATTAGTCGCTTATCTTTGAGATGTTATGTTTCACCTTTGTTTCTCACATTTTATGCTGAATGCAGACTTGCATTTCCTTTGTTCTATATTTTGCTTACACAGGTTCTGTATGTTATAAACATGACTAAACACCTTTGTTGAATCAGTTATTGAACTCACTTAGAATTAAACACTTCTAATTATTGAATTATTCCTTCTCCGAGAGAAAACGTTGGCTCCGTTTAAGTAAATAAATCTTTTTAAAAAGTCACTCATGTGAATCGTGATCTAACATTGGTGCAATCGGTAGGATCCGTAAACATCATCAGAACAAAAAGCCTAACTGGTAGTGAAGCGTAAGAGAACAAGGAGAGCATCTGCAGAAGGTGCCTAACTAGAGCGTGTACATCTACGAGAACAAGGAGACCTTCCTCACTGGTGGTGGCGGACCCCAATCCCTTGACGGACGAAGAACCTACCCATGGAGATGAAATTAATGTTTCTCCTGCTGTTAGGATCAGCACTCTGTTAGTACAAAATTACCCCGATCAATAACACTGTTGGTGTATACTACCACAGAGACACAGACATCGTAGTGACAAACGAAAAATGGACGCTACTGGTACACAAAAACATATCATCCCTAAAATTAGCCTTTGATAAAAATCAGAATATTTTAGACAGAATCTTGAACACCCTCGATGGTGCCGACCAGAAATCAATTCTGTTCAGAAGCAAAGTTAAAACAGAGTTTAACCTTTTAACGCAAATATCTAGTTCAATAAAAACGAAATTTGACGAAGTCTTTTCAGACACGAAGAGATAAACGCGGAATACTTAATGGTATCGGAACGATATTCAAATCAATAACTGGAAACTTAGATGCCGAATATGTCGAGTACTACACTAATTATATAAACAAATTAAATACTGACGAACATCAATTAGAAAATTTAATCAAAAACCAAATATCAGTTACAACTTCTGTTATCAAAAATTTCAACTCAACTATACAAAAATTACAAATTGACGAGGAAACGTTTAATAAAGAAATCGAGCACACAATTCAAACCATGACTCAAACGATCCAAGCCGCCGAAATAAAACTAAAATTTCTATACATTTCTGAACAATTAATGACCAGCTATTTGTATATCGAAGACAATTTAAACGATATTTTAAATTCAATAACATTTGCCAGATTAGGAATTATTCATTCATCAATCATAACATCCGATCACTTAGTAACGGCGTTACAAGAGATTTCACAGAGTTTGCGAAGAAACAATCCTTACAAATTTCCCAAACAAGTTCTATTGGGTTGAACTGACAGTAATATGGTTGAAGCCGCAGTACTTTATGTCCATGCTCTCTAATTAAATTGTCGACAACATAGTGATGTTCTGTTCTGTTAGCTCCAGCAATTCGGAGCAATTCAGCTTTAAATGCGGTATCACTGAAATCTATGTTTTTGGTCTTTAACCATGTTTGTATTTTTTCTTTCGTCCAAGATCGGGTTGGTTGTTTTTCCTTAACCCGAGAGTGGTACTTGTCTAAAACAATAATGCTTGGATTTTGTAACTCCGGCAAAAGTCTCTGTCAGCCACGTTTCAAAATTTTCAGATAACGTTTTTCATTTAATATTTTACAGCATTTTTACGATTCCGTTTAACCGAAGCTTGAAGTTCCACATTTTCTTTGCCGTTTTTAGCTATTTTTCTTACAGTCTTTTCATCGATTTTTAAAGTCTCACCCACTCACCTTTGAACAGCTTTTATTGATAATGGAGGTCCACTATTTTCATTTTCACTTTCCTTTTGAAAATATTCCAACAAATTCAAAACTAACTGCTGTGACTGCGGATTTAGAAATTCACCAGGACGTATATTTACAAAACTAAAATTGCCCGCTTAGGCACTAATTGAAATAAGTGCACTATACCAGCTGTACCCGACTTCCGGGAAAATCGACCCGCCTCTGAAGTCGCCAGCCGTATTCGATGACGACGTGCGTTACGCAAATTGGTTTGCTGTCGAACAAAGAAATGCCGCACGTCGGTCGTAACTTGACCACAAAGATTAAAACTTACGTTACAGATTAGGTTACAAACAATATTTCAATAAAGACAAGGAAGGATAGAGGTCCGGACGATATTCCTGACACTATACGACCGGGATTCTATCAGCGAACAGACTATAGCATGTTTTAAATTTAAAAATGTTTATTTTGTAAAAAATTGTTATATTGTCATATTTAAAATATTCCGCATATGACAAATAAAAAGTCTCCTCCGTGACAATGTTTGCACATTGCCGTGACCAGGATTCGAACCTGGGTTACTACGGCCACAACGTAGGGTCCTAACCACTAGACGATCACGGCTACTGGAGACGATGAATGTTTATTATAAAAGATTAAATATTGTAAAATCTCATTACTTCGAGTTGATCTCTTTAACTATCGAATTCAGTGGACCGAGAAATTACCAGTATTTCAATTACAGAGAAGAAATCTCAAATTCTTTCTAAGCATGCAGCATAGCAGCAGATAATAAGAACAAAACATATATTGTTTTGTTGAATATTTTATGTTAATAGAAAAGAAAAATATCTAAATATATTTATCATTATTGCAGGTAGTAAATATCTTCTATATAAATGAACTCAAATCAGTCACGTATATTACGTGACGACATACTGCCGAAGTCATTTGAAATTGAATCGGTGCAATGACAGTTATCACTCATAAATAAACAGTCAAGTGAGAGTTGGACCTGCACGCCGAGGGTTCCGTCTGAAATACAATCAGAACCTTTTTTTTGATACAAATGAAATTTTATAAATAACTTAAATGTGATGATAGTGTGAACATAATGAAAGCTTCCATGTTGCAAGTCAATATTCTACTTACAACGTGAAAAGAAATGCCCGCTGGAGAAAGAACTTGTAGAAACTCAAACATCAAAATAGCAACTTTCCCAGATGCATTGTAGAGATTCCAAAAATTTTAGAGTCATGGCGGGAAGCATGATATCCTTCTCTGGATACAATAGTCATCTGGAATGGAGTAGGATTCTGATCTTTAAAAAATAACCAAAATCAGTCCTGGGATATAAAGCCATCAGAGATCGGATAATCTACTTGATGATCAACATCACGCCAATAACAGTGAATTTGGTACGAGTAAACGCATCCATAAGTACTCCTGAAGATAAGGAATTGAAACATTCTACGAAGATCTCTCACACTATTTCAAACAGGAAAATTATCATTGGTATGGGTAATTTTAATGCCAAAGTTGGATCTTCACTAAAAGATAATCACTTGAAAGCTGTTGTAAAATTGGTTTGGAAGAACTAAATGAAAAGAAGGGAAAGCTAATCCAGTTATGAATAGAAAATACCTATAGGATAGTTAATATAGCACTTCGACAACATTCACAATGCCTTAGCTGACATGTGGGTGGTAGATTTTGGCATCAGATTGATTATATATATTATAATAGGAACTCGATGAAGTTTAATAAAGGCTTTGTGAAACTTTATCTGGTGTTGACTGTGATTCAGATCACCAGTTGCTCATGTATACTTTCTCATTAAAGTTGAAATGTTTACCCTTCATAACAAATGGTCAAGTTTCCCATTATAAATTCAGCGAATATATAAGTGAAGTCAATTTATTACATGGTGAGGATCCAAACTCTTGGATAATCACTGAAAATGTAGCTGAATATAGTGATATCATTTCTGGAGCAGAAATAATTTTGGTGAATGCTTGTAAGAAGGATATCATGCCTTTACAATCGCCTTTACAATCGTACACCTCATTTGTTAATCGGTTGTATATATTTTGTTTGACCTGTATAATAGGTATTATCAATTTATAAAACTTTGTGTCAATGAGTTGCGGTTTTCAAATTCGGACTTTTTACACCTAATTTATACACGCAATTCGTGAAAAATCTACGCGATGAATTTCTTTCATTAGAAAGAAAGGGTTGAATGCTTAAGACAAAAACTTGTTTTTATAACTTTCAGTTGCCATTCAATTTCGGTTTATATATGATAATGCAGTTTTTATCTTACTGATAGTGTAGTAATGGGTGGTAAGGGTTGAATGATCCCACTTTCGGTTACGTCGACATCATCATATAAGTACTAATAACTTTACATTATAAATACAATTAATTTGTTGGCCATTAAATGTCAATTGATATAGGAAAATGCAGTTTTTACCTCTCTAAGGAGGTGGTAGGGGGTGGAAGAATCAAACTTTGGTAATGTCGACCAAAATTATTGTCTATTAACTGTCGATATCTGAAGGAAAATTTAATTTTTGCTCTCTTTAGGCCATATATGGTAGAGGGAAGCACAAAATTGGGTTCAGCGCGTCAGAAAAGTCAAAACAAGACCCTTTTTTGTAGAATTGTGTAATTTGTAATACATTATACGCTAATTATAAACACATTTTAATACTTAAATAAATTAACGGTTCTCGAAGAGCTGTGGAATAAATATTAAAGGCATTTAACACTTGAAAATGTTAAAACGCTTGTAATATTCCAAACGCATTTTTCAGAGAATTGTTATCAGATACAGATCATTTAAATAGCGTTTCTTCCAGTGTATCCATTTCAAATAATCTTAATATCTTAAAAATCTCTTGCATTAACGGCATATCAATTAATTCAACTCTGTAAGCCATAAATAAAATGTATAAGTTAGATAAGAAGTGTATATTTAGTGCTTTAGATAAATGTGGTCACCATAACTATATTTATTGATTCAATTAAGATTTCGTGAAGCCGACGCCTATGATGTGGTGGAGTTAAATTTAAGTCCGTTTCACGGCAAGAGCTGATGTACGAGTCCTGGTAATTTAGACGATATGGTATCTAATTAAAGAACCTGGCTGACACCACGGCTAATTGCCGATGCTTGTATTCGGATGTAATCCTCTTGTTTAGTGGTCGTGATGACCCGCGAGCCATGTAGATGACGCCGTATAGAGGGTGGACAGGAGAAAATATCGCTAATCGTGTAGGTTTATTGCATATTCAATACGAAAAGACGTAGTTGGCAGAATGTCGACTCTAAGTGCTACAGGGTACCATTTCCACTATAGTTTTTAAAAGTTCCACTTCGTTTTCATTATTTTTATATACAGTGCCTGCTATCTAAGACTACTATTTTTTCGCCGTTGATACTGAGAGCGACTTATATAATCCGGTGATATTAGGAAAATTAGTCTACCCCCTACAAAATTTCCTCAGGGATCCGAAAAAGATAGTGTTGACCACTCATAATGGCGATTTTAATTGTTATTTAACTTTTTGTAAACAAAATGAATTTTGCAACTTAGTTTTTTGCTTACATCTTCGCTTCTAAACGTTCGACCCATCAATTTCTTCGTCATGAGCTCCCCTGTAAGGTAGTTATAGCAAAGAACGAATCTTTGATTGTTAATAACATTCTATGGCAAAAATTAAAAAAATTGAATTCTTCGATCCTCGCACTTTGAAGTACTGTAGAAACAAATATAAAATCTGTATGTTAACGATATTATGAGAAATAGGGCTTATTTTTATCCTTAGTAAAATGCACTTTGTCCCGTTGCAAAATATTAATTATATTTTTTGCAATTAATTTATAAAAAAGAAATTCAAACTGTTATATTAAAAGATCAAATGAATATTTTACAGTTCTGTTTCGATAAATACATTTTATTTGACGTACATTTACGTAATCAAAAGGAATATTGCAAAAAAAGTTTTATTTGCGACTTTTTTACGCAAAAAATCAATTTTGCAACTTAAATAAAAGTAAATATTTCAGTGGATTTTGCAAAAAATATATTGCAACCAGCGGCATTTCAATTGTCATAAAAAATACGAATTTAAAAAAAAAAGAAAATTGTGCTCTGGTGCTTTGGAGCCGAGATATGAAAAATTCATGTTTTTTGCGATTACGGCGAAATTTGAAAATATTTTTACTTGAAAATTTAACTGAATATTTCTCAAAGTGTGTTATCATTTACAAAAAGTGCCATGTCTATATATATAAATGGATCATGGAAAAAAAATCGGGAAAATTGCATCTTTGTAGTAAATATCTCTGTCAAAGTAATCACTACTTCCACATTCAGATTTCCCATCCAAGTCTGTTACCATGAAATCACAATTTTTCGTAGAACATTTAATAATATAATATTTAAAATCGTCTACTCCAAAAACCCATAAAACAATAGCTACTTCGCTAGTGGGGGTGGGATTAGTGGTAGGAGGTGGTAGTGGGGTGACGCCAAAAAAAATGTTGAGACCTTAGCTTCTAGTACATAAACTGAATTTCAATTTTATGGACTCTTATTTGTTTCCTTTATCTATTTACCCCCAACCCTCCAACGAAATAAGGTCAAAATATAATCTAGTTTCAGATTTCTTTTCTAATACATAGATGTACCCAAGTCAATGTCACAAACAATTCCAGAGTAATCGTGCACACAAACAGACAGACAGACAGACAAACCGACAGACAATTTTTTTTTGGTTAAACCGAAAATCTTGACGTTTCACGACATTCTAGGCGTATATGAACAAAAACATTTTCAGATTTTTTTTTACGGTTACTTCCACTGCACTACGTGGATGTGAAAGTAAAACGTACGTTTTTGTTTCTCTATTCATTTAAGTTTAAATATATTTATATATTGCTGCGTTTAGTGGTATAATGCCTCTTCACAAGGTTTTATACTGTTAAGGATGTATTACTTACTAAGCCTCCAACATACCAACTCACCACAAACATTTCATAATTTTTGTGAGCTTAATATTTACACTTTTGAAGTCTAAACTTTAATTATATTGTGTATTGTATTATTATTGTGTCTAGAATGTGTGAATAAATTATTATTATTATTATTATTTATAAACTCATTTCCGACAATCGCAAATTTTGTGAAAATTAAATATTTATTTTAGTTAAAAAGTTAATAAAAATGTTAATGTCATTTGCAAGCAAATTGGTTCTTGGCATTTTTTTAATTGATAGCTTTAAAAAAAATAGATAAAAGCCAAATTTTAGCTGCCATTTTTCAAGATGGATTGAGCATAACTTATTTTTTTATACAATTTCATTCAAAAGGCTAAAAGTAATGTTTATATATCCCCTTGCTTGTAAGAATTATATTCGTGAAATATAAAAATACTCTGAAATAATAAGTTTTGTCAGTTCTACAGTGTGCAAAAATAATTAATTCGATAAAAAACGACAGCTACATTAAAGTGTCTTAATCAACAAACACTGTATGTTTCATATTCTCATAACATTTTTTACTTTTGAGACATATAACCAAACATTTCTAAAAAAGATTTCTTACAATATATTTTTTCATCATTATTTTATACAGTTTATACATTTTCGTACAGGAAATAAATAAATGAAACTATTATGTTTATAATTAAAAACATATAATATGGACAAAAGATTTATATATTGACATTATCCGAACTTTTTTACGCACAGAAAATCACAAAAAATCAATCAATTAAATAAGAAACGATGGTTACTAGTTCTTTCTTCCTTTATCCAACAGACGAACCTGAAATAAAAAAATTTATTAAAGAACTAAAAATTAATAAAGCTCCTGGTAAAGATGGAATAACTCCCAAAATAATTAAAGATTTACAAGACTATATAGCTAAACCCCTATGTCATATTTTTAACAAAGTTTTAGAAACTGGTATATATCCATCGTCTTTTAAAGAGGCTATAATTAAACCTTTGTACAAAAGCGGAGATAGAAATTTGATAGAAAATTACAGGCCAATTTCTATTATTTCAAATTTTGGTAAATTATTGGAAAAAATTATTAAGGTTCGAATTGTAAACTATTTAGACAAACATAATCTCATATCTAACTGTCAGTATGGATTCCAGGAAAAAAATCAACTAATGATGCCATAGCTAAACTTATATCTTTCATGTATAATGCTTTGGATCAATCGAAACCTTCGTTATGTGTGTTTCTAGACCTAGCGAAGGTATTCGATACGGTCTCACATAAACAATTATTAAGCAAATTGGAGTCGATAGGTTTCAGAGGTAATGTACTAGATTTATTTAAAAACTACTTAAGTCATAGAAAACAATTTGTTAAAATTGATGATAGTTTAAGCACGTATGAAATTGTTACATACGGCGTACCTCAGGGAACAGTACTTGGACCTATCCTCTTTATAATATATATGAATGATATACTTACACAGAATTCAGCAGACCAAATTATATCATTTGTCGACGACACTGCAATATTTTACTCAAGCGAAACCTGGGAAACGTTAAAATCTTTAGTTGAAAAGGATCTAAAACAAATAAAAAGCTATTTTGGCAGTAAAATTTTGACAATTAATTACAATAAAACATATTTCTTACCCGTAACATCCTTAGCTTCTAATCTTCCTCATTATAATACATTAAAACTTCAATACGAAAATAAATTTCTAGAAATCACATCAGCTGAAAAAGTGAAATATTTAGGAACCTATATTGATCAGCACCTAAGATGACAACCTCACATCCAAGCTGTGGTAAAAAGTTACGAGGATTAATATATAAATTTTCTCAGCTCAAACAAGTGCTTAACATAAAGGAACTAAGGACGCTTTATACAGCCTTAGTAGAGTCAATTTTGAGATACGGGATAATCGCTTGGGGTGGAGGGGGGATCACGTATCTGAAGCCGTTAGAGAGTATACAGAAACGTATAATTAAAATAATATATGGTAAACACTTACGTTTCCCGTCAGAAGCTTTGTTTCAAAGTTCTAATCTTTTTAACATTAAACAATTATATAACTATAATTGCCTTATTCATCAATATAAAGTTAAGAATAATTCGGCATATGTCTCTCATGATTACAACACTAGATGCAGGGAACTGGGCTATTTAAAAACAGAACGAAAGGTGAAAACAATAGGACAAAAGTTTTTTGGATATATCGGTATTAAACTATACAACAGGTTACCTAAATGTGTAAAGGATAGTAACAATATGCACAAATTCAAAACATTTGTAAAGAAATGGATTAAAGCAGAAGGGACAAGTATTTGTACAGAATAAAGAAAATAAAAAAAAAATTAAATGAAAAAAAAATAAATATGTGAGTATATATATGTGAATATACCGTGTGTGTAGTCGCGGGCTAGGCATGGGGAGAAGAATTACAACATCGCGCGTGCCAGCTGGCTGAAATGAAATAACAGAGCTGGAATGCTCCACCAGCGGACGAATTTACGGCTGCCGGTGTTGTCAAATCTCTCGCGCTACGTGAATGTACATGCCTAATGGGAAATTACACGCACGGTATATGTGTATGTATATATGTATATATATGTATATATATGTATATATATGTATATATATGTATATATATGTATATATATGTATAATTAAACACCAAAAATAGGTTTAAGTTTTTGTCTTTTTTTGTAAGTATGTTTTTTTGGGGGGGGGGGTTAGTTTGTTATTGTTTGTTATTACCAAAACATATTTTAATTGTGATTATACTTTGGAAAACATGTAAAAATAATATATATAAGTATATAAATAAACAAACAAAATCATACTAGGTTAGAAGTAAGTTTATCAAAAAAGTGGATTGTAAACACTTCCAAATTGTTGTGTATGAGTGATTGGGTAGTGCACTCAAGTTTTTATCTAAACACTTCCGCACTTATTGAATTATTTATATTCATCAAATTTGTAAGGTAAAACTTTTTTCTGTATTAGTATATCTATTGATATTCATTTCATTTTTTTTGTATTATACACTAATATTATGTATATCTTGGAATATAAATAAAATTATTATTATTATTATTATTATTATTATTATTATTATTATTATTATTATTATTATTATTATTATTTTAATAAAATTTGGAGTCAGAATCCTTTGATTCAAGTCTCGTCTTTTGATATTCATATAAGCAAAGACAAGTTTACCAGATTGCGGAAAGGTTTCTCATATGGTTGACATTGTCACCCATGGATTTTGCTACCAATTTTTTTGAGACACGATGTCGAGAGTGACACAAGAACACTGAAAAAAACAATCTCTACAATTTCATTGACACTTTATTTAGAATGTATTCACAGACAACCATTAACTTTCGGGATTCTGAATAGGTCTTAAGATTGATGCCGGTAGGGTATCCTTAAAATATTCCAGCTTTCTCACACCCTCATATGTATTTTATTATGTTCCAATTATAATTTTAATCTATGAATACTAACAGGCTTATTTTATTTTAGATGTAAAATAACCAGTTCCATGTTTATTCTAATGCAGTATCTTATTAAATTCAATCATAAAATTATTTCCTTATGTTTATTTTTTTATGTAAAGGTATATATCTAAGTTTACAGTTTTCAAAAAAAAACTATATATTATACCGAATCTGACAAGGAAAAATGGTTCTAATTTATAACTACTCATAAACAATTTTTTGAAATTTTCGCATTCAAACCTAATATATATATATATACATGGTGTCACGAAGTATACAGATTTTATCAGTGTTGTATAACGGCCACTTTATAAATCAGTGATTTATACCTGATTTATTAAATGTCAAATGCACTTAAAAGATACTTTTGTCTTAAATAAAATTTTAAAACTAAATTATCTTTTCGTCTTTTATTGGTTTATGGTTTATGACTAACTTATCAAGGTATCTGCCAAGTCTTTAGTAAATCTCTATAGCTGCTAAGTCTAGTTTAGGAGAATCTAGTTTCCTTGTAGTTTTATAATCGCTCTAAGAAATTATCTTGGGGTAGTTATTAGCGCTGGCCTATATATGCTTTGAGATCACTTAGGTTCCAATTAAACCTTCATAAATACAACTGTTTTATGAAGTCGACAAGAATCTGTGATAAATTAGCCTTAATAGTCCATGTAAAATGCGGGGTTTGACGGTCGGAATGCCCCCCTCATCGAGACCACTTGTATTTCATGTTTCTTTGGTCGCTGATCACGAAAATCGGCTCTAAAAATAATAAAACTAAATTAACGTAAAATGGAAAAATGATGGAATTTATTTTTCTTTTCACTTTTTGATTTGAGTTTAGATGAATGGGGATTGTACAATGAAGAAATTTTTTTCCAACCCTTCAGAGGTGAAAACTACCTCTATATCGCCTTTAAATTGAACTAACGCTTAGAAAATAAGTAAAGCAAGTAAGTTAGTTTGCTTGTCATTTTTGATAGACTTCCGTCGAGAAAAATACCAAAAGATTTTTTCATCCCTTTAGGGGTGAAAACTACCCCCAAGTTTGCAGGGAATTGAAAGAGAAGATAGAAATATTCTTGATAAATGAACATTTCATATTATTTGCAATATTTTTAATAAAAAACAAATAAATATGATAATCTAAATATAAATGGATGCAAAATCTTTCTTTTTACTTTTTGAATCTCAATTTGGATGAATGGGGATTGCAAAATTAGGAAAAATTATTTTCTCGTGTGAGGATATTCGAATTGAATCCTGCGCCGTATGATTGGTATGAATCAGTAATCAATGCATCAATCAAAGTATATGAAAATGAGCTAATTGATTTTAGCGATAATGATGAAGGGCTCATTTTCTCCCATAAGAGACCAAGACTGGAGAAACCTGAGTATATAATATTTATATTTTTTTATTAAAAATATTGCAAACAATATGAAGTGTCCATTTATCAAGAATATTTCTATCTCCCCTTTCAATTCCCTGCAAGCTTGGGGATAGTTTTCACCCCTAAAGGGTGAAAAAATTTTTTAGTATTTTTTTTGACGGAAGTTTATCAGAAATTACAAGCAAACTAAAAAGTATACATCTCTACTTATTTTCTAAGCGTTAGTTCAATTTAAAGGCGATATTGGGGTAGTTTTCACCGCTGAAGGGTTGGAAAAAATTCCCTTCATTATATAATTTCCATTTGTCTAAACTCAAATCAAATCAAAAAGTGAAAAAAAATTCCATAATTTTATCATTTTACGTCAATTAAGGGTTAGTTTTACCCCCTCTGGTTAATCTTCAGCATAAAATGTGTCCTTGTTTTAGATGAACATACTGAACTGGCAAAATATCATTGCAATTAGCACATTCAAAACATTATTTTAAAGTATTATTCACATTACCCCGAAAAGGGGAGTTTTTGGCATTTTTAGGGGTGACGCACTATTTTTAGAGCCGCGAGACCCCGACTTTCGTGATCAACCACCCAAAAAACATAAAATGCAAGTGGTCCCATTTTGTATTTTTTTTATCTGTAATGTTTTGACGTTTCCTATCCTATACTACATTCCATGATCTACTGGAAAAATAAATGTTTTTATTATTATTAATATGGTTCAGTGTTAGTAAATTGTTTTTAGGAAAGAATTCTCTTAAATCAAAATGTCATTTTTTTATTTAATCTGGAACATTCCCAATTTGGTTCACCGATATACACTGCTTGACCGGTAGAAACAATGGCGACTGTATACATAAACTCTATTAGTTGTGAATAGTCCCATTTCAAATATGTTTTGTTTTAAAATGCCTACCTATTAAATTACCAAATACTCTTTATGTACGCCGATTTATTCTTATAAAGGTTTATTTTAAGTCTCATTGGTCTTTATGTATTTCTCTAAACTTATGAGCCATTTTAAAACTTATTCTAAGCCCTTTGGGTAAATAACACAACCGCTTTAAGACCTCTAGAATTTATGGCGCCTATATAATCTAACCTAAAAATTCGGTTTGATTTTAATATTTTGCCTCTTTTGAAAAAAGTTATTGGTAGTACCGCTTGCTTTTATCATAAATTACCGAGAGCCGGCACGGTAGCCCAGCAGGCTAAAGCCTGTTAATGGCGAGCACGCTTTGGTCACACTGTCTATCGTGTACTGAATTCAATCCCCATCTCTGACTCTAGCAATGTCGGTGGGTAAGGCATATTGCCTGTGCTTTTTGACAGACAGCCTCGCTTTGGATTTGGATTCTGTTGACTACTATGTGTTTTTATGTTTATCCATCCACGTATATACGAGTAATTAACAAACACATTAAATGCCAGCGAATATTTCTTACCACAGCTTTGAAATTACTTATTTTAAAACACTATAGTCTGGACAAATGGAGACCAAATCCTTTTTGTGCTTATAGTCCATGTAAAACGAGTGGTTTGACACTCGGAATGCCCCCCTCATCGGGACCACTTGCATTTTATGATTTTTGGGTCGCTGATCACGAAAGTCGGGGTCTCGCGGCTCTAAAAATAGTGCGTAAAAATGCCAAAAACATCCCCTTTTCGGAGTAATGTGAATAATACTTTAAAATAATGTTTTGAATGTGACTGTGAACCAAATTGGGAATGTTCCAGATTAAATAAAAAATGACATTTTGATCTAATAGAATTCTTTCCTTTTTACAAACACTGAACCATATTAATAATAATAATAACATTTATTTTTCCAGTAGATCATGAAACGTAGTATAGGATAGGAAACGTCAAAACATTACAGATAAAAAAAATTACAAAATTGCAAAATTACATGTAAGGTAAAGATGGGTAAGTGTAACAGTGAAAATTGTTAGTTAGGTTTTGTAGGCACACATTAATTAAACGGGTTCTAGTATAGTAAAACGTTTCGTCCCACAGTAACTTTAAAGCTTCAATAAATGAGTGAATACAGGATTTTTTGAAAATTTTCATACATTTTTTATTTAGATCCAAAAAAATGTGCGGCTGTCATATGCTTACACTTGCCCCACCAGTTGGGGCAAGTGTAACCAGAGCTTGTTATACACGTATGATACGTGTGTATTTGTGTCTGGAGCAAGTGGACAATTTTTTATGGCAAAACTGAAAACGTTGGGAAAGCTTACCCTAAAGGGATCTTTCGTTTTATATTCGCGAAAATCACCCACCAATAAGTGGGGCTCTAGATGTCAGATTATCAAACTCCAACAACGGGGAGTCTGGCCAAATAAGCCGCCATTAATATATAAGTTGATATAATTTCTATATTGAATGAAATTGTTTTTTATATATTTTATATTTTTTTAACTATTTTTTAGAATATAGAATTTATATCAACTTTTAACATTTAAATCGCAGGAAATAATCGCTTGGAACTATAAATGGCGGCTTGTTGGCCAGACTCTCCCTTGTTGAACTCTGCAGATTATAAGAGTGAACAACAAAGTTTTGACATAGAAACAGTTTAATACAGTGAAAATTGTGTTTGGTAGTGTTTATAGCTTCCTAAAGTATTAAAAAAAATCAGTAGCTACGGAAGCGGCTAGAACCTCCACCCAGTGGATCTTTGAAGCCGAAAAGAGCACTAAAAAGTATGAACGATCTCATTTAATTATATTTATTAAGTTGAAATATTTTTTTATTATAAATTTTATTTATCAGTCCTATTATCGTTAGCAGTAAATTGATATTGTCAATTATGTTGAACTTCTATATACATGCATCTAATTGAAAGTAAAAATGATGCATGGCCGCGATTAGAAGGGATGATCTAACACCTTCCATCGTTTTTACATCTCGATTTTCCAACATCAACTTCTTGAAATACTCACTCTGCATAAATAAATAAAGTTTTACTTGAAAACAATGAAAAGGAATTACCATAATCCACAAAAAACACTATATTGTTAAAGTTTCAAGATACTTAGCCAGGCCAACGGAAAAATACAAACTGTTTTGACAAACGTTCAACGACTGTCAACAAATGTTTGACCGCTACATCAAGTTGGAAGTCACGTGGTTTGGATTAATAAAAACAGACTGCTAATTACAGGTTAGATTTCCAACCTACAAAAAGAGTCCTATTTTATTAGGACAAAGTATTTAAAACTTCAGAAACATTACACTGTACTAGATTTTAGTTGAAAGTATGGGAATCAGGCAGACATTTTAATAACAGCTACTTAATATTCTTAAATATTAAGAAATATATATTTTTCAGGTTAGCTGTGACGTCACGTACCATAACTTATAAATCAACATTCACAAAGGTTACCAACCCAAATATTTTGGACAGATGGCAAAATACATTTTCCCCCAACAATAATACAAATGATATTTTTTGGGTGCTGTCATATGTGCACATATAACGAATTCTTTTTAATTTTTTTAACGGAAACGAAATCGGTGCAAGAGTGATATATCGTTGAAATTGGAATTTTTACTACTTTTCAATGGTTTGATTACAAATTGTAAGTAATCATAAAATAAACAACTTGTTGTGTCAAAACAGCACTAAACGTAATCTGATCTCAACCAAAACCTTTTCAGATCTTCTGGAGTACTAAAGAAACCCTCATGCAAAGTTTCATCCAAATTTGTTTAGTAGCTTCGCCGCTATCGTGCTAACATACACACACACACATACAGACACACAGACATTTTTAAAAACCACTTTTTTGGGATCCTTGGACCTCAAAACGTAAAGATTTGATATTATCTCAATTTTCGATTTTGGATTAAATGTAGTAACCTCCCACAATTTTATTGTGGGGAGGTTAAAACGGATAATGAAAAAATGCATAATATAATTTTATCAAGTGAATTTTCTGAGACTTGTTTTGACAGTTTCAGCAACAAAGTTGTTGTTCACTCTTAGACATCTTATACTATCAGAATGTAGATGTCACCCACTCCGAGATTTTCGCGAATTTAACCATAGCCAATACTTTTTACATAATTTTAATTTATTAGTTGGACATCTGATTTTCACGTTAAAATACATGGATATTTTTAAAATATTCTGAATAACTCTGTCAATGAACTTGGTGGGGGTCTAGAGGGAAAAAATAAAAACCGGAACCTTCTTCGTGCCCCCCTGCATCCCCTGCACCTCCTATGTTCGGGGACTTTTGGTATGTTTACCTCCTAATTAGTCCAAACACAGCCCTGAAATCAAAAATTGAGATCTCGACATTTCTCTTTCATTGACAGGACTAAAATATTTTATTGCCTTTGCATTTCTGTGAAAAATGATTGATTTTTGAAGAAAAGCCTTTACCACTGAGAGATATTAATAAAGAAAGAATGTCATTGTCTGGCATACAAAGAAAATTGTTACGATTACAGTAACCCCACTAACACCAGTTACACTTACCCCACTTGAGTTTAAAAAAATATAGCATAAAAGTATTAAAATTTAAAAGCATAAAATTATAAAAGTGTAGTCAGAGTATGAATGAGATAAACATTAAAAATATATTGAAGAGAATATTACTGGAGAAAATATGAAATAAAAAACATGTCTTTTTTTCTGCGCCTAAGCAAAACATTGCTCTAAAAGTTGAATACTTACTTTGTGTGCAGAGAAACTGCTGTTCAAATTTTTTTCCTACTTTTTCCTAATTTGAGTGGACTATTCATTAAATACAAAACGTTCGCTCAAAGCATTTGTGTGTGTCTTTTAAAAGTTAATATAGTGCTTATCCTAAACCAAGTATGATTTTATAATACTCTTAAGATATTCTACGAGTAAAGATTTAGATAATCGATTAAAACTAGAAAGCTTTAATAGTAGTTTTCAAAGAGACATACGGACCCTTTTCTATGTGGGCCCCCAAACTTTTATAAGGGTTTTAAATAAGTTTTATAGAGTTCTTCCTGACTATTAACTTTTATAAATAAGCTTTTAGAAAATCTTGTAGAGTATTCTAAAACTAAAGTAATTACTTGAGTACTTATTTGACTAAATCAATTAGGTATAATAAGCGTGATTTGTTACTACTATTGGTTGTTATTATTTCCATCCAATTATTTCTATTTGTACCCTCACTCGGTATAATCGCACCAAATGTACTCTCATCAACTGGAATTCGTGAAATTCCAACGCTCACCTTTTGTTTTTTCTTTCGGAAATTCCCTATCTCAAGCTTTATGATTCTCATCTCCTCTCTTATAGCTAATAAGATAAACTTACACGTTGTTTCATGCATTTCAAATTATATAGTCTTCATTCATCTTATTAAAACAGAAGCGCTGGAGATGAGGAACAATGATGAAGGAAAAAATCCACTTTTGTTCTTATTACGCTCGGGCGCCTTAGGGGCATAATAATCTACGATATCTTATTAGTGTTACGTTTTTATTTAATTGGTAATCCTTTTGATATTTTTTACATGTAATGGAAGAGGAAAATGTTAAGTCTAATTTTAAATCAACAGTAAGATTCTTGTCACATTAGTAGGGTCGATTCATATGTAAACAATGTACTTATTTATAAAAAAAATTAGTTGACGTATACAGAGTGTCCAGAAATACTGGTTACGAATTTCTGGTGAAAATCCTGTATGCAAAAATATGAAAAAAAGTTTATGTAAATATATGTCCGCAAATGCTTCCTAAGGAGGCTAGATCCCTTCGAATAGGTTTTTATTTAATACTTCAGAAAGAAACTCCGTGTGCTACAGTGATTCGGTATGTTATTAACAGAGCCCGTATTTTGGATGACATTGACGTAAAATGCAGAGTCGGCATGGGAGGGTAGTACAAAATTATAACAATTCTTATCTCTTTTTGTAGTTAACTGCTCATCTAATTGGAAACATTAAATCAAACTGTTACATTGCAGATTAATACCACGTAATTAACAATAGATAATTAAATCTAACTCTAAATATTCGGCACGAAAAGAACGCCGCGCGCCGTTTCTCTAAGAATATCATTTGTAAATCCCTGTTTTCCTGTTGATGGGAGTTAGATGACACATGCCATGTAATTAAAAACTTGCACGATCATAACAGGGTAATATTGTACCTTTGAGGTACTTGAGCTTTGCATCATTTAATGTTAGCCCGACGTCTTCACAAATCCACGTTTGCATTACGGTATATAATATTATTATACTAAACTGCCGAAATAGTCATTGGAATGTTTCCCTTACCCATGCCTGGAAATAGTATATCAGCGGGTAATCGACGCATAGTGAAGCACTAAATTTAATTATTATTGTTTCATGTTAAATTAATAGAGAAATACCAGCATAGAAACACGTCAAACACAGCGTATGCAATGACAATATTAGAGATGCAATGACAATATTAGAGATGCAGGTAAACGAAAATATATATATGGAGAAGAAAATATAAAAGCTCTGAAGATATTATGATTTAAAAAACAGCTAAAAGTCAGTACATAAAGTGGATGGCTCGAGATTTCTACAAAAATATTCAACTCTGGCAGCTCTTCATTCTTAAACTCGGTGTGCGTTAATCGAAAATATACACACTGAAAAGAAAATCAAAAAGATTTGGATATATTATGATTAAAATAACAACTAAAAAGTGTATACATAAAGCCGATGACTCAAAATACCCACAATAATATTCAACTTCAATAATATATTCAACTACATTAGCGGTTGCGTTGCGATTTCATTACCTACTACTGCTGTTTTCTCAAAAACAGTTTAACAGCAGTTGGCAAAAACATTTTTACTACGTCGTGTTTCTTATCTGTTGTTTTCTCACCTGTTATTTTCGAACAGAAATAACAGTCTGTTAATGCTATTTACAAATAACACAAATAACAGTTATAAAATAACAGGTTGTTAAATAGCAACTCATCTCTAGTTTGGCTTTGGCAGTGTGCGTTGGGTTTCGGGCGGGTGAGCCACGCAGTGTTGATAGCCCCAACACTAGTGATGGGTAAAAGCAGTTATTTTTTAATAACAGTTTAAGCTGCTACTGCTATTTTGAAATAACAGTTTAAAATAACAGATCGCTGAGAAGTACTGGCATGCGCATATTTTCTCACCTGTTATTTTCGAACAGAAATAACAGTCTGTTAATGTTATTTACAAATAACAGTTATAAAATAACAGGTTGTTAAATAGCAACTCATCTCCTACCTTTACTGTTAGTACTTTATAACCGATGAGTTAATGTTTATGCATGTAAAATGAATTTGACAAATTTATTTTAAATCGAGTCTATTAACATAATTATTATACTTCAGGCTCCATATCATTGAACAATATTCAATACAACTATAACTACTAATGTTTTATATAATAATATTAAAATCCAATCTATATCTTTAAAATTTAGATATTGTCTAGGTCGACCAAAAAATAATATTTAGAACTTGCAATATAAGAATAATTACTTTACTGTGTAATGACACCATATAATACGACTAATATATTTTTACCTGTCTGGAGGGTCAGGGACTCTTTTTATCTGTAGAGAAACGTAAACATCTCAATAAGCCTAGACTTTCACTAAGCTTTATAAAATAAAAATTTTTTGGTTTGTGTGGCAATAATACTTATTGTTAGCGACCGATGTTTCTGATTGTAACTTTACAAAAGTATTAGATAGTATCGTGTAATTCAGAGTCCGTCTCTGGAATGTCATCCGAAATAGGGGCTATGGTTATTAAGTGTCAATAAGGCTACTATTTCATGATATTGACCAAATTGAAAATCATCCAGAGGTATAATCCAAATAATTTTTATGTTTTTATTTTTGAAATGTTGATACTGGAGAAGGTGGGCTCTTTACCTTCAATTAAAAAAAAAGAAATAAGTCCCTAGTACATCTAACATAGAAGTTGATCACGAAATAGTCGTTGACAGTGATTCCGCTGCTAGCGCATTTCTTATGTTAAACTAAAATAAAATAAGATCTATTAACGTAGCCCCTTTCGGATCCATTTTAATCGAAAGGTGGACTCTTTACCTTTAATTTGAAAAAAATTAAGTCCCTAGTACACCTAACATAGAAGTTAGCCGCGAAACAGACGACAGCGTTTTCGTTGCTAGAGCGTAATTTCTCAAGTAATATGTCAATGAAAAAAAATCGAATAGCTTCGCCCTTTTCAGACCACTTTTACTCAAAGGGTGGGTTCTTTAGCTTTAATTTAAAAAAAAAAATTAAGTCCCCAGTTTATCTAAGTTAATCGGGTGGCTCAGCCGATAGGGACACTCTTATATATTTGAATCCGCGAATGGACTTTTTCAAATTTGGTGTAGTGATATGGAATTAAATTTTCAATTGTATGATGTAAAGAACCAAAATGGCTGACTTCCGGTTTCGATGTAATTGACACGAAAACCAAATTTTTAAATGGGACAACCTGTATTTTTTTGCATATTTGGATCCTGCTGGCTAAAATGCATATGATCTGATCCTCAAATATTATTTTGATTTTCAAAAAATAGATTTTTTAATTTTTAGTTTTAGTAATAGAAGGCCGCGATTTTACCAAAATTGTTAAAAATTGGTCTGTAAGCACCTTTAAAATATTATCTCTTCAGATATTAACATTAAACACGATTTATTCATCATTAAGTTCAAGGATATGGGTTTTTCAACGAAAACTGTTTTTTTTTTAAATGGGATAACCTGTTATTTAATTAGTTCTTTAAATTACGAAGAAAATGATATGCATAATGTCTACCTTCTCTTTGTACTAAATTTATAATTAAAAGAAAAAAATGTTTTGATATATATTTTTTAATATTTCAAATTTTATTGTTGTACACGAAAATTTTTAGAAATTCCAGAGGGCTCCTAGGCTAACATTTATTAGTATACCCTAAGATATCTTCATACCAAATTTGGTGCTTTTATCTGCCAAGTAACGGTAAGCTCTAATCGACCCTACTATAACGACTACTTCTAGCATTAAATCTTATTCAAACTTCATCAATTTTAGGCCAGTCACTAGAGTAAAAAAGGTATGAAAAATTGACAAAGTTTTTAAATTTTGTAACAACATTGGGGGAGGTAAAAAAATAATAAATCCGGTTTTGCACCCTTTTCCGCCCCCCGGAACATTGTTAAATTAACAAAAAACGACGTAACTTTTTGAAAAAAAAATCCGAAATGTATGCAAACCTTGGAGAACATTTTAATATAATTATTAGAGACCTTCTATCAAGTTTGCACCCTGCCACGATAACCGGAACTTTGCAAATAGTTGTTTATTAACTTTACTTCGATATATTTAGTCGATCAAAAATTTCGACAGTTATACAAATGATCGTTTATATAAACGTCTAAAAAAATGAAACTTTGTTTAGAATTGCATTTTTCGCATCCAATTTTTTTTTCCTTTTTTAGAAATATTTTTATTTAAATGAATTTTTTTTCCGGTCATCGTAGCAAGGTGCAAACTTGATAGAAGATGTCTAATAATTATTAAAATGTTATCCAAGGTTTGCATAAATTTCGGAATTTTTTTCATAAAGTTACGTCGTTTTTTGTTAATTTAACAGTGTTCCGGGGGGCGGAACAGGGTACAAAACCAGATTTATTATTTTTTTCATCTCCTCCAATGTTGACACAACATTTAAGAACTTTCGCAATTTTTGTCTAACTTTGCACTATGAACTGGTGACTGACCTATTTCTCGTTTTGGGTTTTGAGTGTATGATTTTTGAGTATATGGATTTCAAGTAAAAAGATTTTGATTTACAGGGGATTAAGACTCAGACTCTGAGTTTGCGGATTTAGAGTTTATAGATTTACATGTTTAGGGTTTCGGGTTAATAGGTTTACATGTTTAGGGTTTCGAGTTTATATTCACATTTAGAGTTTTCGATAAAGGGTTTATGGACTTATGGGTTTAGCTTTAATTGGTTTGTGTTCTTATGCTTGTGCTTGTATTATACCCATAAGTCATTATAACTTTTGATTTAAGGTTCAAACTCAAAGAGCTATCTCTTTAAAAATCTGTGATATTCATTTAGCATCTTTTATAATCATTCAAATTAATTCATCTATAAAAATCTATAACTTCGATAAGAAAAATCATAGATGAGCAATCGAAAACTCATTTTGAACGAGAAAGATAGTACTAGATGATGCGACCAGCAGATATGACCTAAAATTTTTTAATTTCCTATACATAACCTAAAATATAGCCAAAAAGGCCATTTCTTGGTCATTTAACCTCAAATATCTCAAAATCCTGAAGTGATGGGTAAACTCTGAAGCCACATTCAGATTCTACTTTTGAAACGCTGTAGGGTACTTGCTACACATATAGGTGTATATCAATCATTATGGATATGACAATAACAAAATTATATTTTTCGAATCAAAAATATTAAAAACCTTTTTGAAACCGAAATCATTATTTATTAAATAGCTTAATGCTATATTGGTGACCCCGAACGTCTTCACATGTTGTGTACCTCCTGTGAGTCAATGAATATTAAAGGCATTTTTTGTCAAAAATTGGTGATGAAGACTGAAGTTTAATAATTTTTGACAGTATTATTGGATAATGTGTTTATGTGAGCAAATGGTTATGCCAAAATAATATCCCATGATTATTCTTCAAACGAGATCGAGTGGGCGAACGCAACTGCTCGTGCTGCTGACAGCTTTAACGACCTATGGGGACGACGTCCACAACGAGGACAGCCAATTAAAGATCGGCCGTTCCATAGATATCATCACTAGATACGGATTCCTCAGTCTCTCCATGAAGATGGTACCGAAAAACGTGTCAGACTGGATCTTCAGGATTTCCAGAAGACTTTTAATTACATGTTCAATTATGTACATGTGTGGGTAGGTACCCTATATTACTCCCTACATTTTTTAAACCAACTTTTCAAAAGTATCAATTTCTTCTATGCACTCTGGTGAAGTATTTAATGATTTAATGTCCTACAAGTCTGTTATTTTACAATAACCACCCTATTTTGAAATACATTAAATGAAAAATAACGCCCTAGGGCGTTATGAATATCTATAACGTCATAGGGCATTATAAAATTATAACACAACTCAAAACAAGTAAATTATGATAGCGTTATTGACAAACAACGGCGGCGTTTACAAACAATTTTGATTTTTACTCTCTTTTAAATCAAATCGTTCTGAACATAATAGATGTCAAATTAATAAATCGTAAATGTCGAAAAAAAATCGAATTAAATAACAGACTTGTAGGACATTAAACGTTGAAGGCACCACGGGTGTTATAGGATAATGACGCCCTCGGTCGACGTACATTCCCTCGGGCCAGAGGCCCTCGGAAAGTACACTGCCGACCTCGGTGCGTTATTATCCTTATAACACCTTAATAACTATAAGTAATTGTCTCTTATCGAAATAAGTATAGTATATTGTTAGGGATTAATTATTTCATTTTTCTTCGCCATTTATTAAATCATTATTATATGAATTATTATTGGTTATTATTGACATGCTTGCACTAAGGATTGATTATGTTATTATAGAAATAAGTTTTCCTTGTGTTATATTATCTTGTCAGTCAAATCTGACTTTTCTTTTAAATGTCATTTTAAATATTACTACTTTGATAAGTTGGTTTCTTCGTTGTAGGGGGGAGGTGTGTAGGGTACTTGCTACACATATATGTGTATATCAATCACTATGGATATGACAATAACAAAATTATATTTTTCGAATCAAAAATATGTGTTGGGGGTAGTCAGGAGGTAAACATACTAAAAGTCCCCGCTCCTAGCCCCGCCGCTTCAATAGGAGGGGGGGATGGAAAGGTTCATTTTTTCGATTCTTCGCTTATAACTCGGAAACGATGCGTCGTACGAAAATAGATAATCTATGAAAAATTAAACGTAATTAAATTTCCCACAAGAATGTTTATATTCATTTTCTTCCTATATGTTATATGTTACGAGATATTCGCCAGCGAAAATCGATAATTAATAAAAAAAAATCAATTGTGTACCTTGAATATTTCTATCAAAGCGGTTTACCGTGGTCTGCTAATAAATCACAGTCACAAAACAATCTTTATTTTACAACACTGGACGTATTTACTAACGTAATATTTTGTCGAAATTTATACATTTCATTAAATATGCAGTGTGACTCACTTAAAATGAAGATACCCTTATAACTTTTTCATGTTGTTTCCGATTTGAATCAAATTTTACTCAAGTATAGAACAGATTAGGATCTACTTATGACCAGAAAGTCATTCACCTGCTATAAAGGCAAAGCTACCTGCGGTACCAAAATATGAAGAAAAAGATTAAAAATCATATTGATTTTTAATCTTACGAACGATGAATTTTACGTAGCCACCACAAATTGCGGAAACTGAGGACTCCCTTTGCCAGATGAGCTTATGTATGAGATATCCCCCATCAATAATCAAATCAAATTTTGGTGTATGTACCTTTGTGGCGCCAATCGGATGCATTTTTTAGAATTTCTAACATTCAAAATGTTTTATTCTTTCAGCATATTTTGGTACCGCAGGTGGCTTTGCCTTTATAGTAGGTGAATGATTTTCTGGTCATAAGTAGATCCTAATTTGTTCTATACTTGAGTCAAATTTGATTCAAATCTGAAACAAAATGAAAAAGTTATAAGGGTATCTTCATTTTAAGTGAGTCACACTGTATATTTAAGGAAATATATATATTTCGACAAAATATTACGTTAGTAAATACGTCCAGTGTTGTAAAATAAACATTGTTATGTGACTGCGATTTATTAGCAGACCACGGTAAACCGCTTTGATAGAAATATACAAGGTACATAATTGATTTTTTTTTTTTATTAATTATCGATTTTCGCTGGCGAACATCTCGTAAACTATAATACATAGAAAGAAAATGAATATAAACATTCTTGTGGAAAATTTAATTACGTTTAATTTTGCATAAATTACCTTTTCCCATACGACGCATCGTTTCCGAGTTATAAGCGAAGAATCGAAAAAAGGAAGCTTTCCACCCCCCTCCCCCTGAAGCGGCGGGGCTAGGGGCGGGGACTTTTAGTATGTTTATCTCCTGACTACTCCCAACACATCCCTGAACAGAAAAATTTTCCCCTCCAAAATGTTCTCTACAATCCCCTTTTGGGCATTCATTGATTGGACTAATAAACGCCTCCTAATTTTTAAATAGCTGAACCTTGCACATCTGTGTTATTATTATCATTAAATTATTCTCAAGAAATTACTGCGAATAGTGTCGTATAAAATATTATTATAAAAATGTACCTAGAGTTCTCTTGTATATCAACATTTATCGTAGACACAACAGCAATAAGGTGATCTAATATATTGTATTTCAATCAAATTGCCTTCTGATGATGCTATAAATATTCAATTTTTTTTTCTTTGTCGTGTCTGCCACATTGCTGACTAGGTACCTCAAACATGGTCGTTCGTTATTTTATCGACAGGGTTTTTTATGAAAATTTGGTAAAAAAATAGAGAAAATTAGAAACAACATCTGCACTAACACGTATTCATGTAGACCCATATTGTAGGTATTACCATATAAAAGGTACTCATAAATAATTCAGACCCGAAATTTAAACAAAAAATTAAGTAATTTCCAATCATTTTTTAGATGTAAACAAACGCTGGAACAAAACAACACAAAAAAGGCAACAATAATAACACCCTTTCAGTGCTAGACTCTACACAAAATTAATGCAGTAAACGATTTTTTACCATAACACCCGCAAAGAATAATGCAGGAGATTAGTTGAAACAAAAAACTCTATAAAAAACTAATATGTACGTCTGATACGGCCACATCTGTCACATTGTATGAGGGCAGTTCTTTGTGCGAGTAGGCTCTGGAACACTTTTAATTGCCCGCTGCTCATGCATAATCACGATAATCGTCAAGTGGACCTCAGGGAGCCTAATAATAATTTTATTTTTTATATACGGTTGACTTGAAGACGCGTAAAATAAGCAGTTTGAGGCTGAGATATGTTTCCTATTCTCATTATTTTTGTTACGTAACTATTGTTTATTAATTTTAAAATATGTTATACAGACATATATTATAACATAAGTTACTGACGAACCAACTGGTGGTAAAAATTAATCTTTAGGATCACCTCAAAAGATTGTTATCAATTTCAGTAATTAATTACTTATATAGTGAGTATTTGTCTAAATCCCCAATTATATTTAATAATAATGAATTGAACCAAGTTCATGTTATATACGACAGATATTTTAAAAAAATTTTAAATCGGATTATTAATCTAAATGTCAAAATGATTCTTTTAGATTTTTCCCTTTTCATTATATTCGTCACAAATAAACATTTGGAAACATTTCGAAAACTTTAAATATTGTCCATAGAGAAAAATTGCTATATTACTGTGTTAGTCGTCTAATTCTGAATTAATTTGAAAATGTCCATCTATTTGTCTGTCCGTCCATACGCCACATTTCTTGCGGGACGGGACGGTTAAAAATGAAAGTTTTATTGAAATTTTGAAAGCAAGTTAGCGTCAGCTGGAGAAGGTATCCTATTATTTAGAAAAGTCAATGCGTAAATATAAAACTTAAGACAAAAAATATACATGAAGGGTGTTGTTATAAGATTCTGCAAACGCAAGAATATTACATGGCAATCTTCCGAATGTTTCACCAATGAAGATGGCACAATGGAGACAATAATTTTGTTAATCTCTTAATGATTGCTATATTAGTCATTTTACCAATTACACAGCCCCACAAAAAAAGGTCATGATCTGGATGACTGACCATGGTATTCCGAAGTCAAAAAAATTCCACATCTTAAATTTTTATGTAGAGCCAAAAATATGCCTCAAACGGGGGTAAAGTTATGAATATCAGTATCATTACAGAAAGGAGTATGAATGGGCACTTTGCAACCCTCGTGCTCTCATTTATTATCGCCAGAGGCTCCACTAGGAGTATAACAACAACCCTCCGAAGGCCTTCTACACCCCTTCTGACTGCGTCATAAAAGCTTCTAGCTTACAAGCTCTTGAGAATGCAAGGGAGACATGGTGGAGAGTGAACACAGCCAAAGAACCAACCCCCTAGAGGGGTGAAAAGTACCCTCTGCTGGACGGGGGTGGAGGAAGATGAGGGGGAGGAAATTGTTCTTGTTTTCACTGCGCAATGCGCGAGGTGCACTGTGCAGAACAGCTCTCAAATGCTTTGCCCGTACCCGTCTAAGGGATGGAAACCACCCCCAAATTCACAAGAAGTAATCAAACAACTTTTAAGACCGGAAAGATGCACTCTGGAGTTTTTCAATCTGAGAGAAGAGAAATCTGCTAACGGTATTGAGTTTGCACAGCAAGACCAACCCTTAAAGCAGGTAAACAACATCCCTCGATGAGGGGGAAACAGGAAGGCACAGAAGGATGTGGGTCATTCATTTTTTTAGTGCGGAATTTATTGAGCTCTCATACACCTTCTACTATCCCTTCTCCAATCTTCGAACTCTGCCTTGTCTGGCTTAACCTTCTATCTGATTTCTGCGTTCTGTACACACACACTTTTTCTCATTTATTTTCTCTGCCTTCTTGTCTTCATCGCATACTCTTGCATTCATCGACAATGTGTCTCTCAGTCTCCATTATCCGGCCTCATACTCCCTGTATCATTTGTTCTATTTCATGAATTCTTTCATGATATCACCAGTATATCATGTATTTTTCATCCATACACCCCATTTTATCTTCAATCATACTTGGTTCTCTAAAATTGTTGTCATTCTTCAGGGCTTCCTCTTACACTCTATATACTCTGTCACTTTCTTACAAACTTACCTCCCCTTCTATCACTGTCTCACTGTTTCTTACAAGTCCGATCATAACAATAACAACAAACAGTTAACAAAATAGTCGACAGGAGTGTAACGTAAGAGATAACAACAAAGAATTAACAAAATAAAAGAAGAATAAAATAGGTGGTTTCCACCCCCGAGTCGGGTACGGGTAAAGCAGTTCTGCTCAGTGCACTGCGATTATTGAAGAAAAATTTTCTCTCTCACATCTTCCTCCACCCCCGTCCGGCAAAGGGTAGTTTTCACTATTATTTTTGATGAAAATCGATTCGTATATATAAAAGTTGTTAAAAATTTTCTGATATAAAAATGCCCTTTCGGCTCTCTACACACAGACGTCTCTACCTCGACTTATTCAATGCGTACTTTTCCTGACAGTCTGTCATTACATCAGCTTCATTCCTCTACCTATCACACACTTCAGTTCTGCATCATTGTCTCGAAACTTAGTTAAGATGTGCATATAAGCTAGGGCACAACATGTAAACAAGATAGTATAGCTTTGAGCTTTTGTGGATGACTGCGAATAGAATTCGACGAAGATTTCAAATGACAAAATCGGCAACTTGCCAATTGAGCAAAATTTGGCATGACACAAATATCACAAGACACTCAAAGATCAGCTTCCATCTTTCTTTACGGCTCTGAAATATGGACAGTTAAAAGGCAAGCAAACGGCACATTCATACTTTCGAGGTGTGGATCTGGAAAAGTTTGCTGTGAGTTCCCTGACATCGCATCAACAGCTCGACATTCGACCCCCAAAACAACTCTCGTGTTTTTCCGAATCCTCCCATTTTTTGACCTCATCAACTCAAGAAAGGGCAATGTATAACGGTAGATGGTTTAAGGAGGAGTCGAAGATAACATTGGACTGACGTCGAGTTTATAGGAACAAGTCTCGTAAAACCGTGCATCTTACGGGCAACCATAATAGATGTCGTGATGATATTAGATGCGAAAATAATAAATGAATCACAATAGGTCTGACATGACGTTGTGAATAGGTAGAAAAGGAAAAGAAGTAGAGACCAGTAAAATATTTGTACTTCGCCGGGTTTTAAAATATACATACTTCAGATGCTTAACAGTTCTTTATATACCTGGTGACAATAGTATCACTAGCACCCATCTTTTGTCCCTTGTCTTTAAATATATCAAAATTAAACTTGGCACAGTTAGTGTAGGTGTAAAAGTAGTAAACGCCAGAACATGCTATAGTTGTCAGTCATCTTTTAAGTCCACTCTAGCCTTCTTTAAGATCTGACCCTGAGCCTTATTTAAAGTTATAGCCAAACATATCGTCAATCAGTGGGAACTGTAGTCGCTTGAACCCAAAGAAGTAGTCAGGTTGGATGAAAAGGTTGCTTGGTATGAAGACTGTTTCTATTAGTCGCAGTCAGTCAAAAGGATTACGTCTATCGCAGGTCTTTGCATGCAATTTGTTTCATTGCACATTTCTGGAGGGTTCATGTTCCTTAACTACACGATAGGTGCTCCTATCCTCAAGGTGTGCACAGAAATGTAGGCTTGATCACTGTTTTTATAAAGCTTCTAATCGTGGGGAAAACAGAACGAGTAGAAGTTGCAGTTGGACGTAGTCGACTGCGAATCCCTTTTTCATTCCATTCTTAACGTGTTTCCATCCATTTTTAGTCGCATTTAAGTAGAACCGATTTTGTGATCTCACTTGAAGGTGTGATTGTCCTGAACACATATGTCAAATTTAAGCAAAATTTGGGTGATACCATAGAGATACAGACGATAGACAGACAGACGACAAACAGAAATTTGTTAAAAACTACTATTTGGGTTTAAGGAACTTGAAAACGTGTAAATATACCAAGAGCTCAAAGCTTTTTACATAATCACATTACTGATGTGGGAAACCAAAAATCTATTTACTAAAATATTCTTTTTAAATAGTGCTACTGGTTTTTTAAGAACTTATGCTTTACTCTACGGACTGATTGTTTTCCACATTTGCTATATAAACAGCTCAGAATTGGTCTTCAACGCCTAGGACTGCATAGTGCATGGCATTGCCTCAAAGAACAAGATTATCAGTTAAGTCGAAGAGGCAGATATTAAAAATTATGGTCATATTAATATTTGGACAGGTGTGCGGGAAGCGGACAGGGGGCATAGCAGAACGTGGCGGTACTTAATATGTTAATGAAGATCATATTTGTTATTATTGATGATAGTATCGCTGGAACATGTACTCTAATCCCACTCATTGGCGATATAAGTGTTGGTTGTAACGTATAGCCTGTATCTGCGTAAGTTATAATGAGCAGTTGCCGTTCCATCGACTTGTATGTACTGTGAAAACAGTGTCGTAAATGTGGAAGGATGTCTGTTAAATGAGTGGGAAAAATGCCGACCAGAATAAGAGTCATGTTTGTAATCGTCAGTCAAGAGTGTACAAACAATAAATATGTATAAATAGCGCGGAAAGCCGTAATCAACTGGAGATGATGATATATTATGATTTTCTATCAGGAACATATTTAACTTTCTCTTGTAGTTTATTACAATGCTCTGTATCTTTTTACGAATAAACTGCTGCTCAGAAGTTAGGGATATTAGGATTAGAGTTTGGTATTAACCAGGGTAGCCCAGTCGATGAAGGCATTTACCCACAAAAATTTTTAAACTGAACATTTTTTTTTTTAATAAGTTCGTGAAAGTGTATAGAGAAAAAAAATTTTTTTTTCAAAATGTTGAAATTAAGTTAATCTGGGAAAAAATACAATACACAGATAGATATATCACGTGTTTATGAACAAAAAATGTTCAAACAGAATTTATCGCTATTGCCACGGTTTTCCGGGAAAAAAATAGTCAAATGTAACGTTATAACTGGGAGCGAGATACACGCGTGCGCGCGCTTGAATACGCATGATGCGTGACACCGACGCATTAAATTACATGTGACTAAATCAGAATTTGTTCAATCCATATGAGCGTAGGTTCATTTAAAAGATGGAAATTGTAGCTTTCTGATGCTTTTTGGTTTTAAACAATACAAGCAAAGGATGGATGGGAAAAATATACATACTTATATATATTATCACGCCCGCACTCGATCGTCGCAATAAAAAATATAGAAAAAAATAAAAGCCCTTCAAAAAAATTCTTTCTTCATTGATCTGTTAAAAGTACTTACACTTCATGATTATTATGGTTTATTAAGTTGTAGTAACGTGGATTCAAAAAAAGTACATCTCAAATAATTTTAATCTCCTTTCTTGATGATTTTCTTGAAAAATATACAGGGTGATTCTTTTAAGGCGGCCATTAGAATATTTCCCACTTGCAGATGACATAGAGATTTGAGATTTGGTACCCTACCATAGTCGACCATTGTGGGTACGAAAATAATAATTTCAAGATGGCGGCACTTCCGGAAATACCGGAAGTCGATAGCAACTTGCTTATTTTAAATGGAACACCCTATATATTTTCGACTTTTCGAAATGAACATAAAATTCTCAGCCAAAACATGTAGCACACCCTATACCTAAACCGAGCAGTTTCGGAGATATACGACATTTTATAAAAAATTTGACAGGTGCAACGATTTGCAAGAACCGTTATAACTTTCTTCGTGTAGGAGATCCTTATTTACTTTTTGGTACATAGAAAGAACACAAGATGAGCTACTCTCTACTCTGTCCTATATCTAACACATGTACTTTGAATTTTTCGCAAGTTTTTGTTGAAAATTATAATTTATCCAAAAAAAAAAAACGTAGAAGCCTATGAAACAATTGAAACAATAAAGTGGGTATCGAGTAGCAAATGTGTTACATGTTCTTGGTATTACTTTATCACATTCTCCATAAATAATAAACAAACCTAAAAGTCTTCGTGGGTGTAATTTAAACGTGTTGGTGTTTTTTAACATAAAATAATGACTGACATTAATGATTGTTTCTAATCATGGGTAAGTTGATGGCAATTTTTATTAAAAATTTTTGGACATTTAAGAAAATCGCCAATATTTCGAAAAGTTGTAACTTTAACCCCTACAATGCTTTAGAAAAAAGGGAATTTAATTTAACATAATTCGATGTAAAAAAAATAAAGGGTGTTCCATTTGAAATAAAAAAGTTTTTGAGGTTTGAATTTGACAAAATGTAACGTGAAAAATAAAACACTTGATATACTATTTTAGAATCTATTTTTTTTGTAAAGAGTAGCTTATCTTGTGTTCTTTGTACGTACCAAAGAGCAATTAAGGATCTCCTACACGAAGAAAGTTATAACGGTTCTTGGAAACCGTTGCACCTGTCAAATTTTTTATAAAATGTCAAAAATCTCCGAAACTGCTCGGTTTAGGTATAGGGTGTGCTACATGTTTTGGCTCAGAATTTCATGATCATTTCGAAAAGTCGAAAATATATAGGGTGTTCCATTTAAAATAAGCAAGTTTGTATCGACTTCCGGAAGTGCCGCCACCTTGAAATTATTATTTTCGGACCCGCAACTAGACAAACACGGAGCGCCATGGTGAATGTAGGGTTGGACGTGGCAGGTCCGGCTTGGCTAAACGATAATTGATAAAACAATGTTAAAACTCCTATCCGCCTGTGGCGGATTTAAAAATTAACAATAAAATTTAAAAATGCTGTCCGCATGGCCCTAAACCTAATTCATGTAAAACTTGGAAACTAGTCACTGGTTGTAGCACTGAATAAATTTGGTCTGTTGACTCGGGTGAAAAGCTGAACGAAAAAACCCTTACGAAAACTGCCGACCTGGCGGTCTCCCTAATGCCAGGAAAATGTGATGGAAAGAGGATAGGGTTTAAAATGTTCGAATTTTTAAAAAGGTCATCGACCGAAAAGGAATTTTTGATAAAAAAAAGGACAAAAAGAACAAACTGAATAAAAACGAGAACAAAAATAGAACTTAAAGAAAGAGTATAAAAATGATTGGAAATATATAGTCGAGGAAAGATCAAAAGTGGAGAAATGGTAGGTTGGGGTATAGGAAAGTATAACTAGGGAAGAGATTGCCGGAAGAAAATATCATCCTGGTTGTAACTCGGTATTAATATCAAGCAATACAAAGTTGAGATCGGTGGAAGTCGATTGAAAACAACAGAGAAAGGGAGCAAATTAAATAATGGAGTGTCAGTTTAAAGCCAGGATTACACTACGAGAATGTGAGAGGTTCATTTTATATTTAACAGATAGTTGACGTTATTGCCAAAAAGGGATCTGGTACACTTTTAATGAAAAATATACATGGACACATGGACAATGGACACTCTAAAAGAATATTCATGAAAAAAAATGAGATGTAAGGCAATAAAATTTTGCATGTAATTAACACAAGGACGAAACTGGCTATACGCACTGACGGTCCTAACCCTTTCGGACCCAGTGTACACTGTGGTGTACACAAATTTACAAGCTTGTAAATACAAACTGGGACAGAATTTTAACTGTTGTATATCAGTGTACATCTTAGTTTGAATATAATATAAGCACTAACACCTATATTGTGGAAAATTAGAGAGTTTACTATTACAGGGAGCACGAAGTTGACGAATTCGCCTGGTAGATGACTAGAATTACCACATTTTGAATATGTCAGTTGAGTGTTTGTAATGGAGTTATAAAATTTTTGAATAGCAGTTGAAGTTTTATATTTGGTGTATAATATATTATTTAGTCCATAAGTGGTTTTATTTTATTATTTGGAAAATTCATATACATGTAGTGACCACTGGGTTTTAGTGAAATAATATTTACTGTTATAACCTCAATTTTTTTATGTTTTATTGAAAAACATATTTATTATAGCATATATCATTGAAAATGAGTTAAAAGTATTTAACCTTTGAAGACTTAGTGGAACTCTTGGAGAATTACCAGTCGGATATAGAGTATTTGAGTGATGATGATGATTGGTTTCAAACAGATTCGTATGAACAAAAAGGCAAAATTTAGGTAATTGATAACTGTATGTAGGCTAGCAAAGTACGTTTATCGACATGGTTGATGAAGAAGAGGAGATAGAGATCACAGCTTCACCACAACCACAAAACGAACCAGAAACTGAAGAAGTTATTGGGGTTGTCTCACCGAGGCTAATCGAAGATGTTGAAATGCCAGAATAAATTGAAAGTGAACCCATAGCAAGAGAGAAAGAAATTAGTAATATGGCATATAAAATAAAAAAAATGAAATTAAAAAAAATAAATAAAATAAGCACAATTTATTTTTTGTTTAATAGGTAGTAATGACACCGTTGAGTCCCAGTGTGCACTGTAGTGCACGGGTCAAAGGTCAAAACCAGGCAACGTTAGGAACTCCGGACACAAACTAAAAATAACTAAAAAAAATTAAAAATCTTATGTACCAAATTTCAGATTTTTTGCTCACCTAAAAATAATGTGGGTCCGAAAGGGGGGGGGGGGGGCATGGGGGCTCCGATCATGATAAAAACTGATAAATATAAATACTAACAATTCCAATTCCTTTTGTTAAATTATAGAGAAAAGCAATTAATAAATAATTATTTGTCACAAAAGTTAAATAAAAACACTTTTTTAGGATTTAGGAAAAGTAGAGAAAATTATTGATAACTAATCAAAAATACAAATCTGTTATTAAAATATCTATATATTTCTAATCTTCGAATTTTTTTGATAACCTACGTTCTGATTAGACAAGAAAATAAATAGCATAGAATGAAATTATTTGCAAAACACCTAGTACAACACCTAAAGTATAAGAGGCACGTGCCTTGGAGTCAGTCTCCATCAATCAAAAATGAAAATCAATATCTAATCTTTGTTCTAACATAATAGCCAACACTGGTTATGCAAGGCACCAAAAAGTTCTAAAATCAATTTATTTCCAAAAAATACTCAGCCTGAAATTTTTCTGATTTCTGACTTCTTCCACTCGCTTATACCTTGAAACATTTTTCGCCATTGTTTATTTTTTGTACATAAATTCATTTTAAGCTCTTTGTGTCTTGCATAACTAGTTGGCGTCGAGGCGACCACCTCAGAACGCCAGACTGCCGGAGCTCCAAATTGTTAGCTCAACATTTTTCTCAATTTCATAAAATAAAAATAAATAGTAAGTGTGTGTAAGTTAGAACTGGATTTTAAAACGGGTCATAAAATTGACCTTAGTTCAAGATGGTACCCATAAATTATAATTTATTGGTGCCACCTTGAACTAAGGTCAATTTGCCATCATCTCATTATATGAAGCCTCATATTTCGAGAAAATGAAAATGTCGAATTGAAAGAAATCTAGAGCTTACAGAGCAAAACTATACCTACAGATTTAAACCAAGCGCCTTCAAATTAATTAAGAACGAGTGATGTAATAAATGCAATAAAATTTTTGTTCCCCTGTGTTATCAATAGTAACAATATTTCAAGAAAGAGCAAGAAAAAAGACGGATGACTTGCACGTGTTTTGGTTATTAAAATATAAAATTGTATGTCATAAATCAGATTAACTTCTGTGCATGCATGTATTGAAGAATATTTTTTTATTTTATTTTGTTTTTATTAAAGTTTATTTATCTTTACTGCTCTGTGTAGATATTTAGTTAAATACTTATATATTAGGGTGTTCCTTATTTTTCGACTTTCATTTTTTTTGTCTTACCCCCTAAAAAGTTCATATTTGATATAAGAATTACACACCCAAAATTTCAGCCTCCCAGATGAACCCCTTCCGGTACCGACGGGGGTGTAAAAAACCAAAACTGGATTTTTTTCAAATATACCCTTAAATTATTCTTTATAACCCCAAATGACTGTTATTTGGTATAAAAATAAAGTAAAAGCAATATAAACCATACCTATCCTTATCATCATAGGTTTAAAAGTAAGTAAAAAATAATCTTTTATGTAGTATTTGTTGTTCAAAATATTTGCTTTAATGTATCTTTCTTACAATTTGGATATATTTTTCTGTGCTCTTGTACACATTGCCAAACGTATTTGGAAAAACATAAACAACAAACTATAACCCGGTCAAGTTAGCCCTAAAAATGGGGGTATCCTTGCATGAATTCCCAAGAAGCTGAAAATTTACATAACGTTAGGGATACCATTATAATGAAGTTGTGAAAAGTCTCCATTGATCCCGTGTGTGCAAAAAATTTTATGCGAAGTCAAAGTTCGCAAAAATGGGTTTTTTGGATTTTTTAGCGGAACGGTTAGTTTTATGATAAAAATAGCTTAGACAAAAATTGTAGATCTTTCAATTCTCTACAAAAATAGTCGTTACACTTTTTTTCCTAAAATAAGAGAATAAAAATGATTGGAAATATATAGTCGAGGAAAGATCAAAGGTGGAGAAATGGTAGGTTGTGGTATAGGAAAGTATGACTAGGGAAGAGATTGCCGGAAGAAAATATCATCCTGGTTGTAATTTGGTATTAATATCAAGCAATACAAATTTGAGATCGGTGGAAGTCGATTGAAAACGACAGACAATTCTCTACAAAAATAGTCCTTACACTTTTTTTCCTAAAATTCACCTTTTTGAGAAAAAGCCATTCTAAAGTTATATTCTCCATAAAATGCACACGTTTCCACGCCACCTATGAGGTAGTGTCTTTTTTAATGTGGTTTCCCCGGTAGGCCTACTCCACGGTCTTTTTATTGAAGTTTAATATAATATTAGGTCTTCTTATTCAACTTCTTCTTCTTCTTCCCTTCCTCCACCTTCTTCTTCATCATCTTCATCTTCCTGAGTTGACGTAAATTGTTCAAACAGCGATACATCAGTAGTTTCGTCGTTGATGTAAGGATCATCTTCTGTTGGAGATTCAGTATTTGAACACGACTGGCCTTGACAACTGGTGCATGCTGGTGAATAAAGTAAGCCTACTTTTTTGCAACCGCATTTCGAATTACACCCCTTTTTGCAGTTGCAAAAAATAGTATTAAGGAGCTTTTCTGGTGCCGGTGGAAGTAGAGTGTGGATTGGTTCCAATACATTATTAATTAGCTTCCAACCCCATTCTTCTGGGTCCCGTTGATTACCAAGCCACACTTGAACCTGGTAATATACTCGATAAAAATGTTGATGAGCAGAAGCCGAGGTTGGAGGAAGACAAGCTAATTGAACCCTTTTTTTATTACGTGTATATTTTGCAAAAGATACGTAACGTAACTTATCTATGAAAGTAATTTTTTTTTGAGCTTCATATACAGAAAGAAGAAAGCGAATTCCGTTGGTGATTAGAGTTTCTGGAGCAGAGTTCATATCTTCAAAAGCTTTTGCACATGTAATTAAATCTTGTTTTTCAAACAATTTGAAAACTGTTTTTTACCCCTCCGGAACATTGCTGATGTATCACAGCCAGTCATAGCATGTAAAAATAGAATATGATTTTTACATTTAGGATAAGCCGATAAACTCATATTTGAAAATAGTTCCGATGGTTGATGAGCCTTGTCTGGTTTTAAAAAATAAAAGGATTTTCAATTGGAGTTCGAGCGGTAAGTAATACCAACAGATCAACATCTTCACCAACAACAACATTGACATCAGTTGGATTGAACTGATTTATTGCAGTTTTTATAATGAGTACATCAGCGTCATTGTCGGCTTGCTTGACTAAAATATGTTCAGTGGTAAATTTTTCTTTTAGCATTGTAATCAACCGAGACTTATTATGAATGTTTGGTCTTGTTGTTGTTGACTAGTTGGGACTGTCATAAATTGGTCAAAGAGAATATCAGAAGATGCCGATGTTTTTGCCACACAGCAAGCCACAAGCAAATTCAGGCCTGTAGCTAGGGGGGGGGGGGGGGGGCAGGAATAAGTTTCGCTCGACCTATGGCGATCGCAAGGGGGGGGCAATTTCAAACTGCCTTTTCAATATTTTGAAAGAGATTGGGTAAAAAATTTTTTTTTGTTTCTCGCCCCTCGCTCATAAAAAATTTTTTTGGACTAAAAAGTTTTACTGCCACGTTCACAATTGAACAGCAGACAGATGTTGCTCAAGGCCACGTGGTCACATAAAATTAGGGACTGCGTTTCTTTTCATCTCATATTCTTAGAATTATCATTCAATATTAATGTATTAGTCACGCAGACTAATAGTTTTACTTATATTATACGTCCATAATGTACATAGGCAGCGTAGTCATACATATTATGGAGAATATAATTTTAGAATGGCTTTTTCTCAAAAAAGGTAAATTTTAAGAAAAAAAGTGTAAAGACCATTTTTGTAGAGAAATGAAAGATCTACAATTTTTGTCTAAATTATTTTTATCATGAAACTAACCGTTTCGCTAAAAAAAATAAAAAACCCATTTTTGCGAACTTTTACCTCGCATAAAATTTTTTGCACACACGGGATCAATGGGGACTTTTCACAACTTCATTATAATGGTATCCCTAACGTTCATGTAAATTTTCAGCTTCTTGGGAATTTATGCAAGTGTGAATGTCTATTTTGACTGGAGTACTATTATGTTTGACGTATTAATAAGCCATCAAAATTTTCAAAATTTTGACAACAGAAATTAAATAGTAAATTACATATCGAGGTGGAAAGTGCTTCATTGTTGTCGAGAGATGAGATAGTTGATCGAGGCACGAAGCGGCGAGAACTAATTCTCAAGACAACAATGACACTTTCCACCAAGGTTTCTATACTATTTTATTCACAATCATCTCCCTTAATGAACAAAAAGCCAAAAAAATCGTTTACTAAATTTTTAAATAGCATTTTATATGTTTTTTTTTTTTAGGTTGGCACATGCTCACTTTCCAACCCGAACACTAGTAAGAAAGTGGCTCACTTTCCAACCCGAACATTAGTAAGAAAATGGCTTCCTTTCCAACCTGAAATGTGACTTATGTCACTTTCCATCCTGAAATGTCATATTTCAGTTCAGTTGTTGAATGAAGTAGAAATGTCATACTTTCCAACTTTTAACATGTAAGACAATTTGATTGTTTTTGTATGATTGTGAATAAAAATATTTTCCTTAACATTGGTAGCTTGTAATTTCATTTTGAATTAAATAATAATGTGTTCAACAATTCTAACTTAGTTTATACATTTTTAGGTGCGATACATTTGTAATAATTAGAACTATTCAAAAACCAACTTTTACCTGATCCATTTTTCGCAGAAATTTCTTTCATTACATTTTAAAACAATTTTGCAGAAGTGGAAAAGTATCTAATAAAAGATAAAAGTACACATATATAAATGTCGCTTCTAAGGAAAATTCCTACAATAATTTATAGATATGCAGCGCGCTTACCGCCACCGCACCGGCAAGAAAATCCTTAATTATACCAATCTGGTCGCCACCACTGTCTCACGTCTTACGTAGAATTTACACCTGACAATAGTTAGATCCGATGCCCTGCTGGACGCCCACCCGGTAATGAAATAATCTGCCACTCCTTGCTTGCTACAGATAAAGATGTAATGGCCCCGAATACCACACCAGTACATACACCATCCATACTAAACATTCGCCATATTTAAACGCTAATTAATGGCGTCCTTTATTATGACAACATTCCCAACTAAAAATATGTTTCTTATTTTCTATAAAATGGCTTACGAGAGTCTTGTAGGCAATAAAGTGAGGCATTAGACTATATTTACGCTTGTGGCTATTTATAGAATGGAATATTAGGTCTCATAATTACCAATATGCAAAATAAGTCGGAAACAGATGTGGAAAGATGAGTCGCGAAACTGATCCTTAGAGGCAGTTGAACATTATTTTAAGGAGCTATTTTAAAGTGGAGGAGATGATACAAAAAATTTCCGTGATACAAAATTTTTCTGTGATTTAAAATACTTCATGATACGAAAATTACTGTGATATAAAAATTCATAGTACAATTCAAATAAACAAGCTAAAAACCTACTCTTCGCCAATTTACTGAGCTTTTTATATATAATTGTTACACGTTCTATAGGATACTCTTCGCAGTTTTCTTGTAAATAATGTTAGTTTTTGGACATCCTAAATTTTGTGATACCATCTTTATTGTGAAAAAATTGTATGAAAAAAAAAAATGAAAAAGAAATATCCAACCTGTGGGATTCAAACGCGGGACCTTTGGATTGCAACGCAAAGCTTTAGCCGCTGCGCCACCACCTATTGCTATAAACATTGATTGTCTGTGATATATATCTTTCGACATTCATACATATTTCACTTCTATGAAATATATATTAGTAAACTTTTTTTTTAATTAAATAGTTAATAACTTTTTTATTTACTGATCGATTATCTTCAAAAACAATAGGGTTCTTCCTCTAGCTAACACTAACTTACTTTCTAAATTTTAATACAATCGGACTTTTCTTTCTTAAGTTATCGTGCTTACAAGAAACGTGACGGACGGACGGACATTTTGAAAGTTGTTCAGAATTCGTTCACTAACACAATGATACGAAAATTTTTTCTTTACGAGCGATATTTACGATTTTAGAAATGTGCCGATCAAATACAATATACTCTTCGTTTTTGCGAAGAGTATAACAAGGTACCTGTGTAAATATTATTATCGAAGATGTTCTAATTTTTATTATCCGATTAATTAGTTGGAGGAGCTATTTTATCTTCGTGAATTGTAAAAGTTCTGTAGGGCTTTGTACTTGCAACCTCTTAGAGGAAGAAGGGGAGACAGAAACTCGGATAATATTATAAAAAGTTTACAAAACATTGTTTGTTATTTCAATTAACAGAGTCAGATCCTCAATTTGTTCTCTGTATTTTTGAACACATTCATATACCAAATGTATCGAAATATACTGAGAGGTTCTCAAATTGTCTTGCTTTGGATATTTTTTGTATTTACACTAACATTTAGATTAGATTAGATTAGAAAGGAGATGCTGACTAATTCGCTATGACCACCTCGACCTACTGTGATCTATTGTGTGGAACTCCTATTTTAAATTTCGCTTAGAGCTTCTTATTCAGCTTTGTCCTTTGTATCAGACTCTACAGCCTTGATAAGGGTCCCGTTGCTCAGGATGAACTTCACATCGACGACGAGTGTCAGTTTGATTTCAGGAAAGGCAGGGGCACCGTGCACCAGGTCATCAGAATCGTGAATGACGTCAAGGTACCGTGCAACTGCGGAAAGAGCACTGTCATGGTGCTGCTCGATATTGAGAAAGCCTTCGATACAGTATGGATCCCGGTCTTACTCCACAAACTGATTATGCTGATCAGGGTGAACAACAAACTCTCAACTCGGCGGGACATTCGGGCGGACGCGTCTGTCACCAAAGTTACACGGAGTTTCCGAATATGAACCTCGCCAAGTATGTCGACGACACGGCCATGTACGCGCACCCGCACAACGAGCAAGCAGCGAATATGCTGCTGAAAGCGCACATGGCTCGTGCCACAACGTATTACGACAAGTGGAAGATTCGGATCAACGCCGAAAAGTCGGAGGACATACTCTTCACGCGCCGGTTCACAGAGAACCACATCCTAACGCCAATTTCGATCGAGGGCCACCAAATTCCATTTAAATGGTGCGTGAAGTATCTGCGGGCGAACTTGGACAGAAGACTAACGTTTAACACGCACATAAACGAAACTGTACGTAAGCTCTACTCCATGTCCAGGAGTCTGTATCGGCTTCTGGCGCGGGGTAGCGGACTAAACAGGACGAATAAGGAATTGTTGTATAAGATGGTGATCAGGCCAGCTATCACATACGCGGCGCCGGTATGGTGCAGCATCCCGGCCACGACAGTGCGAAAACTTCGAGTCTTGGAACACAAATTTATCCGCCTAATTTCGAATTCTGGTAGGTAAACCTCCCTCAGAGATCTCTACGCACGTTGCCGACACTAGCGGACTTCACAGAAATTTTATCAATCCAAGCTGGGCGATAGTCCGCTAACCCGCGATATAACACGAATCAGACAGCATAATGCCATACTTTTCGACCTGAAACACCCATTCTGCTCCCATAAGGAAGAACCCCGTATGTTAAAAAAACATAGAACGGAGATATTTGAGGTAGAACATTAGAGCGGTATTAAAACGCACATAAAAAATTTGTTTTACCCAATGTTTGCGAAAAAAGGTTAGATTTGCTTACATATATTTAAAATGATATAGAAGTTATTTCCATTTTTCAAACATACGGGGTTAGGCACTCTATGAATTGGACACATAGTACAATGCAAAAACCTAGTACCGTGTTTTTGATTAGCATTCTTATGATGTTTCTTGAAGTATCTCTGTAATTAATTATAAAAATTAAGACTTGATAATTGAAGTTGAACTTTTATTAAAATTAAAATTCAAAACATTTTAAAACAAATTATGGATCCACAGTTATTTCCTAAGTAACAACATGGTATCCTAAGAATAAACATGGTATATCACAGAAATATGCCATGTTTTGTCTATGTAATGAATAGATACGGTGTTTATGTATAGTAACATGGTAAATTCGCTCCAGATAATATTCGGGGGTCTATTTTAAAGGTGTTTTCGATGTAATAGATGTATTTTGTCCGCTGAGTTCATTGAAACTAAAATCTCAAAATACCCAAAAATGCCTCGTACGGGGTTCTTTCTTATGGGGGCAGCATTGCCATACCAGGCGTTATCTATCTTTTGGCAACCTCCCTAACCACACTTTCCTATACCACAATTCTTCCATTCTTCACCACCCCTTACCTACCTTAACCCCCTTTTCTATTCCCTTTATTCTCTCTCTCTCTTTTTTTGTCAGTTTGTTAATTTTTGTTCTTTTGTCCCTTTTTGTTTTTTCTTCAAAATCCCCCCTCTTGAATAAATCCAAACTTGGAAAGGTGGAAAGGTCCCTTTTTTCGATTCTTGACTTATAAATCGGAAACGATGCGTCGTACGGAAAAAGACGTATTCTATGCAAAATTAAATATGATTAAATTTCATACAATGCCTATACTCGTTTTCATCCTATGTGTTAAGTTTCCGAGATATAAGCCAACGAAAATCGATAATTAATAAATAAATCAATTAAGTATCTGACATTTCTCTACCAAACCGATTTACCGTGGTCTGCTAATAAATCACAATCACAAAATAATCTTTATTTTACAACACTCGATGTATTTACTAATAATGTAATATTTTGTCGAAATCTATACATTTCCTTAAATCTACAGTTTGACCCACTTAAAATGAAGATATAACTTTTTTATTTTGTTTCCGATTTGAATCAAATTTTACCCAAAATAGAGAACAAATTAAGATCTACTTATGACCAGAAAAACATTCACCTGCTAAAAATGCAAAGCCACCTGCAGTATCAAAATATGTGGAAAAAAATTAAAAGTCATATTAGTAAATTTCACGTATCCACCATAAATTTCGGAAACTGAGGATCCACTTTGCCAAATGAGCTTATGAATGAGAAATCCTCCATCAATAAAGAAAATAAAATTTTGGTGTATGTACGTTTTTGGCGCCGATTCAATGCATTTTTTAGAATTTGTAACACTTGAAATGTTTTTATTTTACTTCCACATCCAGTGGAAGTTTAGTAACGACAAAATAATTTTAAAAAATTTTTATTGTTCAAATAGGCTTAGAATGTCACGAAACGTCGAGATTTTAAGTTTGAGCAGCGAAAAAAAAATTTCTGTCTGTCAGACTGTCGGTTTGTCTGTCGGTCTGTCTGTAACTTTTTTTGTGCGCACGTTTACTCTGGAACCGTTTGAGATATTGACTTGAAATTTGCTATACATATGTATTTTAACGAGATCTAGAATTAGATTATATTTTCATCTTGTTCCGTCGAAGGGTTGGGGGGTAAATTGGGGTAAATTTGGGGAAAATAGGTAAATCAAGCAGGTAAGAGTCCATAAAATTGTTATTTAGTATATACAAGAGAAGCTAAGGCCTCAAAAAAAATTTTGGCATTAGGCACCCCCCATTACCACCCCCACCCTATTATTAAGGGGGATGAGAAAATAATGTGATTTAGTGTGTGTACAAGAACCAGACATCTCAAAACGTTTTTTTACTTCATCCACCCCACTATCACCCCCTATCACCACCCCCACCCCGATACCGATGTATCGTTTTATGGGTTTTTAGGGTAGAGGATTTCAAATATTATATTATTAAAGTTCCATAAACAATTATTTCCACATAAAAAATTTTTTCGTTGTGAGTGACTTGGATAAAAAAATGTGGATGTGGAAGTAGTGATTCCTTGGGCAGCGGTTTTTTCCGCATACTTTGGTACCGCAGATAGCTTTGCATTTATAGCAGGCGAATATTTTTCCGATCATAAGTAGATTCTAATGTTCTATTGAGTAAAATTTGATTCAAATCGGAAATAAAATAAAAAAGTTATAAGGGTGTCTTCATTTTAACAGTCACACTGTATATTTAAGGAAATGTATAGATTTCGACAAAATATTACATTAGTAAATACATCCAGTGTTGTAAAATAAAGATTACTTTGTGACTGATTTATTAGCAGATCACGGTAAACCGTTTTGATAAAGAAATGATAGATACCTAATTGATTTATTTATTAATTATCGACTTTCGCTGGCGAATGTCGCGGAAACTGTAACACATGGGAAGAAAATGAATGTAAGCAATCTTGTAGGAAATTTAATTATGTTTAATTTTGCATAGAATACTTTTTTTTGTACCTCCTGATAATGTCATCCTGATTGGCGAACGGTCTTCAATACACTGTGCAGCATTTTTGTTTTTAAAGAATCTTAATAAATGTTGGACAACTCTTCATATTCTTCAGTTCTTCAATTCTTCAGTTTCTTCTTAAAATATTTCATTACTTTTATATTTACAGATTGATTTCTTTCAAAAACCATAAGGTTGTTCCTCTAGCTAACACTACCTTTACTTTTCTGTCTTAAGTTATCATGCTTACAAGGAACGTGGCGAACAGACAAACGGACGTTTTGAAAGTTCTTTAGACCAATAATTTGATTTTTTTTCTCTACGAGCGATAATTACGGCTTTAAAAATGTACCGATCAAATGCAATGTCCGTTTTCGTATTTGCGATGAGTATAATAAAATCGATGCCATCTTCAAAATTCATTTTTATTACTCATACGATTTTTACATTTTGGAAGGCTTCTAGAATATTCATTCTTATCCTGTACACACTGTAGTTTTTGTATATCCCCAACTCAACATTCTAAATATTGAAATCATTGATAGACAATTGATGAACATAAAGCCAAAAATATGCAGAAAATCCTTTCTTTATAAAAGGTGACGTGACGTGGGACAAGCAACTGCATGCATTATGGACTTGTCTTGGATCTGGATTATTTTATAGCTTTTATATGGCCTCTGGTAATTTGTTTATGATAAACTTAAGTGGATATGTTCATTTATCTAAGATTAAGATCGAAGTGGTCTTGCATACGATAAAGGCCTATAAATGTAGGAATGTAATGATGTCCTTTGTAGTGATAAATAGGATTCAGTTATAGTCACAAATCACAACTGCAGTTAACCCACCAATGGACAGATGAATTAAAACACTACGTTATAGTTTGTTTGTCATGTACAGGGTGGAGAAATAACTCTCGTCCGTTTAGGATATGATTCTACATGCATGAGTAGTAAGGCAAGTACCTGAATGAGTGGCCGGAGGTGCCTCCTAAGGAAGCTATGACTCTCTCTTTGGTGCCTAAATAGTGGTTTTTACTGATTATCGCGGAAACGCAAGGAATTTAAACTGAATATTGCGGCTTCCTTTAGTAATTCACGTTATGAATTTGGCTGAAGTTGGCTCATCGATTCATCCTACTTTAATAAAAAGCCTACTTCGAAAATGCATAAACAGTACACGCAAGTTATACTAAAAAAGGACGAACAAGAAAAATGTTTTATAATGTGCTTATATTTCGGATATGAACTTTCAATAGGGACAGGAATGAAGATCCGAAGAGTTTTCACCTGTCCAGTGTCCTCATTTTGCGAAAAACCTGCTACCCTGTTTTCAAAGGATTTAAATAATGTTCGCAAGGGAGTACAGTATTGTACTTTATATTTTGGCTAGTTAGTTTCTCAATGGGTGCGTGGTTTAGTAAATTATACTGTTGTTCTTTCTTCAAGACAATTATATAGTAGAAGAACAATTACATAAGATGACTAAAAGGGCGCCAAATGATTTTCCCTGGTCAACATATGTCATAGAGCCAAAGGTAAGTGGCAATAGTAACAAAAACCATTAAACATTTACTACAAATTTAATAAGTACTGATAAACCCAATATAGATGAACAAAGGTTGTGTGTTACATAAAAATAAATAAAAATTCAGTTTAGTAACTTACTGGTCAACAAAAACTGTGTAATTATTATTGTGAGTGCACTCCTAAGAATTGGTTCTTGTAAGAGGTACTATTCCTAGAGATTTAGATAGTTATATTATGTGGACTCCAAATAGTATATATAGTAGATAGTAAATGGTTTTATGTACCATATGATAATTTGTTAATACTAAATCAAATTATAGTTAACATTAATTACCCAAAAACTATATTAATACTACTGTATGTCGTATAAATACAATGAAATGGCGTATAAATCTTTAAATATAGAAAACAACAAATAAAAGTAACGATTTTTCCACTTATCATTTGTCTCTACTACTTTTGTAGATGAATAAAACGAACAATTTGCCAGTGCAGCACCTCGCTTCCTACAGAGTACACTCGTACGGGCTTGATTATAAATTACATAGATCGAAATCCAGCTTCTCTTTAAATCTATGGTCCAGTACTTTCAAACTCTTGCATAACATCGACGTCAGTACGTTATAACAATAACAGCAAAAATGGGGCAAAAAATGCCTTCACCAAGGGCATCTAAACTAAAAACGTCTATACCAAAAACCAACAAAAAACGCCGAAAAATTCCAAAGATGGCATTATTTCAGAGATCATTAATTAAGTTCTGAAAGGAAATGAAAATAAACGCTTACCTCCAACTTCGAAAACCATAACAAATTGGAGACGTTCCAAACACGTCTCTCAGATGGCTACCCAAGATTTGACCAAGACGGCGTGGAATTTTTTGTTTGTGCCATATATGTACTTATTCAAGATCACTGGTATATTACATGTGCCAAATATAAACTGATTATTCCATTCCTTTAAAAAGTAATTGCCAAAAGAAATTTTGGCAAAAATACATAAAACACCCAACGAGGCCCCAACTGGCTTTTTCTATTGGTAAATCTGATTACCTTCGGTGTCCTGTATCTGTGATCTGATCTCATGAAACACCCTGTACATTATTACCGTCAGTCCCAAATCAAATAGCCAAATGTCCACTGCTTTTGTGCCAGTCGAAACTATTAATCTCCAGTGCACGTAGTTGAGATAATGCACTAAAAGGGAGGCGTCCCCTCTTGTCAGGTTTGGTAGACAAATTCTCATAAAAATATATAACTAACTAGATAGGCCATTTACCAACACTAATTTGTACACTTTTGAACTTATACAGTAAAAGGTATTATTTGAATTTTCTTAATTGAATGACTGTCTTTAAGTTTAACTTCTCTGGCTTTTCCCTGTGGTAGATCTACAACAGAATGTATGGGATCCTCATAAGGTCCTCACGTTTGTTATTCAGGACACCGATCACATCAAGGAAACTAATGGAAGGAATTTTATAAAAGTAATTAAGAATTTAAGAAGTGATTAGAGTATTGACACGTCCTTCAGACGAGCGGTGGTGAGTTCTTCAACATTATCACCAAAGGATAGGACTGAGCTTTAATGAGGCCATACACCTAACAGGCATCCATGGTACGTTATCTAGCAAAAGGAGACCAACTAGAAAATACTTGGGCCACAAAACGGGTCACGTTGCGAATAAGAAGAAAATATGAATAGTGAAATATAATACAATAATACTGATGTTTCTATCTTGAGAATTACGTTAAAATATGATGCATTCATACAGGGTGAACCATTAACAAGGGTTAATTCTTTGGATCAAAATATGAGGATATAACCAAACATGCTTTAGTAAATTGTTGCTGTGAAAGAAGATACAGGGTGTCAAAATTGCAATTTTTGTTTCTTTTATGCAGTATCTCAACTACTTCTTGATCGATCTTCTCCCAATTTGATAAGGAAATATTTTTTAAGCTATGAAACAATAATTTATGTATCACATCACGCTAGCCTATGGAGGGAGCCTCATGAGCTATACCTGATGATGAATATTTTTTCTTTTTTTTACGAAACGTTGTGGCACTTTTGACAAGAAAATCTCATGCAGGAGTCATTTCTACGTAGAATGGTACGATTGATAGAACTTGATAATTCCAACCGTCTTCGAGTAAACTGCCGTAAATATTTCAAGAATTCTTTGAAAACAGACTCAATTTGAAAAGGGCAAATTATATTTATTGAAAAGTGTGCTTTAGTGACGTCTTAGTTCTGTCAAAATGTCAAACTAATGAAATTGTGCGTAAATGACAGAACTAAAACGTCACCAAAGCACACTTTTCATTAGATACAATTTGTCCTTTCCAAAATGAGTTTGTTTTCAGAGAATTTTTGAAATATCCGCGGCAGTTTCCTGGTAGGAATTTTCAAGTTCTATCAAGTGTACCTTTTTTTACGTAGAAATGTCTCCTGCATGAGATTTTCTAGTCAAAAGTGCCACAACGTTTCTTAAAAAAAAAAAGAGAAAAAATATTCATCATCAGGTATAGCTCATAAGGCGCCCTCCATGGGCTACGTGATGTGATACATAAATTATTCTTTCTCAAGATCGGGCAAGAGGTAGTTGAGATGTTGCAAAAGAAAAAGAAAAAAATATTAATTAAAAAAAAACTTTTTAAAAACAAGCTGTTATTCAATATTTCAGTTGTACTAAATTGGGAGTTCCCAATATTGGATTTAGAATGACCTCACTTAGCTAACCATGCATTATCATCCAAAGTAAACGTGTATGCAAAATTTCAGCTTAATCGGTTGGGGATAGCTGTTTTAAAATTCAGTTGCAAGATTTAACCCATACTAACAAGGCAAGTTAAATAAAAGCTTGTAAACACAATACAATTTTGACACCCTGTATCATTCTCCACAGCAACAATTTACTAAAGCATGTTTGTACCAATCCTCATATTTTGATCCAAAGAATCTACTCTTTAATTATGGCCTATTATTAATGGTCCACCCTGTATATAGGTAACGTTAAATAAGTGAAAATAAACATAGTTCTAAATTATGCATAGCTAAAAGGTGTGTTTATTTCCCATATGACAGTTCTCACTTTTTAAGGATAATAGAAATTTCGAGAATAAAAAGATTTTTACAAATCTTTGTCGACACAAGGCCTCACATAGAACTAAATATTAATATTTCTGCATCAATTTGTTTTCGTGAAAAAGTAATAACACATTTTTTATTTTTTACGGTTACAACCTCTTCATAAGTCCCGACCTAATCCTTCTCAAAATAAATTAGATATCTCCAAGATTAATCTTCTGTTGGAATAATGAAACATGTTATCCTCCTCTATAAAGTCGCATATAAAACAACTAAGTATTCAAACCCGTGCACTGTTAAGCTACAGAAAGGGTGCCGAGTGGGTATTTAATTCAACGGGTTGCGCTAATTGTGAATTGATATGCAAATGCGTTCATCGAGTCGGTAAAGTAGTAATCTGTACTCATTATTTCACAGCTTTTAACCCCATCAGGGTGGCTGTGCTACCGCATCTGCTTCACCAAAAACAATGTTTCGGATTACCATGGATGAGGGTGTTTAGGGTATTTTTTATGCATTTAATCACAGTTTCGACGATCATAATTACTGGCGGTTGAGAGTGCCGATGAAAAAAATGCATGATTTATAATTTTTCTGTTATGTCTTCATTATTGTGGATTGGGTGTTATTAAAATGAATGGACAATGTGGGATGATTACAATAGGTTATTAAAATTTATTGGACATCATTAATAATATTAATACGTATAATGAAGTCCTGAAAGTAGAGATGGATAAAAACGGGGTTTTTATTGTTTGGGTTTTTTACCCGGAAAATATTTTTTTTATCAAAATGAATCTTCATTTTTTTGGCTCTAGCTAATGAGTATGAGTTTTTTTGACCCCGGATTCGGATTCAGCGACCGAAAATACATTGGAATACATGGGTCTGGTTCGCTGATTTGAACTTTTTTTTTTTGTGGGGCTGTGTAATACTTCACTGAGTAAAGGTTTGTCTCCTTTTAAAAACTTTATTGCCTTAGAAATTGGTTCAAAAACTTTTAATAACTTCTCTATTTTATTCCAGTAATTTTCGTCAAGTAGATGTCGCTTAATAGAAGGATATTAGAGCTAAGAGCAAGTCGAAGCATATTATTATTTACATTTACGCTACTCAAAGCTGTTGCATATGTATACCAACGAGTATCAGTTGGTACCTTTAAAGTTATTCTTTTTTTTTTTGGGACCTGTCTTTCCTTTTGTATTTATTTTTAGAAAAACATTTTTCAGCAACTGCTTGTTATTAAAGTATTGAATAATTCGTTTTGTAATGGCAATAGTTTTCTTGCTTGTAGGTATTTTCATAAAATCTTTTGCTAAAACATTAAGATCATGAGCAACACAACGATTTAATATGTGGATGTTTATGTTGTACTAATTCCCACATTGCAGAATAGTTTGGCACATTATCTGTGACAATAGCTTGCAGTTTCCGTGCTCCAACTTCCTCAATAATTTGAATCAAACGTTTGTAAATATTTTGAGCCGTATGGCGATCTATCCCAAAAGAAAATTATTGGAAAAATGTAGGTTGTGGAGTTGTAAGAATCACATTAACAATAGATATGCCATTTACATCAGTCCACCCATCTGTCATTAAAGTAAGGCAATCTGCTTCCTCAATTTTTTGGGTGACTATCGTACTAATTTTTCAAATTCCTTGTTCAGTAATGACGTTGCCAAAGATTTTCTTGACGGAAGCCTATAAGATTGTCTAAGAGCTTTAATAAAGTTAATGACAAATTCATTTTCAGCAAATAAGAATGAGCTATTTGAACTGTAAATTGCACGTGCAAAATATACATCCAGCTGTTCCCTATTTTCATTACTAAAATGATCAAAAGATTTATGTAAACGAGATCGACTGCTACTTTCAGTTTCAGTATTTGAGCTCTTACTTGTTTTGGTGGAAGGTTAATAGGCGATCCAGATGACACCTCAACCTAGAAAATAACAAATAATATGGAGCACTTGTTTTTTAAAAGAAATTTTCACTTTACCTATTCAGATTTAGGCGCCTCTTCAACATATCTTTTCTTAATATCTCTAGGATTTTTTTTACAATTATGAATACGTCTTCTTAATTTATACACAATCCCAAAATATCCTTTTTTGCAATAAATGCATCGGGCATATTTTATACCAATTTTACCCCGTTTATTAATAGTAAATTCATTAAAACATTCCCAAATAATGGATGAAATTCCCTTCAGTATTTTTTTTTTTTTTTTTTTTTATTAGCCTTATTTATATTATTTATATTATTATATTTTAATTACTATACATCAGAATTAGCATTATTAGCACAATTAGGTATTTGGAAAAAATTCACACCCACGCCAAATGATGAAATAATGAATTTTTGATGATCGAGAATAAAAGTTAGGTTAGAATTGGCGGCAAATTCAAAAATGGGAAAAAAACAGTTTCTTTTTCATTGCCTGAAAGTATACCTTATATTTTTAATACGTAAAAATTAATGTAAGATAGAAAATTGCTTAGTGTTGGCAAAGTAAATTTAATTCCTAAAATATACATACATACGTAAGAAAAGCGTATACAAGACACTTTTTTGAGTTCAGTTTGCATCTGACGTAATTATCTTTTATATTGGTGAAAAACTAAATAACTGCTGCCATGTTCCAAGAAGGTGGCGGTAGAATTTATTTTAGAACAATTTTAATAATCATTCATTGTTTCAGACGCTCATAAATCATTCTCTTATAGCATCTTGCAGATTTCGTTCATTTCATTCTCCAATTCATTGCTTTTTCAGTTTATTTATACAGAAAGTATGGATCTAAGATCTTGGTAGACTTTACTTGCAGCAAATGATGGACCTTTAACAAGACATGCCACCGGATGAATTTAAAAAGTTTACTACTAATGGTTTTTTCACTATAACGTGAAGAAAGAAAGTGGTCGGATATCTGAGCATGAATATAAAACAGTTGTTAATGGGAGCAATGAAGTGACTAGATGGTTTAACAACAGGACGTGGCTTGAGTGAAGACACTCTCATGAGATGGATTCTATGTGCTGCAATTTCAACAGAAATTGCTGCAACAGTTGAGGATTTTGCAGGTACATCTCCTAACACATCAGAGCAATCCAAATACTCGATAATACAGTAAAAACACATTTTGAATCCAAAGAGACATTTATTAATTAGAAAATTCAACTAAAGAAGATATCGCTAAAGCAGACGAGGAGTTCATCATTACTATCTACGGAAAATTCGAAAATAAGACATCAGATGATCTGAGATTTTATATTTAACATCAACAAACAGCGAAACAAAAGCTGCAGGTACAGTTTGACTTATCCTCTTTCCTCTACAAGAACAGCAGCTGCCCAACACTCCTTTAGGATCTATTACCAAGTATAGCAGTGGCTAGTCAATAATAATCTAGATCCATGTCAACAAGGTTGGAACTTTGTGGGTAATTCACTAAAACCAGTACCAACAACTCATCCTCCAGCATCAGGAAAACTGTATTTCGTGTAAATGTAACGCTTTTTGTGATTCTTGCGTGTGTAAACGAGCATATCTTCAATCTTCAGCAATGTGCAGTAAGTGTGAAGACCGTTCATATGAGAATTAGCCTAATTCGATCATTGAACTTGATGATAATGGTGATGGCGAGATAGACAAGTATTTGTTAGGTGGTTGTTAATGTGTGTTAAAATTGCGATCCCAATATAATTTTTTAGTTTTATTCTAATAATAATATAGTTGCGTACTTCTTTGTTTTTATTAAAGTTAAAGCCTCAATATAATAAATACTAATTTTTCTAAGTAATTCATTAAGGTTTCACCCTTTAAGGGGAGACTTTGCATAAGCATAATACTAGTTCCCCGCGCTACCGCCGCTATCTTGGAAAATTAACTAAGTAATGTACCTTGAAATATTCGTCAGATCAATGAAGCAAAGTTTAACCAAACCATTTTTTTCTCTGCCCTACGATTAGGTAACCGTTACAGGTAAAAAATAATTATTATCAAAAATGTGTATTTTTTAATATTCTTCAAATATTATCCGATATTCCCATCCGTTAATGAGATAGGTCTAAAAAACTAAAAATTGGCCGCCATTTCTCTATGATTGGACCATAACAAATGATATACCATTAATCGTATTTAAACTAATTACCATTTTTAGTTCTGTTTTCAGATGAGATACTAAGTGATAGTGATTAAACATTAATTTTAAAAATTATATGTAATGTTCTGAAAGGGATTCGCTTTAAAATTCATAAAATGAAGTATCTGGAGTATTATATTTGTCGTTGTGTATTTATTACATTTCAAAATTGCCGGCATAGCTTTGTTTTATATAACTTGGAGTTTATGTATTCTATTTTGGTTTAAGTTAAATAATAGTATTAAACAAAATTCAATGAGGACTCTTCAAACTTGGATAAAGTAAAATGTTTGTGGGCGTTTAACCAACTTATCTTTCTCAAAAAATACACTTTTTGACACTTTATTCGTTATATAATTGAAATGATTTTTGAAATTAAGGTGCACATCAATAACCATCCCTAAATATTTGATTTCATTTGCTTTATCTAGTTTGATTCCTGTAATTTCAATTGTTAAATTTGGATATAAAAATCTGTACGCAGATAACTTGAATTTGCTACCTATTAACATATATTTAGATTTACTTATATTTAAACTTAACTATTATCGCACAGGCATTTACTTATTAGAGATAAATCATAATTCATCGAATTATATATTGTTGGTATGTCATCACCCGCAATATGTGTCATTGTATCGTCAGCAAAAAAAGATAATTTACAATATTTCACATATTTTACAATAACGTTAATGTACAAATTGAGAAGAATTAATCCAAGAACTGTCCCTTGTGTTACACCATGCTTGGTTTGCAATTTATACGATAAACTATTTCTAAATTTCACATTTTGTGTTTTAGAATTAAGATATGTTTTAAATCAATTCAATACATCATCTATAAGACCAATTAGGTATGCAAATTTGCTTTTTTGATATTATTAAAATGAAGTACTCCATACGTTAAAGCACTTACTAATATTTAAATACCATTCTTTCATATATCAATTTAAAATTTCAACAAATAAATAACAAAACTAAATAACTGAACGGGTATTATACAAAACGGGCTGTGACGTTATCGGTTGCATTAACATAACCTCAACTTTTAGGTTTTTTTAAGTTTATTGTCATTTTTAATGATTATATCCGCACTCTCCATTTGAAACCAGTATGGCTCCAAGCAAACATTTAAAAATTGACGCATATGATGTCTTAATATTGTTGATTACTAAAAATAGGATCCTAATTATAGGTTTAATTTCCAACCTACAAAAATTGCCTTATTTTATTGGGAGAAGATATTTAAAACTTTATGAACATTACATTGAACAAGATTTTAGTTGAAAATACGAGAACCAAGCGGAAATTTTCATAATAGTGACATATTACTCAGAAATTTTTAAAAGATATGTATTTTTGAGGTTAGGTGTTTATGACTGATGACGTCAACAACATAGCTTAGTGTTTTGGGTGGTAAAATTTTAATTCAAATTTAAAAATACTTTTTCTTGGATATTACTCAACTGGTTGTGGAAATTCAAATGTTTTTAGTTATAATTAAATATTACCTTCACAGTCAATGAGATTTTCGAAGTTTTCGAAAACCTGACTAGTTACATATGGTATTCTTTAAATTAACGATTATTTTTTTAGTAATTTTGCCGTGGTTATTTCTTGAAATGAGTGAAATCTTCCTATCTGATCGATATGTTTAAGAACTTGTTCATAATTCTTGCTAAAATTAATATGAGGTAATTTCATCGATACTTGTGAGGAAGAATGCATCAAACTTATCAGCAATTATATCTCCATTTGTTTCTTGTATATTCGAAAATTGAATACTTTTACTGGTAGTGGCGTTTTTATCCGGGGATAGTTTTTTTAATTGTTCCCATATTTCTCGACCATTATGAGAGTTAGAGGTAATTACATCGTTAAAAAAAAAATTAAGTTTTTAACATATAATGATACTGCTTGTGTAGGTTATAGAATAGTAGAACAATTTGTACGGGTTTAAATGAGTAATATATTTTTTCTATTCCTGGCATAAAAATTTAAAAGTTCCTTAACCCACGCAAGCCTCGCTTATCTCGACCCATAAACTCGACATAAAATTCAATTATGATACATACTTTTCTCTAAGCTAGTTAATTTATGTCTTAATTAAATCCGCTGAGACATAAAAGTTGGTGTGTTGTTGTTAAACCTTCGCGTATAATAAAATTAACATAAATGATGTAATTATCCTTGCTGATGTTTCACGTCCAATTTGGATTAGTTTCAGCTATTTCGGTTAATTATTTAAATATTTATGTTTTTACAGAAAAATTCCAATCCCACACAGAAATTTGTCACTGCAATTGTTTAATAAACTGGGTAATTAATTATAATAATGGTATTTTTATACAAATACTGTCGTTTTTACGTTTCACATTTAAGTTATTTCCCTACATAAAATGTCGAAATTGAATTTAACTGACATTAATCCAATCTTGTCTTAATTTATCTTTACCTCTGATAACTAAAAAATTTATTTATTGGCCATTTATTTCTCTTTTAATGGAGGATAATCAAATTATTTATTGGCAATTTTCCGCAGCTTAGAGGCAGGCCGTTACATACAATGAGAACAGTTTTTTTAATCGTGATGTTATTTTATCCCCTTCCAAGGCAAAATTGTCCTTGCACAGGGTGTTATTCCTGAAGGGATGGTTGGTTTGGTATGCATTGATCTTCTTCAAGAAATCTTGACAAATGTGTTGTGATCTACGCATTATTATAATTGGCCTCATTTTGCTGAGTGGCAGTGTGCTATCTGACAGCATTACGCCATATGCCTCGATTGCTTGTAAGTCGCATGGCCACTTCAAAGCCTTTTTTCATCAATTTCTCATCAGTTCCTTGGTAAAATCAGCACAAACTTCTGTTAAACGTTCTATATTGTTCTTACTATGACTGAAATGGCAAAAAATGTATTCGAGAGAACGATGCTTGAGTCAAACAACGGTTCATGTAAAGAACATAATTAAAAAAACGGGCTATTAGCAAGTCTGATCATTGTACATATAGTGATATTTTGATCTCGCCAAATTTTGCTCAACTCACAAGTTACCAATCTTGTCATATCTATTTTTTATAATAGGATAGAAATTAGATTTGAAGGGATGAGTTGACTGCTTGGTCTTTGCCACCGCGATCATCTGTTGTGGCGCTACTAATCTAATTTTATGTAGAGTTCCTTATTCAGTTTTACCCTTTGTATCAGACTCCACAGCCTCGATAAGCCTTGGTATAGCTATCTGCCCTTGGTTTTTCCTATCCAAATAGGCTTTCGCAATGGTACAGCACATGTACTGAGGTTTCCTCTTTCTCTTGACAAAATCTGTATGCTGCATCCTCTGCCAGGTCGATTAGACTCATGTACCTATTGATCTGACAGTGTCCAGTTAGAAGACCTACCATCACCCTTTCTGTTTTAGAGTATAATAGATCTTCCATGCATTTGGCTCATCGTTCTTTACTTCACTCTTTGGCCTGTCTTTGCCGTGGGAAATTCTTCCACTATTCCAGAGATTTGTCTCGTACCCAATTACTGTTCGTATGCATGGCTTAGCCACACCATAAAAAGGTTCTACTAGGGTCTTGTCGGGCCAGTTCATCAGCCTTTTAGTTTCCTCTGTGTCCCTCGTGTCCTGGTACCCATGCCTGATTTCCTATGTCTATAAGGGCATTAATATAATTCCATAAATGGGGCGAGCGTAGAGGCTACTTCAATGTGAATGTCAGTCGTTAAGCCAAACCGGACCTTCTCCGCCCAGCCCTACATCACCACGACGCTGTGCGACGTAGTTGTCTTGCTGGCTCCGGACCATGTTCTGGCAAGGCGCATACATGTATAAAAACTATAAATAAATTGTTATTGATTGATTGATTGAATGTCAGTCGATATTCCGTTGAAGCAACGTCGAGCGCGGGTAGTACTTGGATGGGTGACCCATCTTGGGAAATGCAGCGTTCTCGTCCCACCTTCTAGCGGCTTGTATATCATTGTATACGCGGAAGCTACGTAATTTCAGACGAGGATTACGTATTGGATATTACATCCTTCGAAGGGGATGTAAAGCAGGCGGTCTCTTGTCTATTAAATGTTAGGCAAGTAAAAGATCCCTACTCTTTTTAAGGGAAGAGGTTAAGCAAAATTTCCAGATTGGGGGTAGCTGGTCTCCTGGCGTCGGTGATAGGCCCTGGTAGCCGAAATATGCCGACGTTAAATAAATAGATAAAAAATAATAATAATAATAATTCCATACTAGCCTTGAATCGACCTGCATGGAATTGATTGACTTTAGAGCTGCTTGACTGCCAAATAAAATGGCAATTGACTGGTTAACAGGTTCTTGCCTAATCATTTCCTTTGCACACCACTGTAAGGCGGCCCGTTTGGGGCCACTGTGCACCGTTCTACGATGAACGTGGAAGGAAATCATTTCCATCATACTGTAATGTCAATAAAGGACACAAAAAATATCAACTTCAAACGCGTGTTTTTTAAATAATCAAAATGCTGCTGTCAAGCGTTGGGCCGCTGACGAAGTGGCAGAAATTTGTTTTTTGAATAAGTTACATTAATATGATCAAAAAAACAACTTTAATTTTAAACAAATATAGCAACTAAAAGTGTTGCTGGCTCCCGTACTAATATAGATTCTAAATGCCCCCCTCTACCGCACCTTTAAACAAGTCCATTTGGTTTTGGGATGTCGTGTTGGTCAAAAATGTGCATGTGTTCTATGCAGAAATTGACATAAAATAAATAAGTAGAAAATGTTTTCTATTGTTACAATTAATTATTTTTTATATATTTGCTTCATAATTTATTGAAAGATGAAACCCACCTCAAACTGAAATCGAAAGTTAAAGCAGTTGATGAAGTGCCAGTTGTTGATGAACGGAGTCCTTGATTTGTCAACTGCTACTATTTCAGTAAGCCTTATTTTTTCACGTGAGGCAAGAATATCATTACAGACCATTGATAAATATGTACGTTAAATTTATGGAGATGAAGATAAATAATTCCTTTAATCCATATTAGTTTCGCACATCAGCATAATTATAAGTAGATGTTTTGGTGCGTACAAATGAGAAATTATAAAATCCTCTTAATCTGTAAATGGTTGGAGATCACACATGCCTTATACAATTTGCACAGTGAATGCTTTTGAGCATTTAATACTGTCGTGTATAAATAACAAGACTCCGCGGGTATAATAATGAGCTTAACTAACTTAATATGCATAACTGATTGTGTGGTGGAATGCCGTAGGGAGGGGGTACAAAGCAAGCATAGAACATGGACGTCCGTTATGATAGTTTGATAGGGAAGCAGTTACTTACTATAGGGCGAAATACGTTCGTGGTGGTATGAGAATTGTTAAATTAGAGATATAAAATGATTATAAATAATTGAAAATTAAAATTTTCTTAGGTGATATTTGCATTTTCATTACTCTGATGTTAGTTGAAGAACATACGTTTGATAATGTGACGATCATAACATTTTAGATATAATTCACTCTATATGAAACCAGCACCAAACTTTGCGCCCACCTTTGATTCCAATATTGGCCCCGATATTTACCCCAAATATTTGTGTCTGACGCGTTTGGCTAAACTGTGCCTTCAGACAATGCATGCAACATTGCAACCAGCGTTGGTTCAAATGTTTGTAAATAAATTCTAACCAGTCGTTTAAAATTCCTCATGGAGGACGATACTGTGTGTAGTGTAACTTCCATTATTTTATAGCTCGGGGATTAAATTTATTTTGCAGCTGGACGCAAAACAATTTTTATGGTCGGGATGTTTGGGATCCCAAAAGACTAAATAATTTTCATAAGCACTGATGAACTCCAACATTTCCAACATTTTTATACAAGAAAAATTACAAAATCAAGAGCGCGTATACTAGATAAATCAATATTTGAGCACTGATTCGAGAGATCATTGTTAAAAACGCTGAATGCATAGTCTAGACGACACCGAAATGTGATACCCGCACCATATATATAACATTGGAGGTGGGACAAAAATAACGTCTTCCAATGACAAAGTTGAACACTAAACGCTCGCCGCACGCTACTTACTTGTCATACACACTGTGTCTCGAACTATCTAGTGTCCAGCGTTGCAAGACATTTGACGCATAGTTTAGAGCCAGCTTTAGAGTAGGTTATAAATATATGCTTATAATGGTAGAATGAAAGTCCATAATACAAAAAATTGTATGATCATACTCATGTAGAAAAGCATATCAGCTTAATATAGGGATTGCAATACCGGTTAACCGGTTAACCGGTTAACCGGTTATCAGGACAAAAAACACATGACGATAATTACCGGTTATTTAAATTTTTTACCGGTTATTTCGGTAAATTCTGAACTTACGATATGTCACGTATTCAAAGTTTCCATTTATGTCAGTGAGTAGTATTCACTAAATACAGAGTGACTGTCCCAACTCTGAGCACTTTTAACAATAAATAAATAATATTATAAAAAGTAAAATCCAAACACCAAGCCCTAAGAAATACAAGAGAGGCATTGACAATATCTCGCGACAGGAAATTGAATATTTCACTGCTGCGAATATCCGTGGAATACATTTAGAAGTATGTTATTACCAATTCTTATTAACTTATCGACCCGCCAATATCGATTGAGGAAGGACATCTTCAGCTGGTGGTATTCTATGCACAAATATCAAGCGACTAACAGATATAGCTTTGAAAAACTAACCCTTTTAACAGGCTATTTTAAAAAAATATTGTATTTTTATATTAGGTATTCAGTAAATGCCCTATTTGAGTTTATGTTTATAATTTTTGTTATAGACCGACGGTACATGACCAATCAGGTGCAACGTTTTTAAAATGCATGCCAATCATATATATGAATGTAATTACCATGAAATTGGCCAGAAACGCAAATTTTAGGCAGTCGTCGCGTGCAGAAGGGTGTGCAAATCGATTTTTTGTTTTTTTTTTGTTTTTTTTTATTTTAAAATGGATGCCAATAGTGCCAAACGAAAAGCCGTGAAAAAAAATCCAAAATCAAAAATACCAAAAAATTTTACGATTTAATGTGCGTACCAAAATTTGTTTTGCGCACGGAAACTGCATGCCAATGAATTTCCGCTTGATTTTTTTTTTCACGGCTTTTTGCTTGGCACTATTGGCGTCCATTTTAAAATTAAAAAAAACACAAAAAAAATCGATTTGCTCACCCTTCTGCACGCGATGACTGCCTAAAATTTGCGTTTCTGGCATATTCATGGTAATTACATTCATATATATGATTGGCATGCATTTTAAAAACGTTGCACCTGACTTGTCATGTACCGCCAGTCTATCATTTAAGTTGATATTTTTGTTATTTGCAGAATAATTATTTATTTAAATTTATTTCATTTATATTTTTTCCTTTTGATAAAAAACCTTTTGTTTGTTCATTATATTAAATATACGTATATAAAAATGTTTTTTGTTAAATTTAGATAATTTTGTACATGGAAAAAACAATTGCCATTTTCGCCACCCAAATCATTCATTCTAAAAATTACCGGTAAATACCGGTTAACCGGTTATTTACATTTTTATTTACCGATTTACCGGTTATTAAAACTTCCGGTAAATTGCAATCCCTAGCTTAATATGTAAATGTCGGAGGTCAAGAGAATCCAACTTCCATACCTGCACAGCGTATGGAGACCTTGAGTCGACAACTGAAAGTGTTAATAAATATCGATGGATATTATTATATTATTCAGTCTGAGAATTGTTTTTGGGCTGGAGAAAAATGCAAAAGTTACCGAAAACTAGGTGCCATGCTACTAAAATGGATAGAAGTAGCCACCACATGAAGCCAAAGATGTAACATTCGCAGTACCAAAATAAATCATAGCACTCAGTATGTTTTTTGTGTATTAGCTATATTTACCGTGAAATATACGACCACATAACTCCGTACCGGTCGGGTGGATGAAAGAGTTAGACACACCAATGCAACTGTATCAGAAGTCGAGGCGCCAATGTATAACATCATGCAATTGCATTTGTAATAAATGTATCAAGAACATATAATTGACATACTAACTTACAGAAGGGAAATATTTCCCATACTGGAAAAAGGAACTCAATATGTTCGTCATTTTCATATAACCTCATCCAATGAAATATAAGTGTTTGGGTAATTTATATATCATTCAGTATGTCACAAGTTTTAAACTTAAAAATAATATCATATTCAATGGTAATATACACTTGCCATGTCGAAAACGTGGATGAATATGCTTACCACTCTAAAAATTCAACCTCGAGTTTTTTATTGTTCTTCTCCTCTACTCATAACAAGTGATTATTAACAGGCTATTTTTCATCACCTCCTTGATGACAGCAGCCCAACGTTTTGGAGGGCATTCCTTTCGTTTCTTGTCATCTTGTTTGCCCTGAACTATTAACCGCTCTATGTTATCCCCTCTCCGGTTGATGTGGCCAAAAAATGAAAGGATTCAGCAGAATATGATACTAAAGAATATGATATTAAAGAATCAGAAGAATGTATTCTTGGAGAATTAAAACATTAGTATGATGGGCTGTCCAGGGAATTCGTGGCAAACGTCTCCATACCCACACCTCTAAAACATCAATACGCTGTCTGTCTGCTTCCATAACGGTCCATAAGTCTCAAAAGGGTAATAAAATGTGAAAAGAAACTAGGGCGGTAACAAGTCCGATTTTTTGCTACCCGTGATATAATATATAACACCAAACTTTGTTCGACTGGCAAGTTATCGATCTTGCCATCCATATTCTTCGCCAAATATCATATTGACAGTTACCAGAATTGTTCACAAGAGCTCCAAGATATGTGATTGCATGCAACAGATGGAGGGTAGAGAGACGAGACGGAGGAACACCGTTATTGTCTCCGGAAGATATGGTAGAGAGGATGCTGGAAACAGAGGAGAACTGGAGGAGGGCAAAGGAAGGAATAACCCTTATTATTAAAAAGAAGGAAGAGGAGGAAAGAGAGATGGGTTTGAACTCATGGAGAAACGCCAATTAATACCGACAAACTTAAACGACCCGTGGGTGCAATGAAAAACGAAAGCAGTCCCAGACCAACAGGAAAAGCCGAAAAGAGGGAGGGGTTTTAGCTGGTTGGAATCCGGCACTACCCATTCGGAATAGACTCTAAACGACGTGTCCATGATGATTTCCCCTCTCACACAAAAAAAATGATATACCGCCTTGTTTACTATCTTACAGTCGCCTTAAGTTACCTAGCCTTAATGCTCCTGGATGGTTATGATTTGCTAAGGCTAGCATCATAGCAATTTTCATTTTCTCGTAATTTACACTTAAACCATAATCACAGCTTATTGCCTACCATAATCGGTGCTTGTTGTCTGAAGCCTGTCCAGCAAATGTATGCGCTTATTCTTGCTTGCTGCAACTAATGTGATACATGCAAATTTCAAGTTAGAAATCTTAGTTCCGACTAGAGCTACTCCACCTCGTCAGGCCTCCAATACACGTCACATCACAAGCCCGCTGTTGTAGATAAAGAGAATTGATAACAGAACACAGAGCTCTGTCTAATAAATTTCATCAAAGCAGATGTTTCTACATACAACTAGTGAACAAAGAGACCTCATGTTTGTGTGTCCCATCTTCAATGCTACAGCCCATGCCGTAACAGACTACTTGATTTTTGTTGGGCGCAACTTTCGGGATGTTTTTCTGGACTTAACTTTGACGTGTAGAGTTCAAATTTTTCTTAAATTCTGTTTCTACGTGGCCTAGTTCCCGATATTTTCAAAAAAAATCATGGTTGGCATCGTTTACTGCATGAATTAACAGAGGGAACTGATTTTTGAGTATATTGGTTAGGGACCTCCACCTGACAATTTATCGCAAAATTCCTTTTGTTACCTGACTTTTCACCATTTGTTCCTAATTCGACCAAATTATAATAATTTTGCGATACTAATATTTTTCTTAAAATAACTGAATTTGTAGAAGAATAGCTGATTATTAAATTAAGGCACAATCATTGTTTTGATCTTTATGCCATGTTCGAAGAAGTCAGTGAGGTTGTTAGGTCGGTTGCTACAATCGTTAATTAAAGTTTAAAAATATTCTTCAATATTCCAACTACTACTAACCAACTAATCAACTCCTACTATTCCAACATTTTCCAAATAATGGACCCGTGAATACTGACTGCATCGGACATAATGTTGCTACAATCGTTAATTAAAGTTTAAAAATATTCTTCAATATTCCAACTACTACTAACCAACTAATCAACTCCTACTATTCCAACATTTTCCAAATAATGGACCCGAGAATACTGACTGCATCGGACATAATGTGACATGAATGTGAAAAAGGCAAAAAATGAGTTTTTCACTTCCTGGGGAAACAAATAAATTTGCACAAGTTGTTTAAAAAAATGAAAAAAAAAAATATTTATAGCAGATCTTCAAAATATTTACTCACACTTTCATTGCAAATTTTGCATCTTCTTTAAAAAAATCCTTTTCCGTTCGAGAAGCGTTCTCATTTAGACGAATTGCATTTTCGTCTACTTATATTTTTTGACGCAACTTTCTTTCACTTTAACGTTCGTTCACATACATTGTCTTTTTGTAGCAGCCTCACACGAAAAAGTAGATTGGATTCAAATCAGGTGAACGTATTGTCACCTTATTGGTTCACCGCTGCCGATCCATATGGTTCGGGTAAATGCTGCCTTACTGATATAGCGAAATGGCAAAGTGTTCCGTCGTTTTGAGGCCTCATGCACTACTTACACTACGTCCATATACAATACAGCGCGATAGAACGATGAAGGCTAACGGAATAACCTGTTTCTCTTTCTTTTTCTAGGGAACATTCGAAGGTACATAGCAATGCTTTTATGTAAGATAATATTCGTTTTAATTAATTTTGACATCAAGTGAAAAATTTGTAATTTTTAACTTTTTTCATATTAATGTCATATTATGTCCAATGTAGTATTCATAAGTAAATTAGGTTTACCAATTTTAGTTAAGCGCATGGTAAGGTAGTTTTTGAAATACCAGCCATTTCTTTTGTAGCGCAATTTTTTTTTAATATGGCTTGTAAAGTGTGACGAAACATTAGAATTCTGCACAAAATTTTGTAGAAAATTTTCCTATTTTCGATTGCTGTAATTTTAATTGAATGAATGTGTGAATGTGTCTGATTAGAACACCTCATATAATATGGGTCGCAAAATCCATAGGTCTGCAGAAAAAAAATAAAATTTAAAAAAAATTGGTTGAGAGCTTCTATAGACCCATAATACTAATTAGGTCAGTCGAACTAAGCAAAGTTCAACCAGTTGCGAGCTACATTTAATTTTTTTGAATGTTAATAAGAAATAAACAGAGCAAAAAAACAAAAGTAAAAGTGCTCTTACTTACCTACGACCTGGACGCCAGTCAACTCAATTGTTTTGTGTCAATTTTGTGCCAGAGAAATGTAAACTCGCTAATGTTCCATCACAAATATACGTCCATTGACGCAAAGAAAGCAGAAATTTTCAAACTTTCCGAGAGTAATTTTTCAAAATGTTGACTTATGAGGGTGGATAAAGTAAAAAAAAATTTGAGACCTTTGGTTCTTGTACACACACACACACTAAATGGCAATTTTATTTTTTCACCGACAGACTGACAGACAGATTTCTTTTTGCTCAAACTTAAAATCTCGACGTTTCATGACATTCTAAGCCTATTCGAACAATACAAATTTTAAAAAATTTATTTTGTCGATACTATACTTCCACTGGATGTAGAAGTAAACGAAGGTATTACAAGAAATACAATCCGTTCGAACTTCGGCAGTTTATAAAACTAATTAGGTTAAGTAAAGATTTAGTCATAAATCTAATAGAATTGGTTAGACTGTTTATACAAAGACTTCTACGCCAATTGTGAAAACGAAGGTAAGGTTATACCTTATTATACTCTTCGCAAATACGATAACGAAGAGTTGTATTTGATCGGAATATTTCTAAAACCGTAAATATCGCTCGCAGACAAGAAATTTTCATATCATTGTGTTAGTGAACGAATTCTGAACAACTTTCAAAATGTCCGTCTGTCCGTCCGTCCGTCCGTCACGTTTCTTGTAAGCACGATAACTCAAGAAAGAAAAATCTGGTTTTATTGAAATTTGCACAGTAAGTTAGTGTTAGCTAGAGGAAGAACAAAATCGATCGGTAAATAAAAATGTTATTAACGATTCAAATTTGAAAAAAAAAATTTTTGATTTTTATATTTTTGTAATTGAATAGAAATCTGGTGGAATGATATTTCATTTTAATATCTGAATATGTATACATTTTACAAATATACATTTCATAATGTAATATGCAAACGTGAAAATATGATTTTAGCTCATGTCTTACAATGTAAAATTTACATTTTTCTACGTGTAAAGTGGTGATGTAGTTCTTACGCTTTTAATTGAAATTGACTCGGAAAGGAGGGTCCCAGGGTTCGAAACCCAAATGGGGTTTGGTATGTTTTTTTTATTTTTACTTTATTTTACACTGAGTCTTTTACCAACTAAGTTCGTACTATAAAATTAAAAATGTCTAAAACTAACATTATTTACAAAAAACTGCGAAGAGTATCCTATAGAATGTGTAATAATTATATAAAAAGTTCAGTGAACAGGCGAAGAGTACGTTTTTAGCTTGTTAATAATTGTTTCTGCACCAAGAATGTAACGTGGTCATTTTCGGCCAGAGAGTAAAAGATATTATTATCTTAAATTGGCTTACAAAATCAGTTTAAATTAAATGAAGTTATTATTATTTTAATGTCCTACAAGTCTGTTATTTTACAATAACCACCCTATTTTGAGATACATTAAATGAAAAATAACGCCCTAGGGCGTTATGAATATCTATAATGCCCTAGGGCATTATAAAATTATAATACAACCCAAAACAAGTAAATTTTGATAGCGTTATTGACAAACAAAATGCGTTGCTATGCAGCGGCGGCGTTTACAAACAATTTTGATTTTTACTCTCTTTTAAATCAAATCGTTCTGAACATAATAGATGTCAAATTAATAAATCGTAAATGTCAAAAAAAAAAATCGAATTAAATAACGGACTTGTAGGACATTAAACGTTGAAGGCACCACGGGTGTTATAGGATAATGACGCCCTCGGTCGACGTACATTCCCTCGGGCCGAAGGCCCTCGGAATGTACACTACCGACCTCGGTCCGTTATTATCCTTATAACACCCTTGATACCTTAATAACTATAACGCTTCATCTGTACATGTGAACTTAGCAAAGTATTTATCAGACAAAATATTTGGATCATCTTCTACTCCGCCAACATATTCTTCTGTTGTTGGCTGTTGTAATTTTTTGTTTGTTTCCATTAAACACACTATTATTATAACCACTAATATTAAAAATAAACGATTGTTTTCGACATCGATTCCACTGACGATGTCAAATAATTTTTTGTATCGGTAACGTCATTTTACACTGTTGACATACTTCGTTATGCGACATATTTGTCGAGCAGTATTAGCGGTGTCCACTACTGCTCGAGAATATGATTTAAAATAGTATGCGATAATGGAGAACAGATAATTTCATTATTTCCGCCAGAGTGCAGCAGTCGTACTCGGTTGTTTCACATGCCTTTCTAGGTATGTGAGTTGTTCGCACTGTTGAGGTTATGTTATATCCAATGTCAATACGAACAAAATAAATTAGAAAAACGTTTAAAATGAAAACAATGCTGGGTACCAAAGTGTTCCAACCCAGCAGGTTATTTATTTACAGGTTATATTATATGACAAGTTCAGCATAACTAAACCGAGTACGCATGGTGCAATCTATCGGATATTTTAAGAACTGGCTTGGATTGTTCCCCATTATCAGTGACATTTGTTGTGGTCGACAATTTTAATTGAGATTCGAGAATAATTTTTTTTTAATGGCATTATAGTCCAGTCGAATTGTCACCAATAGTATTAAAATGTGGCGAAAATACATAACCACGATTTTATTGTTTTAAGTTGATCATCCAAAACAAGCTCTTATAGCGTGCCAACTGATGTCATACCGGATAAGGGAGGTGGGGGGGTCGTAAAGTTGAAAACTCGTTTTTTCGCGTTTAAATAGAAGGCTAGTAATCTAAGAGGAAAGTTCAAATGGGAAAGTCATAGGTATTAAAAGAACCTATAAAATGGGCCGCCGAACGTTAAAATAGCTTTAATAGGTCAGGAGTAAATTCAAAAAAAAAAAAACGATATTTTGAAAAAAAAATTTAATTTCAACATTTTTAAAAAAATTGTTGAAATTTTACTAAAGTGCGTGCTATACAGGAGGGAACATCTGGTAAAAATTTCAGGTCGATATCTGCATTATTTTTTGATAGATTCAATTTTTTTGAAAAAAAAAGGGTCTTCGAAAAATGGCTATAATTATTTCACTTTCTGTCAGATTTTGCTATGAGAAGAAAATTTTCATTCTTCCAGAATTGTTCAATATTTACAATTTTTTTTATATGGTCATTATTCAGAAAAAAGTAGTGAAAATTTAATTTGAAAAAATAGAAAATTACGCCGCAGGTCAAACTCTAATTTTTCATTTCAATGAAAAGTTATATATTCGAGTTACAAATACATTTTCTTCCAAAAATAGGTTTCGTCAAACGAATTTTCCTTTTTTTCATGTAATTGCAAAAATGATAAAAGTGCAGAGTACTAACATGTAGTCCGACTCAAGCACGGTCTAGCGCAGACTGCTACCGTTTCGGTAGCATTTTTAAAAACGCCACTTAAAATGGTCAATGGTATCTGAAAACATTGTTGTCAGTATCGATTTATTTTGTAGAATTTGGGACAAACATGCAAAATTAGGTTATTAGTTTAACAAATTTTAATAAATGATATTTGGCATTTATGTCAGTAGCCGAGTTTTTAAGATAGCAGCCTGAAAATCACAACTGAAATTTCTTTCGTTCTAAGGATTAAGGAGGGAAAATATCTGCCGTTTAAATTTTTTTGGCCATCGGATTTTTTATGCGATCGAACAAATACCTATTTACCTGTGCCCGGCCCCACCAACACGACGGACTGAACTTCGCCCTTTCATATCATTACTGAATAAAGTGTATTATTATTATTTTTATTATATATGTAAGCGATTTATTTGACGATTGTATGAAGTTAATTTAATTTTTTTAAATTCTATATGAAATAAAAATATTTATTTTTATATAATTGTGTAACTGCCAGTACATTTTAAAACTATCAAAAATAACAATTAAGTAGCAAATATTTTGTCTCAATTATTATACCTGAACGCATTTTATGACTGGCCAACCCGCGCACATTACGCTCGCGCGCACTACTTTTTCATATTTTTCGAAAACCAATTATCATAGAGTAATGTTTTTTTTTGAGGTGAACTAAAAAAATAGTACTTCAAAATGGTAGACATGATTTTTCGACACTGCATTCCATTCAAAAGATATTTAACTTTAAGTGGATTTTATTTATGAAAAAAAAAAATTTTCAAATTAAATTTTCACCACTTTTTTTTGAATAATGACCATATAGAAAAAAATTGTAAATATTGAACAACTCTCGAAGAATAGAATTTTTCTTCTCATAGCAAAATCTGACAGAAAGTGAAGTACTTATAGCCATTTTTCGAAGACCCTTTTTTTTTAAATTGAATCTATCAAAAAATAATGCAAATATCGATCTGAATTTTTTATCAGATGTTCCCTTCTATAGAGCACATACTTTAGTAAAATTTCAAAAATGTTTCTAAAATTTTGCTGAAATTAAACATTTTCTTCAAAATTTCGTTTTTTTTGTTTAATTTACTCCTTAAAGCTATCTTAACGTTCGAGAGCTCATTTAATAGGTTTTTTTAATACCTATGACTTTCTCATTTGAACTTTCCTCTCAGATTATTAACCTTCTATTTAAACGCGAAAAACCGATTTTTCTACTTTACGACCCCCCACCCCCCTTAACCGGTATCAGTTAGCACGCTATAAGGGCTTGTTTTAGACGTTCAACCCATCAACTTAAAACAATAAAATTGTGGTTATGTATTTTCGCCATGTCAAATTAGAACTCGATTGAACTATTAGACTACAGTAATTACGTGTACATTTTTTCTAAAAACTGTATCGTCACCTGTCACGCGGAAACTCCAGCGACAAATCTTACGCCCTCCCTACCATCCGCCCATGGAGCTTTACCTGTCACACCTCGAGGAATTCCAAAGCGGAGCGAACACAATAGCTCTCTGGGTCTACCCATACCAGGATCGGGATAAAACCATTCATAAAAAAAGTTAAACTACATTTTTTATTCAGTTTTAAAATGATGACATCGCTCGGGACCTCGTGCCCTATCTGCATGTGGATGTAACATGGAGCTTTGTTTTGTGAATGTCGTTTTTCTTTCCGTACAGGTGTTCGATATTTTTGGCGAGTTACAATTTATATCGCCCATTCCGGTGTTTACAAGGCTATGAATATTATTATCAGGGCGGGTTTTATTTTTTAATATTTTGGCTGTTTTGATACATGGGAGGACGTTTGTAAGGGATATTACTTTGTATTGTTTGTGATATTGACAAATATTGCTTATTTACTCAAGTTATAAGTGACCAGATTTAGAGGCATTTGTTAGTTTTACCCGCAGACGAGTTTGCTTCTGGTTATTTCGTTCCGTTTTTTTAAATTATATATTACCTGGTTTTAATTCGACATTTTTTTAGTTACTGGGTAATCTATCAACCCAGATATCCATGCACAAGGTCATTTAAGTACGTATGAAATAATACCCTGCGCCACAAAATTATGTCACGGAAAACTATATCTTACACAAAAATACTAGCAAAGTGCCTGTGTTCCACTACGGGTTTGTTAAGGTAACTAAAAATAATGAATAATACCCCTCATCCAAATTTTATTAAACAAAAACAAACTATTCAAATAATGACATCTATAAATTGCAAGTTCGAAAAGATTTGGCTCAATTTTAAGCCACCATATTGAGGCGGTCATTTTCATTTCTAAATTTTATTAACTATATTGAGGGTTTGAGGTTGTAGATTTGACAAAGGAGCTGGCTAACTGTCCTTGACCATCGCGACCCCCATATTGTTGCACTCCTAGTCTAATTTTCTTAGACTTTCCTTTCCTCCTTATCTAGCTTTGTATTTTGTATCAGACTCCATAGCCTTGATGAGGGCTCCTTGGTATAGCTATCTGCCCTTGGACTCTCTCCGCTAAGTAGTTGGAATCTCAGTCTGGCTAGGCATTCGCAATGGCACAGCACACGTACTGAGGTTTCCTTTCCTCTTGACAGAATCTACATGTTGCATCCCTTGCCAGACCCTTTAGACTCATATCTCTATTAAACCTACAGTGTCCAGTTAGAAGACCCACAATTAACCTAATGGCCTTTCTATCTTGGCGCAGTTGGCCGTGAATTTAGCCTCTTTTTCTTTAATGAACTTTTGGCCACTGTCTGTCGTAGGACACTCTTCCACCACTCTAGAGATTTATTTATCATTTACTAAAAGACGTTGGTTAAAGGCAGCTACTCACACACCTGCTGCAGGGGCAATCTAGGTTGCAGGGTGGACGGGGCAATCTCGGAGGCTTCTCTACACGCGTACCTGCCGTCCAGTGTTACAGTGAATGTCAGACGCGTCGCTTGAATCTGTGAAGATGGCTCCAACACTTTCAAAAAATCAAAAGATCGGCATTGCCTTGGCTGTTTTTGTGACGGCTGGAGCTGATCTAGGAAGGTCCGGTGCGGTCTGCCGCCCAGGAAAGGAGACAATCTCGGAAATTGCCACTGCTTGCCTACACACGTTACAAACAAGGAGGCAATTAAGGGTCAACCCCACTTCTACACCCTAGATTGCCCCTGCGGTAGGCGTGTGAGTAGCTGCCTTAACAGTTCCTTGCCTCCTTGTTTCCTTTGCACACCACTGTATAGCGGCCACTTCAGCCTAAAATACTGTTGCGTGTGTTCCTAGACTTATCGAGATTCTCGTCTTTGACCTTATCCCGTAAATACCAGCTCCGACTCCCTGGTTTGTCTTGGAGCCGTCCGTATACCAGACCGTTTGTGCCGATATTGGAGGACCGTTTTTCCAGCCTTCTCTGTCTGATATTTTGATTTGATAATTTTTATAGAAGTTCTACTTTGGGACCATAGGGTCCTTGGGTATTCACAGAAAAGGGTCTGCCTTCAGCTCTGAGTATAACTTTTGGTGATTTGTTCCGTGTTGTTGCGTTATAAGTGTTGTGCCTTGCATTAGCCTGTGCACTGAACGAGCTTCCCCTTGGAGGGTTTGAGGTGAGTCCCTCTATTTGTAAAATTTGAAGTTTTTTGCATTTCGGGAAACGCCCAAAAAACTCATGGGGGTAAACAGATTTAACAGTTGTATTACCTTTCAACTCTGGTTTTACCCATATCTCTCCGGTGAATTATTTGGGTACATCCCGAGGCATTAGGAACTTCAAATTTGGCATGAAGATAGGGAGTCTCCCAGAAAATTCAAAATTTGCAAAATTTAAAATGTCGGTTCAAATATTGTGGAAATATGGTACATAGAAGACAATGTCCACTTGAAGAAACTACCAAAATGGTACGAACTGTGAAAAAACCTATAGGAGCAAAGTTGTAGAGAATTAAATTTCACATAAAAAGTGGGTGGTGGCATGTACGTACCTTTTATTGTTTTGACAATATATGCGTTAAATCCGACGAATCTGCATGATACCACACTAAGCGTGCTCCCTTAGTACATACTATAAAATAATAGACATATACTCTAGGGTGGCCCAAATTTTGCGACTTTCGGTTTTTTTGGTCTCACCCTTTAAAATGATTTTATATGATGAAAAAATACCACTATAAAATTTTGTCAAATTTGGATAATGGGAAATGGTGCCGTGCCGCCAGAGAATGAATATGAAACATATTTATAATTACATCAGCTTTTATTTGAATCAAAAATCATATGCCAAGATTACAACATTTATACAGGGTGTAATCAGTTTCATGTCATTAATAAAACTGGTAATGGGGACCGACTAGACAAACAAAAAACCTTTATGACTTTTTCCCCTAGGGGCACTTTGAAAAAAACTGACCTAGGTCAACAATTTAAATATTAGGGTAGGAAACATTTGAGAACCATTGCCTTTGTGGGTCAATGGACGTGTACTAGGTATAATTCTGTGACTTTTAAATTGTCATAAAAAAGTGCAAGGATTACACACCGACTCGTCGCCGGCCGGCGGTTCAAAGCAAAGAACGGCGGTACCTTTGATGAGCGCCTCAACCGAACCAATTATAAAAATGTAAATAATTCGTTATCTCTTTTTGCAGAACTGCAAGCAATTCATAGGCGTAGAAGGGGTTTAAACGCAGTATTTCATTACATGTGGGTTTTTTAAATTAGAACAAAATATTGGAGCTTTTATTGTTGTTTATAATTTATCAGATTTAAATGTGATTTATTGACATTTGTAACCTAAATGAGTGTTCTGGGTTAAGCTTAAAAAACGAGTAATTATTTCATGACATTGGGAAATAAAGAGTTCGACGTCTGAGATATGATAACAGAAAATAATTATGTGTATTTTAAGTTAGGAAAAAATCTGATTTACTTAACGAATTGCCAATCGGGTATCGAAAGCTAAAATATTCAATAAATCTAGAACTTACCAATAAATTATTTTTGATTTACATAAATTATTCGAAATGGCCTCCGTCTGCATCAATACACTTTTCGGCACGTCGAACTAAGGACATACGCACTCCATTCAACACATTTGGTAAATTAGGATAATTTTTTATTAAGTCGGGTGACCTAGCGGACCATGGTACTGGTCCGCCACGCCCAATCCATCGTAGAGGAAACTCCGTGTTTAGAAAATTTCGAACAGCCATACTAAAATAAACTGGCGCACCATCATGCATATACCACATTCTTCTACACCTTGCCAAAAGTACATCTTCCAACAAATTTGGCAATGTTTGTTGTAAAAAGTTTAAGTATACATCACCATTTAATCTAGCAGGTAATTCTATAGGTCAAATTATTTCATTACCGCAAATTCCTACCCACAAATTAACGCTGAACCGTCGTTGAAAATGCGCCCTTCTTATTACATGTAGGTTTTCGTGTGCCCAATAGTGCATATTTTTAAAATTAAACACTCCACTCCTGGTAAAACACGACTCATCGGAGAAACAGTAAAAGTTTAAAAAATCCTCATTTGAGGCGTGTTTTCTCAAAATCCACCTACAAAATTCCATTCGCCCTGCATAATCTTGAGGTTCTAGAGCTTGCACACGTTGATAGTGATGGAGGTGTAAGTTCATATCTCTTAAAGTCCTCCACACCACAAAATGGGATACTCCCACACGGTTCGCGATATCACGGGTGCTTAAAGTTGGTCTTCGCGTTGTGGACCTCTTTCTCCTCCATGTCTATCGAGACGACCTGTTTCCCGAAGACGCTGAGCAATCCTTACAAATGTACGTGCACAAGGATGACGTCGATTAGGGAATTTTAAACGATAAAGCTGTTCCGCAACTGCTGCATTTCCACGACATTCTCCATACATCAAGTGCATATCCGCGAGCTCTGGGTAAGTGTAATCTCTCATAGCGTTCAAAATCTGTGTTTTAAAATACCGCACTAAACTATCAACTAACGTTGTCAATAAAGAAAATAAAAATAAAAACTTGGTCTAAAATCCAAAAAGTAACACAAATAGAACGAACAAGTAGTGTCTGTACGTAATCAAGAACTTAACGACTTGAACGGTGAGTCAATAAAATAAATCTTAACTGTAAATACGTGGCCTAAAATTCAAAAAGAACGAAAAAAACGAACGGGTTCGACGTGTGTACTTAACAAAGTGTCCACAGAAACTAAAATATTGCACAAGAGGAAGTACAGTTTTCTTCAGATCTACTAAGCACTCAGAAAACGCCGACGTCTTTCACTTTTACCGCAACGCTAAAGACCTTAAGTTGTCTACAGAGGATCCAGCCAACCAGCCAACCGTCCTTCTCGGTACACTTTGAAAATTGCCATAACAACTCTCATAAAAGTGAACTGATCTGCTGGAATTCCAGGTCCTCAAAGCCTACCGACAATCGAGCAGATCAGGTTGATCCAGTAGACCAGCTCACTTTTATGAGTTCGCATGGCAAACTTCAAAGTGTACCGAGAAGGTCGGTTGGTCTGCTCTCTGCCGCTGGGTCGTGTGTAGATTTCTTTACCTTACCTACTTTTAAAAAGTGTGATTATCAACTTGTATCTTCGGCCGACACGCGGTCTCTAACAAAAGAGTGCGATACTTTGAAAAAGCCATATTAGCGTATTTGATGGTTAGATGCGCCGACATATGCGAAAATAAAAGCCTATCCCAACTTTTCCAGCAGTTCTCAAACAATTTTACTGAAAATTTCCGAAATTTTTGTTTATTTTTTTTTTCTAAAACTATGGGTTTATAGACCCCATGTTATATAAGGTTTTTTGTTCGTTTAGTCGTTCCACACCACCAGTTTTTTTTAATGATATGAAAATGATTACACCCTGTATAAATATTACTTATGAAAGTAGTATTTTACACTTAGTAAATTAATTTTACATAATAATAATTTGTATTAAAACATTTTGGTAATTGTTTCTTTTTTTATGTCCAAGTATTTCGGGCTCTAATTTTTCGTAGGAAGAGGTTGCATGCGAGGTGCTTCTTGATGACTCAAAAGTATCTAATTCGGCTACATTTTCAAAAATGTTGGCGCTTTTCTCCATTCGTTCAAAATTCCTCTGTTTTCGTTCTTCCACTTTTTTTCCTGTTCAGTTAGTTTTCTGTCGAAACCATATATGGAACCTGATACTCTCATGGTTATTTTATTCTAAATGATTTTAGGCTTAATTTCAGCTGAGGAATACTCCTCAAGTTCGTAGTACGGTCACGCAAATACCCTCTATATTGACATTATTAAGTGAATTTGTGGCTAAGTGAAAACCATAATATTAGATCGGGGTTAACGAGACCACTTTGCGGTCGCCATTTCTTTATTCTTTGACTGATCGATAGGAAGCAATGTCATATTACCAAAACGACATTTGCCAAGTTTATAAGACATCCAGTTTTACCGGACATGACCTCAACTTTTGATTTTTAAATGGGGCACTGTATATTTTTTGTTTTTTGATTTAGAAGCCATTATACATATGACTACTGATTTTATATGACTGTTTACGCTGATCAAATCGTTTAACCATTTGAGACTTAAACAATTTTCGCAGTTTCAAGTTGACAAAATGTAACATAAAAACTGAACACTTGGTACATTATTATTGAATTTCTTTAAACTGTAGAGCATAGCTCACCTTATGGCCTTTCTACTTGCCAAAAAGCAAATGAGGATCTTTCACGTGAAAAAAGTTGTAAAGGTTATTGCAAACCATTACACCTGTCAAATTTGTTATAAAATGTGAAATATCTCTGATGCACAGGAATAAAATAGACTGCTTATTTTTTATATTTAAATTACGAACAACTTTCGAAAGTTCCCCTTGTTACTAGAATTATTTCGGTGGTATAATAGTAAACTGCCTTTTTACTTTTATTGCATTTACAACATTTACGTGAAATCGATATACTGATAATTGCGAATATGATATTTGTCTGATAATATTCCCTCTTAGTCGAGGAAATAATACAAAACTTGTACCAGACGAAATACTGATATTTCGACGTTGACATTAAAAAATTTGCATCTGGCTCGAGCCAGGTCTGTCCGAGACACGTTAAAATACTAGTCAATTATAATTTTAAAAACATATATTCTGATAATTCAACGTTATATTCCAATTCCATCGCGATTCTAATTATAGCGTAGGCAGGGTGTGTATTTGAAAACAGGCAGATGTGCATATTGTACTCTGACGTTTTTTGTTTCTTTTGTCTAGATGAATGCCATGTATGCCCCACATTTCCACCTACTTGATCACTAATTACTGCAGGCCGGATAATGCGCTATTGTTACAACGAGTCTGTTAAAATCGCATAAATTATCTCAGACAGAACAAAAAACACCCCCCAACATCGATAACGTTGGCCCGGAACGGGTTAAATACGGTGGTGCTCCGATTGACTCTTCTCCAGTTCACTTGTATGATAACTGAATACGATTTGCATATTTTACGTTTTATTGTTTTGCTTTATTTTTATGAAAAATATTGGTCAGCAATATTTTTTACCATTTTCTTAACAAAAACGAAAGGTATATTAAATTTGTCAGTCTTTTATCTAAAACAACAACTCGTAAAGAAAGATATATCGATATACACTAGATCAAATATAGTAATAATTTATCTTCAGGTTTTAAAAAACCTCGCACGGAATTATAGGAAAATGACCCTCGGTTCAATTGCACCAAATTTTAGTATGTTATAGGTCTTGGTCTCCTGAACAATAGTTCTCATGGGCACAATGCTCAAAAGTCAATATAGCGCACACCATTACTTGTTGAAGACAGAACCATTAAGCGCGGAATTAAAGAATTAGTATACCGTTGCTACCCTGCACGAATTAACATATGTTCATATTTATGTATTCCAATAATGCTGTATATTCATGTATATGCGAATGTATGTGTGGCACTAAGCAGGCATATGTATAGAAATAATCCTGATAACAGCATTGAAGTATTCCAAAAAACCCTAATTCTAAAACCATTAATAAAAACTAAGTACGAGTAGTGATGGGATCACTCGAATGAAAAATAACCGGTTATCCGGTTATTGAAATAACCTGTATCACTCGGTTATCGCCAATGAGTATTCGAGTGAAAAAAAAACTAATGTTATACAGTCATTGAATTACAACCATTACTTTTTACTGGAATTGCGTAAGGTTTTGTATTTCATTATATTGCGTGCGCCTTGTAGAGTTATACTGAATGGGTATTCAAAAATATAAATAAAAAATACGCAGGCCTCCTTTGTTACATAAATACTTAATAAAAAATTTACATATTTTTCTTTGGTACAATGCATACATTAATTAGTGTATGGTGGGAACAGTATACTAGTTCTTTGATTTCGCACTTAATGGTTCTGTTTTCGACAAGCAGAGGCTTGCGCTATATTGACTTTTGAGCATTGTACTCATGAGAACTATTGTTCAGGAAGTCAAGACCTATAACATACTAAAATTTGGTGCAATTTAACCGAGGGCCATTTTCCGATCATTCCGTGCGAGGTTCTTTGCCATAGTTTATATTTCATTATACACAAATTATCAGCAAATTAAAATGAAATGTTATTGATAGTGATTGCTTTTGTTCCTTCTTCCTTTAGCGGGGTGACGGAAGATCGCTGCCCTCAGGCCTAGTGGCCCATTGTACTTCCGCTACAATGTTAGTGAAATATCCCATTCAGGCGGGATTCCAACCAAAAGGCCAGCAATATCCTCCCTATGGAGGCCTCCCTCATTTCCTCCAACACCGGAAAAACATTGCCAAAATGTTTGTATTTGAAGTTCATAAGACTATGGTAGGAAGTTAGGACGTAGCTCATCCTCGCAGAACCCGCAATCTGGGTTAACAGCCACACCAACAGTGTGCCGGCGTTTTCTGAAAGAGTCGTGTCCAGTCAAAAGGCCTACAATGATTCTGACATGACCCCTGTTTAGTCGCGGGATTTGTTCTACTCGCTTCGACAAGGGCCCTGGCATGAGGAGCTTCGCTTGCCAAAGTTCTGGGTAGTCAGAGAACTAGGAATGAGTCCAGTTCTCTATTGCCTTCTTGGCATTTGATCTTGGATAATCCAGAGCCTGCTCCGTATCCAGTAGAGGTCACTGAGGGTTCTCTCTGGCCAAAGCGTTTGTCTGCTTGTTACCCTCAAGGCACCCAGAGAAATTTGACTCAATTAGATGGGCGAAGTTCACAGAGAGCCCGTCTACAATTTTAACTTTATCCTAACTGATGCAAAGGCTTATAGAGCCGTTTGACTGTCACTACAAATATATATATGCTTGTTACAATAATTACTGTGGATATTCTCCTGTGTATAGACCCAAATAGCAAAAATGTCAGTCTGAAATACCGTGGCAAATATACCCAGGGAATAAGAAAGTTTAACTCTGGGTCTTTTGCTGTATATCCTCGCTCCAGCACTTTCCTCACACCTCGATCCGTCTGTGAACCAGAAGATATCGGTAAGTCTAAGCAAGTCATCGAGTGGATTCCAGTCATCCCTGCTGGGGATGACCACCTCAAAGGGTTCTGAGAAGGAGAAGGAAGACACCATATCATCACTACTGACATCCAGAAGTGAGTGAGTCTCTGTCGCTTCAGATAGGGCCCTGTTGCCAACAGTTCTCCTCCATCCTTCCACTCTCCTCCACACCTCAGCCTGTAGGCCACTTTCGGAGCCTCGGCCTCAGTCTCAGTCACCAGGTGAAAGGGCACAAGGTCGAGAGTGACTCCCAAACAGATGAGACTTTGGAGTTGTGTTAGCTGTTGTTGATCATATTTCCTGGTTACAGCAGGCCACCAAACAAACGAAGCATAAGTAATCACTGGTCTTACTATTACAGTATAGTACCAGATTACTACCCTGGTGTGAACTGTTTTGTACCACTATGATTCAATTAAGCGCCGGCGTAATTTGTTTTGTACACTCACCATAAACTGTGCATTGGAGACAGATTATTATAACAGTGGAAAATGTCGCTAATTATCATATTCCGAAGAAGTCTAGTCCTTCTGATTTATGTTACTATTAAACCAACGTTCTCCAAAATAATAATTAATTACAGACAATATTGTTTCTCCTCTCCAATCTAGTTTTCGATACGAACATAGTACTACGTCCGATTTAGCAAGCGTACTAGATAATATACCAAAATCATTAGATAACGAACATGCGACAGTTTTAATTCTTGATCTCTCTAAAGCTGTTGGTGTCAGGTGCCAGATGTTCCACAAGTGTCTGTTTTGGGGCTTATTCTTTTTTAATTTACACAGTAGTTCAACTCAACTCGGTATAGTTCTATAAGAATGTAAGAATTACCTGAAGTGAAAATATTAACACCGATTTAAACCCATTAGCAATGTATTCAAAGGCAATAATTTAATGCTACATGTGCTTTTATGTTTTTTGTTCAGATAAAATTAATTTTGTCCCCACCGGAGCTCATGCCTTAAATTTTGCAAATGAAATTTGAAATTTGGGATTGACTCTTTAAACTGATCTTCGCTTTAAAGACTATATTGTATCATTAGTGAAGAAGACGTACGTTTGTTTCAAACTATTTATGCAAACATTAGCATAGTCAATTATAAATTTTAAAAAAATGCATACATTACTTATCTTACTTAATTACAATTTTATAGTTTATTATTCCTATTTGGATAAGTTAACACAGTATCGAATAAAAAGGTACACAATTGTTGTAGATTTGTATATAAAGTCAAAAAATGCAACAAATTGTAATCGGAAATCAATATCTAGGTTGTTTTAAGTTTTGAGTATACTGCGACGAGGTCGATGATGTATAGCATACCCCATTTACTTGTATTAGGTGGGAAGAGACCAGAAGGAACTATGCCCTACAAACTGGGTCAACCTTCAACTACATAAACATGAAGGCAAGCTTATGCGCATCCGAGGAATCATGGCAACAAGCGTACGGAACAGTCCGTACAATAATAGAGACGAAGGAAGTAGAAAGCCGATAAAGAAAGTAAAAGGGCGGCTTCCCACTGAAGTACTGCGAAAGCGGTTTCCGATAGGAGAAGCGAGATGAAGAGGGAGGGGTTTTAGTCAGTAGGAATCTGACACTTCTGACACTCCTTGTCGTAGTCTTATGCAAGATTTCCCCTCCTCCACAAAAAAAAACATAGATGTAAAGATTTCTCACTCCATCTTCATGAATCAACTTAAGTACCATGGCAGTTATATCGTCTACCTCAGCTACATTGCCAGTTTTAAGTTTCTGTGTAAATGCTTCCACTTCTGAATTCAATATTGAAGATTCTCTGTCATAGTCTTGCTGCCAGGCATCTTCTGCCTTAAGACGGTCACATTCAAAAAGCTTTTTGCAGTATTGGCACCAAATCTCAATAATCTGATTCATTTCTTATACTTACTGTTTGGTAAAAGTCTTTGCTACAAATTCTGTGGCTAAAGGTCTATGTCCAATGCCAACCCCCTCCCCTCACCACCACCACCACCAAAAGTCTTTGCTGTTATTGTGATCAGTATGTTTTTCCAGTTTTTTACATACGTCTTGTACTAAGAGTTTGGACTAAGGCTCTACTTCTATAAAATTTGCATAATCAATACATAATTATTTCATCCAACATTCAAATATAAAACCACTTTTAACTTGGTAAGTAGTTATTACCAAGTACAAATTTGATTGCTGTAAAGATAACCAAAAACTTCGAAATAAAAAACCGTTTTAAAATGGAACACGTAATTGGCTCTTAATCAGTTCACAATATCAATTATGCAAATAGCCCCAACAATCTAAATATATAATTCGAGTAATCAAAGTGTTAATTTTTTTCATTTAAATTATTAAAGCAGCATTTAAAACCGACCCACATGAAGCCATGTAATTTGTGTTAAGTCGTAGCGGAGGCACAGCATTAACATTTTATCACTGTAAAGTCCGCAATTATTATCAATTAAAGCAGTGCAACTCGACGTTGTACTAGTAAATTTTAAATAGCCATCTAATCTAACTTGTAAATGACCCCGTTAAAATATTCACAGTCGTGAGATATGAGGACACCCCTTGCTGAGATAATTTATGATTCCTTTATCGTCGCGTGACTGGCATTGTTTATTAGAACAATTATCAGAAGTTAATGATTTGCATTTATTAACGCCTAAGACGAGGAATATCATTTATAATGAACGTTACTTATTTCGTGCTACCCCAGCTAAATTTTAATCAAAACCATTTTGTTAGTTCATTTTATACCCAGACGCTGCTTCTCGCTTTGTTTAATTTTCGTTATCATTTTAATCTATCTTGACAGGCGCTGCAAAATTTTCTATATAACTCTATTTGAAGTTCATTAAAGAGAAGAAGAGTTTTATCTATTACAACAAATGCGAAAAGAATCTGATATGCATATGTTTATAATAGTCTATCACAGTGGGCTAGAACCACCTTTAAATGAAATATGCATGCACTCTCTCAATTCCTACGGGAAATGGTAGCTTTATCTGTCCCGAAACAATTCCCGTAAAATCTGAAATCATTCCCTTGGCCGTTTTCTAGAAAATTCACTTTTTTCTTTTTTTTGAAAACTGATTTTTTGCATTGATAAAAACAAGAATCTACTACATTTTTGAAGCCTCTGAATACGCGGACATATTTCATTATCAGTTAAGTATCAGTTATCTTCTTTAATTCGTGATTCTTACGTTTATAAAATAGACAAAGACAATATCTATTTTCATCGTGCGTTCTTGAATGATTCGCATTGCATTTGCATTTTGCATAATTTCTTTGATTTTAATCATGGTCACAGAAAATGTTCACTCTTGGAGTCTTGGATTGTTTGCCTAGTGAAGTCTAAAGAGTAACTGACCGAGCGACGCCAATATTCTTTGGTAGTGATGACGGTCTCAGATATCTTAGTCGAGCAGGACTACTGCTCTTTACCCTAGTCACAAATGAGAGCGGTGTGGATGATTTCGGCACACCTCCCGGGGTCCTGGCCTTTTGGACCTTGCTGGCTAAGGCCTTTATCTTCTGGCGCTTTTCTGTCTCGATGATCTTTCTTCGCCAGCTTGTCACCCCCTGGGTAGTCATCTGTCTGTTCGGAAACTTTGGGGTATTTTTTGGCTGTGATTGACTGCCGGTATGCAGAATGTCAATTGACATCCTGCCATCCGGATCATCGGTTAGGCAGGAATGAGCTATGTAGCTCGAGGAAGTGCAGACTTAAGTGCTTTGGTAGCACTTTCGATCTGCACGGAGCTAGGTGACTACGGGTACTGAATGGCATTTCGTCCGATACCTGCAGGATAGTGGGTGGGTAGTTGGGTTATCGTCATGTCTCTTCTGTGGGTTGTCTTCATCGGCGGTGGTATAGTTCTCATACTCACCCGTTATCTGACTGAACGAATGGAAAGTCTACTCAGATGGCTAATAGAGGCGCTCGGATTTCCCTGTAGTAAATCTAGTTACGCAAATAGTAATGTTATTCATTGGTTACGGATATATTGGTAGACAAAAATTGCTGTCATTCAAAATAACATAGGAATAGATCTAACGATTTTGTCTAAATTGACTACTTGGAAAGTTTATATAACTCGGTTATTATCAAAACGACTGGAGTTGTCGAGCCTGAAGGTTTCTTGTATGTTATTTCCCCAAACCTGCCTTAAGTTGAAATTTGTATTGGAATGTTCAATTTTACTTTCTTGATTGACATTTTAACAAGCTTATCAATGAAGAAAATCAGTTAAAAAAAAAATAATAAAAGTGAATTTTCTAGAAAACGGCCAAGGGAATGATTTTAGATTTTACGGCAATTGTTTCAGGACAGACAAAGCTACCATTTCCCGTAGGAATTGAGAGAGTGCATGCATATTTCATTTAAAGGTGGTTCTAGCCTACTGTGCTATGTAATAAAGGCAGAAATAGTGCAAATATTTCGTGCAAAGACGAGATTACCTTCTCCCCCGTTTTCGAGGATGTTGAATACGATACAAGTGGTGGGAGAAGGTTTTGACTGCCACAAACCCCTGAAACGTCCAAAAACCATCCCTTTATGGACCCTTTTAAGTTTTCATATACAAACGGGTCTGGGGAGTGATTTATTGACGGGTTATACTTGAAATAACATGGAAGGGGGTTATAGAGTAAGTGGAATCCAGACAGCAGGTCTAGATGGTTGATTAAACCCTCCCGAGGGGTGGAAAATAATTTTGTTCCAAATGATTTGGTTCAAATGCGTATCCCTCCGTTTTCGGGGTCGCTAATCACGGAAAAAGCATTCATTTTTAACTACAACCCCTCCTCATCCACTCATCAGAAAGCATGCTACCCAGGATTTACAGGTTTTTTGACACATGATCGTTATTCCTGTGCGTATTCTTTCATTTTTCATGGAAAAGAAAGTGGCAGCGACCTTGGGGGTTGCTTCAACCCTTCCAAGGGGTGTAAAATTCATTAATTACACTTTGGGTCGTCAATACTCCCTCCTCCGTTTTCGCAGACGTTGATCACGATAAAAATATTCACCTTCATCTCCGACTCTCCTCAACCCCTTTACCGGACGGAAACTTACCCTCATCCCAGTTATCGCTGGGGCGATGACTGTGTAGGTTTCTGAGTAGGGTATAATGATTTCTTCATCGGGGAGTAATGAATAAATAAATTTTGTCGTCAATGGCAATGTTGAAAAAAAAATGAAGGGATATATATAGGAATAACGATTATGTGTCGAAAAACCTGTACATCCTGGATAGAATGCTTTCTGGTGAGTGAGGGATGGTTTCTGTCTGTTTGAGGGATGAGGAGAGGTTGGAGCTAAAAATCAATATTTTTCCCGTGATCAGCAACCCCGAAAAAGAGGGGATACACGTTTGACCGAATCATTGAAAAAAAAAAGATTTTCCACCCCTCGGGAAGGTTTAATCAACTCCTTAGGCCTGGTGTCTGGATTCTACTTTCTCTATAACCCCGTTCCATGTCATTTCAGGTATAAACCGTAGATAAATCACTCTCCAAACCTGTTTATATATGAAAACTTAAAGGGATCTATTAAAGGGGTGGGTTTTGTCCGTTTAAGGGCGGTCAAAAACTTCTCCCACTACTTGCATCGTGTTTAGCACCCTCAAAAAAAATGCTTATAATGCTTCATTACGTAGACTATAACTAGAGGGCGTTTAACTGGATCTTCATTTTTCAAAAACGAGTATGCAGAGCGTTGAAATCTTTCTTAAATGAGGCGCAACTCTGTAATTTAAAAATTTTGAGCTAATTAATAAGTGGAATTTTTTCTGTCAAATAAATTGACACATGGTTACCTATGGCTGACATTTTTTATTATAAAAATAAGAATGTTGTCACACATTTTTGTTTATTTTCTGTGCAAATAATAATTTAACTAGTAAAACAACATATTTCATTTTTAACTATTATTAACTACATGTTCTAAATTATTTATATTATTTCGCGCACTGCTAGTGCTTTTACACACGATTTTATACAATGACAATGCAATTTGACATAATATGAGTATAATCTTTGACATAACAATAATCACTCATCGCCTACTAGTCTTGCTTTTTTAAGCGTCAAAATAATCTTACTGTCAGATAAAATTAGTTAATTTCTAAATTTATTTAGGTGTAAAATTTTTTTATCGAATCCTCCACGTGCTTGAATTAATTACCGTAAATTTTTCTCATGCACGAATTGTTTAAGAAAATTATCAGAAAATTTGTGCACTCGAAAATTTCCGGTAATAATTCATGCACTAAGGATATTATAAGTGAGAATTTCATACCTCACTTTTTCAACCAATCAGAAGGTTGTTCTTGGTTTCGTTATCATAGCAACCCAAAAAAATTCCAGAAATTTTTATCCTCCGGGGTACCCTGGGCAAAATTAATAAGTGGAAATGTTTCTGTCAAATTATTGACATAATAATATGATCATATTTGACATCTGCTTTTACATAAAAATGGAATTTTATTTGTCATATTAAACGAGATGATTATAAAAAAAATTATTGAGCTCGTGAAACAACATTTTATTTCATGTTTAATTATGATACTGAATATTTCAAATGTGTTTGAAAATCCTTTAAAAACTCCTCGCGTTTCAATGGTGAATACATCGCTGAAGAATCTATATCAATTAAATGTCTATGCTTGACTACATAAATATAATATTTTGAAACAATTGTTTCACCTATTTTAGTGAACAAAACTTATTTTAAAACACACAAATAGAGTTGTTTTAAACAATTTTCAGTAATGTTTTGAAACTAAAATGGGTGAAAAAGATATTATTGATCTATTATACGAATATAAGTATTCCGGTTCACCCAAACTGTTGTAACATTAAAAAATAGAAGAAAAACAGAATTCCACACATTTTAGTGAAGAAAACGTAATATCAAACATTTCAGTGAATATATATTAACCCTTCATGTAGTAGCTTTTGCAACTAAAATGGGCGGAAATATTTTTTTTACTTTTGGTTCCAAAACGCGACATTTTACTAACTCTTATGCTTATGACTTATGACACAACAATACTAATTCCGATTAGTTTCTGTCATTTTGTCAACAAAACCCATTTATTTAGGTATGAAATTTTCTTACCGAATATCCCACGAGCTTAAATTATTTTCCGGAAATTTTTCCCCGTTCATGAATATTTTAAGAAAATTATTATTTTCAAAATATTCATGACCTCGAAAAAATTTCCGGAAATAATTCAAGCTCTAGGGATATAAGTGAAAATTTATCTCTGTTCTTCGTTCTTAAATGTTGTCTGGAATCCACCACAGTATGAATTTTGAAATATTCATCCTCAAATATGATTCAAGAATATTTTTTCCGGGCGCTAATTCAGTTCATTCAAAAGTTAGGAGGAGGAGAACGGGAGCGATTTTTGTCTATGAGCAATAAATGTTTGAACTGTGGTAATATCTTCTCGAAGTATACAATGTTTTAAAAAGTCAACTGTGCTCTCAGATGTACTGAAAAATTAAAGTTTTCTCAAAATTTTTCTATTATGAAACTTTGGATTTTGATTTCTATCCTTCAACTTATTTCTTCAAAAGCGATTAGCATAATGTATTTACCGATATTAATGTTTTTTCGAATAGATATCATTAATCTCAACACTGAATAATTAGTCCACAATGAAGATAATTTCTCAGATGTAGATTTATATTTAAAATAAGCCAGCAATACTCTCCACATAATAGCTCTAAAATTTGCAAGTAAGTATTAGTACAATCAATAGGTATTTTTTACAAAAATAGTGGAGGTGGCTGAAGCCAAAAAAATTTCAGGCCTATACACGTACTAAACCACAACTTTTATTGCCTCCTTTAATAATGGAGTGGGGGTAGTAATGAGGATGATAGTGGAGGTAACTGATGCTAGAAAAATTTTTGAGATCGTGGGTCTTCGTACATGTACTAAATCCAAATATTATGGAGTCTTACTTACTTGCTTTACCTATACCCCATTTATCCCCAACCCTTCGACGGAATAAGCTCAAAATATAAGATCTTAATATAATACATACGTGTTCCAAATTTCAAGTCAGTATCATAAAGGGTTCCAGTGTAATCGTGCACACATAAAAAGCTACATGCAGACAGACATCCACTACGTGGATGTAGAAGTAATTATAACTACATAGTTTCATAAGCAAATATGTAAGAGTCGGCAAAAGAAATAATTCAATAAAATTGTGCTCTAGATAAAACATACATGTTTACATTTTTATAACATAGGGTAATATAAAAAGGCAAAGAAAATACATAACAGTTGTTATACAAAACAACATAATATTTAACAATGAGTCTACTTCTAAATAGACAAATTGTGGATGACCTGTTGGCCATTCTCTCTCTGTGGAAAGTCGAGATTCAAGCATATGCGGACGATGCGATCTAGTCATTATGGTTAGAGGAAAATCTGAAGAGGTACTTCTCGTACCCTTCAGAAGGTGCTAGATACAGTCAATATTTGGTGTGAGAGGGAACAGATGACTGTTAACTCCCACAGAACTGTAATAGTACCATTCACCAGAAGAAGGAAGTCTGAATAATTTAGTACCGCCCTCCTTAGTAGGTGAAACTATTCCATTTGTAGGGGAAGTGAAATATCTAGGTGTTACACTAGATAAATCACTTAACTGGAACTCCCATCTGGAAAAGGTAATCCACAAAGAAAGACTGTCCCTGTGGGCAAAATTTGTGGAAAAACCTGGGACGTAGGTCCTCAACAACATATTGGATATACGTTATGGCAGCGTATCCCCCCATAGTTTGGTGATCGAAAGGGCTACAATAAACAACTAAAGCCAAACTCTCTGGTCTACAGAGACAAGCCTGCCTGGAAATAACTGGTGCAATAAGTACCACACCGTCAGCTGCTCTGGAAATCCTCCTGGATCTACCCCCTCTCCATTATCTATTTGAAGAGAGAGGCCAGGTTGGCAACATACAGACTTCAATAAGCGGTAATTAATATGCCGCAGGCTAGCATCATGGAACGCAACAGGCTGTCAGATGACATAGAGTATCATGACATCCTGGGAATGCTTTCAGATGTGATGCCTGGCAATAACTGGTGCACTAAGTACCACACCGTCAGCTGCTCTGGAAATCTTCCTGGATCTACCCCCTCTCCATTATCTATTTGAAGAGAGAGGCCAGGTGGGCAACATACAGACTTCAAAAAGCGGTAATTAATATGCCGCTGGCTAGCATCATGGAACGTAACAGGCTGTCAGATGACATGGAGTGTCATGACATCCTGGGAATGCTTTCAGATGTGATGCCTACCGTAACCAACTATAAACTGCCCTTTAACGTCCTGTTTCCTGGAAGAGACGAATGGGACCTACAAAGAGCAGACATCTTTTGGGTTACAGACGGCTCCAAAATCCCTGAGGGAGTTGGAGTTGGAGCATACAGTCGCAACACAAAGGTAAGAATTACTTCGAGCCCAGATAATTATGCGACTGTCTTTTAGACCGAAGTTCATGCCATTGAACTGTGTACAAGGAGGCTTGAACAGATGCATCCTAGACACAGATCATAAGAACCTTTTCAGACAGCCAAGCAGTTCTCAAAACTCTTGGTTCACATCGGTGCAATTCTAAATTGGTCTGGAGCTGCCCGATTGGGCAGATATAAAAAATTATCTCTGGTCTGGATACCGGGCCACTCTGGCATGGACGGCAACGAAATAGCCGATTCCTAGCCAGGGAGGGTGTGGTAACAAAATTTATCGCACTGCGAAAACAACCTTCTTAGCCTGGGCGGAGACGAAAATCCTCCAATACTAGCAAAAACTACCAGGATTAGTTCATTCAACGGAGTTTATTACATACCCTCTGAAATCAAGAACTAAAAAAATTACTAGAGTTAAATAGTTGGCCTATACACTGGGCACTGCAGACTAAATCACCACCTACACAGACTCGGAATAGCGGACGACGCTGAATGCCGACTGTGTTTGGAGGAGGATAAAACGGCAGAGCACGTTCTATGTACCTGTCCTGCTGCAGAAAGAACCAGGTTCTCACTTTTTGGCAAAGGGCAACTGCTGCCAGAGGACCTGGACAACCTCTCACCCAATAAGGTTGTCGGATTTATTTAAAAGCTGAACCTATTGGGTGAAATATAATTAGGAGTGAGCCACAATAGACCAGATGGTCGCAGTGGAGCCCACTCACATATCAACCTAATCTAACCTAACTACTAAGTAGATCTCGCTTATAAAAATCAACTTATGTGATATACAGGGCGAGTCAAATATACGAAAAAGGTATAAAATTGTGCGATGCAAATGTTACACACCATTGTACGACACGCATAAAGCTTGATAACTACCGAAGAAGGCCCATATTGGGGATAGTTGTGGCACGGAAACCGCTTGTTCCAAAATTGAAGGTTTATCGTCTTGTCTGGTGCAGCCATCTTTTTGGTGATATTGTCAACATATAATTTATTTTGTCATGATCACAAAGTTAATCATTAATTATTGTTATTCTGTATGTATTATAGGTACAAAAGGGGATCAGTACGTTGTTAGCGGTTGTTCAAGCAGAACAACAAAGTCGTTATTTTGTTTTAAATTTCTCTCTTAAGTACCACCAAAAATATCATCAAATACCACTCTAATTCAACAATGAAGCATAAATGATTTCACCGAGAGTGGCACTTCTTCTGTGGTTGAAATTCAGACTGTTTAAGAGATATTGTTGGGGCTTTGTCTTAGGAAGCATTTTCTGATCCCTGTTCAATTGACCCTTTATTTTTCTAAAATCAGTCCCCGAGTTTACTGGCAATGATCACCGGACACCCTGTATAATTCAATATAAACGATAATTGCATGCAAATATAGTTTTTGTAGGGCAACGTCAAACACGGCCTGGAGAGTTCAATAGTGTTAACTGATATTAGCTATTGTTCGCAAAAGGTGATAAATAAATTAGCTTACTCCAAGTCCTCGCTTTGTGTGAAATCTGGACTATAAATTTCATTAAGTGCGTTACTGGTATGGTAGCTCAACCTACTGTGATCCAGTTGAATACTCATACCGGCCGGGACTTTGTCGCCGACAAGAATTACCTGAGCAATTATTTCTGCAAATTTATTTTATTTGAAGCCGCAGATCTGATAAAGAAACATAGTATTGATCCGAATTGTGTATCGATGTTTTATTATGCACTTTGTTATGTACACCTCCATTATTTATATTACTGTTCTTTATACTCGGATTGGCGGTTGTTTATGGTGGTGTCCTTATGTGAAATGGATGCTTTTTAGGTACAGAGTCCCGCCGAATTACCAATATTGAATGAAACCTTAGAGAAATGCAATACCCTCTTTGTTTCCGTATTAGCGAAGAGTATAATAATTCTTCAAAACACATACTGCACTTGTAAAATTTGCGGCTATTCATTAAAAAAAAAGTTCAGTTCATTTTAATGTGAAGATGTCCATGCCAAAGTTGCAAAAACCCCAAAAGTGCAGGGGTAGCGACCAAACATGACTACCCCCTCGTTTTCGAGGACGGCCAACATGATGGTGATAGTCGCGCGGTCCCTACCTCTCTCGAACTACCCCCTAAATGCAAAGAACCTTTTTTCGATTTTTCGCTATTAGGCATGCGAGGACTTGTTGGATCGGGTTTCTATTAAGAAATCTGAATATGTCCTGTAAAATTTCGCAACCAGACATCTTAACGACCCAAGGGGGTTGAAACCACCCCCTCCCTCAGTGCCGAAACATGCAAAAAACATCCAAGCGTGCCGAAAATTGTTTTCCACACGTTTTCAAGGGCGGGAGATACGATGGTGATATTATTTAGCCTCCTACCTCTAAATGCATAAAACCACCCGTTCCTTCCATTTTTCGTTTTCAGTCATGCGAGGACTTGTTGGATTCGGTCTTTTTTTGAAGAAACTCAATATGTCCTGTAGAATTTTGCCACCAGACATTCTAACGACCCCAAGGGGGGGGGGGGGGGGGGGTGAAACCATCCCCTCTCTGAATCCTAAAGTGTCCCTCAAGGAGAAGAAGGTATCCCCCGTTTTCAAGGGTGGAGATAGTTGCATCACTTTCTCTCTTAGTTCTCAAAAACTATCCTTACGTGCCTAAAACCATCGGTTTTTCTTATAGTGAGATCACAAGCGCTCAATGGATCAGGTTTTCTAGGGAGAGAAATTTTTCTATCGTAGCTTAAAAGGAGTTTGGTAGAACGGGCTATGCGCATGTATATATACTCGTGTTTGTGCATATTGTGCATAGTCCACTTTTTTATTATATATTATGTACATGATTTTTTTCACATTATGTACAACATGATTTTTATTCTTATTCTAGACATGCGTTATATAATACTATTATTAAATTTTAATTTATTCTTCGGTGTTTACAAATTAAATCATAGAGAGGGGGAGTGTTCCTCTTACGCGGCCTCTATACAGCGATCCAGCGAGGACCGGCGCACAGTGGCGAGAAATATCAGTGTTCCACCCAAATTACTCTAGAGGTCGTAAATTTTAAGTTATTGAGACATTCTTTTTTTTTAAATGTTCGTCTTGAAATCACCTATCGATCCCTCTAGCCGGATTTTGAAATTTCATTTTTCATTTTTTTTATTTTTAATAGAAAATCATATTTTTACAGAAAAATACTGTTTTTTCTATTAAATTTATTCTAACGGGTCGTAAATTTGAGTTTTCGTAACAAATTTTTTTTTCAAATCTTCGTCTTTTAATCAGCTATTGATCTGTCTACATGAATTTTTGATTTAGTTGTTGACAACTGTCAAAATGACTGTCAAATATAAAAAAATACGATTTTTAGATAAATAGGTTGGTGTTCAGAAAAATATATATAGTGTTTTCAATGTACCTGGTTCCGAAGTTGACAGGAAAATATGTATTTCTAAATTTGGCAGCTGCCATAATTGTTGTCAAATTTCCAAAGATAGATGGAAGAGCTTATTAATTTTAAAAATACCCTGTAAATGTATAGAAAAATAGATATATATTGTTTTTGATCTGTTTGATTTAGTAATTGACAGGAAAATATGAGTTTTAAATTTGGCAGCTGTCATAATTGCTGTCAATTTTCTTATACTTATTAATTTTAAAAATGCACTATAAATGTATAGAAAAATAGATATATATTATTTTTAAACTGCCAGATTTAGTAGTTGACAGGAAAATATGGTTTTTAAATTTGGCAGCTACCATAATTGCTGTCAAATTTCAAAAAATAGAAGTTAGAGCTTATTAACTTTAAAAATACCCTGTGAATATATAGCAAGATGGATACAAATTGTTTTTAATGTACCTGGTTCCGAAGTTGACAGGAAAATGTGATATCTAAATTTGGCAGCTGCCAAATTTAAAAATAATATTTTCCTGTCCGTTCATAAATCAGGAAGATAAAAAATAATATATATCTATTTGTCTATACATTCAAAGGGTATTTTTGAAATTAATAACTTCTAATCTGCACATCTTAAAACTTGACAGCAATTATGGCAGCTGCCAAATTTAAAAATTATATCTTCCTATTACTTACGAAACCAGATAGATCAAAAATAATATACATCAATTTTTCTATACATTTATAAGGTATTTTTAAAGTTAATAAGCTCTTACCTCCATGTTTTGAAATTTGACAGCAATTATGTCAGCTGCCAAATTTAAAAATTATATTTTCCATCAGTTATGAAATCAAACAGATCAAAAATAATATATATCTATTTTTCTGCACATTTATAGGGTGTTTTTAAAATTTATAAGCTCTTACTATAGTTTAAAAACAATATATATCTATTTTTCTATACATTTATAGTGCATTTTTAAAATTAATAAGGTGTTACCTCCATATTTTGAAAATTGACAGCAATTATGACAGCTGCCAAATTTAAAACTCATATTTTCCTGTCAATTACTAAATCAAATGGATCAAAAACAATATATATCTATTTTTCTATACATTTACAGGGTATTTTTAAAATTAATAAGCTCTTCCATCTATCTTTGGTAATTTGACAATTATGGCAGCTGCCAAATTTAGAAATACATATTTTCTTGTCAACTTCGGAACCAGATACACTGAGAACACTATATATATTTTTCTGAACACCAACCTGTTATTGTATGAATTATTTATCTAAAAATCGTATTTTTTTATATTTGACAGTCATTTTGACAGTTGTTAACAACTAAATCAAAAATTCATGTAGACAGATCAATAGCTGATTAAAAGACGAAGATTTGAAAAAAAAATTTGTTACGAAAACTCAAATTTACGGCCCGTTAGAATAAATTTAATAGAGAAAACAGTATTTTTCTGTAAAAATATAATTTTCTATTCAAAATTAAAAAAAATGAAAAATGAAATTTCAAAATCCGGCTAGAGGGATCGATAGGTGATTTCAAGACGAACATTTAAAAAAAAGAATGTCTCAATAACTTAAAATTTACGACCTCTAGAGTAATTTGGGTGGAACACTGACATTTCTCGCCACTGTGCGGCGCACAAAATATGAGCCGTAGCCGTCGATTGTGTATTCTCGGCATATACCTTCCATTTGTTCGATTACAAATTGTAAGTAATCATAAAATAAACAACATGTTGTGCCAAAACGGCACTAAACGTAATCCGATCTCAACCAAAACCTTTTCAGATCTTCTGGAGCACTAAAGAAACCCCCATGCAAAGTTTCATCCAAATCCGTTTAGTAGCTTCGCCGCTATCGTGTTCACACACACACACATACACACAGACATTTTTTTAAAACCACTTTTTTGGGTTCCTGGGCCCTCAAAACGTAAAGGTTTGATGTCATCTCAGTTTTCGATTTTGGACTAATTATAGTAACCTCCCACAATTTTATTGTGGGGAGGTTAAAAGAAATAAGAATATAATATTTTGAAAATATTTAAATATTTGTAATACCCCCTTAGCTGAATCTCTGAACACCTTTGTTGAGCATTTAATAGGCTTATATAAGAGATCGCTTGAGATCACCACTTTGATGATGTCATAACTGAGTACTCCACTCAATAAGATCGCGACACCAGATATTTTCCATTCAGGAGATTTTATTGAACATGGTTTTGCCCGTTGACATTAAAACCCAGTTAGTACGACGAAAGTTTTATGCCAATTGGCTTCTTTACTATGGAGCTAAAATGGTTTCCTTCGGAGGAATGTAGCTTCTGCCATCTGTGCAAATGAAATTTTTTGGTATAGAATCAGCTTGGCATTTGTGACTGGACACTGTAAAAATTATAAATGATTATATTACGGTCATATATTCATAAAATAAGTGCAATGGCATATCTGTGTTATTTATTATTGCATTCCTAGTAATTTCTACACACTCTATGATGATATAACATTTACATGTAGATATAAGTATCTTAAATCACTTCTTCTCTTTGTTTTTATGAATTCACGTTCAGCATAAACATCCTTAACATTTCACTTGCCTGTTTACATAAAGCTGTGGAAATTATGAACAGAACTAATAAATTCGAGAAAATTGTACTATGAGATACACACATTATATGAATAAATGGACTGTATGAGGTGTCAATAAAATAAAAATTATCCCGATGAAAATTAATCTGTTTGCTTTTGATAAATTTAGAGGCTGTGATCGGTATCAATGGGAAAGTAATCGTTTATCCTTGTCATAATTATGTTCTAATTGACATTGTTTCCGAAATGAGCTCGATTTAAACAAACTAAATTATTTGTTTATGTAACGCAATATTTTTTATTACATTATTGAAACGGTCCTTTGCGTCATCAGTAAATATGCGTTATGTTTAAAGCAAATTCTTATAGTGTCATAATGGGACAACTGTGATAAAATATATTTTGCTAGGTTTCAATAAATTTGTATACAGTGTACCCCAGTGAACATTTCAAGCTTAATGCCTCAGAACGTGTGAAATAAAAATGAAAAAAATAAAAATATAGCTGGATGGTCCAGAACCAAACTTGAATAGTACGGAGTAAGTTCACTTTCAGTTTTGAGACAAAAAAATACATTTTTAAGAATCATCATACACTGAATTGGTACAATTTTTATAAAATCATATTTAAGTAAAATGATAAACGACTGAATCTCAGTTTTAATCATGACCACGTGCCAATATCCATTGGCTGTGAAAATGGTCTCGGATGAATAGGGGTTGAGTTGGCTGGCTTTTTGTCTCAATACATCGCTGTAGACCTGGACCGGCTTCGTAATGGATGGGCCTGCTTTATCGTTAACCCCAAATGTGAGCGGTGTGGGCGATGTCGACGGACTTCCTCCGATCCTGACTGTTGGGCCCTGTCGACCGGGTCGTCACCTCTAGCGCTCTTCTGTTTGATCTTCTTTCTTCGCCAGCATGTCTGCTCCCGGGAGCGTCATCTGTCGAGGAAGGGAACGACTGTTGCCGTCCCCTTTTGGGACTTTTGGCGTAGTGATTTTGACTTACTGGTTCCCAAGGTGCCAACTGACATCCTGATCCTGAGTTATAGTTCGTCGATTGGAATGATGAGATGTGTAGCTCAGGAAATGCGCGGCCTAGACGGTTATTTTAGCGTCTTTAGCAGACAGAGGACTAAGATAAAGGGTACCAAGCAGTTTGCTTGCTTGGTATCCTCTTCATTGATGTTGAGGGTGGTCCGGCTGAAAGAATTTCGGATTAGTATTATACTTACCCGTTATCCAAGATCCGGAGTTTGGCTTCTTGTGCCTCAGAGCGTTGGCTGCTAGTTGGCTAGTCGCCTACTTGATCAGCAGGTTCCCGTGTTCTGCTGCACAGGCGTATAATTTCTTCGTTAACTCCTGGATGCCTTCAGTTACTGGGGTGTACTCCAAGTCCCTAAAGGTGTCGGCATTTCGGACAAACTATGGTGCATCCACGGCGCACCTGAGTGCGACATTCTCCACAACTTGTACCTTCTTGAGGTAGGTGGCTGCTTGATAGCCCCGGACTACGGAAGCGTGGGTCAGTTGGGGTCGGATAAGTATATTGATTAGCATTGGCTTGTTTCTCAGATTGAGCTGGCTTCGTCTGCCCACCTGTAGGTAGATTAGCGCCCTCGTCCTCTTCGCCTTCTTGACTATTTCCTCCGTGTTGTATCTCCACGTCAGACTTCAGTCCATGATTACGCCAAGATACTTAGTGGTATTGTGCCATTGGTCGTTCATAGTTACATGCCCTGTGGGTGCCTCTTTCCTCACTCGCCTGAAGAAATCGCCTTACTCTTCTCCGCATTGACTGCGCCACTTTCCACTTGTTGCACCATTCTTCCAGAAGGGATGTGGCTTCCTAAAGGTAACGAATGGTTAGTCTGGTTCGCCTGGATCTAACCACGATTGCCGTGTCGTCGGAGTAGAGCGCCAGGGAGGTCCTCTCGGTCTGTAATAGAAATCATGTCCAAATTATGCCAACATGGCCTAGATCTAGCAATTAAGTGTTTTAATGTTTGTGGAAACTACATCACAGAAAAGATTCCAACAGCCCTCAGAAGAACTTCACTTTTTGTGCTATAATATACAGAGATGATCAGTACTTGAGTTAGAAGGAATGTCATATGCAATGATGCTTTTTATGAGCAATTTTTGTTATTATCTATAATTGTTTATTTGTAGTAAAAGGTATGTTCTTCAGTTTCTATATGATGCCGATACTCACTTTTACCCCCAAGAGGTGGAAGTCACACCTAAATCACCAGATATACAATTTTCTCCCGAGATTTTTACATCTGCTTTTTAATTTTCGAAGGAAATTTTTATACAATCTTCGGCAGTGGTGAATTCCCAGGCACATTGAAGCTTGAATATCAAAATATCTACTCCTAAATCTACTAATGGTGATGTCAAAGACCTATTGAAGTCGTGTCTAATGTAGCTGAAAGAATCAGAAAATCCAGAAAGCAATGCAATATCTTGAAATGAAATGAAATGCATAGTAGTATGTTCATCTAAAATTTACATACATAATGATAATGTGTTCGTGCACTATATTACTGTATAGGTACTAAACAAGAAATATCTACATAAGTTTTTTGAAGGGAAAATAATTTTGTTTGTCCGTTCAAACATAAGATATGTAGAGAATAGTATAATAGGCCCACGACTAATGGGGACTCAAAATCGAAAAGACGCACTGCACTAAAAATGTTGAGATGCTGGCAGAACAACCAGCGGCATGACAAAAATGTAGTTTCTCATATTTCTACTAGACTTCCCAATACTCATTGGTAAGATTCACCATAATAGTTAATTAGATGACACAGAGGTAAACGACTTCCATGGCCAAGACTGACGAAAAGTAGTTCAAAAACGTTGAGTGGATATATTATATGCCCCGTTTCTCGCACTGCATTATAGGTATGTACAGTAGTGGAGCGTAGGATTACAAACAAATCACAATTCATTATTTTAAATTTGTGCCCTCCTATAGGAGAAATATGTCTAGTCTCAAGACCTTCAAAGCATTTGTTTCCGCGTAATATTTTGGAATGTCAAAAGTGCCTTGAAAACAGTGGCGACGTTAGGTATTTTCTTGATAAAATATAAAAGCTATTGTGCTTAAACTTAAGTTTATTGTGTCCCTTAATCTTGTTACTCCATGAGACTCGTTCCTCCCAAGAAGGCAAATGTATGGTCTGTGAAAGTTTTGGTTTTCTCTTTCGGTGTAGGAAATAATCTACCGTGCAAAAGTCTTCTAGACATTAAGACAGCGTGTCGTAAAGGGTTTCTTCCTCTTTACCACACATCCTGCATTCTGGATTGTCCTCGATCCCTATGTTTGTTAGGTGTTTATTTACTAAACAGTGTCCTGTCAAAATTCCCACTGCATCACCCAGTTGTTTTCTATCCAGCTTTAGCAATTCGTTGGTCTTTTATCTCCATGGTCTAGCAATAATGAACATACATACACGACTACCTCGCTCTAGATGTCTCCGTTCAATATAAGTGGTGTTTCTGACTTAACAGTTACTTTACTGATGCTTTTGCGGTCCATATGACACGCCACGAATTTGTTCTGGACCCATTAAGGCTGTTGATGAATATTCTCTGGACAGCTTGTGCGTGCTCATTGACTATGTTGCTCTGGTGCCTCCGCTTCCCAAACTTAATCCTGCAATGTTTCTACAAGTAATTAGAAATTTTTGAGAACATTTTGTGTTGGTAATAGATTTGGTAGTGCGATACATATTTCCTTCATCTGTAATATCTTCAACTAACGTGTGATTTAATTCATCTCCTGCGATTCGAATAACTACCGTGACCTTAAAAGATATCACTTTACAAATAAACAATTTACATTATGACACTGGACATACTTTCATCAGCAAGAAATCTTCGTTGTCAATGTCAGCCGAATAAGATAGGTTTTTGCAGCCGTATATAAAAAAGTATCTTGCTTGAACTCGTGGAATTAGAACACTCGCTATCGTTCGTACTTTAAATTTCCCACTTGATAAAAAAAAATAAATTTGCACTGCCAGACAACTTTGGTGAAAATTTTCATAAATTATCTGAACGAAATCTTGGTATTACATTTTTTTATTCGAAATATTATTTTAGCTGTCACTATTGCAACAATAAACAATAGTCTTTTAAATATATACCGATCAGTATTTGAAAAATATGTCATACTCATAATTCTATAACATATAAAATAATAATTGTATTTATGCATTACAAAATTACCTATTTCATAACGCTCCGCTGTTCGCTACAGGTTCCACACCCATGAAAATATTTTAATAACGTTTAATAGGAGGCACATAAACAGTTTTCAATATCAATTTACATATTTGGAGAGAAAATATTTATATTACAAAGGCAATTGGACATAGTGTACGTCTCAATTTAAAAAAAGGTTTGATTTATGTTGTGCTAAGCCGAAATAATAATATGCCCCAACAGAAATATTCAAATGCGGTTAATTCCTATCTAATGCCACCTCCTGTTCCGTCTGTGTGTGCATCGTATTATCAGGGACAGGCTGCTTAATAATAAAGGTAATTCCAGCCCAGGACTGCGGAGTAATTTGTGGCGAGGTTTTAAGCATTATAGGCCTTATTAAAGCATGATTATAAAACATTGTAATAAAATTTCACACATTAAAATAAAATTCGAATAAATTACAAATAAACTGGTCGTCATTAAGAGAATGTTTACGACACTTAGTGTCAGCCTGGCTCATATTTTTGTACATAAATTACTGAAAACGAAAATAATAACCATAAAACTATAATATGACTACTGAACTGAGTGTCGTTTTTTAAAATACACATGTGGTTAGGTCGGTTTTAAATTATATTTTATTTTATTGAATAAAATGATCGCCATTCATATTTTTGCTTTAATACAATTCATTACGACTTTTAGTATTACTACCGAATTGCACATTAACATATTTTAGTAATTTGCATTTGGAATTCGTAATTACTTCTTTGCCGTTTATTAAAAATTTAAATTCAATAACAAACAACATGGGCATACGAAGCACGCAAATTACCTGTTTTACTTTATGATGAATGTACATTATAATAATTATTACTTCCTTTATCATCGTTTCTCCTATTGGTTTTCATTTTTAACTGTTTGTTGTCAAACCATTTAAAGTTTAACAAACACAGCAATTTCTCGAGGGAAATTAAATAATTACTGTTTTTATCTACAAATAACACTATGGATAAAATAAATGTTTTAACCTCCACAGTCAGAAACAGGGAGGTTACTGCAAATACTACTGAAAATTGAGATAATAAAAACGTTCTGAAGTCCTATTAATACGAAAAAGTTGTTTTTAAAAAATATCTACGTATGAATGTATGTGTGGATAGCACCAAAACTAGAGAATCGAGTTGATGAAATTTGGCACTGTAGCATATAAATATTCTTATGAAAGCAGCAAAAAGACAAACATTGAGACTAAGATAAAACGTTGATAAAAGACATTGGCAGCGAGGAAAAGCTATGTATATACAGGGTGAGTCAATAGTGTGTAGACGGTCAATATCTCCTCAACCGATTGAAATTTAAAGTAGTGTCTCAGATGTGGGAGATCAAAAGTGGCATGTTCTAAATTTACTTTAAAATCCACACGGTGTTTTACAAAGTCCTGCTAATACTAGGATTTTTTTAAATGAAAAACCATTTTTTTCATATATTTGTATTTAACTATTAATTCTGTATACCGGGTGATGCATTTAAGTTGACAAACGCGTATAACTTGAAAGTAAATAATTTTCGAGAAAAATTTTTCAGAGAAAAGTGTCATCATTTCAAAAGTGGGATCTAACGGCTATATTTTTTTAAAGTTTGGTGGAGGACTTCAAAGTCAACTTTGGTTTTTACAGATTAATATGCTGCTCTAAAAAATAAACAACTTTTGTTTCTCAAACCTTAGCCCTACGGGCTTCGGTTCGGACTGTATTCTCGACCGTAAAATACACTTAAAAGCCTTGGTACATAAATAACTATTTAGCATCCGTGGAACGGAGGTCTGCATCTATTGCGAATAAACAAAAAAATAGATACAAAAAACGTGAGTTGCAATTGCACTTACTTTGATCGTGTTGTGGAGCTTCCAACGTTATTCTGGGGTGAGCAAAAGCACTTGTATAGTGAAAAAGCGAATCTCTCTGGTTTGTTCTTCACACGCTAACCCTAGCGTGCCATTGCAACTCCGAAGCGCGATGGATAATTAAGTTATAAATAAAATAAAATATATTAAAAGATTAGGGGCGAGCATAGATGCGTCTTGACTGTGCTGTATTTAGATACTCCAGTGAAGCAGCGCGGTTAGTATAGTTGAAGTATTCTTAATAGCTATGGGGGTCGAGACGAATGAATACTCGGCAAATAGATCTCCCGTCTTTACTCCACTTACCACAGCTTTTACATTAAGTGAGAGAGAAGATACCGGTCATCTGACGTGGTGTGTAGGAAGGCGTAGACTCTGCGTTCTGCAGCCAATGTGTCTCAACGACAACGCCTAGATGGGCGGTACGTCGATCACTATTGCGATTGCTTGCGCTATACTTGGATGGGTGAAATCCATCTTGTGTAACGCAGCCATCTCGTCCCGCCTTCTAGCGGCTTGCATATCAGCGTATACGCCGAAGCTGTGTAATTTCAAAACGAGGATTACCTAGTGGATATACCATCCTTCGGAGGGGATGTAAGGCAGGAGGTTCCTTGTCTATTAAATTTTAGACAAGTAAAACATCTCTACTCTTCTCAAGGGAAAAGGTTTGGGGATAGCTCGCCTCCTGGCGTCGGTGATAGGCCCCGGTAGCGGAAATAGGCCGACGTTAAGTAAATAGTTAAAAAAAATTATTAAAAGACAAATATATTCCCTTAAGGCACTAAAATATAAATCAAATTAAAAACTATAAAATGTGGTGAGGGAATTCCGAACATCGTATAGCTCAGCGATGACAGGACTGGTTATTAACTAAATTAACAGATTTTTGCAAACATTTGGTAAATACTTTAAAGTTTCTTAGATTCTAATATAACCCATAGGTTATCAAAAGTATGAAAAGATCTGAAATTATTATTTTCATAGATAGATTATCTTTTTCGTTTTTCATAGATTAGTCATTAATATCTCCTAGGTTGCTAGTGATCCAATGAGCATAAGTAAGTAAAATTGGGGCACATTTCTACTAATAACCTACCCATCAAGATATCCACAAACGCTTTGTGTACAAGGTGTTTCACAACTTGTCCGAAAACTTTAGCAGCTTATATGCTTTGAAAGCCCCTTGAGGTCCTCGCAACAGTCCAATGAGGCCACCAAGTGGTGGTGTCAGGGGCTGACTGACCTCAAGAAGAAGGCTAGGGCCTCGTTCAACAAAGCAAAATTAACTAGACAGGAATCAGATTGGGAGTCATACAAAACCAACCTGAAAGAGTTTAAGAAACTAGTCAGATAAAGACAAAGAGAAGCGTGGAGAACCTACTGTGAGGAAATCGAAGACTACTCACAGACCGCTAGGCTTTGCAAAATCCTCGCCAAAGATGAAGACCATGACCTTTGCCTATTAAAAAAGGACGATGGCACAAGAACTACCGACCTCCGTGGAAGCCTAGAGTTACTTATGGAAACTCACTTCCCGGAATCTGTGATAACAGAACGGAAGGAATGGCCAAACGAAGTCGACACTCAGCCCTCAGACCTGGATTGGCAAATGGCCAACCAAGTAGTGAGCGAAGATAGGATAAGATGGGCAATACAGAGCTTCTCTCCGTTCAAATCACCAGGCTTTGACGGCATCTATCCCGCCCTACTGCAATGGGGACTGGATGAACTATTGCCGCACCTGGGCGGAGTATTTAGGGCGAGCTTGGCGCACCTTCATATTCCAGAGATATGGAGAGAAGTGAAAGTTGGGTTCATTCCAAAGACAGCGCGGATGGATTATACCACCCCCAAAGCATATAGGTCTGTCAGCCTAACCTCGTTTCTTCTCAAGACGATGGAGAAGCTATGTGAACGATACATAAGGGATGTCGTAGTGAAAGACAACCCTTTGCATCCCAATCAACACGCATACACATTGGGAAGATCCACCGACACCGCCCTCCATGCGGTCGCGAGTCGGATTGAGAAATCCCTGGACAATAAAGAGTCCACCCTAGGTGTCTTCATAGACATAGAAGGTGCGTTTGATAAAACCACCTTCCCAAAAATCACGGCAGCCCTAGTGGAGAGAAACGTCCCCACGATTATGGGAAGCTGGATATCCAGCATGCTCTCCAAAAGAGCTGTACAAATCAGTGTGGGAGACGCTTCTGTGCGAGGAATGGTCGCGAGAGGCTGCCCGCAGGGAGGTGTAATATCACCACTGCTATGGAAGTTAGTTCTCGACAGCCTCTTGCGCCACCTCAACTCAGAGGGTTTCCACACAATCGCCTACGCAGATAATGTAACAATACTGCTCAACGGAAAATTTGAAGGAGTCCTCTGTGAAAGAATGCAGGGGGCTCTAAGAATAATTGGAAAATGGTGCAGAGAACACTCGCTGTCTGTTAATCCCAGGAAGACGGAGATGGTTCTCTTCACAAGAAAAAGGAAACCAGGAGCACTGAAAGCACCAGTTCTCCTGGACACAACACTAAGTTTCGCATCAGAAGTGAAATACCTAACATGGAATCTTCACTTAGACAGAAGACTAAAAAAGGCTTACATTTCTTATGAGCAGTGTCGCAGGACCGTGGGGAAAACCTGGGGAATGAAACCCAAAGTGGTCATGTGGATATACACTGCCATCATAAGACCAATGATAACCTATGGAGCTGTGGTCTGGTGGCCTAAGAGTAAACAGACTACAGCGAGAGCCAAGCTCAGCCAAGTGCAGAGAGTTGCCTGCCTAAGCATAACAGGAGCTATGCGAACAACGCCAATGAGAGCAATGGAGGTAATGCTGTGTCTGCCACCACTGGATCTATATCTAGGAGAAGTGGCCTTAATAACAATGGCACGCCTCAAGTCCGTTGGCCTACAACCAAATGTAGGCTGTGGGGAGACCAGAAGTCGCCTGTGGAACGAGGCTGTCAGGAAGACGCCTCTTCTACAGGCATGCATAGATGGTATCTCTCCCCGATTTGTCTTTGACAGACCCTACACAATACAGACAAACAGTGAAAACGAGACCGCTGGGGAAGGTGTGATAAACATTTTCACAGACGGATCAAGGAAGTAGGAGGGGGCAGGATGTGGAATATATTCCAGAAGCCTGCAAATCCAATATAAATGGACTATGGATGAGCGAGCCAGCATAGTACAAACTAAACTGGCGGGCATAACCATAGCCCCAAAAGAGATTGTCCGCAGACAAACTACGGGCAAAACAATCAGGATCTACACAGACTGTAGACAATCACTACTAGCCCTGAGAAGTTACAAAATAACCACAGGAGCAGTATGGGAATGTCATCAAGCACTTGTGGGTGCCTCCAGTACGAACAACATCTCGGTATGCTGGGTGAAAGGACACGCACAGTGCAGTGGCAACAAAAAAGCCGACAAACTGGCCAAGAAGGCAGCAGGCCAACTTATCTTTGGACCAGGCCCGGCCAGTTTGTTACCGATTACGGCGACAATACAATTAATTAAGGAGAACTCCCACAACGAATTTAAGAAGCTGTGGGATGAAACAAGCAGCTGTCAGCTCGCTAGGGAACTACTCACGTATCCCAACAAGAAAACAGCAATGGACTACCTAGCAATAACCAGAAGGAATCTACGTTTTATAACAGGAATCCAGACTGGACACTGTCCGCTAAGGAAACATCTATACAATATGAGATTAAGCGAAACACCTCTTTGCAGAGGTTGTGAACAAGAAGATGAGACGGTTCAACACGTACTCTGTGACTGTTCAGCCGTCTCATCAATCAGAGAATCCATCTTGGGAGAGCGTTGGCCTACCTTGGCCAATGTAAGGGAGATGCCCCTAGGCAACATCACCACCTACTTCGAAAGATTAGGTTGGTTGAAGGCCTAGGCGAGTGTCTGCCTAGAGGGAGGATGTACAAGGGGTCCAATGGGGCCTAAGTGCTGTGGTTTTTGACCACCCTCCTGCTAATTCCATACTCCTTGCTTTGAAATCACAAGTTAATTTTGTCAAAAATATTATAAAAAAGCCCAACAGAAAACGGGATAAAAAATGTTAAATTTGCCTTATTTTTGAAAATTACAAAATTACTTAACATATTATTTACTTCTACAAAAGTTGTTCAAAATATTTTCCATCAACTTAAACATAACCACACCGCATATAGTCAAATCAAAAACTAAGGCTGCCTGGAAGGGGGTTACACATTTGAAAAAACGCAGACATAGATCTATACCCACCGGCATTATCAGTGCCGGTGCTGGGGCTCAAACCCAAAATGCGATAGACAGTCGCCACACAATACGCCTTAACCGACTGAGCCACCGCTTCGTTTAAGCTTGCAAGCACACTTGGGCCTGGCGCATTCAATTTCGACGCATTAAACCAAATATTCCTCCTTCAGGTTATTCCTGAAGATGCAAATCATCCGCAGCCGTTGTGATTCGTATCCACACAAAAAGAAGTCTAGAGAATTTAGACCTAGGAACCACGGTGGCCAAGCTATTGGTCCATCTTTTCCGATCCAACATATCCCTTGTACTTAGTTTAAAAATCCCGGACTACTACACGATAATGAGATAGCGCACCATTGTGTAAAAGTCACATCCGCAATCGGACTCCCTAGAGCACATCTTCAAGAAGGACAGAAAGATCATTACGAAGTAAATTGCAAATATCGAAGACCATTCATCCGACTGGGTAATATGAACGGCCCAGTTAGTTTATCGACAATCCCTGCCAAAACGTTTAAAGAGATATGATGCTGGAAGTGATCTTGAACTATTGCATGAGGTTTTTCAAAGGCCCAAAAGTCCGTAAAAATAGCTTCATCATTGATTAAGATATCGGATGTAAATCTAGCATCTTTAGTATGTCGGGTACATGGCTAAAAAAGCCAAAAAGATGCACTTTTTGATTGGAATGTGCCATTTTGTGTGGTCATAGTTGCCAAAAGGTAACTTTCCAGATAGGAGCCACTTGAAAATCTGTGCAGAACACCAAAGGTGGTCGCCATTAGCCGCACTAAATTTTTTTGTATCTCAGCTTCCAATAGTCCGATTTGGATTTTTTTTGTTTGAAAGCTCTTGTGAAGAGGACACTCTTTTATCCCTATACTTTTATCTCTACACCAGTTTTCAAAAAAAAAAAAATATTTTTTAATCTTTACTGACTTTTGGAAAATACTCTAATACGGAATTCAAAACAGAATTTTGAATGATGCTGAGAGGTTCCATGCAAACAAAATACACATTTCTTGGGATACTTACTCAAAAACTTGTCTGAAGAAACGTGTGAGAGATAGGAGTTGCTCTTCGTCGCCAAGTAGTACAAGGAAATATGCTACCAAAAAATTGGATTGACTTCCTATGCTGCGATCAGAATAAGACAGAACTCTTCAAGTTACTTGGAAAACGTGCGTTTTTGAAGCTTGATTAGGCTCACATCAGTACTGAGAATGATGGCATAATTCATTCATCTCGGCCAGATAAAACCCCAATTGATGGAGTACAATACAGGCAACAGGAAGAAGCGGATGGCAGGATTTTTCTCCACGTTAAAGCCAGTGTTGAACATGGAGCAAAAAAAAATAACTACTTGCACAGTAGATGCTGATGTAGTTGTTTTGGCACTCTCTATCTTTCACATTCTCAAAACTGCTGGAGTTCAGAAGATGTGGATTCTCTTTGGTGCTAAGATAGGTCAGAGATACATGAGAATTAACACCGTGTTTAAAAGTATAGGTGAATATAAAGCTGTTGCATGGAGAGGATTCCATGCATTCACTGGATCAGATGTAAGGTCACCACTTGCAATGAAAGGGAAACAAACTGCCTGGAAAGTGTGAAAATCATTTCCTGAAACTGCTATAGCCTTCCAAGCTATCTTTCTACCTCAACAGTCTATTTTTGATGAAACTTTTCAAGTTCTGGAGAAGTTTAGAGTTTTGCTTCACTACAAAGACGCAGAAGACTTCTCAGTCAATCATGTTAGAAAACTTCTTTGCTTCAAAAAGTCGCAGTCTAAAAAGTCTGCCCCCAATGAAAGAGGCACTAAGGCAGCGTTGTCTTCGTTCAGCATACCAGACAGCAGCTTCGTTCTCAGTTATCAACATGTAGTCTGTGGGTCCACGCAAAGAATATTTGTGATTATTGTTAAGGATAGCAGTGAGCGAACTTAGTTCAAAAATGCTTAAATGCAAACAGAGACGATGATGGATTAGACCATGGATAAGACGAAGAAAAGAATTAGAAGCAGTTAGATTATGATGCGTCCTTTACATTTCTCTTTAAATAATCCTCACATGAGACATCCCAGTTTTGAAACATATAGTTTATTATGTTTAAACATAGTTTTGAAACATATTCAGAAATTGTCTAATTTCTTTTCCCGACCACTTTAGCTCTGCCATCTTCATGCATGCATTAACAGAGAACAAAATAATTTCAAACCACCATGTGATAACTACTCGCTGTTGGTGCGCTGTACTGGTCAGACTAGGCTAGTGGCTGGTGGCAGCAAAGACGAAAGGATCACGTGATCGGCTAGTTTCTGGTAAAAGTTAAACATGTCCAACTTTAGCAGCAGCTGGTAAATACTCGCCGGCTAACGAAACCAGCGGCTATTTCTGTGTTCATGTTGTAGAAGTCTCCAAAATCGTCCTAAGTTGAAGACAGAATCAAAATTCGACTTGGCAAAAATTTCATTTAAGGACATTTTTAAGAGTCTGCAGAGGTACAGATCAGTCCATAAGGACCTTATGAGTTCTATAAGGCGTCAGAAATGACCAGGTGAAAATTCGGAGAAACACCGAATTTTCACTCAGGAAAATATGTTTTGGTTCAGGATATGAGAGCGAAAGTATAAAATGGCAAAGGATTTATGAATAATATACTTTTTTCAGACAAAGTTGCAACAAAGTTGGACTTTGAAAAATAATATTTTTAAAAAGTGTGTTGAAATTTGGCTTGAAAATTAATTTATCAAAAGTACGCCGAAATTTCACTTCTAGATAATTTTTCAAAACTGCGTCGAAATTTGGCTTGAAAATCAATTTATTAAAAGTACGCCGAAATTTCACTTAAAAGTTACTTTTTCAAAAGTACCCCAAAATCCAGTTTAAAAAGTACTTTGAAAAATGTTGAAGTATTCTTCATCTTTATTCCTCCACCAAAGACATTGACCTTTGAGGTACGATCATTGAATGTCCTGTTCTAAAGTATGAGCATAAAATTTTAGCGATGCATTGCATCCAAAAGGCAAAATAGACGATTTTGACAAAGCCGGCTTAGTGCCGATAAGCAAAAATTGATAAAAATCAATGCACATGCACAAGGCCGGCTTTCTCGCATAGAAAGAGTTTGGATTAACTCAGCGGCTCGCAATTTGGTCGAGCGCGTTGAGTGGTCCAGACAAAGCAATGGTAGGAAAGCCAATAGCAGAGCTTTCCAAATGACAAAGTTATAGAGGAAAACGCCTTGTGCATAAAAAACCAAAAATTCAATTTTGCCTAAAAGTCGCTCGAAGGTGGGTTGCTGTCATATCGATAATATTGAACAACTGCATAAGGGCAAGTAAGTTGTGGACTGATTGAACGCCATTAAACTTATGCAATCATAAGTCCTCACGAATGTGTTTAAGTACGTGAACCGCCACGATACAAGAACTTTAAAGCTAAGTAGTCTCTAGCGAAACTAAATTCATTAAGTAAAACTTTTTTAAGTTAAAATCAGTCAGCCGTAATTATGAAATTACAAATAGTCTCAGACTTCCCTAAAAAAGCTCACATTTTGATTCTGAGAAGGTATGCATGAATCTTTTCTGCCTAATCGATCGTTAGCGTAAGCGCTCCCGCTTGTATGGCCTGAAAGCCATTGCCTTGATTGGGGAAGGCACGATTCTTATCTTAAGAATTTTGTGTAACCATTTCTGTTAAATAAACGGATTCTTTGAACTTTTGCATCTTAATTGATCTTGAGGCCTGTTGACGGTCTATAATCCATAGAATTTTCGTACCGAAAACCGGATGTGTCGAGTTAATGCTCCATACTCGACCTTCTAGTTGTTGTACGAAAGTTCGATAGGGATTTTTTTATGCGTTTTTTGAGAAATCCCTAAGGTGTAGAGTCCTTTATTAACAGATAAAAACGTGGTTACTACGTACAGAATTAATCCCGAAGAGAAATTCTTCGGTTGGGATTTTTTTGTGTAAAAATTCGGAATTTCAGAAGGTACTTAAACCCCTAACGAAGGAACTCATGTCCAGAGAGAGCATCGTTACCGATCTGTGGTAGTACAGCCTTGGTCCATTATTCGACTATCCTCAGTGCATTTTATCTCGAACCCGCCTGGGACGTAGAAGAACGGGGTAGCACGCGACTGGCGCCCCCTGAAAAATTAAATTGTGTCGCGTCATTTGACGCCCGGTAGTGCGTTCTTCTACATTCACACTACGCTACTAACTAGCGGCTGGCTAACTAGCGGCTAGTAAACAGCCTAGTCTGACCCGGGCTTTACGTAGGCCATGGCTAGCTGTTAGTGCTTATTAGCCTAGATTCTTCCACTATGTGTAAAATTTGTGGGTCCCCGTTTTTCTACGGTTTGGATGCAAATTTCCATTAGCACGTCACGTAAAATCACTGCCGAAAAAGTTTCGATGAAGTAAGTGCCTATTTGGAAATCTTGGGGCATACAGAGGAGAAGCATCTAACGAGTTTTGCCCTGCTTCTCAGTAAATTAAAATCATGTCCATATACTCCTCGTTACTGTACACAAATACAAATTTGTTACATAAATTTATTTAAAAAAATACTTTGATACTTAATAAATATAGTTATTCGCTCAGGATAAGTCACACATTGGTGCTATTATTAAAGTACCTGGCACAGTGTGTATGGTTAGAAAAACGAACTTTGCACCTTGTTTTTGTCGGATGTTTTAGGCATTGTTTATTTTAATGTAGCTTACCAGATACCAGATAATATTATAAATTGAACCATTTTTATCGTTTTCAATAACATTGTAACTTTAACAATTTTTATGTCGTTTTCTGTTGGACTTGTTTTTGACAAAACAGACTTCTTATTTTAAAGTGTACAATGTGGTTGAAATTTTTCGGACAAGTTGTGAAGCACCCTGTATATGCTTTTAGCATATGTCCACTTGCGAAATTAGAACGGAAAAAGGTGACCCCTTTTATATGGAGCTCACGCAGCGCAGTCCATCGGAGGTGCTCAAATTTTATAAATAAGAAGAGCGAGAATAAGCGACCCGCCGCGAGAAGGGAGATTGAATAATTCAATGTAAATTATTTTTTCGATACAATAAATCTTTTGTCATTGAGCCCCGGACTGCTTAGCTACAGAACAATAATTAATTGTTGAAAGTTAATGATGAATGATGACTGTTGGATTTTAAAACATTAAAAAGAATCTCAGAAGGGTCACGAATTTGTTAATTACCGCTGATTAAAATCTGTGCGCATTAGTTGGTAATGCCACGCCGAGGAGGAATGGAAACGACTCTGGGAGAGTCATCAGAGCCTGAGTTATCGTTCTAGGAAATGAAAAACATAGAATTACGTTAATTTCAACTTTGATAAAACGCTTCAGAATGTTTAAAATAAGTTTCTACGATTCATCACTCAGTGTGAAGAGGAAGAGATTAATCCTATAAAAATTTTAATTCGAGGTTTCTTAAAGCTACTAATTTAAACTCTGGTGTACTATTTACGGGATATACGTCAAAGTCGTTGTGTTGTCACTATCTTCGCCATCTTCGTCAATAATTTCAGTCACTTCATTTAAGAAATTGGTTCAAGGACATTATTTAATCTAAAAATTGAAATCTTATTTCGTCTATTGTGGTCCAAAAATCTCAATCGAGATTCCTAATAGCCCAGACGACAGAAAACATTTTATAGTGAAACCCACAAAAACTTGCAAACTGAATATATTTATTATATTAACAAAAAATGTCCTAATAAAATTTATCGTTAAAGCCACGGTATTTCTGGAAAAAAATAGTGAAATAACTTTGTCACTCTGCGCGGCCAAGCGCACGGTTAAATGCATACTGCGGAACCTCTAAAAATTCTTAGCAGTTCTAACGAGTAAAATAAAGCTTTTTCTCTTTCTGATTATACATTTTTAGCATTTTTCTTAATGAATAAAAGGATAAATAGTGAGTTTGAAGGGAAAATATATAATTATGAACGCATACACAGTCACCACACATAGCCGCTGAATTGCTTGCATGAATTTTTACGTGCCTTTACTGTATTGTATTTATTACAGGTACACCTGTCCACATTTCAGCTTTATCCAATAGATTCCTTATACATTTGTTAATGTATTGGAAAAGTAACAGAATTTATATTCAATAAGAAATACATGGAGCAAAAGTCAAACCAGCATTGATACCTGGAGTAATGGAAGCTCAATCACACAAATAGACCATATCCTGGTAAGCAGAGAGATAAGGGAAAGGATCAAGAAGGTTAAAGCATAAAGGACGGCAGAAATGCTACTGAAGAAAGCGCTAACGCTGAACAGCAGCAAACTAAAAATGGGGAGGCCATCTTACACGTGGAAAACAACAATCGAGAGGATCATAAACAAACTGGGAAAGAAAGGCGAGGGGAAAATAGAATTCCAAAAAAACCACGCGTCATGTGGCTCTCGCTGCTGACAACAAGCATGACCCAAATCCAACCCAGCATCGGAAACCGAGGAATCAGAAGGCTCAGAAAAAGAAGATTCGAAGAAGCAGAAATACAAATAGAGGAGCATAAACAATCCATATCAAGACACAACACGAAGATTTAGAAGAGGCAGATGCCCAGAACCAAAAACACAAAAAAAGGGAGCTTAAACGCTCCCTCACGACACAATGTGGTAACGCATCTCACAAATACCTACACCTCCCATTCCATATTCCTTTACCATGCGCCATGTGGCTCTTGCTGCTGGCAACAAGCATGACCTTAGTCCAACCCAGCGTGGACGTAGCAGGCCCAGCTGTATAGCCCTGGAAGTGGCAGCAATGCCTACCGCACGCTGGTAAATCAATAAATCAAAACAATCAAAGATATTTTCATACTTATAAGAATAAGATCATGAAAATAGCAATTTCTTATCATGATTTGATTAATCATATTTTCGAAAAAATGCATACAAGTAAACCAATTTGTGTTTAAACATTCGAAAAGTATACATTCTTCCCAAATAGTGATATTTTATTTTTTCCAATGGGTCAATTTCTCGGTAAGTTGCAACCTCCAATATATATGTTTATCAAGAAAATCATCAAGCAAGGAAATTAAAATGGTTTGAGATGCACTTTTTTTGAATCCACGTTACTACAACTTAATAAATCATGAAGTGTACATACTTTTTAACAGTCCTCAATGAAGAAAGAATTTTTTTGAAGGGCTTTTATTTTTTTCTATATTTTTTATTGCCACGATTGAGTTCGGGCGTGATAAAATATATAAGTATATTTTTCCCATGCATGCTTTGCTTGTATTATTTAAAACAAAAAAGCATCAGAAAGCTGCAACTTCCATCTTTCAAATGAACCAACACTCATATAGATTGAACAAATTCTGATTTAGTAACATGTAATTCAGTGCGTCGGTGTCACAGTCATGCATATTCAAGCGCGCGCACGCATGTATCTCGCTCCGAGTTATAACGTTACACTTTACTATTTTTTTTTTTTTCGGGAAAACCGTGGCTTTAACGATAAATTTTGTTAGGACATTTTTGTTCATAAATACGTGATCTATCCATCTGTATTTTTTATTTTTTCCTAGCTTGACTTATTTTCAAAATCTTGAAACATTTTTTTTTCATTTTTTTTTATGTTTCGCATCCGAGCGAAATATAAACTTTTCGGAATATTATTCTATATACTTTAACAACTTATTAAAAAATATATATATATATATATTCAGTTTGCAAATTTTTGTAAGTAAATAGGACTGTAAATCTCAGTTCATTTTCTGTCTGGACTGTATGGTTGTTTTCCATTAAGCTTCAGTCGTTTGAAAGTGGGAAAGGGATGTAACGCGAATGTCAGATGCAAGTATACACGGCGGCTCATTAGTCCAATATCTTGCTTATTGTAAGTAAATATGAAAAAATGTTTATAAAAGTTATAGGGCTTACTTTGTCGTCTATTTCTAAAAGATTGTGAAATACGCAGGATGTTCATTTAAAGCAAGACAGTTCAAAGGTCAATTTTTTTAAATAACACACCCTATATATTTTTACACAATTGATTTCAGCGTAAAATTTTACATCCAGCACTATTTTTTTTCGAAATGCTGCGGTGTTGCCAAGTTATTTTGAAAAATATAAAAATTCACGAAAAAAGGCTGCATCAGAAATGTCATCAAAAATAGATACTGTAATGTGTTACAACCCCTAGAATGATGTATTTGCACCTACTCGAAAAAGAACCTACCAGAAGATTCCAAAGTGACAATCTGGAATTATCTAGAGAATAGTGGCGTCATCACAGAAAAATCGAGATCTGTCATTTTTATGTATAAAAGACCGACCTCATTCTCGGCGAGTAGTTCAGTAGTTCAGAAAGTATAGAAAGTGAGGTTAAGACTTCAAAGATAAACAAAGTGATAAACATTGTGATTTTTAGTCAGTAAAGTGTAAATAATAGTATTGTGAAGTATCCAGTAAATATTTAATAAAGTGTGTTAGTGGACATCTCTTGTTATAATTTTTGGAACCCACGGAATTTGCAAGGGGTAGTTTCCTAAGGGTGGAAACACGTTACAAATTGGTGTCAGAAAGCGGAATTTTATGACAAGAGGAGCTCTGAAGTTGTGCTGGAGTGTTCGAGAAGTATTCTCGAGGTTTAGTGCTAACACGGGACTAATTTACTGGACATTGTTCAAGGGTTATTTGCGGACAGAAAAATAGTGTTAAGTGCATTTTTGAGACATTTTATTAGGACACTAGTGTAATAATTAAATCCTTTAAACTGAGTAGTGATAGAGACACTGAAAAAGACTCATTTTTTGTGTTAGTGCGTGGAAATTACTAGAACTTTTCTATTTGGACATTAGTGGAGATTATTAAATTCTCTGAACTGGATAGTGACAAAAGACTCTGGATAAGACTTTTTCGTGCTGTTTCGAGATTTTTCTGGAAAGTTCCATTACCGATATTGACGTGACAGTTAAATTTATTTTATTTTAATTTCATCGTATGCCCGTAAAAACAAGAAGTATGGCATCCGATAAACAAATACAGGACTTATTCGAACAATTCCAAAAAATGATGGCGCAGCAACCAGAAATGAACCAGAACCCCATGTTGACTGAGATACAGAAAATGTTCACCAAATTATGTGATAAATTGGATGGCCTCGGAAAGCAAGAAAAACAACAAAATAGAGGAAAGCCGAGCGGAGGTATTAAATGTTTCAACTGCGGCAAGGTGGGACATATGAAACGAAACTGTCGACAGCAGAACTCGGAGAGTCGAGTAAATGCTGTGAATGTTGAAGAGAAGCAGGAAAACTAGAGATAGCCAGCACCAAGGGGGCTGTGCTGGCTAGGGAATGCGGTGCCCCCAGAGAAATAAAGATTTCCCAGCTCCAAAGAATACCAAGTAGTCTGTTGTTGCAAGGATATGTGAATGGAAAAAAATGCGTGTTTACGATTGACACCGGTGCTACGTCATCAATAGTGCGGCCAGGGTTTATATCAGGCTTGCAGATTGACAAGAAGCAAAATGGAGTAATCATTAGGACAGCCACGGGGGACAGGGCTGCGGTCCATGGAGAGGTCAACTTGGAACTGCAGGTTGGACGGTTGAGGTTCAATTACAAGGTCATTGTGGCTGACATTATGGATGATTTCATTTTGGGTCTAGACATCATGGGAGAGCAGGGATTTATTGTTGACGTAGGGGAGCGAGTCTTAAAAATTGGAAATGAGGAATTTATTCTGGCAACCGCAGATGACCAATTCCATAAAGCGAGGTTGTTAACAACACAGACAATCAAGATTCCTGCTCATTCAGAACAAATGATCGATGCTGCCTTAGAAGGAAATCCTGGAGGGTACCGTGTTGGCCTAGTTGAAGATGACGAATCGATTAAGTCCCTACCCAATATTATTGTAGCGAGAACCTTAACCCGGACTAAAGACAAAATCCCAATTAGAGTCGTTAATTTAAATTCCCACTCTGTGACAATTAAGAAAGGCAAACCGATTGGCTCCTATGAACCGGTCACATGGGTAGCGAGGTGCGAGGAACAAACAGAGGGAAGAAGTTCATCTATGAAAATAGACCAGGAAGTTTTGACCTTGCTGACTACCCAGTTGGAGCATCTATCTGAGGATGAACGAAGGGAGGCAATCAAGTTCCTAGAAAAGGAAAGTTCAGCATTTGCCAAGAATACAGAGGCCCTTACAAAAACAGACATAGTCCAGCATCGGATAAATACTGGCGACTCACCCGCTATTCGACAACCACCTAGGAGGCTTCCATTAGCAAAACAAGAAGATGCCTCGGCAATGATAGACAAGATGCTACAAGATGAAGTCATTGAAGAGTCGACGAGTCCCTGGTCATCGCCAGTAGTTTTGGTTGGCAAGAAGGACGGAACGTTAAGATTTTGTGTCGATTATCGAAAATTAAACGATGTCACGAAGAAAGACAGTTACCCATTACCACGAATTGATGACACATTAAGCACGTTGGCAGGCTCACGTTGGTTTTCTACGTTAGACCTTAGGAGTGGATACTGGCAAGTGGGGCTTCATCCTGAAGATAAAGAAAAGACAGCGTTTTCAGCAGGCAGTGGTCTTTATCAATTTACCGTGATGCCTTTTGGACTTTGCAATGCGCCAGCTACCTTTGAAAGATTGATGGAATTCGTGCTGCGAGGGCTAACCTGGAGGACGTGCCTGGTTTACCTTGACGACGTGCTTGTTATGGGACAGGACTTTACAGAACATTTGAAAAATCTTCAAGAAATATTTGGGCGAGTCAGGAATGCCCATCTGAAGTTAAACCCGAAGAAGTGCCTGCTATTCCAGAAAGAAGTCAAATTCCTTGGTCACGTGGTGTCTTCGGATGGAATACAAACAGACCCCGACAAAATTTCTGCTGTACGAGATTGGCCAAGACCATGTAACGTTCATGAAGTAAGGAGCTTCCTTGGCCTCTGCACTTATTATAGGTGCTTTGTGGAAGGGTTTGCAGAAATTGCGAAGCCATTACACCGGCTGACAGAAGAGAAAGTGCAGTACCAATGGACACCGGAATGTGAAACGGCATGGAGAATATTGAAGGCAGCTCTATGCACTGGTCCTGTGCTAGCGTACCCACAACGGGAAGGACTTTTTATTTTAGACACGGATGCCAGCAATTCTTCGGTCGGTTGTGTACTGTCTCAAATCCAGAATGGGCAGGAAAGAGTGATCGAGTACTTCAGCAAGATGCTGTCCAAACCGGAAAGAAACTATTGTGTAACCCGGAAAGAGTTACTGGCCATCGTTAAATCAGTGGACCATTTTCATAAATATCTTTATGGACGACATTTCAAGATTCGGACCGACCATGCTGCATTAAAATGGCTGTTGCAGTTGAAAACCCCTGAAGGTCAACTGGCTCGTTGGATAGAACGGCTGCAACAGTATGATTTCAAAATCGAACATCGACCTGGAAGATCTCATAAGAACGCAGACGCTTTATCTAGAAGACCGTGCAAGGAAGATTGCAAGCACTGCCGCCACGTTGAGAAATTGCAGGGTACGGTGGCCGTCAAAACTATTAAAATAAAGGTTCCGGATGATTGGACAACCGAAGCCCTGAGACAAGAACAACTGAATGACGCAGAGATTGGGGCTATATTGAAAGCAAAGGAGAAAGGAATTCGACCAGCGTGGAAGGATGTTTCGGACAAGGCAGTTGGATTGAAGGCTTTGTGGGCTCAATGGGATTCACTTAAAGTCATGAACGGGCTGCTAAAGAAAGCTTGGGAAAGCCCGGATGGCAGGGAAGTTGTTATGCGTCTAGTGATTCCCAGGTGTCGGGTACCGAAAGTACTTCAGGAAGTGCATAATGGAGCATCCGGTGGGCACTTCGGCGTTAATAAGACCCTGAATAAAGTACGAGAACGATTTTATTGGGTAAATAGTCGTCAAGATGTAGAAGCTTGGTGTCGCAATTGCAAAATTTGTGCAGCCAGTAAGGGACCACAGACTAGAAGTAGGGGTGCAATGAAGCAATATAACGTCGGGGCTCCTTTCGAGAGGATCGCAATCGATATAGCCGGCCCATTCCCAGTAACCAAGGATGGTAACAAGTATATAATGGTTGCCATGGACTATTTTAGTAAGTGGCCAGAGGCCTATGCGATTCCAAACCAAGAAGCAGTCACTGTCGCCAAAGTCTTGGTAGATAATTTGATATGTCGGTTTGGTGTACCCCTGGAGCTGCACTCAGATCAAGGGAGGAACTTTGAGTCAGGGGTGTTTCAGCAAATCTGCAAGTTATTGGGGATACATAAAACACGGACAACAGCCCTTCACCCGCAATCAGATGGAATGGTGGAACGACATAACAAGACCATGAAAGAACATCTCTCTAAAGTGGTTCATAAGAATCAACGTGATTGGGATCTCCACATACCGTTCTTCCTCATGGCATACAGAGCTGCTATCCACGAGTCTACGAAACAAACACCAGCCCGTGTAGTATTTGGACATGAGATCAGACTGCCGTGTGATTTGATTTTCGGAACACCAGGCGGAGAACAGCTTCCTGTGAACAGCTATGTGGATGAAATGAGTGAACGGCTAAGAAATGTTCATGAGCTGGTTAGAGACCAAATCACCATAGCCAGTGACCGAATGAAGGCTCGATACGACCGTAAGGGTAGTTCAGAAGGGTTCAAGGCAGGAGATCTGGTTTGGCTGTATAACCCACAGCGAAAGAAAGGGAAGTCACCGAAACTTCAACCTCCTTGGGAAGGACCTTATACTGTTATTACCCAAATTAATGATGTCGTCTATCGGATTCAACGAAACAAAAAGTCCAAGATGAAGATCGTACACTTGGATAGACTGGCGAAGTACGTGAAAGAGGCTGAACTGCCTGACCGGGACGTTCAGGCTTAAGGAGGGGGCAGTGTAATGTGTTACAACCCCTAGAATGATGTATTTGCACCTACGCGAAAAAGAACCTACCAGAAGATTCCAAAGTGACAATCTGGAATTATCTAGAGAATAGTGGCGTCATCACAGAAAAATCGAGATCTGTCATTTTTAGGTATAAAAGACCGACCGCATTCTTGGCGAGTTGTTCAGTAGTTCAGAAAGTATAGAAAGTGAGGTTAAGACTTCAAAGATAAACAAAGTGATAAACATTGTGATTTTTAGTCAGTAAAGTGTAAATAATAGTATTGTGAAGTATCCAGTAAGTATTTAATAAAGTGTGTTAGTGGACATCTCTTGTTATAATTTTTGGAACCCACGGAATTTGCAAGGGGTAGTTTCCTAAGGGTGGAAACACGTTACATACTTTTTAAGAGAAAATATTTGGTAAGTGCAAAGATAGTGTTAGCTGAAATTAACGAAAGGAGTGAAAGTTAAATTTTGTTTCCAAGGGATTTTATATAGGGGCATCAACTTGATTCAGACATCTTAAACTTCGTTTTTCCAAATGGAATTCTCAATATATTATTCCTCCATTTTGTACAACTTTTTTATCGTATGTAAATATCACTAGTGCTTAGAATTTTATCTGTAACATTTTTCGAAAGCGTTGTTGCCTGGTAATATAAAGAGTGTAAATTGACAGTTTATTATCTGATAATAAACTGCCAATTTACACGAATTATATTACCTTTTGGTAACTTAAGTTGAGAAAAAATATATTTTAATATAAAATCACGAGTGTTATTTGGGAAGAATATTTCACGAATAAATACAAACGTCTTTAATATTAACTTTTGCCATTAACTTCCTCCAGACGCTTTCTTATAATATTTTAGTGTTTACTGAGCTTTATTTTTAATTTCATTATTTACGTCACATAAAAATGTATTTTCCAACCGGCTCGTCTAATGAAGAACAAAGTAGGTACAATTATTTAACAATCGCAGCTGCAGAGACTTAAAAGTCTACGGAATTCGTCATATTTTAAATGTAATGACAATCAATAAAGCAATACTTGAACCATAAGTATTATAATGCATAGACTGGCCCAAAACTGCTGAGACTCTTCACTGTAAACGGTTCTTAGGCATTTTTCGACCAATCACATTATACAGAGAGAGCACTACCAATTATATTCTATTTTAAGTCGATCAAAGGGAAATGGAATATGGTTCTGGTACCGCCACCTAGTAAGAGTAACGCTAAACACTACATACAGAGAATCTCCAGACAGTGTAATATACAAGAATTGTTATATAAAGTGTTTATTGATATATATTTACTTATTTACTCCTTATTTTCAATTTAAGGTTGTGTAAAAATTAAGTTACGGTTGTTTAGTTAAGCAGAGGATATTTATAGTCTGAAAGTTGAGTTGGAATAAGTGTTATGAATTATTGTAATGTAAGGTACAATGATGGGTTACCGTACGTAAGTACATTTGTGTTTAACATGAAATAATTGACTTGTCTGCTCGGTAGGATTTTGTATTTAATTTGTGATAATTATTATTTCGTAATTGCCTTATTATAATCCATTGAAAGCTATGTACAAGGTGAATCAGAGTACATTTCCCTTTTCAAACACGTATAACAAAAACATGTGTAAAGTTAGAATGGGTTTATTTAAAAATATGAAAGAACATACATGCGTATTTACGTTTTGGAAAGAATATTGCTCATATACTGCCCACCTTGCTCGTAGCGCTCTTCTATGCAAGCGCGTAGATGTTGGAACACACGTTGGCATTAAGCAATTGGAATAGTGTTGATTTCATCGCGAATTCGTTGTTTCAGCTCCTCGATGTTATTTATTAAATTTGTAGTAAACATTTAATGGTTTTTGTTACTGTAACCACTTACCTTTAGCTCTAGGGCATATGTTGAGCAGAGAAAATCATTTGGCGCCCTTTTAATGATATTATGTAATTGTTCTTCTAGTATATAATTTTTTTGAACAGAGAGAAAATACAACAGTATAATATACTTACCCACGACCCCACTGAGAAATTAACTAGCCAAAATATAAAGTACAATAATGTTCTCCCTTGTGAACATTATTTAATTCCATTCTTTTAAACACACTGTAACAACTTTCCAAAAATACATGTTTATGACACTCGTCAATTAAATAAATAAAACATTGTTTTCCTATCAGATGCTCTTCCAATAGGCGTCACAGGAAAGTACAAATCGCATTAAAAAACCAAGTTATAATAACTCCCCGGTACACTTTATTCGTCGATATTAAGTTCCAGCTATCTCTAATATTACAAAGGTATCGAGGTATCATGTTTTTCCATTAAAAACTCAATTTATCTTCCAATTCGAATTGTTATCCGAGAGAACACTAACAAATGTTCAAAATTAATTAAAATTAACGCAAATGGATTGGACGACATGTCAACTCATAGAGATAAAATTAATTTCTTTAAACCAATTTCGGATATCTAACATATAAAAATGACATCGTTAGTATGCCACGCCTGTAAATACCTCCCACATTCGTGGTCACTATTCACTTGCCTTTGTACTCCTCAATCTTACACTATTAACAATGGCCCGACGGGATATCTTATACAAAATACATAAATACATTGAATTCATTATATATACATATATCTCATGCAGTTGGACGGCTTGGTTGACCCAACGTCAACTGGTTACCATCTCCGAGAACCCACCAAGAAGACGCTGAACCGCTGGACCGTTTCTTAACGAGCTAATCAATAGATCACGGTTGGCCCTCGATCATTTATCATCTCTCTTAAAGAGATTTGTAATAAGTACCTGCAGATCGTTTGATTTTTTCAGGAAAGTGTCACAGATGACTATTAAATTTATAGTTAGGAAATTAATTTCTTCATTTTTTTCGTGTCGTTATATTGATTTTAATATCAGTACAGTCGTAGGTGTTTCTGTGAATCATTACTTTTAATTTATGTAGTGGTATTTTATGATATGAAAGGATGGTATACGGCCAATTGGAGCAATTGACATGTGGATGCAAAGCTATGGTTTACAGAGACAGCAAGATTAAATCCTATTTTATTGCTGCACAATATGATTCCGAGAAATTTAAAATTAAAAATAATGTACTATACTGGCATATAAGAAATGTAAGGGTTATGTGAGTCTTTTGGTGCAGCATAAATAGTAACTTTTATTCTTCTTGTTGTATCGGTAAAGTATGTCATTTATTTTGCTCTCACCTCGAGGTTTTTATGTCAATGATATATTATAATTTCACAGCTTAACCCATTAACGTGCAAAAACTAGATGTGCTGTTGTTTGGAACTTCCTAAAGGTAAAGGCAGTAAACTAACTCAAAATTACACTTTAGTTTTTTTCAAAAGATGTTGTCCTATAAATGGAACGCTGAGAAGCTATGAGTGCAGTACTTAATAAAAATAAAATTTAAAAGATTAAAAAATGATATTTCTCAAATGCTGACAAAATCTATTAGATTAGATTCTTTTTTGGTCTTTTGTTGCTATATAGGTCATTAGGTGAATACATAGTATAGACTAACTTACAGAGTCTTATACAATTACAATAAAATATTGACTATAAAAAGTCACATTACAAACTCAACACTAACAATAAGTAGTAAAACGGTAAATAAAAGATTAATAATTAATTATGAATAAGAAAAAACATCTATGACGACAATACAAAGGTAAAAATAATTACTGTTATAAGCGGTTTTTATTTTTCATTAGTTTCCTAGAGAGATTCATTGGATGAATAGAAAACATGGTTACTTAGATGCTCTCTTAAATTTATTGTAAACTTTTTGTAGGAAGGTGAATTTTTTATGCCAACAAGTTAGGAAAGAGCCATTTTTCTGAAATCGATCGGGAATGTCTACATTTTCGGCGCGATTTTAGAGCGAAAAATGCACAATTCCAGTATTTTAGTCCGTTGCTAGGAAACTATCAGAAAACAGACCGGAAAAGATCCGTTGCCAAGCAACGATCAACAAAGCCGTACGGGAATGTTACTTCCCGGTCTAGGCCGGGAAGTAACATTCCCGTACGGTTTTTTATATATATTTTAATATGTTAATATTTTTGATTTTTATACGTTTAAAATAGTATTGATTCTGATTTCATAAATTTTTTTTTAAATGTTTATATTTTTGATTTTTATACGTTTAAAATAGTATTTATTGTGATTTCAGAAAAAATAGTATGTGTACTTCGGTGTGAAAGCACATTCCCAGACTTCGATGCAATTGCATCGTCGTCCAGGAATGTATCGCTTTCACACCTAGATACACAATATACTATTATGCCACCAGTTACGAAATACTTTATTTTGTGTAACTAGTGGATGTTTCTCTCGCGTCGCTCGTCCCGCAATATAACACGAGTTACACAAAATTGTCTTTCGGAACGTGTTACAAGATTTTTTCTGATTTTAAACGTTTAAAACCTTTAAACATAAATGAAATAGTTATCTTTGCTGCTATTACTTCCACATCCAGTGGAAGTATAGTAACGACAAAAAAATGTTTAAAAATTTTTATTGTTCAAATAGGCTTAGAATGTCATGAAACGTCGAGATTTCAAGTTTGAGCGAAAAAAAAAATTTCTGTCTGTTTGTCGGTCTGTCTGTCGGTCTGCCTGTCGGTCTGCCTGTCGGTCTGTAACTTTTTTTGTGCGCACGTTTACTCTGGAACCGTTTGAGATATTGACTTGAAATTTGGTACACATATGTACTTTAACGAGATCTAGAACTAGATTATATTTTCATCCTGTTCCGTCGAAGGGTTGGGGGGTAAATTGAGGTAAATTTGGAGTAAATAGGTAAATCAAGCAGGTAAGAGTTCATAAAATTGATATTTAGTATAGACAAGAGAAGCTAAGGTCTCAAAAAAAATTTTGGTATTAGCCACCCCCATTACCACCCCCACCCCATTATTAAAGGGGATGAAAAAAAATGTGATTTAGTGTATGTACAAGAACCAGTAAACTCAAAATATTTTTTTACTTTATCTACCCCCCACTCCCACCCCATGTCACCACCCCCACCCTACTACCGATGTGGGGTATCGTTTTATGGGTTTTTGGGGTAGAGGATTTCAAATATTATATTATTAAAGTTCCATAAACAATTATTTCCAGATACAAAATTTTTTCGTTGTGTGACTTGGATAGAAAATCCGGATGTGGAAGTAGTGATTCCTTGGGCAGCGGTTTTTTTTTACGGCATCGATTATACATTATAATTTTAATGTCAAAATTGACAAACATTATTTAGCTAAGTTACAATATTATTTGAAATCCTAATTTGGTAGCATAAGGTTATAATGAAAAAGTTTTGTTAGCATATTTTGAAGGAACAAAGAATTGTCGGTCTGTCAGTCTGTCTGTCTGTCGGTCTGTCTGTCGGTCTGTCTGTCGGTCTGTCTGTCGGTCTGTCTGTCGGTCTGTCTGTCGGTCTGTCTGTCGGTCTGTCTGTCGGTCTGTCTGTCGGTCTGTCTGTCGGTCTGTCTGTCGGTCTGTCTGTCGGTCTGTCTGTCGGTCTGTCTGTAACTTTTTTTGTGCGCACGTTTACTCTGGAACCGTTTGAGATATTGACTTGAAATTTGGTACACATATGTACTTAAACGAGATCTAGAACTAGATTATATTTTTATCTTATTCTGTCGAAGAGTTGGGGGGTAAATTGGGGCAAATTTGGGGAAAATAGGTAATTCAAGCAGGTAAGAGTCCATAAAATTGGTATTTAGTATATACAAGAGAAGCTGAGGTCTCAAAAAAAATTTGGCATTAGCCACCCCCCATTACCACCCCCATTATTAAAAGGGATGAAAAAAAATTGTGATTTAGGGTGTGTACAAGAACTAGAAACCTCAAAATGTTTTTTTACTTCATACACCCCCACTACCACCCCCCATCACCAACCCCACCCCGCTACCGATGTAGGGTATCGTTTTATGGGTTTTGGGGGTAGAGGATTTTAAATATTATATTATTAAAGTTCCATAAAAAATTATTTCCACAATTTTTTCGTTGTGAGTGACTTATATAAAAAATCTGGATGTGGAAGTAGTGATTCCTTGGGCAGCGGTTTTTTTCTTAAGTGATGATATAACGAACTTTTCCTCACCAGTTAGGTAAAATTTAACTTTTCATAACTGGTTATGAAAAGTTTTGACACTTACGTCAGTTTTTAAAAGTGTCATTTTGTATGTCAAAATTAGAAAAGTAATTTTCTCCTTATTTTCTAGGTGTTGTACACATAATTTTTTCTACTAGTGAAGAGATTCACCAAATACTCGGGAGGGGGAGGGGGTGGGGGGTTAATTTTTAGAAATGCAATCTGTATGTTATAACGACGATACAGTAAAGTTTTGTCGAATTTTGGAGGTGAGCGTTTTTTGTAAATTGAGTTTTAATTTTAAAAAACGTTTTTGTCTCGTTTTTTTTAATATCTCGGGTTCTTCTCATCTGATCAGGACAAACCTAAAATCAAAATATTTGTATATAAATGGTGAATAAAACCACATAGATCTAAATCCTATCAGCCACTTTATTTCTTAAAAAAAAAACATAAGCCGAAATTACTAAAAAATAATTAATTTTTTTTTAATAAAACTTGATGAAATTATACGTCTTTATATCTAGTAAACTATTACGGAAAATTACAAATAAAAATATTCATTATTTTCCTTAAAGTACGTTTTTGAGAAATTCTTGAAGCTTTATAAAACACTGCCGTTTGGTCACACAAAAACTTTATCTTCCTTAAATTGTAGCTTTTTCGACGTGTTCTACAACAGTGATAAAAATAAATTTTGTGTATTATTTTAAAATAAAAAACTTAGTTTCATGTACTACGGAAGCCCGGAAACGTTTGTGGATTCGATGAATTATATCAGAGAAATCAAAACAAGAAATTTTTAAACGATCAGAATTTCGTTAATACATGAGTGGCAAGGCCGTACGACATCGATATCAAAACAACAAGAATGACGTTTTAATCTCATCGTAAACTGCGTACTCCAAATCAAAAACTATATCCAGCAGGAACGTACGAAAAATTATATTTTCTGACGTTTCGCGAAACGCATTTGACTTTGACTGAGCACTTTAGATGAGTAAATAGAATGCATGGATATCATCTCCGCAAGTTCTCCTAGAATCTCGAAGCCTTGGTAATGGGAGTGGGGAAATATTCTTGTCGTAGCAGTCACGGTTTTGATGAACGAGGACACCTATATTCAAATTGTAGGTACATTAACGATTAAAATTTATTTTATGTATTTACCAAAGTTTTCACATATTAGAGATTAAGCAGTAACAATTTCGGCTGAAAATATGTATATGTAGAGAAATAAACGCATGAAACGCATGAAAAACGATATCTGAACTTCTAATTAAAGTAGGAGGGTCTAATTTTCTTTTAATTGTTCGTTTTTGAAGTACTTTTAACAGATGACAAAAGTATTTGGCTGGATACATTTTTTTATTAAAAAAATGCACTGCAAAAAAATGCATTTTACAAAAATGCTCGATATGTAACTTTGAGATAATACAAAAAAATATATTTTTATCACCATTGTAAAGCTCGTTCAAAAAGCTGTAATTTGAGGAAAAAACATTTTTTGAGCGACGAAATGGCAGGTTTTTATGAAGCTTTAAAATATTTTCAAAAACTTCATGTTTTAGGTATAATGATAAATATTTTTATTTGTAATTTTCCATAATAAGTTACATATACAAGATCTATAATTTCACCACGTTTCATTAAAAAAGATTAATTATTTTTTTAGTAATTTCGGTTTATGTAAAATTAGATATTTTCGAGATTTTTATTTTTTGCAAAAAAATACAAAATAGTTGATATTATATAATAGACCTATGTAGTTTTGTACATCATTTGTTTGAAAACATTTTGATTTTTAGGTTTGGCCTAATCCGATGAACAGAACCCGAGATATAAAAAAGACCGAGACAAAAACAAGTTTTTCAAAATTAAAACTCAACAAAAAACGCTCACCTCTAAAATTAGACAAAACTTCACTGTACCTTCCCCATAACATACAGATTGCATTTCCAAAAAAAAATGACCCCCCCCCCCCCCCCTCCAAACAATAGTTGAAATCATACTTTTAATGCTTAGTTTTATTCTACTAAAAAGGAGGATGATCACAGTAGGCTAGAACCACCTATAAATGAAATATGCATACACTCTCTCAATTCCTACGGGAAATGGTAGCTTTATCTGTCCCGTAACAATTCCCGTAAAATTTGAAATCATTCCTTTTGCCGTTTTCTAGAAAACTCACTTTTAATTTTTTTTTTTTAAACTGATTTTTTGCATTAATAAAAACAAGAATCTACTACATTTTTGAAGTCTTTGAATACCCGGACACATTTCAAACAACCTATCAGTTAAGTATCAGTTATCTTCTTCAATCCGTGATTCTTACGTTTATACAATAGACAAAGAAAATATATATTTTCATCGTGCGTTTTTGCATGATTGCTTTGATTTTAATCATGGTCACAAAAAATGTTCACTCTTGGAGTCTTGGATTATTTGCCTAGTGAATTCTAAAGATTAACTGACCGAGCGACGCCAATATTCTTTGGCAATGATGACGGTCTCAGATATGTAAGGTCGAGCAGGACTACTGCTCTTTGCCCTAGTACATCGCTGTAGACCTGGACCGGCCTCGTGCGGGGTGGGCGAGCTTACTCTACATTAACCCCACTCATAAATGTGAGCGGTGTGGATGATTTCGACCCACCTCCCCGGGTCCTGGCTTGTTGGACTTTGCTGATTAAGACCTTCATCTTCTGGCGCTCTTCTGTCTTGATGATCTTTCTTCGCCAGCTTGTCACCCCCCGGGTCATCTGTCTGTTCGGAAACTTTGAGGTATTTTTGGCTGGGATTGACTGCCGGTACGCAGAATGTCAATTGACATCCTGCCATCCGGATCATCGGTTAGGTAGGGATGAGCTATGTAGCTCGAGGAAGTGCAGACCTAAGTGCTTTGGTCTGCTAGGTGACTACGGGTACTGGACGGCGTTTCGTCCGGTACCTGGTAGTGGGTGGGTGGTTGGGTTATCGTCATGTCTCTTCTGTGGGTTGTCTTCATCGGCGGTGGTATGGTTCTCATATTCACCCGTTATCTCACTGAGTGAATGGAAAGTTTACTCAGACGGCCAGTAGAGGCGCTCGGATTTCCCTAGCAAATCCAGTTACGCAAATAGTAATGTTATTCATTGGTTACGGATATACTGGTAGACAAAAATTGCTGTCATTCAAAATAACATAAGAATAGATCTAATGATTTTGTCTAAATTGACTACTTGGAAAGTTTATATAACCCAATTATTATCAAAACGTCTGGAGTTGTCGAGCATGAAAGTTTCTTGTATGTTATTTTCCCAAACTTGCCTTAAGTTTAAATTTGTATTAGAATATTTAATTTTACTTCCTTGATTGACATATTAACAAGCTTATCAATGCAAAAAATCAGTTTTCAGAAAAAAAAAAAATTAAAAGGCAATTTTTTAGAAAACGGCCAAGGGAATGATTTCAGATTTTACGGGAATTGTTTCAGGACAGATACAGCTACCATTTCCCGTAGGAATTGAGAAAGTGCATGCATATTTCATTTAAAGGTGGTTCTAGCCTACTGTGTGATGAATAATTGAGCAAAATTGATTAAATTAATAAAAATGGCAATTTTTACAAAGTGCCATAAAAGTCGATGTTTTCACTCTCCCAAGATATTACGGACCTGATGTGCAGTAGGGGACATAGATCTTCCTTAATTTCTTCTAATTATAGATATTTCACAGCTAACTCCAATGTTTTAGATATATTCCTATTCGTTATTATTACCACTTTGCTATCAGATCTGAAAAAGAAACCACATATCAGATGATGAGTAAGATAATGCAAATATATTCACTACAGTGATCAGCGTCATGCCTACATGGCAACGAGATTATTATAATAATAATAATAATACCGCTGCCTAAGGAATCACTACTTCCACATCCAGATTTCCTATCCAAGTCTCTTACAACGAAAAAAAAAATTGATGATAGTACATATGTTTGCATTACAGCATGTGGAAATAACTGTTCATAGAACTCTAATGATAAAGTTGAAATCATCTACCCCAAAAACCCATAGATATGCCTCATCGCTAGCCGAGTGGTAGTGGCGGTGACTGATGCCAAAAAGAAATAGATCACAATCTAATGTTTTACCCCTTTTCAAAATAGTAATTGTGGTAATAGTAATGGGTGTAGTAATTGGAATTATAGTGGGAGTAGCTCATGCCAAGAAAGTTTTGAGACTTTGGCTTCTTGTATATACACTAAATCCCAATCTACTCTTGCTTGCTTTATCTATTTACTCCAATTTACCCCCAACCCTTCATAACGTACATTTTGATCTTATTCATTCAAAGGAATAAGATCAAAATGTACGTTCTAGTTTCAGATCTCGTTATAATACATTTCAAGTCAATAACATAATTAAAGTCGTTTCATGGTAATCGTACACACAAAAATAGTTGTAGACAGACCGACAATCAGACCTAATTTCTTCTCAAACTTAAAATCTCGACATTTCATGACATTCTAAACCTACACGAACAAAAAAAAAACAGTTTACTTTTTACCGTTACTTCACTTCCACTCCACTACGTGAATGTAAAATAATAATAGAGGAAGATTCAGTAGATAGGGGGAAAAATGGAAATGTTGAGAAGAGTGAGGGCAGGTGCTACGAAAGTGGGGAAAATAGATGTAAATTTAGGGAAGGTAAAATAAGATGGTGGAATAATGAGTGAATGTAGTGGGATAGTGAGAAGGTGGTGAGAAAGCAGTGGGAAAAGCGATATGAAGATGGCGAAGAGTGAGGGAGCGATGTGAAAAAGTGAGATTTTTTTTATGCAAAGGTAGGAATATGAGGGAAAGGAGAGAAAAAGGAGAGGAGATGGTGGGAATTTAGATGAAAAGCGGAAGGTGGTGGACAGGTAGGGCAAAAGAGTGGAGATGCGAGATGTGACTGCGGGAAAGTGAGGTAAGCTGATGAGAAGGTAGGGGAAGAAAGTGGGAATGTGGGAAGAGAGTGGGGCTGTAAGAAGATGGTCTAAAAAAATGGGTAAAAGTGGTGATAAGGTGACGAATAGTAAGGAAAGGTTGTGGAACAGTTGGAGACATGATGAGTTAGCAGGGGAGACAATGGGAAAATGTAGATGAATTTACACGAGCGTAGCTGCAGGAAAATAATCGCAAAAAACTTGAAAATCAATGACATAAAAAACACACTGTGTGATTTTGCAAACAAAAGTTTTATTAGAAGAGTAGATGAATAAACATCGATCATGCAATTAACTCACAAGAGATTAACTCTTTCTTCTTTCTTTTTAGTATTATTTTACAGTAAAATATTGTTTTATAGCATTCTTGTAGTACTTTATGAACTACTTAACCAACATAATTATTTACTTTTTTCTCTTATCAGCCAATACAGCCTCTTTTTATAGTGGTTTGTATTATAAAAGTTATATATAGACGTATGCTAAAACAAAGGAAATGGTAAGAAATTTTATTGTCGAACTATAAACTTAAGTACCAACAACAAATTCTACGAACGTGTAATCTATAGTATTTTGTAAAAAAAAAAATAATAAAACTAAAAAGGAATTAAAGTTAATAACCCTATTTACGGCTCACACTAGTCAAAGATAATTATATAAAATATTTTAATTATAGTATAACCATAAGAAATTTATATTTATATAAATGTGCCCCATATTCCTCAGTAACAAGATTTTTGTAAGATAAAAGACAATTTTAAACTACTTATGGTATAATTTATGTGAATTTCATAGAATATTTGCTTTTACCTTAATAAACTTTCTCTCATATGGCAAAATATTAATTTCTAATTTAAAATTATAATTAGACATTCGTGCCTCCAATTAGCTTCATCGCAACCGAAAAATTGTTCTACAGTATTTTTGTTATTAACAATTTTATAAACGAAGAAGCAAATCTTGCGATTTTTCATAAAAATTGTCCTAAAAACTATCCTAGCCAAATGACTCGTTGGGCCTTAAAGAACAGTTTTCATGGCATACACTTTCTTTATACCTTTCTTGTTAATTTTGTAGCTATGGAAAAGAAAAAGAATACTTTTCTATTGTCATAGTCACTTAGTTCTATTATGATGTATTACATGGTTTCCAAATAAAAGTGGCATTAAGCCGAAATTATGGATAGTAACAACGAATGCGATATAGAAGACATGCCAAATGAAATTTTTGAAGCTGCGACTCAGGCTACCATGCAGTTATTGCCCGACAAACCAAAACAGAGACATGAAAATGTCTACCATTTGTTCGAAATTTAGACTCAAGAAAAAAGGATCAAGACAATTATTGGAGATGTTATTTTTGGCATACATGTCGAAAACATCGAAGACTTTAGTTAGCTCCATCAACTTTCTGGAGTCAATATTCAAAAGCAACTAATTTGTTAAAAAAGAACGTTAATATGCCCAAATTCCCCAAAGTAATAGCTGTCCTAAAGAAGAAGAATGTTGGATATAAAGCTGAGTATGGCGTTTTGACCAGAAACCAAATTGACAATGTTTTTATGGAAGCGGAAGATGATAAATATTTAATGATAAGCAATATAATAAAATGAGTTCAAATTTCTAATGATCTTGTTTACATTTTTAGATTTCATTGGATGCAGGAATAGCGGGTTCTTGCAGGAGGGAAGAATTTACGAAAATGAATCTGGACAACACAGAGGACAAACGTAATCTTTTACTTATCAAAATACTCGATGGTAATACCTACATTTTAAGATCGTTTGTGGTAATAGGGAAAAAGGATATTTGTCATTAAACCGTATTTGTCGCTGCGTTCACAGCAAATCCTGTAAAGACGGTTGTTAATTTCCTATAAAAACGAAAGGTGCATCGGAATTCATTCTTTTGGGAGTCTGGCATTAAGAATTGCAAAATTTCTGAAACTTTTAAATCCAAAGGCCATTGTCTACGCCGCACTTCAGTCATTCTATTTGAAGAAGGAGATGGAAACATGATCTGCCTAAAAAAACACGAGGGTGTTGGAGATCTACGAGTGTAACAGAAGATTACTTTGAAAACTCGTACAAAATAAGGTAAAAATTGCCCAAATTTTTTTTTAACTATTTAACGTCGGCCTATTTCCGCTACCAGGGCCTATCACCGACGCCAAGAGACGAGCTATCCCCAACCTGGAAATTTTGCCCAACCTTTTCCCTTAAGAAGAGTAGGGATCTTTTACTTGCCTAACATTTAATAGACAAGGGACCGCCTGCTTTACATCCCCTCAGAAAGATGATATATCCACTACGTAATCCTCGTCTGAAATTACGTTGCTTCCACGTATACACTGATATACAAGTCGCTAGAAGGTGGGACGAGAACGCTGTATTTCCCAAGATAGGTGGGTCACCCATCCAAGTACTAACCGCGCTCGACGTTGCTTCAACGGAATATCGACTGACATTCACATTGAAGTCACCTCTACGCTCGCCCCTGCCCAAACTATTCGAAATGCAAAAGTAACGAAGGAACGAAGAAATATGCAGGTTGTTAAAATCCCATCAAGCAGTAATGATAATAATACCTTACTAAACTTTTTCTATAATTGTTACACATATTATAGGATACTCTTGGCAGTTCTTGTAAATAATTTTAGTTTTTGGATATTCTAAATTTTGTGATACCAACTTTGTTGGTGAAACACTCATTAGTATAAAAAAAAGTATATAAAAGAAAAGTAAAAAAAAATACATCCAACCTGTGTGGAACACACGACCTTTGGATTTCAAAAATTGAATCGAACAATACTTTATTATAAATTAAACACTTAACATGTGCCTCCCTGGAACCTGACCCGGAGCCAACCAGACAACCACAGCGCGCAGCGCCGCATAGTGGGGCAAATTGCTCATTTTTTGGACAAACGATAATTCCCAAACCTGGAATTAATGAAACTTAATTTTTTTTTTTAACTATTCGTTATAAAATTGCCTTTAATTCTATCGAACCCGAATTTTGAAATTTCAAAATTAAAGATGGCTAATCCAATATCGCGGACATAAATTTTGAAAGTAAATTAAAATTTTATCAAAAGATTGTTTAAAATTATAAAAAATTTTTACTTGGGAGGTTTTTTTTGGTCTCTAATCTCATTTCTGATCCCAGAATTTTGCGATTTAAAAAACCAAGATAGCGGATCCAATATGGCGGCTTTAATATTTTGTTAAATGAAATGTATATGCGCAAACTGTTAAAAATGGTTGCTTAGGTCTTTTAAGGGCTTCTGATCGAGAATCTGAAATCTAAATTACGTAATACCGTAATCCAAAATGGCGAATCCAATATGGTGGCCATAATATTTTTTTAATTGACATGTAAATGCGCAAATTGTTAGAAATTGTTACTTAAGAGTTTTAGAGATTGCTGATCATGAATCTGAAGTCCAAATTACTAATGTCGAAATCCAAGATGTCGGATCCAATATGGCGGCCATAATATATTTTTAAATGAGATGTACATGCGCAAATTGATAAAAATTGTTACTTAGGGCTTTTAAGGGTTTCTGACCATGAATATGAAGTCTAAATTATGTAATATCGTAATCCAAGATCCTAAATTAAATCTGGAACAAAGAAGGAAACAAGTAGTGTGTAGTGTAGTTTGTAGCGTAGTGAGTAAGTAGCAAATACATAGTTGCAAAATTAAATTAATAATAACAGAATGGCACAGAGTTGCGGTGATTCTTACTGAGCGAACCAAGCTTCTGCCTTCTCAGTTAATTTGCAAATAAAATAAAAACTATTGTTTTTACGAAATAATTGCGTATTACCTTTTTTGTAGAATATTCAATTATCTTTAAAATGAGACTTTGCGCTTCAAATTAGGTGATTAGTTCTCGAGATATTTGAACCTAAAGAAATTAGTACGGCGGTCATTTTGTTGACGGCTAACTTAATCACTTCTGAGAGTGTCTCCTGACGGATTTACAAAGTAAAATATGTCTACAACTCTAAATTTTGGCGCTTGTATACAGGAGTGAAATATTTTCACACAATTTTCTGCGTCTTCCACGCACTATAGCTATTTTCTGTATCGTAACTCGGACGTCTAAATGTTCGTTTTCCAATTTCATGAAATAATTACTAATTTTTTAAGCTCTTTACCAATAACAATGTTACAAATGTTAATAAATCAGATTTAAATTTTATAAATTATCAACAACAATAAAATCTCCAATAATTTTGTTCCAAATTAAAAAGCATACATGGTAAACAAATTCTCTATTTAAACCCCTGCTTGCAGTTGTGTGGAAAGAGATAACGAATTATTTACATTTTTATATAAAAAGTTCGGTTGAAGCGGTCCCATCAAAGAACCCCGCTTCTTTCTTGCTTTGAAACCGCCTGGCACGGCGGCGAGAAAAAGTCGGTAATCTTTGTACTTTTTAAAACTAATAAGACACTTTTATGATTCGGAACTATACGTCCATTGACACAGAAAAGCAGTGGTTCTCAAATGTCTCCTATTCATTCAAATTGTTGACTCAGTTTTTTTCAAAGTGCCCCTAGGTTTTTTGTTTGTCTAGTCGGTCCCCATTACCAGTTCTTTTAATGACATGAAACTAATTACACCCTGTATATAAAAATTTATTAGTATTAATATTAGTTTGTAATATAAACGATTTAACTAGTCTATGTATTTTGACACGGTAACTGAAAAAATAGTATACGAAACTCATCCAGAAATTGTTTTTTTCAGACAAATATCACTTTTCGAATTTGTTGTAACTATTCGTACTCGTGCGACTTATGATACTCGCCCACGGCTCGTGTCATCAAACTGTCACACTCGTGTGAAAAGTCCCATTATCAACATTTGTTGCACAGTATATTATTTAATTGCGAATGTTATAAATTCTAGTACTCATTTTACTCTGTTTGTGAATTAGCAACGAAAAAAATGATTTATTTATTATATTCAAAAGCAAAAGTATTCTCTAGACCTTTTCTGTACAAGTAGTATCCAAGACATTTGAACTTCTTACGATTGGAGCCCCATGAATGCAAACCTTATAAGAAAAGCACCAGCTGTAAAGTAAAAGGCCAAACTGGAGTTAAACGGTTTAGATATCAGTAAGATCGGACAGAACAAGACCTGGCCGAGGGCATCGAACACTTTGATAAAATGAAAAGGTACAAATTCTCGTGTTTGTGTAGATCACGTCGGCACGTTTGTCCTGTGAATGGTCGAGCGAGGGTGTGTGGAAGAGCGGCCCATTAGGTCACTAATTGCAGCTCTGTCACAGTCGCGGATATAGGAAATGAGATAATCGAACTCTCTACGAGACCTGCTGACTAAAGACGACACTCGTCTCAGTTGGGCCCGCCGACATGGCCCGTAACTCCATTTCAAACCATTTCTCTTACTTTTTTATTTGGCGTTTATCTCTTGACTTAATTTTTTGCCACAGTAGATAATTTAAATATTATATTACTTTGGTCGTCTGTTAGAAATATATGGAGGAAGACAAATATGAGTATAATGAAATGAGGAATTTTGTTAATTCTTGCGTTAAAGCTGAAAAGAAGGCTTTCTTACATCACAAATTTAGAACAGACCCAAAAAGCTTTTGGAAACTCTTGAAAACCCTCAACATTAATTCAACTAAAGATTCTGTCCCTTTAAATGTTGCAACTTCTGATGATTTTCTTAATTCATTCTCCTCCTACTCAGAAGAGTTCTAATAACAATTTAATTAAAAATAAATATTTAAATAATAAATTTTCTGCTAATTTAGAGGAATTTGCCTTTACTGAGATTACTTCTGAAAAAATTGATAAAATAATTTCCAAATTAAAATCTTGTGCTAAAGGCTCTGATGGTATCGATTTAAAGATGATTTTACTTGTCACTCCTTTTTTAAGTAGTCACCTAGAATTTCTTATTAATAAATGTCTGAGTAACGGGTCGTTTCCCACAGTGTGGAAAGATGCTAATATTATCCCCGTTCCCAAGATATCTAATCCTTCCCTTGTAAGTCACTTTCGTCCTATAAGTATTCTTCCAACTCTTTCTAAAATTTTAGAAAAAATAGTTTCTGAGCAAGTAACTACATATCTTAATAATTTTAACATTTTACCTGCTACACAATCTGGTTTTCGTGCTCAATATAGTACTAGTACTGCTTTTCTAAAAGTAACAGATGACATTTTTAAAGAAATTGATGTTAATAATCACGTTTGCTTAATTCTCCTAGATTACAGTAAGGCTTTTGATACCTTAGATTACTCCACCTTGTGCATTAAATTGAAATATTTTGGTTTTTCTAATACAGTAATTGCTTTTTTTGAAAATTACCTTTTTGCGCGACGTCAACGTGTTATTTTAAAAAATGAGGTTTCAAATTTTATTAATATTACTAGAGGTGTCCCGCAGGGTAGTATTCTAGGGCCCTTATTGTTTTCCATTTATACAGCAGATTTTAACAAGTTTCTTCAGTACTGTCAGTGCCACCAATATGCTGATGATACACAGTTATATTTTGCTTTTAATTTTCAAAATCTCTCAACAGCTGTATCTAAGATTAATGATGATTTACGAGTTATGTCTGAAGTTTCGTCAGCTCACAGTCTTATATTAAATGAGTTGAAAACTGAATTGTTGGTATTTGGAGGTAGAAAAGAAAGTATTTTAAATGATTCTGATTTTAGTGACTATTGTAAGAACTTGGGACTGTGGATAGATGTTAATCTTAGATTCTCTAAACATGTTAATTACCTTGTTCAAAAATCTTATACTAAGCTTAAACTGTTATATATTCATAAAGAAATCCTTAGTACCGATGTAAAATTGAAGTTATGCGATTCTCTTATATTATCATCCTTGGCCTACTGTGACATTGTATATTGGCCTGCCTTACTATATAAAGATAAAGAAAGTTTGCAGAGGATTCAGAATGCGTGTTTGAGGTTTAGTTATAATTTGCGAAAATTTGATCACATTTCTATCAGTTTCTTGGCATCCAAATGGCTCAATCTTAGGGAAAGATTTATCTTTCATTTATCTTGCACAATATATAAAATTTTGAAAGATCACAAACCTGAATATTTGGAAGCAAAATTAGTAAAAAATAGTGATTTGCGTACTTGTTCTACTCGTCAACGTGATCAATTTAGTGTTCCTAAACATAGAACAGCGCTGTTTCAGCGTTCTTTTAGTTATAATGCTGTAAAAATGTTTAATGCGTTACCCAATGATGTCAAGGCCCTCTCCTCTGTCAACTCTTTCAGAAAACGTACAAAAGATCTGATAATTACTATGAGAGAATAATTGTGTATAACCTATTATGGTATGATCTATGGTAATGTTATTTTTTACATTTATGTTATTTATTTATCGTATAGTTTAGTTATTTTGCGTTTTGATCTAGATGATTCTTATTTAATATTTTTGTATTTGTATTTTATTTTAATTTATTCTCTTGAAATATTTTCTGTAAGCGGATGGTTGTATGGAAGAGCATATAACATATGAATACCGCCATCCTTCTCTAATTTGTATTTTTCTCTTATGTATCTTTCATCCCAATAAAGACATATTATTATTATTATTATTATTATTATAAATAATAATGATTTAAAAATTTGGCTCTATAGACCGTGGGATAGTGATAGATTTTTTTAAACGTTTGGTTCCTATCTGGCCTTTTGGAAGCCTTTTGTGCCTGATTTGTGCTAACCATTTTCGTGTTTATCAAACGGTTATCCAGGGCCCCTCAGCGGAAAACAGAAAGAAAATTTCATGAAAATGAGCAATTTCAAACGTTTTGTTCCTATCTGGCGTCAAGTTAGACTTACGTTTTAAAGAAAAACATCCGACGGAAGCTTATCGCCAGACAAATTCCGTGGGCCGGAAGGCCCGAAATTTCAATCCGAAGTTGTAAGAAAAAAATGGTCAAAATCAAACGATTTGGTTCTTATCTGGGAATTGTATATAATAATTGTAGGTAAATAAGTTATAATTATCGCGATATAACAAACGCCAAATTCCGAGGGCCCAACAGTGAAAAAATTATTGTTCAAGTTGTCAACTATTCCGCGAAAATCAAACGATTTACATTCGTCTGGCATTTGTTTTTTTGTTAATATTAGGCAATAAGTAGTTTCAATTTAAGATTCCCAGACGAATTGGCTGGGTCCCCTGGATAGCCAGACAAAAAGAAAAGCGCGAAAAAAATGCCATTTTTCAAACGATTTATTCCTGTCTGGAATTTGGATTTTAAAAAGATATGTTAATAAATAAGCCATATTTCTAGTCCCAGATAAAAAGCTTGGGCCCAGACGTAGATATGTTGAGCGGAAGTATCGAAAAATCAAAAAACAGTCGTGTAAAAATCGATGCATTTTCAAACGATTTACACTCGTCTGGGATTTGTTTTTTTAAAAATATATTTCAAGTGCCAGACAAAAATCTGGAGCGCAGCTGTAGATATATCGCAAATTTTGAGGTTCTACAGTTGGCACCTTTTTAATCCTGGCTTCTACGCCAAAAGACTACTCTAGCTAATTTAAATAGAATAAAATTTGCTAAATCTTTTTTTAAAATTTTTTGAATTAAGACAAAAATGAAGGAATTAGAGGGGGGCGGGATTTTTTATTTCGGTAAAATTTCTCCATTTTGTCACCGTAATTAATCGGTAATTAATTGAAATCGATCGCATATATGATGTTCACTTAATATCATGTACTACTTTGACGTTCCGTTAATCTCGGTCCTTCGAAACAAAGGTTTCTGAGAAAAATTATTTTTTTTAGATTTACATACATTATAGGAAAACGTGTAATTTCCTACATCTCCTCGAATATCTCGATAATTATTGTTTTTTTCGAAAAATTTGTAGCTAGCTTATGTAAAAAGACTTGATTGAGCTTTCCGACACTTTTTTTTATTTTTTCTCCAACATAAAGAGCAAAAAAACCAAATATGCGGACGTCTCAAAACCAACCGCCACCCAGTCTATTAATTAGGGTGAAGACGTACCGCTCGGCTAAAGTACACCATCTGTGGGTCCCCACGCCAGACTAGTTTCTCGATCTGACGTCACAGTGCTTTTCGTGAGGAGTAGCGAGAATTTCAACTTTAATTATTTATTGCAAAAAGTACTGCGATTTAAGAGCTGATATTCGATGTGGCGTGTTTTTATACATAAACACACACTTTAATGAAATACAAAAAAAATGGGCAAGTTCCCCATTAGCAAACGATAAATAAAAATCACCCCGGGACGAGCGGGGAGTATAAAAAGCAGCGTCGGTCGCAAGCAATGCATACCACATATGTTTCTACCACAGCGCATCTTACGTGTCTTATGTCGCGTGCATTAAAATGAGAAAAGAAATCACTTTTGTGTGGTTGACTACCTACGCCAAGGGAGAATGAAACAGGTACGGACTTACGAGGACTCTCAGTTTCTATGGTGTAGTGCAGAGTTGTAAATTATATATTAATATGTAATAATTTATATTTGTCTTTTTGCTAGTATGTAACTTATTTATTGTAAATATTATTCGATTGAGGGATTATGCATGTGAAAGTGACAGTTATATTGATTCCAGTGATAAAGAAAATCAAATTCCAAATGAGTTTCAAGTGAGAAAAAAACGGCATTTCAAGGGCGGATCTGGACCTTGAGCTTGGGGGGGGGGGGTAACATAGCCGCGTGTTCAAAATAACAAAAATGTTTTTCCTCGAAAGTTAAAATTGATGAGCGGGGGGGATCTCAAAAAAAATTTAAAAACACAACTAAATAGAATATATATTCAAAAATATAAAATAAAATAATAAAAACCATGAAATTTTAAAATGAAAGTTGATTGTTTACGGAACCTTACCCCCCATAAATCCGCGCTTGCGGCATTTAAGTAGTGACGCGAAACAAATTTGTTTAAATGTGTATAATACTCTTTTACAATGACAAGCTAATGAAATGCCAGACGAGTGTGAATCGTTTGAAAATGCATCGATTTTTACACGACTGTTTTTTGATTTTTCGATACTTTCACTCAACATATCTACGGCTGGGCCCAAGCTTTTTGTCTGGGACTTGAAATATGGTTTATTTATTACCATATCTTTTTAAAATCCAAATGCCAGACAGGAATAAATCGTTTGAAAAAATGGCTTTTTTTCGTGCACTTCTTACAAGATTTAAAATATGTTTGGCCCACTAAATATGTCTGTGAATAATACAATACATTTTCGTTTTGGTTAATTTTTACAGAAAAAATCATTTCACATGAGAACCAATCGTTTGATTTTCGCGGAATAGTTGACAACTTGAACAATAATTTTTTCACTGTTGGGCCCTCGGAATTTGTCTGGCGTTTATTATATCGCGATAATTATAATCTATTTACCTATATATACAATTCCCAGATAAGAACCAAATCGTTTGATTTTGACCATTTTTTCTTACAACTTCGGATTAAAATTTCGGGCCTTCCGGCCCATGGAATTTGTCTGGCGATAAGCTTCCGTCGGATGATTTTCTTTAAAACGTAAGTCTAACTTGACGGAACAAAACGTTTGAAATTGCTCATTTTCATGAAATTTTCTTTTCTGTTTTCCGCTGAGGGGCCCTGGATAACCATTTGATAAACACGAAAATGGTTAGTACAAATCAGGCACAAAAGGCTTCCCAAAGGCCAAATAGGAACCAAACGTTTAAAAAAATCTGTCACTATCCCACGGTCTACTAGTTCTAACTGGATAGTATCTGTTCTGTCTATTTACATGAAAAGGTAAGTGCCGCTATTCTTTGCATTCAATATTAATAACATATGTAAATTATTATTGTGACTATTTTCGTATTTTCCTATTACAGTCGCAAGAAGTAAAACCATCTACTCTCTGGTCAAAATATTCGATGATAAAAGCTGTTTTGTTTGTCAAAGAAAATATAGAAATAAACAAATTCGCCCGAGTTCGTTTTTTGAAGCGAAATTCAGTAGGCTACGAGCTCACAATGTCAATAGTTTTGACGCATCAAGGAATTAATATATTTTTGATAAGTGCACACGATGAGTATTTATTAATCAAAGTAAGTTTAAAATCATACTTTAATAACATGCATCAGTTTCATATTTAATTTCGCAGGTTGCTCTTCTCATTGGCGTGTGTGGTGCATGCAGGCGCGAAGAGCTACATTCACTAAAAATACAAGATATTGTCCAAAAAGACACACGAATATTAAACAAGTTTGTTTTTTTATTTCCTATCGTAAAGGAAAATGTACGGCACAACGTGTCGGGAATCCATTCTTTTGGGAAAATGCCATTGCTGAATTTCTTAAACTACCGAACCCGACAGAGTATACAGAGCATTGCTTCCGGCGTCTCTTGGGGCAGATGCTGACGTCGATTTAATCTCGTTGAAATGGCTAGGAGGATGGAAGCAAGTTTTTTCATAATATTATTGTCTTTTTATTCTAAATAATAACTAATTCCAGGTCGTCTTCAGTGGCAGAGTTATATATAGAAAAATAAATTGAGAAGAAGAAAAAAGTGTGCATAATGTTAATGGGGGAGAAGAAAATCGAACCATCGAGTAAAATAATATCAGTTACTACCAAAGCTACTACCACAACATAAAAAAAATTTAACACGATACCCTCGGGTTCGTGTATTTCGTTTGGGGGTAATAGTTCTGAAGGTGCTCAAAATTGTTCATTTAATTTTCATTTTGGAACAATCATTGAGTTATTATTAATTTAACTTGCAAACCTAATAATTAAGTCATATTGTTGTACCTATTAGATTAAATAAAGTTGTTTAATTTTCGTATGAACCATTTTGCCTTATTTACCTAAATGATCCTCAAAAGTTGCCAGGGCAACTTTTTGGGATCGAATCCGGATAAGACTCATTTTACGGACTCAGTTGAGTTCGTAAAATAAGCTATTTTTGAGACCAAATACAAAAAGTCACTATTATTAGAGGTTATCATATGTCGTAGGTTGTCAAAAAAGCAAAACATTGGCGTCGGCGTTATTATTTATGAAAGTGCATGGTGGTAGAGTTTGACAAACTTTGATAGTAAATACACAAAAATTTCTCATCATTTATCTGACCCTGAAAAAACTCAAATAGTGCCAAGAATAGAAGACGAATGGACAATTTGTGCTGCAGGTCAGTTATCTAATCAAGATAATAAAACTATCTTGAAAATTAGACAGCGCTGATAGCAAGAAAAATCATTAAAAAGGAAAATTGGATTAAGTCGTCCCAAACTTTCCAACCCAGAACAGTACGCTGCTTTTTGAGATACTTAAGAGATAATCCATTTGCAATGGTGACGGATGCTATGATTGGCATCAGTCAATCCAATAGACAAAGTTTGGGGTATAATTGCAGAAACCTCTATAAACAAATTTTAAGGTACAAAATTCAAACTAATTATGAAAAATAATCCACGAGGGCTGGGAAGAGCTTGATTCAAATATTATATCTAATATAATTTAGTCAATGCCGAATAGATTAGTTCATAATACAGGGAAAGATTGAAACAAGTGACTGTAACTCGAAAAAAATTTGTGCAAACTTTAGACTTTGGTTATAAGTTTAAAATACGCCAAAGTTCACGAAACAAAAAAGTTTAGGAGTACTTTAATAAAAAAATCGATTTTTCTCCATTTTGTCGGGAAATATGGCATTTCCAAAAAAATGGTTCAGACAAAAGTTATTTCTGGCAAAATTATTTTTAATTTGGTGTTTTTAAATTAATTTTATAGCAATAATTAACTGAAATACTTTTTTTCTAAAACAAGTGTTTTAAAGGGACAAAATAAATTGAGCATCTAGGTGATGCTATATATTAACGAAAAACAGCATTTTTGAAAGAGAAATTAATTACTGAACAATGACAATAAAAAAATGCCGACATTTTGTTAACAAAAATGAGAAAACGCACATTGAGTCGACCATAACTTTTTATTTTTGTGATGTAGAAACAAACAAGAAATCATTTTAAAGATTCATTAATTACCTTTAATTTTGTTTCTTAGAACTTTTGATGGAAGTGTCATAGTTACTAAGATATTCAACATTTTAAACTAAATACTTCATCCTAAAATCGGTCGAATCCCATCTATAAAATTAAATATCTCCGAAACAATCAACCCTATACAAATATATAAACGAAATAAAATTCTCAGTTTATATGCTTTATTTTTGAGGTCCACCATATTTTCTCTTAAACTAATATTTACTGAGATATTTGCAGAGAAACAAGAATATTGCATTTTTTCTAAAATCCCTTTACAGTTTAAAAGGCTTTTTGTTTTTGCCAAAACGGTGCGCTGTAAGCCGATGAAAGAAATTGAGAGCCTAGGTCACACTATATATTAACGAAAAACAGTATATGGGAATATATTTTTTTAATTACTGCCTATTTACATTAACAAAATTGCGACGTGTTTATTTAAAAAAAATGTGAAAAAGTACATTGTTTCTGCCATAACTTCTTTGTTTTGTATGCTATAAAAATTGGAAAAAATCATTTGAAATCCTAATTAATAGTATTTCATTTGGGTTATTAGCGTTTTTGGCCTAAGTCCATAGTTTCTAAAATTTTTAACATTTAAACTAAATAGTTCGTCTCGAGGGGTATTCCGCAGGGGAATTTTGGTGTAAAAGCTATAGGAATTAGTAGGGAATTAGTAGGAATTAGTGGGAATTAGCAGGAAATAGTGGGAGTTAGTAGGAAATTTGTTTGGAATTAGAGGAATTAGTGAGGAATTATTAGGGAATTAGTGGGAAATTAGTAAGGAATTAGTAGGCAATGAGTGTGGAATTGAGACATGGTAGCACTCGTACATAATAACATGCGCTCTCTAGCTCTATCATCTAGTTTTATATATGAATCCTGAGTTCAACGAGTGCAAGAAAGAAAACAGAGAAATTAGAAAAGAAAGACGGATATTATCCCAGTACAATGCTCTCGCTGTTAGAAGCAATGCCCTGCGTTGACACACGACAAGGTGATACAAATAAGATTTCACGAAGTGTGGAGTGTGCTGAGAGCAGTGTATCCGTCATTCTTTTCTATTTTCTTGCTTTCTCTCTTACACTAAATTTGCCGAATCTCTATGTGATTTGCACGTGCACCAATTTCGCAGTTTTAAGCAAAACTAAACTTAACAATTATATAAACAGTGACAAACAGGTGACTACAGTGAGCAAAGCTTAATTAAATCAAATCATGGTAAGTTAATGCACTGGTTTATTTACCAATCTCGCAATGAGGCCGTGAGGAGAATCCATTCCAGCAATTCAAAAATTATAAACAATCACAACCTTCAGTCACTGAAATTCTGGGGTATGTTCTTAAAAGTTTAAGAAATAATTATACGAGAAGTATAACTCATTATTTGCTTCATTTGTTTATTTAACAAATAAACTTAAAGGAAACAGGTTTTTTTTTAATAAAACATGTAAAAAAATATTGAATTTAGCGAAAAATAACAGGAATTTAAAAAAAAAACTCAGTCTCACTGTGTTCGAAGAAGCGTATTTTCTCGCCCGCCATAAACTGTGGGCTATACGTAAAAAATGGGCTAAACAAAATCAAAAGCTTATTCAATCACCTTTAATTTGTTTTTTATCGCTTTAAAATGAAAATTGACTAACCTAGATTCAAAACTCCCAAAAAATCCAGAAAAATAAATATTGAATGAATATTCGTATACAATAATGAGTGCTATCTAAAAATTGCTTGGAGTCATTCTTGTTAAATTTTTGTAGATAAATTCATCAGTGTATGCAGTTTTTGTAAAATAAATATCTTTAGCAAAAATCCCTTTGGTTGACAACAATGAAGGTTTCTTGTACAATCTGTTATGAACAAATTTTTTTGTGGCCAGACAATTAGTTTATTTATCTTCATTTTCAAACAAGTATACAAATTTTTGAAAAAATATTCATGATTTTATTTGCTCATTTTGTCGAAATATGTTTTCGAAAAGGGCATATTTTTAATCATTTCCGAGAGAAACAGGAAATTTTTTGCTGCCAAACTATTAGTCTAGGAAATAGCGTGCAAATTCGACGACGAGTGGTTACCGTCTGCCAGTCGGTAATCGAAGAGACCATATAAATACAAAATTTTTTTCTCTCTGAAACTTTTTGGTATGGGGGGGGGGATAGGGAGGGGGGCATTTATTTTTAAATTGAATGATTATCGAATGATTATCGATATCTGTCCGCATAGGTAGTTAGTATATGTACTACCCGATTACGCTGGCAGACGAAACTTCCGAACGGCGCGCGCGCGCTAACCGGAAAAATAAACTAAAATTTTTTTTCTTTTTCCGGTTAGCGCGCGCGCCGCTCGGAAGTTTCGTCTGCCAGCGTAATTGGGGTATGTGAAGTACATATACTAACTACTTATGCGGACAGATACCGATAATCATTCGATTTAAAAATAAATGCCCCCCCCCTCCCTATCCCCCCACCATAACAAAAAGTTCCAGAGAGAAAAAAATTTTGTATTTATATGATCTCTTCGATTACCGACTGGCAGACGGTAACCACTCGTCGAATTTGCACGCTATTTCCTATACTATATTGGTTTTACGGAAAAATGTCAAAGGAGATAAAATTCCCTTCATTATGCTCTTTGCAAATACGAAAACGAAAAGTATATTGCAATTTAATCGGCACATTTCTAAAACACGTTTCTTTTAAGCACCATAACTTTACTGAAAGTTCAATTGTGTTGGAATTTGGAAGGTAAGTTAATGCAGGAAGAATCGTGTTGTTTTTTTACAAGATTTTATTTAACTTGCAATTTTTGTAACTAGATCTTTCCGGTTCAAAATTAGGCAGTGTGATACTATCGGTGTTAGCTAGCTATCGATTTAGGGAATTAGAGGAATTACTAAGGAATTAGAGGAATTAGTAGGGAATTAGGGGAATTATTATCCATTTTGGGAATTAGTGTACACAATATTTTTCTGCGGAATACCCCTCGGTTCGTCTTATAAACGTTCGGACGCCACCTAGACTTCCAGATCTCCGAAACTAAATCAGAAATAAACGAAATTCATCCTTAATTTAGTAACTTTCTTATTTGTCTCTAGCGTGTTTTTGCTTAATGTAGTACCTTTCGAGTTATTTGACAAAAACCTATTTGAAATTTTCCAAATTTTCTAGTAGTTATCAAATTAAATTAAATCGATCAATTTATATGAAAAGTTGCATAAAACCTTATCTTCTTAAAATTTAATTATCTCTCAGCTGCAATGTTTTTTTTCTTTAGGTGCCACCCCCCGAAAAGTGGTGGCATCCACCCCCTATAAATTAACAAGTCCTTGTATAATATAGAAACTGCTGTATATACTTTACTTTTATGCATTCACTATTAAGCTGCCAAAAATAAACGAGATCAAATTCATATGACATTATTCCGAAGTTAAAACCTCTAGTATTTCGGTTAATTATTGCTATAAAGTTATGTTTAAAAACATCAAATTTTGAAACAACTTTTATTTGAACTTTTTTGTAAATGCCATATTTCCTTTTCACCCCCTATAGGTTCCCGCGGATCTGTAAAACTACCAAACTTTTCTGTTTCGTTAACTTTGGCGTATTTTGAACCTATAACCGAAGTTTAAGGTCTACATAATTTTTTTCCGAGTTAAAGTAAAGTTTTCCTGTAATATCAAGTAATAGAAAAAGATAGTGATTAAGTATTCTTGTTATTGTTGTTTTTTGTTTTGCTTGAATTTTTATAAAACTAAAATATATGTATAATTGAATATACGTAATTCATTTTTTTAAATTTATTCCATTGACTATGACATATGATAAACCGGTATTACGCAAATATGATAAAGCTTATTTCTCATTCTATTACTTATATGCTTCTTTTATGAATAGAACTCTAGGAAGTCATCCTAATATTTTTTACAAAATAACACCAGACCTGGCTTTGGGTCATTATTTTACATAATTGACATAGTTTTAAAGCTAGAAAATGGTGACAGACAGACGGATGGACCGTAAGACACGCGAGCGAGATCAATAGGATCCTGCGAAACCTACTATTTGGTTCATCCAAAATACACCGAACATTTGCCAAAGTATACTAAATTCGCAGTTAAACTTCTTTCTCTGACTATTACAGCATATTTTCCGCATGCTGAAGGGGCCAGGCCGTTGTTAAGCAAACATGAAGATGGTATAAGGAAGGATGGTAGCAGTCACTAATCATTCCTCTTTATGGCTTGTTACGCTAATGCTCCGCATAAAGTTATAATATAAGCACACTTATGGGAATAGGTCTAACTGTGGGCACGCCAGTCCCGACTTTGTTTCCAGGATAGACACAGAGTGCATATAAATTGGCAATTATTGCATATCAACGTTCCTATGTAAAATGAACATGTTGAGAGTAAATTAAATTTCCGTTTTGGAGAGCTGCTACTGCCGTGGTCACTGATTTATTGCTAGATCTCTCGGTGTCCTGCACTGTTTGGCTCCGGAGTAATGCTGATGGTCAACAAACGCCATCAGATTTATTGCAGGACTGTTAATTGAAATTGTCCCGGGTTGCATTTATTTAAATTATGCCAGCTCGGCTGTGGTTTTTATGAAAAATGTGATTTATTGTTTATTGTAATGTGGGTGGTTGTAAAGCTATACCTGCCTACCCAACTTCTTGCTTGGTAAAATTTGTCGTTTCGTCATTAAAACTCTGCCATGTGGGCTAGGCATTTGGAATAAATGGGCCCCACACACTGTTTTCGGCAATATTCGGCAAATATTAATACAAAATAACTTTCTAAATATTTTTAATATGTAGCTACATAACCTTATTTATAATGAGAATTAGCCCAGTCGATGAAGGTATTTACTCACAAAAATTTGCAAACTGAATAATTTTTTTTAATGAGTTCGTGGAAGTGTATAGAATAATATCCTGAAAAGTTTACGTTTCGCTTGGATGCAGAACATAAAAAAAAGTGAAAAAAAATTTTTTCATCCATTTTCTCAAAATTTTGAAATTAAATCAAGCTAGAAAAAAATAAGAAATACAGTTGGTTATTTATGAACAAAAAATGTCCCAACAAAATTTATCGTTAAAGCCACAGTTTTTCCGGAAAAAAATAGTCAAGTGTAACATTATAACTCGGAGCGAGATCCATGCTTGCGCGCGCTTGAATACGCATGACTGTGACACCGACACACTGAATTACATGTCACTAAATCAGAATTTGTTCAATCTATATGAGTGAGTATATCTATCTATCCACCTGTATTTTTTATTTTTTACTACCCTGACTTAATTTCAAAATTTTGAAAAAAATGGGTAAAAAAAATTTGTTTTCACTTTTGTTTATGTACTGCATCCGAGCGAAATGTAAACTTTTCAGGATATTATTCTATACACTGTCACGAACTCATTAAATAAAAAATTATTCAGTTTGCAAATTTTTGTGGGTGTCACTATAAAATGTTCTCTGTCGTCTGGGCTAAATAATATAATACTTGTTTTGTTTTTTTTTTATAACAAGTTGTGCACTGTTGAAGAATCCCTAGCACCGCTAGTGGCTGAAGACAGTCATCACCAGAGCTCGGGAATTTTATCTCTCTGACGTCAAAATCAGGATTGGCTGTAGGTCAGCGCGGAAAGGTTTTTATGCAAGTAGGACACAATATATCTCACCTTGTACTTTTTTAAATGAATTCCTTAATATCCAGAATTAATATGGTCAGTTTATTATAAACACTCACTCGTAGAGGGGGTATTGGGGGATGTAACATTGAACTAACACACACACAAACATATATTTTGCACTACCTTAAAGTAACACACATATGTAATTTTTCACGACCTATAATGAATATAAAAGTATACTATTAATATTTGTTCTAAATGTTCTGAAGTTAAACTTCGTTGCCGTCATCTGCTCCATCAAATTGCAGTTCGGCAAAATCGCGAATCCACAAGTATACTGCATCCCACTGTCGCCCACATTCTAAAGTCTTGAACACCAAAATCCTGACATTTTACTTGCGAATGATTTAAAATCTTTATGCGGCGCTGTAATTGATAAGCGGACGGGGAGAGGGGGGTTGGGAAATAAGTTTTAATCTGCACGTCTAATAAATTTTATCTTGTAAACATTAGAAATGTCCAAATTAAGTATAACATTTTATTTCCTTGCATCCGGTTAATCCTCACACAATTGCTTACAATAGTATATTACGTAATGAGTGTTGTAAGAAGAATATTACGCACGAATGGAAAAGTACAATGCCGCGTACTAGTTAACAATATTATTCAACAAATATTATGTCAGTTTTGACAGCGTTTGAAAATTACGTAGGTGCATTTATTTTTTTAAACCCCGCGTCAGCGAACTAAGCCACCTATATTTGCGTGTCCCGTGCGTTTTGTTTACCGTGCGATTTGTTTACAGTGCGTTTTGTTTACAATATGTAAAATTCAACTTACATGGATCGCAGGTAGTGTGGTTTTTACTATTTACAGGAGTGATCATAGGTAAACATTCTTACAAAACAAGTAATTACTAGCAAATCGCACTGACAGTGAGTGCAGTGCAGCCTCAGAAGCACGAGACATTTTTGTATACCGTCGACGCTGTATAATTGCGCGCTAGGTTTGTAGATACATACATACTAGGGTGGCCCATCTCTATAGGGGGTGAATTTTTTTTGCGTATTTTTTAAGTCTCACCCCACGAAAATATACTATTATACTAGGAATAATTTATGTCAAAGTTTCAGATAATTCGATGAACGGTAACCCGTGCCGCATTCAGGTAGAAATTTGTAGATAAGATTTTATTACGGTAACCCGTGCCGCATTCAGGTAGAAATTTGTAGATAAGATTTTATTACGGTAATACACTTAAATTTTACTTAAAATACAAATATCTACCTCTTTTCTCATAATGTTTTATTGGTGTAATTATTTCCTAGAAATTATTTGTTTTGGAAGTTTGGAAATATAATGCACCTACGGTAGGTTTTTATGTCAGTTTGCAATTGTGTTTTACAGTGGTGACATTATAAGTTCTAGCATACGTTCCTTTTTGAAAAAACATTTAACGATGGCTGATGTTAGATCCTTACGAAAGGATACTTTCATTTACTTAGTTGGACACTATTCGTCACAAATCATTGGCAATAAATTGCCGTCTAATAGACAAGTATTACAAGTGCTCTTTTATAACATTCGTGAAGTGAAGCTAAGTGTACATGAAAGTGCTAAATTAACAATAAAAGAGGTGTCAGTTTTTTGGGATAAAGATCGCATTCCGACACGTCAGGATTTTCATTGTGTTAAATTAAATAACTAGATAAACTTTATGCAGTGTGGAGGAACTTACAAAAATCGGCTAAACGGGCCAGTGCGGGAGGTAAAGAAAAAAAATTCGTTGAAAAATCGGACGATCTTTTTGACATTTCTCATGCAAATGCATTGGAGTTGATGGAAATAGATGAAGATAAGCAGTTTTTAATTAACAAAAGAAAAAAGGGACGTCCTGGATTTATGCATGGTATTGATTACCAACTTGTTTCTCAAGAAAAATCAGCTGAGGAGAAATTACAGAAATTATCCGAACGAATGCAACGAAGTCAACAAGAAAAAGCTAGATTAGAGGAAACAGTCACCTGTCCATCATCAAGTAGTAATTCAGCCGACTCCAACGAAAATGAAGATGAAATAATCGAAGCCCAAGAAGAGTTGTTACAAGACCAGCCTGGCCCGTCACAGCCAAAAAAGAGGAGATTGTATGAAACATGTAACATCATCACACCAAAAATAGCCGCTGCATTTGATGCTTGCAAAATAAGCGACAGGTATGGAGTCCATATTTTAACGGCAGTAGCAGAAGCACTAGGATATGACACCACATCTTGGTCCATCAGCAGAACCACACTTCAGCGCTCTAGACAACGCATCCGCGAAGAAAGAGCTGAAATATTAAAAACTGCCTTCGGTAATTCTGAATTGCCGGCCCCAGTCATCCATTGGGATGGAAAACTTTTACCTTCTCTCACTGGAATGGGAAATATCGATAGACTTGCTTGCTATCTTAGTTACTAGTAGAGATATTGAACAACTACTTGGAGTACCAGCTTTGCCCAATTCAACGGGAAGAGAACAGACTGAAGCAGTTTATGATGTGCTTTGTGACTGAAATTTGGACGAAAAGGTAATAGCTTTGTGTTGTGATACAACAGCATCAAATATGGGTTATATAAATGGGGCAGCCACACTATTGCAACAAAAATTAATAATAATAATAATAATAATTCATTTATTTACTATATGTATACATATCTATAAAATCTTGTACAATTACAATGTCTTCTTATTCAAGGAACAACACTTAATGGAATTTTGTTGGCACACTCTATAGAATAGTAAACAAATAAAGTTTGAGCTCCCACAAAAATACAAAGTACTGTGCGTGGGTTTCACAATCTGAATTTTTTACCTATTATTGGACACAGATGAATTGGACTACTGTCCACACTATTATCGAAACAGGCAACCTGCTTCGATATAAACATTTTTTTTTAATATTTAAATACAATCAATATGCACTTATCGTACAACATATAAATACATACATTTGCAACCTAGTTGCGATTAGAATACTATATTAAAATTAAAGTTGAAAACTAATCTACTTACATCTATTTATATTCAAATTGGTCTATTTATTAATAAATACAAAATATACGATATATACATGTATTCACACATAAATAAACATACACCTACATTCACGCACATTATAAATAATAAGTATTTTTAATGTCAATCTCTTTATGTGCATACGAGCGGGGAGAAAGAGATATTCTATATTTTCCTTGTAGACATCATATTTTTGAAGTGGTTTTGAGAAGTGTGTTTGACACAAAAATGCCTTCCTCATCTGGTCCAAATGTGCCACTATTTAAACGTTTTAGGGAATTTTGGCCTAAAAGAGATCAAAACAAACTAAAAACTGGATTTCAGGTATCAAAAATTAAACACATTTTACAACCAGTTAAAGCCGAAATTGTAAAGTTTCTAAATGCAGCTTTAACTTTGCAACAGCCTCGTGATGATTATAAAGAATTTTTAATGCTTTCTAAACTTTTTGTTGAAGAAGAGCCCACTCACACGACATTCTATCAACCAGGGGCATTTCATCATGAACGTTGGATGGCCAAAGCCATTTTCTGTCTAAAAATATTTTTTTTCCAAGATCAGTTCCAACTAACTAAAAAAGAAAAACCGCTGCCCAAGGAATCACTACTTCCACATCCAGATTCTCTATCCATGTCACTCACAACGAAAAAACTTTGTATGTGAAAATAATTGTTTATGGAACTTTAATAATGTAATATTTGAAATCTTCTACCCCAAAAACCCGTAAAACGATACCCCACATCGGTGGTGGGGTGGGGGTGGTGATAGGGGGGTGGTAGTGGGGAGGTGGATGGAGTAAAAAATATTTTGAGGTTTCTGGTTCCTGTACATACACTAAATCACAAGTTTTTTTCATCCCCTTTAATAAGGGGGTGGGGGTGGTAATGGGGGTGGCTAATGCCAACATTTTTTTTTGAGACCTTAGCTTCTCTTGTATATACTAAATACCAATTTCGTGGACTCTTACCTGCTTGATTTACCCATTTACCCCAAATTTACCCCAATTTACACCCCAACCCTTCGACGGAACAAGATGAAAATATAATCTAGTTCTAGATCTCGTTAAAGTACATATGTGTACCAAATATCAAGTCAATATCTCAAACGGTTCCAGAGTAAACGTGCGCACAAAAAAAGTTACAGACAGACAGACCGACAGACAGACCGACAGACAGACCGACAGACAGACAGAAAATTTTTTTTCGCTCAAACTTAAAATCTCGACGTTTCGTGACATTTTAAGCCTATTTGGACAATAAAAATTTTTAAAAATTTTTTTGTCGTTACTATACTTCCACTGGACGTGGAAGTAAAAATAGGTATTGAAGATATATGTCTCTTTATTGTAAAGGTTTATGTAAAGGCCTGGTTTACAGCGTCATTTGCTAGTAAAGCACCGCTTCATGACTTAGACTTTTGTAAAGAACTCATTAATTATCAAAATATTGACAAAGAAATATCTCAAGCCGCAAGTAGGAAAATAGTGAACCATTTGTGGTACCGTAATTCAGTAAATGTTGGCTTATCTTTCTTTGATGACGATATTTCAGTTACCACTAAAAGAGAAATGGTTAAAGCTTTGAATAGGAAAGCACCAAATCAAGAGGGTATTAAACGACTTATGATTAGTAACATTACTGACGTTGAAAACAAGGAAATTCAGGACTTCATATGCGAGAACACTAAAGAGTTTTTTCAAAAATTAGGTTTGTCTATGGAATTTTTGGAAAATGATCCAACAACATGGAGGGAAAATGAAAGTTATACCCGATGTTTCAATATTGTAAACAAAATTGAAGTTGTAAATGATGCCGCTGAGAGAGGAATCAAACTTATTACTGACTATAATGACATTTTAACAAAAAATGAAGACCAAAAACAGTTTTTACTCCAAGTTGTAAATGATTATAAATCACAGTTTCCAAATGTAAAAAAAGAAACCCTGTCGCATGCTTTGGCCTAGTGCAAAAAATATTGTTTTTATTACTATATGTCTTGTAGATTTAGGATAATATTTGGTACTATGTATGAAAAAAACGTTTCATAATAAAATACACAAAGATAAAACGAGAGTTTTATTTCAAAAACTTCTAGTCTAGTTTTCTTAGACTACGAATTTACAGTAGTATGACACATGTCATAGTCACAACAGATAATGTCTTTGATATTTGTATGACTTGATTAGTCATTCTAAAGATAAATGTTGCTGATTAAAAAAAAAACAATGCATCAACCAAAGAATGTAAATAATTCCATTTACTTTTATTATTGCATAATAATGCATTCTGCGGCACCCCTTGCCTTCAATTTGCCTCAATAATATTTTGAGGGGACTGTTTTTTCTTCAAATGGAACCATTTGCAGGGGTGAGAAATAAAAAATTTCTATTTCGAAAAAGATGGGCCACCCTAAATACATACATATGGCTAGATTTGTACCCCGGATTTCGAAACTGCGTCTCGGATGGTCTACTCTTTCCCTTTATTAAATGTTGACGTAAATGTCCAGAATGGGGAATTTCAGTTCAGTCTAAATATTTAAAAACAAGTATTAATATGAAAATATAATATATTCAGAACTTACCAGTAATGTTTTAAACAATTATTTTCAGTTCGTTGTATTTTTTAAAGCCCCATAAGTTTTGGTCTCAAAAAGTCAGTAAACGTTTTGTGACGTAGACAAACGTAGCAGAAAATTTCTTTGATTTACCGGTGACGGTTGCAAATACTGCGTAATTGTACCTACTTTCATGTTATTTTCTGCCATATACTGACACTGAATTAATTGTAAATTCTTGTTGTTTTTGAACTTCTTAATTACGCAAAAAGGAACGGAAAGTGGTTTTGTGGAAGCGTGTACCGAAAATAAACACAACAAGCATAAAATAATAGAAACGACACTGACCGAGACGAGACTGACAGCAATTAAAATTCAGATGACAATTAAGAATTTTAGGTTATCTTCTTCTTCTCAGCTCCTTGGTCAGGGTAGGTATCCTTTTTATAGTAAGCCTAAAATTTTCTAATTTTTAGGGGAAAATATATAACTAAACTTTAACATTTTTTTCTCGTTTATATTGCTTAAAAGAAATACGAGTCTCTTCTATTAATCTAAAGAACTCATTTTTGAATTAAAAAAAACTTGCCGAAATTCCCCATTGCCACAGTGTAAGTACCGTAAAGGAATTTTGTTCAAAGCAATGTTTCACAATTTCGGCGGCGTCGCACAGTGGTCCCAAATTCAGTTTTTTTGTTAAAAAATGACAGGAGAACGCAAATCTTGTCGGAAGTGAACAATTTTTATTTAAATTAAAGCTTACCGAAATTCCAACAAGTTCTCGGAGCCCGAATGTTAAAAAAAATTCCTTTTTTATTATATTAAGTTAAAAGCCAAAAAAAAAATCGCCAGAGAGCGCAAATCTTGTCTGAAATGAGCAAATTTTTTTTGTTAGTTAAAGCTTACCGAAAGTCCAACAAATTCTCGGACCCCGAATTTTGAAACAAAAAATCCTTTTTTATTATATTAAGTACTTACGTTAAAAGCCAAAAAAAAAAAAATGTTTTACTTTTTTAGTGTTAAAAGTAAAAACATTTACCTAGATTGTCTAGCTTCATGACACAATGTCATTTTTGACAGACAAATACGAATACAAAATTTTAAAATTTTGCAATAATAGGCAGATATTAGTAGTGTTGATACAAAATATAATGTATGACTATACTAGTAGTGTCAAAAAGTACCCAAACTTCGGACTAATTCTATAGCGGCTTGGAATTTTTTTTTTCGGATTCTTAAACTTTAAAGTACCACCTTTAAATATTAAAAAGTAATAGATGTGCTTTCACATCCCCCTAAGGGGGTGAAAACCATCCCCGAATTTTAAAATATAATACTAACAGCCCACAAAAAAAAGTAGAAAAAAAAGACGAGGAAAGACAAAATTAGTAAAAATCGGAATTTTTGCACAGACGTTCTTGGAGGTATCTCAAACTCAAATCCACAAAAATTATGTTATGTGTCCCTTGGATAAGCCACAGAACGGTTCGGGTCCAAAAAACGGGGCTTCAGCCCCTTTTCTTGCGAGGCTATCAGCCAATTCGTTGCCTTCTATCCCCTCATGCCCTGGCACCCACATCAAGGTAACCTTGTTGTTTTTTGCCAGTTGCTTCAGGGATTGTCTGCATTCCCAGGCAATTTTTGACTCGAAGGTATATGACCTGAGAGCCTTTAATGCTGCCTGACTATCTGAAAATATATAGATCTTCGCCCTTCGAGTGCCTCTATTTAGGCATTCCTCTGCACATAGATCTATAGCATACATTTCTGCTTGGAAGATGGTTGGGGTGTTACCAAGGGCTTTAGATAGCCTGCATTTAGGCCCTGCTTCATCCATCTTGGATCTATCTGTGTACCAGATGTGTGACTCTTTCTCCAACCGCTGTGCTCCTGCCCGCCTGACGGCTTTCAATCAGCACATCAAACGGGCAGTCTAGTCATGCTTGATTGGCATTGAGTCAGTGGGTTTGGTCATGGATTCGCATTGGATTAACTCCAGAATCCTTAAGTGACCAACCAGGTCGCCTGGTCTGAATTTGAGTGCCTGATGCAGCCTTAAGGCACTAAGTGCTGCCTCCTTCGGGTGGATAAAGTAAAAAAATATTTTGAGGTTTCTGGTTCTTGTACACACACTTAATCACTTTTTTTTTTCGTCCCCTTTAATAATGGGGTGGGGATGGTAATGGGGGGTGGCTACTGCCAAATTTTTTTTTGAGACCTTAGCTTCTCTTGTCTACACTAAATATCAATTTTATGAACTCTTACCTCCTTGATTTACCTATTTACTCCAAATTTACCCCAATTTACCCCCCAACCCTTCGACGGAACAAGACGAAAATATAATCTAGTTCTAGATCTCGTTAAAGTACATATGTGTACCAAATTTCAAGTCAATATCTCAAACGGTTCCAGAGTAAACGTGCGCACAAAAAAAGTTACAGACCGACAGACAGACCGACAGACAGACAGAAATTTTTCTTTCGCTCAAACTTGAAATCTCGACGTTTCATGACATTCTAAACCTATTTGAACAATAAAAATTTTTAAAAATTTTTTTGTCGTTACTATACTTCCACTGGATGTGGAAGTAATTAGCTATATTTTGTTTATTTTGAGCAAGTACAACTAATTTTGCAAGTTCTTATATTTTTAAATCTTATATTCTAATAAGAAAAATGATTTCTCTTAATCTTTTCTTACCCCCAAGAGGGCGAAAAACATCCTTAAAGTAAAAAAAATCAAAAATTAAGGAAGTACTGAGAATAAATTAATAAAAGATATTATTTATGTTTTTCGGGTCGGTGATCACGAATGTGAAGTCAGAAATTAAAAATTTTATGTTGCACCCTTAATGTGGCCGATATAAAAGGGGTAAAATGGATGTACTAATTATTTTTGGTCATTTTGTGAAATTAGGACTTTCTTAGTAAAAAAATTAGTGTAAAAATTATGATTATTCCTTTCTAATTGAAAATATTGTGAGATTTTACCGCCAAACGAGCAATATCGTAATTTGCTAAAACGAGGTCTGCTCCTTATTTCGATCGTGTCTCCTTTGCCATTAAAGCTAAAGATCATAAAAAAAAAGCATTTTGAAGATCTTTTAATCCTCTTTAAGGCCAGGTAGGTCAAAACAGTACAAAGGTTGTCAGTTTTCCTATATCCATCTTAAATGCGTCAATTAAAAAAACCGTTAACAGTTAACTTCAAACACTTCTATCTCTTAAGCTATTATATTTATCAAAAAAATAAAAAAAGCAACATTTTCCTTAGCTTATTGCCACAGTTTTTTGTCGCCAATAACATTCAGCTAAGATGCTCCTCTGCTAACTTATTTAACCGTAAAGCCAAAAAAATTAATTTCTTCAAAAATTTTCAAAATAAATTTAAATGAAAAATCTTTTAGGTTATATATCCGTCACGGTTAAAAAAAATTGAGCGTATCCAAAATAGTTAGGACTAATAGACTGGCGATACATGACCAGTCAGGTGCAACGTTTTTAAAATGTATGCCAATCATATATATGAATGAAATTACCATGAATATGCCAGAAATGCAAATTTTAGGCAGTCGTCGCGTGCAGAAGGCTGTGCAAATCGATTTTTTTTGTTTCTTTATTTTTGTTTTTTTTTTATTTTAAAATGGATACCAATAGTGCCAAATGAAAAGCCATAAAAAAAATCCAAAATCAAAATCATCCAAAATCAAGAACACCAAAAAATGTTACGATTTAATGTAACGAGTTGTTTTGCGCGCGTAAACTGCATGCCAATGAATTTTCGCTGGATTCTTTTTCACGGCTTATTGTTTGGCACTATTGGCATCCATTTAAAAAAAAAACAAAAAAAATCGATTTGCACACCCTTCTGCACGCGACGACTGCCTAAAATTTGCGTTTTTGGCATATTCATGGTAATTTCATTCATATATATGATTGGCATGCATTTTAAAAACGTTGCACCTGACTGGTCATGTACCGCCAGTCTATAACAGAAAGCAAAATTTGGAATATTTCTTTTTCAATCTGGAATTTACTGAAACCAAAAAACGGGCACTTTCCGTGAAAAAAATCAAAATTTTGCCTTTATTTTTCTTGTATTATTTTTTATTTTGCAGGTATCAAAATTTGCAAAAAAAATGCAAGTTTTAATTTAGTTCAAGGTACATGCTAAGAGTTTTTTAAACCAGAGTTATGACTTTTCCAGAGCTAAATTTAAATATAATATTGTACCATTTTTTATTTATCTCTTCCTGACTTACCAAATATACATAATCTGTATCATTACAAATGGCGAATAAAGATTATTATTATTATTATTATTATTATTACTATTATTATTATTATTATTATTATTAAATGCACCTAACATTAAGTAATGTATATCGGCAACGATGAGCCTAAACAAATATTTATTTCATGAATTATTTTTATTTCATAAGCTAATTTTTTTCTTATGACGAAAATGTGATCCTCTTTGAGTAATTTTCTTAAAACCTTTGAAAAATCAGTGAAATCAGGATTTTCAACCCCCTATATCGTTATGATTTTTTTGGGGATAGAATTCGACGATCTACACGTTCCAATAGACACTTTTTTTTTTCGAGTTGAGATCAAACTCACTCCCAACGAAAAAGCACCCTTTTTCCTTTTTAATATCTCACATTTGATCCATTTTGTATCAAACTATCCAGAAATATTTGAATTTAAAACTGCTATAGAATTGATCCGAAGTGAGATCACCAAGTTACTGTACTATACGTGTTAAAAGTAATTTTATTTTGTTCGTGGGGTTGCTTCATTCGATTCGCTCATTCCGCAACCCCTCCCCCCCCCTCACAAAATAAAATATCACTTTTTACATTTAAGTATACTTATCATAAATAACTATTTCAGTAAAGTCACTATTTTACGAGTCATGTACAAAAGACAGCGACAGTGCATTTATTATCCAAGATGACAACAACTTCTCCTATATAGAAGTATACAGGGTGTAATTAGTTTCATGTCATTAAAAAAAAACTGCTAATGGATACCGACTAGACAAACAAAAAACCAACATGACTTTTTCCTCTAGGGGCACTTTGAAAAAAACTGACCTGGGTCAACAATTTTAATATTAGGAAACACTTGAGAACCACTGCTTTTCTGGGTCAATGGACATGTACTTCCCAATTATATAACTTTTAAATTGTTATAAAAAAGTGCAAAGATTACCGACCGACTCGTTCTCGCCGGCACGCGGCGGTCCGCGGTTTCAAAGCAAAGAAGGGCGGCACCTTTGATGACCGCCTCAACGGAACCAATTATAAAAATGTAAGTAATTCATTATCTCTTTTTACTGAACTGCAAGCAAATGATAGGCGTAGAGGTTTAAACACAGCATTTCTTTACATGTGTGTTTTTTTAATTTAGAACAAAATATTGGAGCTTTTATTGTTGTTTACAATTTTTCAGATTTAAATGTGGTTTATTAACATTTGAAACCTAAATGAGTGTTCTGGGTTAAAAGCTTAAAAAATGAGAAAATATCATGACACTGGGAAATAAAGAGTTAGACGTCTGAGATACGATAACAGAAAACAATTATGTGCATTTTAAGTTAGGAAAGTATCCGATTTATTTAACGAATTGCCGATCGGGTATCGAAAACTAAAATATTCGGTATATCTAGAACTTACCAATAAATGATTATTGATTTACATAAATTGTTCGAAATAGCTTCCATCTGCGTCAGTACACTTTTCGGCACATCGAACTAAGGACATACGCACTCCGTTCAACAAATTTGGTAAATAAGGATCATTTTTTATGGTTTCTATGCACATTAAAATACCACACTAAACTATCTACTAACGTTGTCAATAAAGAAAATAAAAACTTGGTCCAAAATCCAAAAAGCAACATAAAAAGAACGAACAAGTAGTGTCTGTACGTAATCAAAAACTTAACGACTTGAACGGTAAGTCAATAAAATAAATCTTAACTGTAAATACGTGGCCCAAAATTCAAAAAGAACAAAAGCAACATACGAAAACAGCGAACGGGTTCGACATGTGTACTTAACGAAGTGCCCACAGAAACTAAAATATTGCCCAAAGGAGAGTATAGTTTTCTTCAGATCTACTAAGCACTCAGAAAACGCCGACGTCTTTCACCTTTACCTAGGGTGACCAGATTTTTGTGCTGGACACTTCTGCTGGGAAAAAAATTGATGAGCGGGGGGAGCAGAAATACGAAAAATCATTTCCTGATCCCAACATTTTTTGATGACCGAGGAAAAATTTTTTTGATCACAGATAGTAGTGTGATTATCAACTTGTGTCCTCGCCGACGCGCGGTCTCTAACAAAGGAGCGCGACACTTTGAAAGAGCTGTATTAGCGTATTTGATGGTTAGAGGTGCCGACATACGCGAAGATAAAAGCCTGTCCCAACATTCCAGCAGTTCTCAAACAATATTATTGAAATTTTTCGATTTTTTGTTCTCTTTCTAAAACTATGGGTTTTAGACCCATGTTATATAAGATTTTTTTGTTCGTTTAGTCGTTCCCCACCACCAGTTTTTTTAATGACATGTAACTAATTACACCCTGTATGTGCGAACGCTTTCGGCCGGAAATTGAGTTTTTTTAAATCGCAGGTACCGATTTATTTTTCTAGTTAGTACAGAAATAGGTTCTGTGGGTTCAGTTCAATGTAAAGATATCATTGACGGACATTTTGGTGGGCCGTTGACTCCCAGGTAAGCGTTAAAAAATTGTTTTTTAAATTTACAAGTTTTTTAATTTTTTAGCCTCCTTCGTGACCCCACGTTCATCATACTGACGGATATAAATAAAAAAATACCTTTTTTTAGATACTTGGGGCCGGTACTTTCACTTAAGTATAAATAGACTTTATCCGGCAAGTAACTATCTGACAAATAAGATAACCGGAGATTGTTACCTGTAGGATAACTTATATGCTTATTTTAATTTAAAATATACCATTAAGAGGGTGCAACGCGATCAAATCAGAGGGGAGTGGGCGGAAATTAGCCAATAAAATACAGAGAGCTGTTGTGTTGGTTGTCTAGTTTTGGCGTTCGTACTTTATTTACTATTGCTCTACCTACTTACAATCACACCTAAAAGGTCAAGAACACATCGGGACCAAGATTCAAATACTCGAAATGAGTGCGCATCGGTTATAAATGCAATTTTTGCAATCATTTTTAATTAAGTCGAAGTGACTACATCTACTAAAACAGCATTATACTAAAAAAAAGTTTCCAGCAAAAAGCATTTTTTAGAGAAATGGCTCATGTTATTAAATTGATCAAAAGATATTCTTGTAAGTAAATGAATACTACACTTCTATTGAAGAACATTTTTAGCTAAAACTTGTTTAGTAGCCAATGTGAAGAGAGATTTTCCTAATAAACAAGTTTTAGCTAAAAATGTTCTTCAGTAGAAGTGTAGTATTCATTTACTTACAAGAATATCTTTTTTTCAGTTTAATAACGCCAGCCGTTTGGCTAAAAGCTGCTTTTTCCCAGTCAAGATTTTTAATACAGTGCTTTTTAATAGATAGTGCCACCCACAGCACTACAATCATGTAACCAACATAACTTTAAATTTTAAGTTTTTCAATTTTATTCTCATTTCTCAGTTTTATTCTCATTTTTAATGTTTGTATACGCATTTTTAGTTTGAAGGCGTACTGGCTCCAAACAAATATTTAAAAATTCACGTAAATATTGTTGATTAATAAAAATAGACTGCTAATTACAGATTAGATTTCCAACCTACAAAACGAGTCCTATTTTATTAGGACAAAGTATTTAGAACTTCATAAACATTACACTGAACTAGATTTTAGTTGAAAATACGGGAACCAGGCAGAAATTTTAATAACAGCCGCGTAATACTCTTAAATCTTAAGAAACACATATTTTTAAGGTTAGCTGTGATGTCAGGTGCAGATGACACTGTCTACCCTTCACCCCACTTCAGCTTTAGCTTTACAGATGAAACCATGATGTAAAGGAAATAAGGTGTGTGCAGATGAAGGTCTCATTTTGGTCCACTACTGCGCCGGCGCCGTCTCAAACGCGGCCATATTTAATATTTCATTTATTTATGTCACATGACTCTATGTCATATGTCATGTCATTTATTTGTTTTTGTTTACAAAATAGTCGAAAATGCCTAGTTGTTCAGTAAAAACCTGCAAAAACTGGAATGGAAACACCAAAAATAAAAATATTAGCTACGTTCGGTTCCCCAGTATTTGAATACGTTTATAACATTTAATCATGAAATTCACTCATATAATACTAAATCTCATAATAATCTTCATATTAGCAGAACTAATAATTTTAGAGCAATGAATAATAAATTTTTTAAGATTATTCGTGACTTTTAAAGCTTGTCAAAACCAATTAAAGACAGTATAAGCATGATTTAAAAATCTACCTAAGAAATAGGTGCTGACCAATTTTATATTCTACATGGTTTGTGCATTTTATTTTATAACTAGACAAATGTGTACGTACATTTATTTAATGTATGTGTTATGTGGATGTATTTATATTAGGAGTTTCCTATTTAATTAACATTAGTATTATAATATATATTGCCCATTTGGTCATCACTCGGCAAAAACCGCTGTCCAAGTACACAGCACAAATATAAACTTTCATTATACCACGGAATTTCTATATTCATTAATGTTTGATAAATATTTTATTAGACTTGTCTCATTGTGTGTGATGCTTATGAGTTATTAACGTTATTATTAGTAATAACACTTTACTTTTTATAATTTATTAACTGAACCTAACAATCTTACGTATTACATCAGCTGTCAACATGATTTTAGCTGTCAACTTGGTGTCTGGCCAGTGGCCATTGCCAACTGCATGTAACTAAAATAATATAATCATGTCACAAAACGACAAATTTCATTGCATTTTAAATTTGCCGCTATTTAATGCCTCTCTCATTCGTCGAAAATTCAACATGGACGCGATTGGGACGGATTACGCTATTGGCTGATTCCGAAGGCTGCGCATAAGCATACCTTATTTCCTTTACATCATGGAAGAAACATTGACTGGCATTGTCCCCTCTTAAACTCTCCGATAGACATACTTCCCAAAATAAGTGTTGCCAACTTTAAACACTGAAAGTAAGAAAGTTTTATGCTTCAAATAGATAGAAAAAAGATTCCCCTATTGTGGTTTGTTGACAGTTTATGACATCTGCGTCATTTTCATGACTGTCTATCATATTGTTTGAAATAGTTATGCATCTTTAAAGGGCCAGTTGTATAAAGGGAGGTAATACCTTGATTGATTAACAATGTTGCCTCCAATGTGCTAAAAATAGCAGTACGTTTATTTTCTTTGCTTTCCACTTTAACCTGCTTCACCACCTAGTAATAAGTGTCCTGTTTAATTGGATACGAAAACTATATAATATATTTAGGGGACTTCATTAAAATACATTGCTAGATATAGATATTTAATTAAGTGTTTATAAAAATTACAACTGTATCAGTTTAACTCAACTTACCTTTCTTAATCAAGTTATTTAACGACTCAATTTTTATATATTTCAAACTAAATGCTAAGGTTTATAATGATTTTTCCTTATCTGTACTCAATATTTCAACACAAACATAAATAAGCTTCAAACATTAAAAAATTAGGTTAGGCGGTTAACGCTTACGTTGTCAAAAGCCAATCAGAGTTATAGTGGAAAACCGAAAATCTCTATGTAAATTAGTAACTTTGGACTACCAACTGTTAAATGCAGTTAGTAAAATACTGGCCAGTTGACTAATCGTTGATTTTGGTTCATACAACGCTTTTGCTTTGATCAACGGTCAGATCTTGAACTACAGATCAACTGAACCAAGGGCCAGTGCTCTTTTATACAATACAACTGGCCCTAAGTAATATAACCTGACATTTTAAGTTTATTTTCATTTTTACTGTTGGTATCGCATTCTTAGCTTGTAACCATATACTGAAGTTTCCACGCGAACATTGGAAAATCCACTCAAATAATTTTTTCTACGATTGTGTTGAAAGTCAAATTTTCTAACTTCAAAATGACTGCGGGAGTGTTACTTTGCCGCACGCCTTGCGGCACAGAAGACAGGATAATTCCTGTCTTCTGTGCTTGCGGCAAGAATTTTTTGTACAATTTTGTTGAAATTAAAATTTTCTAACTTCAAAATGAGTGCAGAAAATGTCCAACCCACAAAAATAGTCTTATTTTGTTAGAAAAAAGTATTTAAAATATGCATATTACAATATAAGTAGTCTACGATATATTATTTTTTAAATGTTGTTTCATTAAATATGATAAATTTAAAGTTAAAACACAATACAAAACAAACCAAAATGTTTAAAAGTTGGGTTAGAACATTAAATAGCAATTATGTCAATCACAGCAGAACCGCGTGGGCGTGGCTGTTTTCATCTGTTAGATAAAACCATTATTCCAACTGCCAGTTTCTGAAACGTGAGCAGCGGCGGCTGGTGAAATTTCAATATTTTTTTTCTCGTCTGTGGCGCATGGGACCCATACGAAATTTGGGAAATAACATCTAGAGAAGCACTTCTCTAATGACCCCTAAAAAATTTTGAAAAAGCAGTTTGCGAAAAAATTTTTGAAAATTTGCTAGCCTCCCCTGGGTCTAGGGACCCCTGTTTACTTTTATTTTTTTTTGTCATATGCATTTGACTTTTCATAAAAATGCATCGACAGATTTTAGAGTTTGTGAAAATATTTTCATTACTAACTGAAATACAATGAACTGAAATTTTGTAATTTACAATTTAACAAATTACAATATTTCAATTCGTTGTATCTCAGTTAGTAATGAAAATATTTTCACAAACTCCAAAATCTGTCGATGCATTTTTATGAAAAGTCAAATGCATATGACAAAAAAAAATAAAAGTAAACAGGGGTCCCTAGACCCAGGGGAGGCTAGCGAATTTTCAAAAATTTTTTCGCAAACTGCTTTTTCAAAATCTTTTAGGGGTCATTAGAGAACTGCTTCTCTAGATGTTATTTCCCAAGTTTCGTATGGGTCCCATGCGCCACAGACGAGAAAAAAAATATTGAAATTTCACCAGCCGCCACTGAACGTGAGATATGTATCCGACAGCCTTAACAAACCGATAAATAGAGAAATTGCGTTTCCGAAACGTTTCGAAAAGTGCTATCGTTTTGATAAACCTAACGAACAGATATCTCGTCAATAACACAGGTCTACAAAAAAAAAATTCTGCTCCAAGGGCTAAACCTATCATTCCTTAAGTATTTTTGTGTGCTGAATCCGAATTTTCAATTTTAAAAAAATTTTTACCGCGTAGATTTTGAGTTAATCCCGGATTTTATCGTTAAAATACGGTTTTTTGACAATTTTTGACGTTTACTAAAAATCTACGCCGTAGAAAATCTTTTAAATGGAAAATTCTGATTCAGCACACAAAAATACGTAAGGCATGATAGGTTTAGTCCTCGAAGCAAAATTTTGTAGACCCGTGTAAGGGTGGGATATCTATTTCAATAACTATCTGGCAGTTTTTTGACGTTCAAATGTTACCCATTACTATTATACAACAAAAACAACTTGTGTGTACTTTAATACATATAACCCGCTTATAATTTGAGATAGTAGATAAGTTCCAATTCAATTGCAATAGTAATTTAAGTTATAAGTCCGGTAGGTGACTTATTACAGTACGAGTTGTTTTACGGACGAGGCGACGCAGGAGCCGAGTCCGGAATATAAACGAGTGCTGTAATAAGACCTACCGGACGTGTATCGTATAAAATTTTATTTCATACTGTCTTTATAATCTTTTTTAAAATGGATAAAAAGTTAGAAATATTGAAATTTAAAAAATATTAGTTCGTAATCTAACAATCGCATCACCTTATCGATGTTTATAGCCACTGTTTTCTATAGCTAATTATGACTGTCTTCAGCTTGTCACTGTCAAATGAATAGAGCCACAATTTTTGCGTTATTTGTATTATGGAGATTTCAGAGGAGATTTTAAATAAATCTGTGGAAGCAACGGGAAAATTAATCCCGATAAAATCATTAGATAGATATCAAAATGAATATGGATTGTTTTGTCAATGGAAACAAATAATATAAATAATATGATAGTGTTGCTAGGTAACACATTACAGTATCAGGTACTGTAATGTTCGCAGGAAACACATTACGGTATCAGATACTGTAATGTTCGATTTACCGGCCGCAAATGAGTCCGGGAAATAGTCATTTACCGGGCAGTATGAAATAAATTAAAAAATAATAGAGTTGTGAACATTTTAGAATTGATTATTCAAGCACTTCTGATTCTTCAGACGTCGGAGTGTTTGAAGTACCGTCGAAATTTTCGCATTAAAAGTGATCCATTTGAAGAATAGAGTGAAATCGAATTTAGGGAGCGTTTGCGGTTTACCAAGATACTGTAAAATACTTGGTTGAACTATTATAGTGATAAAATTAACCGACTACCCATCGAAATCGTTCTCTATCTGCAAAATATCCCTTTGCGTTTCGACGTTTTCTTTAAATTAAAATAACTATTACCTATGAATTATTGGGGATGAATGCTAAAAGGGATATTAGAATCTCTACTATTACAGAGGCGCGCACGCACGCACGCACGCACGCACGCACACGCACACACAGACACAAGAAAGTCTAGTGCGTATTTTGACCCGCTGAACACGAATTCGATGTCCGTTTTGTCCGATTGGCTCTTGCATTTTTGCTAACCTCAAAAAACACCTTAAAAAATCCCAAACAAGTAAATAAAAAGCTTAAATGAGCTGATCACTATATCTATACGTAATTTGTGGCAGTGAAACTGAAGATGAGGTCAGAATTAGCCGATCAGTTAGGAATTTTGACATAACCTCAAAAAACACCTAAAAATGCCCAAAGAACCAAAACAAATAAATGAAAAGCTTAAACCAAGAACTTTAAATCTAACATAACCTAAGGCAAAAGCATTACACCAAGAACTTTGAACCGAGAACTCTAAACCTAACATAGCCTAAGGTAAGAGCTTTAAACCAAGAACTTTAAAGTAAGAATTCTTACGTCAACATAACTTGAGACAAAAACTTTAAACCAAAAACTTAAACCTATTATAAATTAAGACAAGAAATGTTAAGTCCCTAAGGCAAGAACTATTAAGGTTTAGAGTTCTTGGTTTAGAGTTTCTGTATAAAGTTCCTGTCTTAGAATATGTTACATTTAGAGTTTTTGGTGCAAAGTTCTTGCCTTAAGTTTTGTTAGATTTAGAGTTCTTGGTTTAAAGTTCTTTGTGTAAAATTCTTGCCATGTTCTTAGTAAATTCGATGTTCCGAAATATCGAAAAAAAATCAACAATAAAATAAAAAATATTTATTTAAAATGTTATAGTATGGAAATAATGGATAAAGGTTTTCCATGGTATCTTGCATCATATGTTATAAGATGTTAGACAAATGGAAAGAACGTTAAAAAGTATAATATATAAATCAAACAATATCGAAGTAGCCTAGAATCCGTGAAGAGTGTTATTTTTTAGCAACACAAATGTTTCCGAAATAAGTGCTAAAAAAGGGTTAATGGAAACTAATTGTTCTGAAAGTCAAGAAGATGACAGTGATTATAAAGATAGTAAATATGAGTGTTCGATAAGAACTAAAACTCCCAATATTTGGTGAAATGATAAACTTAATAATGTTATTAGAAATCGTGGTCTATCTAATGGTAGTGAAGAATATTTAGCGGTGATTATGGAAAAAGACAATTTAGTATCAATTGATGTTCATTCTAGCTCATACAGAAAAAGAGAAAAGTCTTTAGAAAATATTTTACACAAGAAAAAAGAACACTTGCTCTTATATTGTTATAATGAAGAAGAGTTGATGAATATATTTAAACCTATCATATATAGATTTTAAATAAATATTTTTTTATTTTATCGCTGATTTTTTTTCGATTTTCGGAACCTCGAATTTACTACAAACAAAACAGAAGGGATTCGCATTATTTATACAGTTGTGCTTGTAGCACTATACTCATAGGAAGCCAAGTTTCCCACTTCATTAGAGCTGCGGTTGCATGATGACGACGCCCGCGATCCCGCTTTCCCAACCTGACCGACCGCCTATACTGGGGTTTCCCTCCCTCTGCATCGTAAACTCTTTCTCTACTTTTGCCACAACAGCATTTTTTTTTTTACCTAGGACTTAGCCGAAATAAATCGTTGCCCGCCGTTACCACGTGGAGGTGTCCTAGTCGCAAAAATAGAAAAAGAAACAAACAATAAAAAAACTATACAATTCTAAACAGCTCTAAGAAAAAAACGTAAAAAATCATCAAAAGAGGTTGTAGGTAAATGTCAAGTCCCAACGATATTCCTCTCACAACAGAGCAAACTTTTTCTAAAAATAGTAATAATATTTTCCTTTAGATACTTTAAAATTTAAAATACCCATCTCCACTTACTAGGGCTGATGAGAATATATGCTGAAACGATATTTCTCTATGAAGTTTGCAGATTGCGCTTTAAAACCCTTTCGCTGCGGGAACCGGCTAATTACACGAGGATGGAGGCATACTTAAATTCCGGAACCGACCGAATCCTTAAACTTCAATTTGACACACCCGCAAAAAGAAAGCTCTTCTTTTATGTTTTTATATATTCACTATTTTCTATTTTATATATTTTTATAACAAATACTTCATTCTAAAACAAAATTTATTTAGAAATCTGTAAAATGTGACATTTTACAATATTTACATGTAACATTTTGAATACAATTAAAGCGCACCAATACGGAAAACGTACACTTCCGCGAACGTGATTCATATGTTAGTTGCGGGAGACGTACAAATCCGCAAAGCCTTATACAATGGGAGCCCACCTTAAGTGTCCGTACACCTCCCCCCCCCCCACAATAAAGTAATAAAGTGCATAAAATTTTCTACAATTTTGTTCCTGTACAATATTTGCATTGAAATTACCATTTTCCAGATAAATAATTCATCTCTTAAAATAAAACCGCTGCCCAAGGAATCACTACTTCCACATCCAGATTCTCTATCCAAGTCACTCACAACGAAAAAACTTTGTATGTGAAAATAATTATTTATGGAACTTTAATAATATAATATTTGAAATCCTCTACCCCAAAAACCCATAAAATGATACCCCACATCGGTAGTGGGGTGGGGGTGGTGATAGGGGGTGGTAGTGGGGGTGGATGAAGTAAAAAAATATTTTGAGGTTTCTGGTTCCTGTACATGCACTAAATCACATTTTTTTTTATCCCCTTTAATAAGGAGGTGGGGGTGGTAATGGGGGTGGCTAATGCCAAAAATTTTTTTGAGAACTCAGCTTCTCTTGTATATACTAAATACCAATTTCATGGACTCTTACCTGCTTGATTTACCCATTTACCCCAAATTTACCCCAATTTACCCCCCAACCCTTCGACGGAACAAGATGAAAATATAATCTAGTTCTAGATCTCGTTAAAATACATATGTGTACCAAATTTCAAATCAATATCTTAAACGGTTCCAGAGTAAACGTGCGCACAAAAAAAAGTTACAGACAGTCCGACAGACCGACAGACCGACAGACCGACAGACAGACAGACAGAAATTTTTTTTTCGCTCAAACTTAAAATCTCGACGTTTCATGACATTTTAAGCCTATTTGGACAATAAAAATGTTTAAAAATTTTTTTGTCGTTACTATACTTCCACTGGACGTGGAAGTAAAATATAAAATTCAGTATAAAACGTAACACTACGGAAGCCCACCCTAACTGCAATGCACCCCCCCGATCCTTGGGGACAATGTTTTTCATGAAGATTAAAGCCTAAGGAACAATTTAAGACATGTCCTAAAAAAAAAAGCCGGCTGTACTTTCAAAATGGCGTCCGTTTAAAAAAAAAATGCAAATATTGTTTTTGTCATTTAACACAAAAACTAAAAAAGATGGAGAAAAACTTTCTGCACAAAAAACAAAGTGCATAAAATTTTCTACAATTTTGTTCCTATACAATATTTGGATAGGAGTTACCGTTACCAGATACCACTGTTACCGTTTTCGAGATAAATTTCTGTAAATTATAATATTATTATTAATTTTTTTCAGTTTATTTCATTTCATTTTTATGTTAATAATATAAAGTTATATTATACGCCTTAGAATAATTGTCACAGTTATTTTCTCTAAGTGATTTACCGATATATGAATTTCCGTGTTTTCTTAATTTTGGACTAATTTATCTGGAAAATGGTAACTCCTATCAAAATATTGTATAGGTACAAAATTGTAGAAAATTTTATGCACGTTGTTTTTTGTGAAAAAAGTTTTTGTCCATTTTTTTTAGTTTTTGTGTTAAATGACAAAAGCAACATTGGCAACAGTTTTTTTTAACATATGGCCGCCATTTTGAAAAAACAGCCAGTTTTTTTTTTAGAATATGTCTTAAATTGTTCCTTAGGCTTCAATCTTTATGAAAAACATTGTCCCCAAGGATCGGGCGGAGGGTGCACGTACAGCTAGGGAGGGCTCCCCGACTATTACGGCGGCCGTAGTGAAAGGGTTAATTCTGACTACGGTATTCGCGAAAATAAAACAAATGAACCCAATAGGGATTTACCTTCGATACATACAAATTCACCAATATGTGAAGGCGATTTATATTTAATGACAAGTTTCCGCTGTTACTTTACCATATAAACTTTTCCTTATACGTGAATTCCTTTGTATCGAAGTTATATCCCTATTAATTGAGTTTATTTGTTATATTTTCGCGAATTGTGTTCAGCTCGTGAAAATACGTCGGAAATTATATGTTCAGATATTATGTAGAGCAAAGTCAGTTTCGGGCAATAATTCAGTCATTTTTGGGTACGTTCCCTGTCAAAAAAATCTCATCAATCCGTATTGAAAATTATCAAAAATTAATAAGTATCTGTGAGAACCTATATGGTCAATAAGTTTCTATAAGAGTTAGGTAAAGTTGCTGTTGAAAAATGTTATCAGTTTATATCCGCATTGACCAGCAAAATGAGTCAAGCCATATCCATTTGTTAATCCAAACATTTACTTATACTATATCAATGAGAATTTATGAGCACAGTATCTAATGTAATTCGTGCGGCTTTCCGTGATTAAAAGACAAGTGTTTCTTTAAGAAACGAGCTGCATTAGGTTAGAACAGTTTGGATTTGCAATTGAAGATTACAAATTATAATGTTTGAATAGGGATTTATGAGATCAGTTTCTATGAGTATTAATGTTTTTTTTCAGTAATATATTAAATGTGTTTTCATTTGTTTGAATGGGTAAAAAGAAAGGTCAGTTTTCAACTGCAATTACAAATACAAGTTTAATCGCTTCGAATGGGATTATATGCGATCAATTTCTAAAAGAATTTATGCTGTTTTCCGAATATAGTTATGATGAGGTTTAATCAGTAACAAATTGTTAACTACTTGTTATGATATGGTCGGAAATTCCAAGAACACATTTAGTATTCCTTCAAGAGGATTGATGACAGCAGTTTCTACGAGTATCTATTTGTTGTTCCTATAGTAAATTATATGTCTTTATCAGTACAGATTCGGATTTAATTTAAATATGAAAATTATATCAGAATAAAGCAACCAAATATTTTAAACAGTATCTATTTGTAAATCCAAACATTTACTTATACTATCTCAATGAGAATTTATGAGAACAGTATCTAATGTAAAACGTGCGGCTTTCCGTGGTTAAATGGCAAGAGTTTCTATAAGAAACGAGCTGCATTAGGTTAGAACAGTTTTGATTTGCAATTGAAGATTCAAAATTATAATGTTTGAATAGGGATTTATGAGATCAGTTTCTATGAGTATTAATGTTTTTTTTCAGTACTATATTAAATGTGTTTTCATTTGTTTGAATGGGTAAAAAGAAAGGTCAGTTTTCAACTGCAATTACAAATACAAGTTTAATCACTTCGAATGGGGTTATATGCGATCAATTTCTAAAAGTATTTATGCTGTTTTCCGGATATAATTGTGAAGAGGTTTAATCAGTAACAAATTGTTCACTACATGTTATGATATGGTCGGAAATTCCAAGTACACATTTGGTATTCCTTCAAGAGGATTGATGAGAGCAGTTTCTACGAGTATCTATTTGTTGTTCCTCTAGTAAATTATATAAGTCTTTATCAGTAAAGATTCGGATCTAATTTAAATATGAAAATTTATATCAGAATAAAGCAACCAAATATTTTAAACAGTATGTATTTGTAAATCCAGACATTTACTTATACTATCTCAATGAGAATTTATGAGAACAGTATCTAATGTAAAACGTGCGGCTTTTCGTGGTTAAATGGCAAGTGTTTCTATAAGAAACGAGCTGCATTAGGTTAGAACAGTTTTGATTTGCAATTGAAGATTACGAATTATAATGTTTAAATAGGGATTTATGAGATCAGTTTCTATGAGTATTAATGTTTTTTTTCAGTAATATATTAAATGTGTTTTCATTTGTTTGAATGGGTAAAAACGAAGTTTTGAACTGCAATTACAAATATAAGTTTAATCACTTCGAATGGGGTTATATGCGATCAATTTCTAACAGTATTTATGCTGTTTTCCGAATATAATTGTGATGAGGTTTGATCCGTAACAAATTGTTCACTACATGTTACGATATGGTCTGAAATTCCAGGTACATATTTAGTATTCCTTCAAGAGGATTAATGAGAGCAGTTTCTACGAGTATTTATTTGTTGTTCCTACAGTAAATTGTATAAGTCTTTATCAGTATGCATTCGGATCTAATTTAAATACAAAAATCATATCAGAATGAAACCCCAAATATTTTAAACAGTGTCCACCTGTAAATCCAAGATAATATTATAATGAGAATCCATCACAACAGTATCTAATGTAACGTGTGCGGTTTTCCGTGGCTAAATTTTAAAATTATTTGCAATAAATAAGCTTTAACGGATTCGAACAGTTTTGCATTTCCAGATGAATAGTTTTAATTGTTAGGGATCTATGAGGTCAGTGTAATGTTTTTTTTTCAATAAAATGTGTTTTTATTGGAAAATAAACATTACACAAAGACACTGATCTCATAGATCCCTATTTAACAATTAAAACTATTCTTCTGGAATTGCAAATTAAAAGTGTTCAAATCCGTTAAAGCTATTTATTAAAAATACTTTTAAAATTTAGCCACAGAAAGCCGCACGCGTTACATTAGATACTGTTCTGATTGGTTCTCATTAAAATATATCTTTAAATGTTTGGATTTACAAGTGGATACTGTTTAAAATATTTGGTTGTGTCATTCTGATATAATTTTTGTATTTAAAGTAGATCCGAATGCATACTGATAAAGACAAATTTTCTATTGGAACAACAAATACATACTCATAGAAACTACTATCATCAATCCTTTCGAAGGAATACTAAATATGTACCTGGAATTTCCGACCATATCGTAACATGTGGTGAACAATTTGTTACTGATCAAACCTCATCACAATTATATTCGGAAAACAGCATAAATACTGTTAAAAACTGATCGCATATAACCCCATTCGAAGTGATTAAACTTGTATTTGTAATTGCAGTTGGAAACTGACCTTTCTTCTTTACCCATTCAAACAAATGAAAACACATTTAATATATTTACTTATTACTGAAAAAAAAAAAACATTAATACTCATAGAAACTGATCTCATAAATCCCTATTCAAACATTATAATTTGTAATCTTCAATTGCAAATCAAAACTGTTCTAACCTAATGCAGCTCGTTTCTTATAGAAACTCTTGCCATTTAACCACGGAAAGCCGCACGTTTTACATTAGATACTGTTCTCATAAATTCTCATTGAGATAGTATAAGTAAATGTCTGGATTTACATATAGATACTATTTAAAATATTTAGTTGCTTTATTCTGATATAATTTTCATATTTAAATTAGATCCGAATGCATACTGATTAAAACTTATATAATTTACTATTGGCACAACAAATACATACTCGTAGAAACTGCTATCATCAATCCTTTCGAAGTAATACTAAATATGTACCTGGAATTTCCACACGTAACATGTAGTGAACAATTTGTTACTGATCAAACCTCATCACAATTATATTCGGAAAACAGCATAAATACTGTTAGAAATTGATCGCATATAATCCCATTCGAAGTGGTTAAACTTGTATTTGTAATTGCAGTTGAAAACTGACCTTTCTTTTTACCCATTCAAACAAATGAAAACCCATTTAATATATTACTGAAAAAAAAAACATTAATACTCATAGAAACTGATCTCATAAATCCCTATTCAAACATTATAATTTGTAATCTTCAATTGCAAATCAAAACTGTTCTAACCAAATGCAGCTCGTTTCATATAGAAACTCTTGCCATTTAACCACGGAAAGCCCCACGTTTTACATTAGATACTGTCCTCATAAATTCTCATTGAAATAGTATAAGTAAATGTCTGGATTTACAAATAGATACTGTTTAAAATATTTGGTTGCTTTATTCTGATATAATTTTCATATTTAAATTAGATCCGAATGCATACTGATAAAGACTTATATAATTTACTATTGGTACAACAAATACATACTCGTAGAAGCTGCTATCATCAATCCTTTCGAAGTAATACTAAATATGTACCTGGAATTTCCGACCATATCGTAACATGTAGTGAACAATTTGTTACTGATCAAACCTCATCACAATTATATTCGGAAAACAGTATAAATACTGTTAGAAATTGATCGCATATAACCCCATTCGAAGTGATTAAATTTGTATTTGTAATTTCAGTTGAAAACTGACCTTTCTTTTTACCCATTCAAACATATGAAAACACATTTAATATATTACTGAAAAAAAAACATTAATACTCATAGAAACTGATCTCATAAATCCCTATTCAAACATTATAATTTGTAATCTTCAATTGCAAATCAAAACTGTTCTAACCTAATGCAGCTCGTTTCTTATAGAAACACTTGCCATTTAACCACGGAAAGCCGTACGTTTTACATTAGATACTGTTCTCATAAATTCTCATTGAGATAGTATAAGTAAATGTAAAGACTTATATAATTTACTAGAGGAACAACAAATAGATACTCGTAGAAACTGCTCTCATCAATCCTTTTGAAGGAATATTAAATGTGTACTTGGAATTTCCGACCATATCATAACAAGTAGTGAACAATTTGTTACTGATTAAACCTCATCACAATTATATTCGGAAAACAGCATAAATACTTTTAGAAATTAATCGCATATAACCCCATTCAAAGTGATTAAACTTGTATTTGTAATTGCAGTTGAAAACTGACCTTTCTTTTTACCCATTCAAATAAATGAAAACACATTTAATATATTACTGAAAAAAAAATATTAATACTCATAGAAACTGATCTCATAAATCCCTATTCAAACATTATAATTAGTAATCTTCAATTGCAAGTCAACCTAATGCAGCTCGTTTCTTATAGAAACACTTGCCATTTAACCACGGAAAGCCGGACGTTTTACCTTAGATACTGTTCTCATAAATTCTCATTGATGTGGTATAAGTAAATGTTTGCTGCTACATTCTGGTAGAAACTGATAGAAATTTCAGAAGCAACTTTACTCCAGGCTCCAGTAGAGGGAGCTGTATACGTGTAGCTAATTCATATCTAATCTAATGTGACCTAAGGAACTGAAGTGTGTTTGTTAAATTAAAAACAAAGCAGTCTCTTTCACTGCTAACTCATTCATTGCTTCTAGGCTAGAACAAGAACACCCGAGGAAATAAGGACTTTGCAGAATTTTGTGTTTACCACAATATTAGTATTTCTATTTGAAATATGCAATTTAAACTGTACATTTGTCGGCATGCATATCCAAATTAATACTAATAAAAAAGCAAAATGGAAGTTTACAATAAAAATACATCTGTAAAATATACAATTGAAACTGTACATTTGTTGACATGTATATCCACATTAATACTAATAAAAAACAATGTTGAAATTTACAATAAAAACATGTTGATAAATGGTGTGTTACATACGATAGATACTGGAGAAAGGACGGACTGGAACTCTTATGATATTACTTATAGAAAAGTTTAGAATCTCTTTAAAGTTGTATCTGTAATTCCATATGTTTACAGATATAAGGGCAAGGGTGCATTTGCAGACACTAAACTGTAGATTTGTTGATGTATATTTCATATAAGTACTCATGAAAGGGCAACATGATAATTCCAAATAGCTCATTCGGAATTACTGTTTCATAACCGATTTAAAACTTAATAAAACAGATAAAATCCTGTCTGTATAATACTAATATAACTTATAGGAACGATAAAACCGCATCACTTTTTTTTTATAAGTTTCTATGTGGAATTTTTGGCAGGGTTTTCATCCTAAATATGGATTCTACAAGATATTCGATCATCGCGCATAAATTCTGACCTTGGATTCGGTTTCAGTACCCCAAATTACGTATAGATTTAATGATCAGTTCATGTAAGCTTTTTATTTACTTGTTTGGAATTTTTGGGTATTTTTTAAGTGTTTTTTGAGGTTATGTCAAAATTCCTAACTGATCGGCCAATTCTGACCTCAGATTTGGTCTCAGTGCCCCAAAATACATTATTTAAGATTTTTATTTACTTATTTGAGATTTTTCGGGCATTCTTAAGGTATTTTTTGAGGTTAGGAAAAATACAAGAGCCAATCGGGCAAAACGGACATCGGATTCGTGTTCAGCAAGTCAAAATACACGGGAATACATAGGCCTGCCTTCTCGGACTCGACTTTTTTTTTCTATGTGTGTGCCGGTGTTATTTATTGTTCACAAATGCTAACTTAACATTAGCATTGGAAAACTGACAGTAGACAGTAAAAATGAAGTTAAAAATAATAACATGAAGTTAGCTTCAATGAAAATTCATCTAGTGTACAGTAGTTTAACCAACTTAACAGCTGGCAAGTTATCGAATAGATAACTTTATCGAAGCGATAGCTATTAGTTCGATAGCGGAATGTGCCAGAAACTGGCTGTAGGTGCCGGATTTTTATCCTATAAGGCATATTTATCTGATGGATATAACTACTTGCAGTAGGTGAAAATACCGATGTTTTACTTGCTTATCTCCGGGATAAACTTTATTCTGCGGATTAAATATTACTATCTACAGGCGAAGGTACCAATTAGATTAACGTTGAATACCAAAGTATAAGTCTTAAAAAGCTTTTGATTTTTTTTTTAATTTGCTTAAAACGGACCCGGGCATGAATGGATTCAGTAATTTAAACAATGGATTTATATTGAAATTAAGTTTATTGTTACTATTATATAAGTTATCTCATATATATTATCTTTCATAATTAACATACGCTTTATATTTTGCTATTACTTTTTCTTGGCTGCCATACATGCTATTAACGCGGCCCCTCTCCCGCTGCCATCCTCTGACATCGTAAGGTTAAACTTGACACTAGGATCGACCAACTCCTTCATTTTCTCTGTTGCCACAGTGTGGAAATGTGGGTGATTTTTGTAAAGAGTTCCATCGATACCAACGGTTATTCTCTTTTCTCCTACTCTATTTATTAACACTGTCAACCCGGCAGCTACCAAGTGCGCTGCTCTTCTGGATGTGGCCCCACAGATATACCTGAGATTGGCATAATCCTGTTCAGTGGCCTGTGTCAAACCTAAAGCGTCACAAACCGCTTTCGCATTCTTGTTGGTTCCTGGTGGATCTAATTCGATATCTGTTACATATTTCGCTTCGAATTTAAGACGGGTGAACAGGTCTTCTGAACCTGTTCCACCAAACATTAATCCTTCCTTTGTGAACTTCTCTACAGGCAGCCTGACTAGTTCCCCTATGTACATACCAGAGATCATTTTTTCATGCTTTTGTCTGCCTGGATTTATAGAGTTCGAATCCACATCCTCATCGTAGGCGGTTCTGGCAAAATCCAGCGCTCCATCGTCCCCAAACGCACCCCATTCCAAATTGATAATAACTCTTCCAGACCCCCTGTCAGGCTCATCAAACAATTCGGCGAGTGATTGTTTCTCGTAATAACATCCGTTGGTGCCAGTACCAACAATAAGTCCTATTTTACAATAAGGATTTTTTTCAGCACAAGCCATTAAAGTTCCAGTGGTGTCATTCACGACTGCAGCAATGTCTATTTTTACGTCACCCCTCCTCTCTATGGCTTCCTCAAGCATCTTTACTACATCATTGCCGATAACACCTTCGCAGGAGAATCCTTTCGTCCATCTTTCTAAAATCCCAATTTTTAGTCCTTTCTGCATCAGTGGAAAACTGAAAGTGAATCCTAGAGGAAGATTGTCATTCTGTATTCCGTGTTCGATTGCAAATTTTGCCAGGCAGTCAGCGATAAAGTCGAACAGTTCCGTCCCTGGGCCAGTCATTATACTTTGAGGAATTGCATAAATTTTAAATTCCATAGCCTGTGATCCTCCTAGTTCGATAAGTAGTACACGAAAGTTACTACCGCCCAAATCTAGGGCCAAAAATTTACCTCTTTCTGAGCCATCCGGCAGGTCTTGCACGTACGTTGGAAAGCATTTCACAATGGAGGTAGGATTAGTGGCCTTTCCTAAACCTCTATTTATGTTATCAACAAACGAGACCATATACTGCTGTAAATGATCGTTGGTCATTACCAATTCTTTACATCTTTCTATTATTTCAGGACTCACGCCTTCAGTTGACCCCGATTTACTACATGGCGGATTACATATTATACTTTTACAAGAAGTAGCCATTTATTCTTCACAAAAATTTTGTATTTGAAAGTGAAAATTTAAATTTCTGCCAAAATTTTATGTCAAACTTGTATCAAACAATTTTGAAACGTCATTTCACAGCCTTGTAAATTTAATGCAGACATATTTTTGGAATTTTACGAATAGCTTCTGAAACATCAGATATGTTTTTAATAACCTAAAAACCGCTAAATAGAGTATTAGAATTTCTGCAAGTTATAACTAGAGTTACCAATTAAGTGGTCGAGTGCACGCATGTTATTTTATATCTCTAAAAATTAATAAAAGAATAAAAACCTTTATGCACAGTGGCTCGATGAGGAACAATAAGTATAGGCTCCCGACATATTAGTCAATGAGTGGGTACCACGCGCTTCTGATTTTATCTAATGTATACAAAAAAAATTGAGCCGCCTTCATAAAAAGTCGGAAAAAATTCCACCTAATTAATTGAATTTTATTATCTAATATCTCCGATTAAAGAATTTATATCTAGATACATAACTATATACCTTGTTTGCTCCTAACAGTCACATTATATGTCCATTAAAAAGAATAAATGAACATCACATCCCATAGGCAACAGTGGCGTGGTGTGTGTAGAAAATGTGTAGAATGATAAATATTCTCATTAAAATGAATTATTGCAATATCTGCATTACCGGCTCTTTATATAACGTGATGTAGGCATACGATATTACAGTAAGATAATACAGTAAGGTAAATAATATGTATTGAAAGGATATTAAAATGTAATTGCTATTCACTTTATAACTGTAAACTGAACTTCATCATGTTACGACTATGGAATGATCGATTTTCTTCTTTTCTAAACTGCTTTCTGCAAACGGCATAGCACTTCACCATTTATTTGCACTAAATATATTGTCACTAAACTGTGTAAATATGAATAGAGAATATTATTAGGTATTAAGCAAATCACAATTTAAAATAAAAAGACTTCTTCACCACATTTTGATCGAAAAACACTTATTAACATTAATGGCGGACGCTGTCAAAAGTGTCAAACTGAGATTATGATAATCAAACTGAACCGATGGTGCCTGCATCGGCCGCGAATAGATCGACTAGCCAATCAAGAACTTATGGGAAGAAGTGCCTTAGATTGTGAATCTTTCAGGAACACAAAAATTAATGCCATTATGTATCTAGATATAAGTTCTTTAATCGGAGTCTAATATCGATATTAAAGTCAGTTAAAACTACATTTATTTATTTCCACACCCACCTATATCGATATTACAAAGTTATATAATAAAGTAAAGGATGTTAATGATTGTCTGGAATTAAAACTACCCTTGATGAAATCATTAGTAGTCCAATCAATGAATGCCCAAAAGGGGATTGTAGAGAACATTTCCTCTTCGGAGGAAAACATACTAAAAGTCTCCGAGGGGAGGAGGGTGGAAAGATCCCTATTTTCGATTCTTCGATTATAATTAGGGAACGATGCGTCGCGTCGTACGGAAAAGGTAATCTATGCCAGATTAAACATAACTAAGTTTCCTACAAGAATATTTATATTCATTTCCTTCATACATAAGCTTCTCTGGCAAAGGGGATCCTCAGTTTCCGCAATTTGCGGTGGATACGTGAAATTCGTCAGGACCCATTAATACGATTTTTACTTTTTGTTCGTATATTTTGGTACCGCAGGTGGTTTTGCCTTTGTAGCAGGCCAATGTTTTTCTGGTCATAAGTAGATCCTAATTTGTTCTATAATTCAGTAAAATTTGATTCAAATCGGAAACAAAATAAAAAAGTTATAAGGGTGTCTTCATTTTAAGTGAGTCACACTGTATATTTAAAGAAATGTATAATAATAATAATAATAATAATAATAATAATAATAATAATAATAATAATTTCCTTCCGCTCACCGTCGTCTGGCCCGAGTTTTCAATACGTGGTTGAATGAGGGGCAGCCAATCCCGGACTGGTTTGTCGAGGGACGTACCGTGCTTATTCCCAAAAAGGGTGATCTGTCTGACCCAAGGAAGTATGGGCCAATCACCTGTCTGAACTCCGGCTACAAGATATTTACACGTATCCTGTACGCTCGGACACTACGGCAGGTTGATCCGGTCTTCCAGCAGATATATGAGCAGCGTGGCGCCAAGAAGGGCATGGTAGGTTGTAAAGACAGCCTGCTGGTAGACCGCTGTATTACACAGGATTCTGTGCAATACAAGCGGAATCTATCGATGGCCTGGATTGACTATCGTAAGGCATTTGACACAACATCGCATGAACTATTGTTACATTTGCTCAAATGTCTTGCGGTAGCAGAGCCACTAATGAGATGCATAGAACAACTGCTGCCACTCTGGAGGATCCGCTTCACCATAACATCAGGTGCACAGCGGGTTGCGACAGAACAGGTAGCATTCAGAAGAAGAGGAGTATTCCAGGGAGATTCTCTGAGTCCCCTCCTCTTTTGCATCTCACTGCTGCCGTTATCTGTTGAACTCCGCCAAACCCGCGGGTACCACTGTGGCCCACCCAGCAACCGGAGGCATAAGGTCACCCATCTGTTCTATATGGATGACCTCAAACTGTATGCCTCCGGTGAGCGTGAACTTCAAAATGCTCTAAAGGTGGTCGAGGAGTACACGCGGGCCATTGGTATGGAGTTCGGGTTGGACAAGTGCGCGGTCGTCCACCTCAAGAGAGGGCGATGCGGGGAATTCTCTGAAGATGCGCAGCTCGCAGATGGAAGCATTCTGAGACATCTGGATGTCGGGGAGACCTACACATACCTAGGTGTGCAACAACATCACATCCAGGATGTGCAACAAATAAAGGAGTCTCTCCGCGGCAAGTACAGACGCCTACTCCGAAAGATTTGGTCCTCCGAACTTTCGGGGAAGAATAAGGCGTCTGCTACTAACATGCTTGCCGTTCCTGTTCTGCTCTACTCCTTTGGGGTAGTAAAATGGACTGTAGATGAGCTGCGCCAACTAGACAGAGATACCCGCAAGATGATGAACATCCATAGGAGTATTCATCCTAGATCGTCCGTTCCTCGTGTTTACTTCCCACGTCATCGGGGGGGCCGAGGACTCTTGGGTCTGGAGTGTATGCATGGCAGAGTAGCGCTGAGTATGGCATGTAACATCCTCAGGAGCTCGGATCCGCTCCTGCTATTAGTGAGAGATCACGAAATCACAGGGGTGGGCGCAGGACTGTTCAAGGCAGCAAAAAGAGCCGCAGATGAACTTGTCTCGTATTCGACGTCAGACGAGGTGGCCGGCGCGGTGCTGATCCAGAGTCAGTCACCGAGCTTCAGCCAAATCGTCTGAAAGCCCAAATAAAAGCTGCCGAACAGGAGAATCTGTTCAGGCAGTATGTCGATAAACCCATGCACGGTGTGTACTATAAGAACATAGAAACACTGGGTTTATCGACTAGGCTGACATTCGCCTTTTTAAGGTCAGCTGGGCTTAAGTCGGAGACCGAGGGATTCATTGTGGCCTGTCAGGATGGTGTAATAAACACCTTGGTCTACCGAAGCCGCGTAATGGGTGTAGAGGTCCCGGATATCAACTGCAGGACCTGTCGTCAGGCGCCGGAATCGCTGATGCATTTGCTTTCAGCATGCCCGATATACGCGATTTCGGCCTACATCCACCGCCATAACGCGGCTTTACGAGTGCTATACTACCATCTAAGGCACTCGTACGGGGTAGATCAAACACCAGTGCTGCCTTACATCCCCGGAGATATTGAGTCCGTTGTCGAGAACGAGAGGTGCCGAATTTATTGGAACTACTCGTTCCCGACCGTCAGGCTAATTCAAGCCAACAAGCCTGACGTAGTCCTCCTCGACCATCAGAACAAAGTGATGTTTGTAATCGAATTCTCAGCACCTGCTAAGACAAACATCGCTTTGAAGGAGGGGGAAAAACGGACCAAATATCGTGATCTCCGGTATGAGCTCCAAGTGCTGTACCCAGACTACTCGGTCAAGATGGTCGTCCTAATAATCGGCGTACTCGGAGAAATGAAGCCTTCGCTGCTCTCAGAATTAAAGATCATACCGGCCTGTCAGAATTCGGCAGAATGGTTGGCAGGTCAGATGCAGAAGGCGGTTATCTTGGGGTCCCTTCGTCTGCTTAGGGCACATGATTCAGGTGTTTACAGTCACTAACTCCACAGGTCGTGGAGAGTGGCTGTAATGAATTAGCCGGCGCGGCTACCGTGTGGTGTCGGAGGCCACGGAAGCCCTGTCCGGCAACGGGAAACCGAAAAAAAAAAAAAAAATAATACCTTTATTCTCAAACAGCCACAATGTACAATATATACATACAGACACAGTGGGTTGAAAAACGTTAACAAAAATTTGTAGAGTTTAATAAAAACAAACTCTTAAATGTCCTAACACAATCTATTATTTTACATACTGTTTCTTACAATAATGGTTTTTATAAATGAGATCTTCTATAATTAATGTATTCCGTAATTGTGTACGGTTCCACATCAATTAAGTAATTCAATATTTCTCTCTTAAAACACTTCAAATTTTTTATATTTTTAATTTTATTTGGAAGAGTATTAAAAAATTTCATACTTGAATAAAGAGGCCCTTTTTCATACATACTCAGTCTATGAATAGGAAAATTGTAATTATTAATACCTCTAGTGCCGTAACTATGACTAATTTGTTGTTTTTCATATTTGTCTTTATGCTTAAAATTAAAAACTAAACACTCATAAATATATATTGCAAACACTGTCAATACTCTGTTTTTTTAAAATTTACCTCTACATGTTTCTCTTATCAATAACGCGAATAACTTGCTTTTGTAAAGTAAATATTTTATTTATATCCGCCGCACTACCCCAAAATAGTATTCCAAATTTTAATTTTGAAATGAAGGAAGCGTAATAAATTGTTCTCATTATCCCATCATTAACATATTTCCTTAATACTCTCATACTATAACATACACTGTTCAATTTTTTTGATAAATTTAAAATATGGTGTGACCAACTCAATGTGGCATCTGTAATAATTCCTAAAAATTTTGTTGATTCGGCAAATTCGATGTTTTCATTATTTACTACAAGATTAATTTCTGACAATTTAATATTTGATCTATTTGTTCGAAGTATGATGCACGACGTTTTCTTTTCATTTAAAATTAGCCTGTTTCGTTTTAACCAATCGCCTACAATATTTACTATTGTAGCTGCCTCGTTTAGTAATACTTCTATTTTCTTTTCTCTTATTAATAATGACGTGTCATCTGCATAATTTATAATTAAATGTTTACTATTTATTAAAATGTTACACAAATCATATATATATTAAATAGCAGCGGACCTATAAAACTACCTTGGGGGATTCCAATTTTTGTATTTCTTATTTCCGATTTAATATTTATATGGTGAGAATTAATTTTTACAGGTTGTTGTCGATTGTCTAAGTATGATGTATCCATTTTAATGCTATTGATCTTATTCCATATTGATCTAGTTTTTGCAATAATATATCATGATTAATAGAATCATATGCTTTAGATAGGTCTAAAAATATTCCCAAGGGTATTTCATTATTTTCTAATGTATTTAAAATGCCATTTACATATTCAAATACGGCTGTCTCTATACTCCTACCTTTTAAAAATCCATGTTGGTTTTGACTAAAAGAGGTTATGATCATTAAAGAACTTTATCAATCTGTTACAAACTACTTTCTCAAATATTTTTGAGAAAGCTGGCAACAAACTGATTGGTCTAAAATTTTCCATTTGATTTTCGTCACCACTTTTATATACAGGTATAACTATTGCTAATTTTAACAAGTTTGGAAATATTCCAAATTTTAGAGAATTATTAATAACATAACAAAGAGGTTTGATTATGTGAACTGCTATTTTCTTTAGAAGAGATGTCGATAATTCATCATCTCCAGAACTATTTTTGTTTTTTAAAGATTTCACAATTTCTAAAATTTCACTTTCTGTAACCTCCTCAAAAATTATGGGAGTTTCGTTTCTTGGGATATTATCAATAAATGGTATTTTCTGTAATTTTTCAACTAAATTGCTTGCCGCGTTTATAAAATAAGAATTTAAATTGTTAGCCATTGTGATGGGGTTCTCTGAAAATAAGACGTCGTTTTTTTGTTTTTTTTAAATTTCCCGTTATACTATCTACCATATTCCAAATCGATTTAGGTATGTCTGATTTTGCAATTTTTTTATTATAATATGTTTTCTTAGCCTCAACTAGTAATAATTCTAATTTAGCTTTTTCGAGGTTGTGAGGTTGTATAATTCTCTATAATTTGGAATATGTTTTAATACTACTACTTTACATTCTAAAATTTCGAGAGTATCTTTCCACGTGTCGTTGGTGTTATTAATGTTTACTTTCTTTAAAGGGAAACTATTATTAAAAAGAGTTGAAAAGTATGACATGAACGTGTCCCATTGTAAGTTCATCATTTTCTCTTTGACTTAAAATAAGTGACCAATCCATTTGCATCAAAGAATTTGAAAAAGTTTGAATATTAGCTTCGTTAAAGCAACGTATATATTTATATTCTTGTGAGTCTTTATTTGGCATTTGTTTGAGTTTATTATTTCACTAGTAAATTCACAATTTACTATATTTGTTAACATATTGTCAATACATGATTTTGAAGTGCCAGTTATTCGGGTATAACCGTCTATAGCTACTTTTACATTATAAGATTCTAAGAGTGATAACATTTTTTTAGTGTTTTGATTATTTACATTTTTAAAATCTATGTCGAAGTCCCCGGCGACAAAAAATATATCACTGTTTTTAAATAATAATTCTAAAAGTATATGAAATTTTCTTAAAAAAACTGTCTATATTTGAGTCTGGTGATTTATAAAGAGCTATAATTACATATTTCGAACTTCCACAACTTACTTCCATAGCCGCACATTCAAACGAGTAGCATTCAGATAATTCATTAACATATGTCCTTATCCGGGCAGATATTTTTTCTTGACAGTAAACTGCAACTCCTCCATGTTGTCCTAATCCACGACAGAAACTGGAAACTAATTTAAAACCTTCTAACTTATACGCATCTATTTGTTCATGGGACTTCCAATGTTCGGTCATTGTAAATACCTGACACTTATTTTGATTAACTAAATTATTAAGTTTTTCCACACTATTCCCAATTGACTGTACATTTTGATTTAGAATTACATACTTTTTACAAGGTATTCTTCCCTTTAATGTATCTGATTTTTCTCGGACAGCTTGTTTAAAAAATGATTTATTACACAATATTCAGGCCATATATTCGGGTTTCGAAATAATTTCTCCTGTTTAAGTGAAGCAGATATTTTAAATGAGGAATATTCTTCAGGATATTTCGACTGCATTTTCGTACATTTAATTTCTGTAATGTCTTTTGATGATAAATGTTTTCTAATATCGTTTTCATTGAGGTTAGGTGGCAATCTGTACACGTGGTAGTCTACATATTTTATTACCCCCTTAAATGACAACCCTTCATCGGCTCTTCCATAGATTGAACGTGTTCTATTATTTATTCTCCATTTTCTCTTCCTAGGAAATTCCCAATTTTCATGCTCTTGCGGTGTATGGTGCACTTTATTTACCAGATCTTGCTTATCATTAATAACTTTTTGTTGGTTCCACACTTTTTCAGTTCGTTCTTCATTGTTTACTTTTTTATCCTCACGATTAATTGTTATCAATTCTTTTTTATTTGAACTTAAATTTTTGTTTGCTTGTGCATTATTTCCGAGTTTATTATTATTGTTTCTTGACGGGGCTTCTTTTTGTGCTGATTCATTATTTGTTAACAATCTAATCAAGTCAACATTACTTTGCCTAATATTTTTTACTTCCACTTGCAATTCTTCTAGTTTCTCTGCTAAGTTTTGTCTCCGTTTTGACAACATTTTTTACGATGTCAGCAAATTCTTGACTTTTCAAAAAATTTACTATACTTTCACTTTGGTTATTTCTTGTTTCTGGTGGCATTTTGCCGCTTTAACATAGTTTTCACAGATTCAACGAATAATTAAGATTTCTAACGCACATCTACAAACACGTCTACACACTTCGAATGTTGCTAGACTACTATAGATTTCGACAAAATATTACGTTAATGAATACGTCGAGTGTTGTAAAATAAATATTGTATTGTAAATGTGATTTATTAGCAGACCACGGTAAATCGCTTTGATAGAAAAATTCCATGAACCTAATTAATTTATTAATTATGGATTTTCGCTGGCGAATATCTCGGAAACTATAACATATAGGAAGAAAGTGAATATGAACATTCATGTAGGAAATTTAGTTATGTTTAATTTTTCATAGATTATCTTTTTCCGTACGACGCACCGTTTCCGAGTTATAAGCGAAGAATCGAAAAAAGGGACCTTTCCCTCCCTGAAACGGCGGGGCTAGAGAGTGCACTATGTTTACCTCCTAACTACCCCCAACACATTCCTGAAAAGGAAAATTCTCCCCCCCTCCATGTCCTCTACAACTCTTTCGTTGACTGGACTGTCACTAGGTGGTGACATTCAAACAAATTACGGTTGAAGATAATAATAATAATGTATCTTTATTAGCTAAAAATCTATAATTGAATCATAACAATATGTAGAACATAAGTACATTAATTTTTCACTAGTTTATCCTAATTCTATGCGTATAACAGTAACTGTAAAATTATTACAAATCTTTTTGCATTCTACATAACCTAATCTCAAGACAGTCAAAATTCTTTTTCAATATAAATAACACATAATTAAATATTATATTTTTCACAATATTTTATTTCCTTTGGTAAACCGTTAAATAATAGAATACCCTTACAAAACAGAGATTTCGTTTCCTTTAAATTCACTGTCACCATATCATTGATGAAACTCAATTTCTCACATAAATACCTTGGAGCCATACCATGCTTTAGTTTAAATATAAATTGCAGTAATTTTAAAACTATACGTTGCCTAACATTTAAAAAATTTAAAACATTTAACATTGTGTCTATTGGAGTATATCTGTTATATTTTAATAATGTCCTCATAGCTTTGTTTTGCATCTTTTGTAACTGTTGTATTTCATTGTTATTTAAATAACGCTGTAGCGTTGCACAATATTCAAAATGCGAAGCTATTATAGATTTATATACTAATGTTCTTGAAAACATCGACAAATAATTTAAAATTCTACGTAAAAAATAAATTTTTTTGCAACTTTTTTAATAACATAATCACTATTACTTTTGAAAGTCAAGGACTGATCTATTATAAAACCAAGGTATTTAATATCCGAAACTTTTTCTAACTTCTTATTAATTAATACAATACTTTCCCAAATTTGTATTCGGCTTATTACCTGTTTTTTGTCGAGAATCATATATTTACATTTGTCTATGTTTATTTTTAAGCTATTATCACACAACCAAACAAGTATATCTTTTAAATCTTGATTAATAGCCTTAATAACATCATCTACATTCTCTCCATCCAAATAAATTAACGTGTCATCTCCAAATAAATGTACCTACCTTACAATTTTTTATAGATTTCACTATGTTGTTTATAAATAGCACAAATAATAAGGGTCATAGCACTGATCCTTGCGGTACAGTCCCCCAATGCCCATTTTTTCTAACTTTGATACAAGTAACTTCCGATTTACCATCTCAAATGCACGTTTAATGTCTAAGAACACTGCAACTATGATATGATCTTTACCTATTGTCTTAACCCAATCCGATATAATGAACTGAAGTGCCTTTTCACAGGAATGACTTTTACTAATAAACATTAGTAAGACAAAATAATCCCCATTCCCAATTCTTGAAATCGCAGGAGTTGATTCTACTGAGAAATTGACGTAATTTTCTTACGATTTTGTGAGATATAAATACAACTGTATTCTTGAAAAAAATCATAGGAAATATTTCTCTTCATATTTATGGAAAAAATTCTCAAGGGTTTTTTTTGATGAGGAAATCGAAAATTCTTTTAATAAATTTTACATTTAGGTTATATATACAGATTGCGGCGTTAATTGTGGAAGGTGAGGAATTAGATTTTGGTTTATTTGAACTTTGAAGATGATGTTAATGCTGAACTGGTATATTGCGTGCGAATCTAAATCCAGGTTTAGGTGTTGGAGAAAGACTAGAATAACAAATTATAAATAACTAGCTTTTGCCCGCGACTTCGTCCGCGTGAAATTTCATCCGCGTCTAATTAGGAACATTGACATACTAACTCACTGCACTCACCCACTATGGATCCATAGTGCTCGAAAAAACCCACTGCGTATCCTTAGTACTTGGGAAAATCCACTGCGCATTCATGGTACTCGAGGAAACCCACTGTGCATCCATAGTACTCGAGGAAACCTACTGCGCATCTTTAGTACTCGGGGAAACCATCACAATTTGTCTATATTTGTGTTAGAGCGAGTTAAAGGAAAAAAAAATGTTTTAATCGACAAGCGAGCACATGGGCGGGTATGTGTCAAATTTCATGTTTAAAAACATCCCTTTCCCTGTTCACCCGTTCGGGGGCGGGGGAATCTCTTTTTGAAAACCGTCGAATACGTGTCTTTATTTCATCAGAAGAGCCCGTCGCTGGAATATCACGATTCAGAGATACGGGTACCCTTTAGACCATCTACCACCCTCGTTTTCACCCCTTCAAAAAGTGAAAATCGAAATTTCGTCTTGCTCGTGTCTAATAAATTACAATAAACAGTATTTTTGCCAAATTTTACGTTTCTAGATCTAATCGTTTCCGTTTCCGTTCACCTTTTTGGGGGTCTCTTTTCGAAAACCTTCGAATATGTGTCTCCTTATTTCCTCTGAACATCCCGTCACTCTGACTTACGCAATTTCAGAGATATGGATACCTCAGCTCATGTGAAGTAATTGTCGCCCTCACTGTTATGGGACATAATTAAAAATTCGTTCCAGTTGTCTAACACATTGGGTTGTTGACGAATTTTCAAAAATGGTGAAATATGGTAGTGGAGGACTTAATTTAGTTATATATTTTATGGTCAGCGAATTTTAAAAGAGACGATCGTTTTGACATTGCAATGGTTGGAAGTGCAAAAGCTGCAAGGTACTTACGTTACAGTTGCTTTTGACAGTACAAACTATTGTAATTTCTGCAAGAACTTCCTTTAGCTTATCTTATTAATATTACATAATATGTCTAATATGTATTTTATTATTTAATTTAGATGAATTTGTTAACTATACTTTGTAATTTATTAAATATTTCCTTTTCATTGTTTTATTTCCTATTAACTATATATATATATGTGTATCTAACTGAAAACAACAAAATAAGTTTATCTACTAAAGAAATTATTTGTTATCCATTGATACTCACTTCTAAGAAGAGTCAGAATGAGACTTACGACGATATCAAGAAAGGTCTGTATTATAACAAAAAATAATAAATAGGTAAGTACCTACCACAACACACATAATTCAAAGGGCATTTATAACTACAATCCAACGCATTCGTAGCCATTTCCGACTGATTGTGTTCACCGACTTTAGACGACTTTCACAGTTTGTTTCATATAGTTTTTCAACGGCGAGTTTTTAAACTTCCTTTCTTAATTTATTGATCATCCTAGTATTATGGGGCGTCTAGGGAGTTTCATAAATAATCAATAGCTAACAAAAACAACTGCACTTTATTCCAACATAAACTGGATAAAATACATAAAAGCAGATTAAAGCCATTTCCCTCCTTTTAGGAAGTCAAAGCATGAATAACATTCATTCCGTTAAGAATACAGTAATACACCCTGTTTTATCCACCAGTTTGGCGGGTAATTTAAATTTGTAACAGCTAGAACGCCACACAAGTCTCGTAATGCGGCCGTTTTTCCTACAACATAAACCCATATTAAAAATCAAATTCCTACATTAAGATACAACTTACCACAAATAAAACGCTTAGAATACATTGTAATTTGTTACTTTACTTGACATTGAAATGGTCTCCACAATAAGAAGACTTGGTCCTTCTCTGGTGGCTTTGAATCATTCATTATTACGTTCAGCGTTTATTATTGGAACACAACAGTTTTTCTGGTGAATTGGTGGTATTATTTACACAGTACGGCAGAAAACACTATCTGTACTTATATTTATCCATAACTAGATGCTGTTAAACTATACCGAATTGTAACCTATGAACGTCAGTTGAATTTGACGTTAAATATAATGTCAGATTAAACTGTCGTGATTGTCTTTTTTCTCCGTCGCTATCAGCGAGTTTCTAAATTAGTACGAGTTTCTCGTCGTTTTATAACTAACTTCTCTACATACTGTCGTTATTATGTCATATCCGTTTTAAATGCATGTATTTTTGTAATTAATATTATAATATTATAAGACTTTCTTTTCAACTTCTACATGTTTCTAATGATTTTTTATGAATAATTGTTATTGTTTAACATAGATTCTCCTCAAATTTTAACTTAGTGCAACAACCCAATTGAGACAACAGTATGTTGCACAACTTCTCCATTAATACTTAGATTTTCTTTAGCCATTTCGTTAAAAAAAAGTCAAAATTCACAGATTTCCCAATCCTTGCAACCATTGGAGACATTGGAAATGATAACACCGTATATGAAACAATAATAATATTAAAATGACTTAATTATAGACATCATTTCAGTGTCAAAATGATATAATTTGCCGTTTGCACCGTATATGTTTAAACCATATACTACCCCGGTTTTGACCCTTTCAAAAAGCGAAAATCGAAATTTCGTCTTACCCGTATCTAATAGATTTCAACAAAAAATATTTCTGGCAAGTTTCACGCATCTAGATATAACCGTTTCCGAAAAAGCCTAAAATTTCAACCCCCCTTTTGCCCCTCTTGGGGGTCGAATTTCGAAAAATCCCTTCTTAGTGGATGCCTACGCCATTCGAGGAACCTCTATGCAAAATTTGAAGTTTCTAGACCCAGCGGTTTGAGCTGTGCGCGAGTCAGTCACTCAGGGTATTCTATTATATAGATATATATGTTTCAGATTTCACTAAAATATTTTTAATCACATTCAGTTACCTATTTTTCTTCCCTTATTTTTGTTCATTTTAAACCACTATTAATAAAAAGTAGTTTTATTAAGAAGTTTTGTTAAGTTAAATAAAGAAATTTAAATTTCATATCTACATTAGTAATAAAAAAATCAACTGAAAAACCATATGTAAGTATAACACATTCTTAGAATAAACTAAAATACAAAAAATAACGTACAAACCAAAACACAAAAACATCAAGAAAATAATAGTGTCATCAGTGTTGCCAATAATAGATAAATAAAAGATTACTAAAAATTCAGCCTATTCACTAGCCTTTGCAAATATTACAAACATATAATTTGACATACGTCCCACTATTTTCATAGCAATATGATTCCTACTAGATTCAAGAATAGCAATTCTCTTGATTGGTGGATTCGCATGAGAAAATTTTCTCAAGATTATTATTTCCCTAATAAATTATAGACTAATGACATTTCGCGAATTTGTAAATTTCAACCAATGACAACACTGAATAAACGCAAGTTAGTTTTTGCTAAAATTTAACAGCGATTATTTCACTCATTAACGCTATAGCCAATGAGAGCCCATTTTTCCACAACATTGCACCAATCAAACGTCATTATTAGTGATAATTCAAGCTAGATCGGCTTTTGACAGTACCAACATGCAAAATTTATCGCTCTAATTTTTTAGGTCGCTGCAGCGGCAAATATTGCGAAAATTTTTTGACGTTTTGTGTCGTCAAATGTTTTCGGCAAATAGGACAAATCGTGCTTTTAAATGTTATCTATAAATATCTTCTCTAGCTTATTACTAATTGTTAACGTAAATTGTAAATTGTAGTATTGTATTAATAACCTAAAAAGCCAATGCTGTGTGGAACTTATATAGGTTGGGGACAAGTTATACACAGCTTTCAATGGCTTAATACCTAACGTAGTTACAAAATAATTTTCACAACTAAAATTAAATATAAATAACCACGAAGCAGACAAATCAGTTATTTCATGATAAATACACAAATGTAGATACTCACGTATGGTAATTCATCAATCATCACAAAGCAGCTAACACTTATTTGGAAAATCAAAACTCTGCAGTATCACTATATATATATATATATATATATATATATATATATATATATATATATATATATATATATATATATATATATATATATTATAATTCGTTGTACTTAAAGTCTCTACTTAAACAAGCAAACCTTAACTTAACTATTAAACTTCTCAAATTAGAAACAAGGATTAAATACATAAATATATATTAATAAACACTTTAATATAATAATTCAATTCACTGTTTAGGCCAGCAGTTAAGTTAAGCTAGCGTTACTAGATGGCGGTACCATACCATCTGAGTCGGCCTTAAAACGTAAAAGCTATAGATTGGTAATATGCAATTTGTGTCGTTTATCCCGTAATGTGATTGGTCGAAGCGTGCTTTGTTGGGATGACTAGTCTTATAAGTTACAGTACCTAGTATGGTTTAACGTATATTGTTTTTCTTGATTGTCATAATTTAAACCTACTTTGCTTTTTATTAGATGAGTCTCTTTGGAAATGCATTTTTATGTGACGTAAATGAAGAAATTGAACATAAAGGTGAGTAATCTCTAAAAAGTAACAAGGAAACGTCTGAAGGCAATTCATTACTGAACATAATATTGAAGATGTACTTAATGAATTATTTATTCGTGAAATATTCTCCACAAATACCACCCGTGCTTCTAAATTTTATCTATAAATTTTTTCTCAAGCTAAGTTGCCATAAGGTTAATATAACTCGTGCAAATTGACGCTAAAGCGTCGGGATTTAATCAGATAATAAACTGTCAATTTGCACTCTTTATATTACCAGGCAACAACGCTTTCGAAAAAATTTTACCAATAAAATTTCAAGCACTAGTGATATTACATGCGATTATTTCATTCATTATCGCATTAGCCAATGAGAGCCCGTTTTTTCACAACATTGCACCAATGAAACGTCATTATTAGTGGTAATCCAACCTATATCGACTGTTGACAGTATCAACACGAAAAAATTATCGCTCTAATGTTTTGTGTTGGCGCCGAGAAATATTGCGAAAATTTTTTGACATACTTATATGTCATGTTTTGTTTCGTGAAATGTTTTCCGCAAATATGTTCACTCTTGCTTTTAAATTTTATTTATACCTTTTTCTTTATGTACTTTATTTATTTGTGAAATATTCTCCCCATATACCACTCGTGCTTTTAAATTTTATCTAAAAATTTCCCTCAAGCTAAGTTGCCAAAGGTAATATAACTCATAGTCTAAGCTCCCATAGCACAAAAAGGTACCCCATCGAACATCTCAAATTTAAAAGGTGAAAATGGTTGAAGAACATGTAATAAACATGTTACGCCCAGCAGACTAGTAAAAATGTGTTAATTGCTATGTTTAATCAAGTCCTGAAATTAGCTAAAAAAAAATGACTATCCTTTTCAAAGCACCTGCTTGAAATTTACACAATAAATGGTAAATAATGTATCATTTTTGAAAAAATTTATCTGTCTGACAATTTTTGATCTGACAGACCTTTTGTCATATATTGTTTTTTTTATGAAAGTACACTTCATAACGCCTCCTTGGTTTTTGTTTAAAAATGAAGTTTGAGATTCGCCCTATCTATTAAAACCTGTCTGAAAATTTTTGTTAATTACTTTGTTAGACATTTTGAATGCGCAGCATCCATGCATGAGGTAGATGTCAGGCTGAACTGATAGCCTCTCATAACACCTCCTCTATTTCTGTTTTAAAATGAAGTTTAAGATCTCCTCTATCCATAAAAATCAATGTCATCGAAAAAATGATTTTTACTATGTCAGATTTAATTTGTAAGCGCCGTGCCAATGTTTTCTTTTTTTTTAATAAGCTTCTACGACGACCGCGTCAAAACACCATCTTCATTTCTTTTACTGAAATTAAGTTTGAGATCTCTTTTATGCATAGAAATTGGTCTGTCAGCGAAAAAATATTTTTTACTATGACTGAATTAATTTCTTAAGCACCGCACCACGTTTTTTAATTAAGAAATGTGGTACGACCGTTGCCAACTAAAAAATAATATATTTTTTCCAATTCTAAATTAATGTAAAATAAGTTTTTTATAAAAAAAATTTTATTTTATGATAGAAAACCTATTTTAACACATAAAATGGGTTTTTATCAAAAAAATGTTTTTTATAATAAAATAACTTATTTTAGTACATAAAATGGATCTTGGACAATACAATTAGAAAAAATATAATATTTTTTAGTTGGCAACGGTCATACCACATTTCTTAATTAAAAAACGTGGTGCGGCGCTTAAGAAATTAAGTCTGTCATAGTAAAAAACAACAAACTTAATTTCAGTAAAAAATAAAGTTGGTGTTTTGACTCGGTCGTCGTAGAAGCTTATTTAAAAATAGGAAAACGTTGGCACGGCGCGCGGCGCTTACGAATTAAATCTGACATAGTAAAAAACATTTTTTCGATGACAGATCGATTTTTATGGATAGAAGAGATCTTAAACTTCATTTAAAAGCAGAAATAGAGGAGGTGTTATTAGATTCTAGCAGTTCAGCCTGATATCTATTCCATGCATGGATGCTGCGCATTCAAAATCAAGTCTGACAAGGTAATTAACAAAAATTTACAGACAGACAGGTTCTAATAAAAGGGCAAATCTCAAACTTCATTTTTAAACAAAAACCAAGGAGGTGTTATGAAGTGTATTTTCATGAAAAAATAATTTATAACAAAAGGTCTGTGAGATATTAATTAATAAAAATTATCAGACAGACAAATTTTTTCAAAAATGATACATTATTTACCATACATTGTGTAAATTTCAAGAGGTGTTTTGAAAAGTAAATTCATTTTTTTTTTTAGCTAATTTGAGATTAATTAAAAATAGCAATTAACCATAGACTTAGAAGAAATAGATTCCAAAACAATTCATATCCTTGGGGCCAGAATAGTTACGACGTTCAGCTATCTCTCCATCTCCTTTCATACTGTAGAAGTTACACAGAAGACAGGAACTATAGTTTCTGTCTTCTGTGGCAGTTATATAAAGCCGTCTCCACAGAAGACAGGAACTATACAGAAGCGCAAGCAAGCCTTTCTGACGGGAACAAATTTGTTCATAGTCGCCATGACGATAAGGCATATATTTGTCAAAAGCCATATGATAATTTTTGACGTTGTGCGATTGACAGTCTTTGAAACTCTTACACTGTGGTTGGTTATTTTCGTGCCTTTTTCTTCCAATTTTCGACAATTTCTTATTCTAAGTTTATTTATTTATTTGATTCTTGTTTATAATGGCTTTGTGCTTATCATCCATGCCCTTCTAAGGTGAAACAAATAAGCTTCTTTCTATTTTCCAAAGATCCTGAAAGGTATGTACAAATTTATATTACTGAAACAACTAGAAAGTAATGTAATGTTAGATATACTAAACAATTAGCATTTGAAAAGAAGTAATATGAAAGGAAATATTTTCTTATCAGAAATGCAAAAAGTTAAAGAATATGTACATCAGTTTCTAATGAACAGAATTGTATTGTGTCCATGAATAAGGTAATTAAGTAATGACTCGTACCATACTAAAGAACTTTTCATTGTATCAATTAAAAAAATCAATAATTGGGCATGTGCAATAATGTGCATCGTATAACTAACATAACCTCAAATTTTAAGTTTTTTCAGGTTTATTCTCATTTTTAATGTTTGTATACTCATTTCAGCTTGGAGCAATAATGGCTCCAAAGCAAATATTTAAAAATTCAGACTAATAATTTTTCAATAATGTTGGTTAATAAAAATTGACTGCTAATTACAGGTTAGATTTCCAACCTACAAATAGAGTCCTATTTTATTAGGAGAAAGTATTTAGAATTTCAAAAACATTACACTGAATTGGATTTTAGTTGAAAGTATGGAAACCAAGCTGAAATTTTAACAACAGCTATGAAAAACTCATAAATCTTAAGAAATATATATTTTTGAGGTTAGCTGTGCACATGCCCTATTCACGCATATTGTTATTTTACGTAAACATTTTTTTCACTGTACTATTTGATTTGTAATATTCTATTCAACAATATAGCCAATATAGTTATATAAATAATAGATGTCTCTTTCATTGTGTATCTATACATTGTACTACTTTTTCATATTGTGGTAGCAGTATGAAAAAAAAATGCATTGGCTTAAAAGCGCATTATTATGATTGAAATACGGGATATAAATATAAAAGTGTACTTCTTTTTTTGAACATTCTGCAATACACTATAATTTGGGCCCCCAACTTCATTAATACCGTATATACGTATTCCTATTCGTGTACCTATCTACTAAATATAAAACAAGACAATTTTCCCAGTGTAAAGTGTATTGAACCGAAATATTGATGTATTTTTTTGTGTATATCATTTCTCTGAGTGTAGCAAGGCATATCACTGTCACTTCGAGGTCACATAAATCAGACACCCGATATTAAAGGTGCCGCGGCAAGCTTTCGTTTCTGTATAGTTTCTGTCTTCTGTGCCGTCTCTCTTTGGGATTATGAGCAACTGTCTCTTTCTATTTCGTTTTCACTTCAATTAAACTGGCATTTTTTCGCGAGCTTACCACAACTAACTGTGGTAAGGTGTAAAAGAGATGGCTATATATAATTTAGATGTGGATTGGTTATGTATGTAGCCGTCTCTTTTACAACTTACTATAGTTGTGGTAAACTAGCGAAAAAATGCTTTATGTTTAACTGGCATTAGACATGATCAAATGACTGACGTTTGTTGTTGTCAAAGCTTTTTTTGTTCTAACCTCTAAACATTTGGACACCGACTTCGTTAAAGGAAGATATAATTTTAGAGAAAATAAATAGAGAAATGTTCCTGCACGATTGGAGAAAGACACAAATTCACCGATGTATTTTAGTCAAGCCAGGGGAAGATCAGGCCTTAACACTTTCTAGGAAAAATTTGTGCATCCTCACCACCGACAGCGGAAAAGGAAAAGTTAGTACCTAGTACTGTTCCAAGAAATATTTAAACGACGGATGGCCTATATGAGAATATATAATCTCTTGGCTACAGTCATAACTTTTGCTTACAACACTGTAGTATGCAAATCCACCCTTCTGAACGTTAATTTCTACTAAATAAACGAAAAGTCAAAATAAAAATATCATATTTGACAAGTTGGACTTGCCACGAAATATAAACGTCACTTTTGACTTTTCGAATACTTACTTATGGAATGATAAGTTACAGCTATTTTTGGGTGTTGCACCGCAAACACAACACTTAACCATCTCAAAATGTTATAACAATATATATATATTAACTAAATTCTAAGCAAACACGTCACAGCTAAACTAAATAATTGTTCGTTGTCTGTAATTTTGACAGCGACTAACCAGTTCTCTGACCAGACGTCCAACTTGACAAACGCCGACTCCTATTGGCGGATAGATCATCGCGTAAGTCGGAGCGCATTCCAGCTGAAGTTAATCCCAAAGAGAGATAGAAGATAGGGCGACAGAGCTAATAACCCATGTGTAAACTTTGGAGACAGGTATTTAAGAAAACTTACAATGGATCTTGGGGTCCATTTATTCTTAAGTCTATGCAATTAACACATTTTTACTAGTCTGCCGGGCGTAACACGTTTATTACATGTTTTCCAGCAATTTTCACCTTTCCTTGAGGTCTTCGATGGGGTACCTTTTTGTGCTATGGGAGCTTAGACTATCATGTAAATTGGCAGTGTATTATCAAAGATTAAATACCTCCCGCTAAAGCGCTCGGGATTTAATCAGATAGTTGACACTGTTTTTATTACCAGGTAACAACGCTTTAGAAAAAATTTTCACAATATCCCTAGAGCTTAAATTATTTCCGGAAAGTCATGAATATTTTGAAAATTCAGCCGCAGGCGAGGGATAATTTTCTTAAAATATTCATGAACGAGGAAAAATTTCCAGATATAATTTAAGCTCGTGGGATATTCGCTAAGAAAATTTCATACCTAAATAAATTAAATAAATACTAATTTCAACTGACATTAAGATTATTCTAAGACATAACAAGGTATAAGATTAGTAGGCCATAAATGGGTTTTGTTGACAAAATGACAGAAACGCATCGGAATTAGTATTGTTGTGTCATAAGTATAAGAGTTAGTAAAATGTCGCGTTTTAGAAACAAAAGAAAAAAAAATATTTCCACCCATTTTAGTTGCAAAAAACTAATACATGAGGAGTTAAATATATGTATATTCACTGAAATGTTTGATATTACGTTTTCTTCACTAAAATGTGTGGAATTCTATTTTTCTTCTATTACTTCCACGTCCAGTGGAAGTATAGTAACGACAAAAAAATTTTAAAAAATTTTTATTGTCCAAATAGGTTTAAAATGTCATGAAACGTCGAGATTTTAAGTTTGAGCGAAAAAAAATTTTCTGTCTGTCTGTCGGTCTGTCTGTCGGTCTGTCTGTCGATCTGTCTGTCTGTCGGTCTGTCTGTAACTTTTTTTTGTGCGCACGTTTACTCTGGAACCGTTTAAGATATTGACTTGAAATTTGGTACACATATGTACTTTAACGAGATCTAGAACTAGATTATATTTTCATCTTGTTCCGTCGAAGGGTTGGGGGGTAAATTGGGGTAAATTTGGGGTAAATGGGTAAATCAAGCAAGTAAGAGTCCATGAAATTGGTATTTAGTATGTAACAAGAGAAGCTAAGGTCTCAAAAAAATTTTTGGCATTAGCCACCCCCATTACCACCCCCACCTAAATAAAAAACAAATAAAATGTTGTTTCACGAGCTCAATAATTTTTTTATCTCGCTTAAAATGACAAATAAAATTCCATTTTTATGTAAAAGCAAATGTCAAATATGATCATATGTCAATAATTTAACAGAAAAATTTCCACTTATTAATTTCGCCCAGGGTACTCTGGAGGATAAAAATTTCCGAAAATTTTTTTGTTGCAATGGTATCGAAACCAAGAACAAACTTCTGATTGGCTAAAAAAGTGAGGTATGAAATTTTCGATTAAATTTTAAGCCTAGTGATATTACATACTAATTATTTCACTCATTAACGCGATATCCAATGAGCAATAGTCAAAGCAATACCTAAAATTAAGAAAAGAAAAATTTATTCAGTTCAGTTTCAAAGAAGTTTCTAATTTGAATATAAGTTGTAATTGTGATTTAATGTCAATAAACCTTCTTTAAAGCGGTTATAAACTGATTTACAAAGACACAATATATTAAACTCAATATCCGATTCTTATGCTTAACTTTCTCTTATAATATGAATCAGTGAATCACAAACAGATTTGTAAAGTTAATCATAACTACACCTGTTGAGACATTCGTATACAACATATCAGGGTTCTTTAGTATAGGTGCTTACTCTAACATTAAATGTCAATAATATAAATCGAAGTTTAAGCAATAAATAAATTGCAAATCTGAAACCTTTTTATTGCATTTAAATTCGATGCTTATTAATGAAATTACATTATCTTTCTGAGAGTGCTAGCAATTTCGAGAACCAATAGCTGAATATGCGTGCATCCCCTATCACATCGCGATAAACTCACAATGCTTTTACTTCCATATCCAGTGGAAGTATAGTAACGAAATTTTTATTGTTCAAATAGGCTTAGAATGTCATGAAACGTCGAGATTTTAAGTTTGAGCAAAAAAAAATTTCTGTCTGTCTATCTGTCTGTCTGTAACTTTTACGTTTACTCTGGAACCGTTTAAGATATTGACTTGAAATTTGGTTCACGCATGTATTTTAACGAGATCTGGAACTAAATTTTTAATTATTTACTAGAAAACCATAACACCAACGAAAAAACTACTTAGAACGTTTTTTTTTTGTTAAATGTTCCCATTTTTTAATTACATTGTGCTATACACAAAACCGACATTTCTTATACTTACTGAGATATAATGGCGTCGGGTACATAAATTATTCCATTATTTGGCGATTATTAGGATAAAGCCGGGACCCTAGCCCGAGATGAGTATCCGATTTAAAAAAAAAAAAATAATAGCTATATAATATAAAGTAAACTGACATATATGTGAAGAAAAGGAACCGGCATTATATCAAGACTCTTAAATATTAGTAAACAGTGATCCAACCTTCATTAACAATTAACCTAACAGCTTTCTTCTTCACGAGATGATCCACCCCTTAGGAGGATAGCATAATTAATATGAGCATAAAATAATGGAAAATAGCATGTTCTTAAGGTTTTAGAACAGAGTTGTCTTTTTAGCCTACCATAAATATAGAACTTGATAATTGTGTGACAGTTGCTCCTCATAACTGAACCAGCTAGACGTGTTATCTAGAACAGCTCCAAGCATTTTAATACTGTTACCTTTAATTAATGCATTACTTGTTGAAAAAACAATTTGTTGGCTTTTTCTTCATTTAATTTAAGATTATTTGAAGAGAACCAAGCATCAGCCTGCTTGGTAGAACTAAAGATATCCTCACTTAGGTCAAGAATGTTCAAATTAAAATAAATAATGGATGTATCGTCCATAGACTTAGAAGAAATAGACTCCAAGACAATGTATTTCCTTGGGGCCTTTCATACTATAGCAGTTATATAAAGCCGTCTCTCTTTGGAATTATGAGCATCTGTCTCTTTCTATTTCGTTCTCACTTCATTTACACTATCTTTAGGCATTTTTTCGCGAGCTTACCACAACTAACTGTGGTAAGGTGTAAAAGAGATGGCTATATATAATTAAGATGTGGATTGGTTACGTATGTATAGCCATCTCTTTTACACCTTACTATAGTCAGTTGTGGTAAGCTCGCGAAAAAATGCTTTATGTTTAACTGGCATTAGACATGATCAAATGACTGATGTTTGTTGTTGTCAAAGCTTTTTTTGTTCTAACCTCTAAACATTTGGACACCGAATTCGTTAAAGGAAGATATAATTTTAGAGAAAATAAAAAGAGAAATGTAATATTCCTGCACGATTGGAGAAAGACACAAATTCACCGATGTATTTTAGTCAAGCCAGGGAAAGGTCAGGCCTGCAACCAAGTAACACTGTCTAGGAAACGTTTGTGCATCCTCGCCACCGACAGAGGAAAAGAAAAAGTTAGTACCTATTACTGTTCCAACAAATATATAACGACGGATGGCCTATATGAGAATACATAACCTCTTGGCTACAGTCATAACTTTTGCTTGCAACACTGTAGTATCCAAATCCACCCTTCTGAACGTTAATTTCTACTAAATAAACGAAAAGTCAAAGTACAAATATCATATTTGACAAGTTGGGCTTGCCGCGAAATATAAACGTCACTTTTGACTTTTCGAATACTTATGGAGTGATAAGTTAGAACTATTTTTGGGTGTTGCACCGCAAACACCACACTAAAACCATCTCAAAATGTTATAACAATATATTAGTCGGGGAGCCCTCCCTAGCTGTAGGTGCACCCCCCGCCCGATCCTTGGGGACAATGTTTTTCATAAAGATTGAAGCCTAAGGAACAATTTAAGACATATTCTAAAAAACAAAAGAACTGGCTGTACTTTCAAAATGGCGGCCATATATTAGAAAAAAACTGTAGCCAATGTTGTTTTTGTCATTTAACACAAAAACTAAAAAAGATGGACAAAAACTTTCTTCACAAAAGACAACGTGCATAAAATTTTCTACAATTTTGTACCTATACAATATTTTGATAGGGAATTGTATACATAGGTAAATAGATTATAATTATCGCGATATAACAAACGCCAGACAAATTCCGAGGGCCCAACAGTGAACAAATTATTGTTCAAGTTGTCAACTATTCCGCGAAAATCAAACGATTGGTTCTCATGTGAAATGATTTTTTTTGTAAAAATTAACCAAAACGAAAATGTATTGTATCATTCACAGACATATTTAGTGGGCCAAACATATTTTAAATCTTAAAAGAAGTGCACGAAAAATAGCCATTTTTTCAAACGATTTATTCCTGTCTGGCATTTGGATTTTAAAAAGATATGGTAATAAATAAACCATATTTCAAGTCCCAGACAAAAAGCGTGGGCCAAATATATTTTAAATCTTAAAAGAAGTGCACGAAAAAAAACCAATTTTTTCAAACGATTTATTCCTGTCTGGCATTTGGATTTTAAAAAGATATGGTAATAAATAAACCATATTTTAAGTCCCAGACAAAAAGCGTGGGCCAAATATATTTTAAATCTTAAAAGAAGTGCACGAAAAAAAACCAATTTTTTCAAACGATTTATTCCTGTCTGGCATTTGGATTTTAAAAAGATATGGTAATAAATAAACCATATTTCAAGTCCCAGACAAAAAGCGTGGGCCAAACATATTTTAAATCTTAAAAGAAGTATACGAAAAAAAGCCATTTTTTCAAACGATTTATTCCTGTCTGGCATTTGGATTTTAAAAAGATATGGTAATAAATATACCACATTCCAAGTTCCAGACAAAAAGCTTGGGCCCAGCCGTAGATATGTTGAGTGAAATTATCGAAAAATCAAAAAACAGTCGTGTAAAAATCTATGCATTTTCAAACGGTGGTTGGTTATTTTCGTGGCTTTTTCTTCCAATTTTAGGTATGTACAAATTTATATTACTGAAACAACTAGAAAGTAATGTTAGATATACTAAACAATTAGCAGTTGAAAAGAAGTAATATGAAATGAAATATTTCCTTATCAGAAATGCAATAAGTTACAGAATATGTTCATCAGTTTCTAATGAACAGAATTGTATTGTGACCATGAATATGGTAATTAAGTAATGACTCTCAACTCTTACCACTGAAGAACATTTCATTGTATCAATTAAAAAAAAATCAATGCATATGCATGATATAACTAACTCAAATATTAAGTTTTTTAGGATTATTCTCATTTTTAATATTTGTATACTCATTTCAGCTTGGAGCAATACTGACTCCAAGCAAATATTTAAAAATTCAGACTAATAATTTTTCAATAATGTTGGTTAATAAAAATAGACTGCTAATTACAGGTTAGATTTCCAACCTACAAAAAGAGTCCTATTTTATTAGGAGAAAGTATTTAGAACTTCATAAACATTACACTGAATTAGATTTTAGTTGAAAGTATGGAAACCAAGCTGAAATTTTAAAAACAGCTACGAAATACTCATAAATCTTAAGAAATATATATTTTTGAGGTTAGCTGTGACGTCACGTGTATATATTCTATTCACGTATTATATATTCTTATTTTACATAAACATTTTTGTCACTGTACTATTTGATTTGTAATATTCTATTCAACAATATTGAAAATATGTTCTTCATCAAATCTTGTGTTTAATTTTAAGCTACATAATATATCTCTGTCATTGTATATCTATACATTGTACTACTTCCCATGATAGTATTTTCTTATTCTGGTAGCAGTATGAAAAGAAAAATGCATTGGCTTAAAAGCGCATTATTATGATTAATGATACCTAAAATACGAGATATAAATATAAATGTGTACTTCTCTTTTTGAACATTCTGCAATACACCATGACTTGGGCCCCCAACTTCATTAATACCATATATACGTATTCCTATTCATGTACCTATCTACTAAATATAAGACAAGACAGTTTTCCCAGTGTATAGTGTATTGGACCGAAATATTGATACATTTTTTGTGTACATCATTTCTCTGAGTGTAGTAAGGCATATTACTGTCACTTCGAAATCAGACACCCGATATCAAAGGTACCGCGGCAAGCTTTCGCTTCTGTATAGTTCCTGTCTTCTGTGCCTCAAGTAAAACTCGAGTTGAAATTTCTAGTTAAATTTTGGATTAATCTGTACCTATAAAACCAGTCCTAAATGATATTAATTGAAGTGTAATTTAATACGATCGTGCAAAAAACAGTATAAGCATCGCGAAAGTTAAGACACAGAAAAGGTAAACTATACAGAAGCGAAAGCTTAGTGACAGTAGGAGCTGTTATTATCACACTGAGAGAAGTAAATTTTTACAGATGGTCAACTTTATTAGGCATCATCGGCATCGAATACATTGTACACTGAGAAAACTATCTAGTTTTATATTTAACTTGCAAAATACCTGAAAATACCTGTGTTCCTCTGCGGGTCATTAAGATAACCAAAAATAATGAACAATAATAATTATTTATATATACGGTATTACAGTAATTTGTTTATATCTATATATACTTTATTATGATAATTTGGTATTATAAACTGTGAAAATGGTGGGTATATTATATCCACTATTTTATTATTTTTTTAATTATATGATATAAATAAAGAAATTCGCGTAAGTCTTTCATGGTAGGCCAAGAAACCCTATCGCTTTTATAAAAATCTTCTTTTTAAATCACACCTCGAGATTACCCAGAATTCGTAGTATCAATTTATGGATAAATGTTTAATTTAATATTGCCTCTTTTCAAATATACATATATAAAGAATAGTGTAGCGTTGTTTGTTTTTGAGTTACCTTAACGAACCCATAGCGAAACACGAACATTTTCCTTGTTAATTAGTAAAGCTAAAACTACTTTGTAGTTGTTTCAGTGATATAAATATATACGTACCTTTCAGAATCTTTTGGAAATACAAATAAGCTTGTTGTTTCACCTGTCCGTCATGTCTCTTTTAAGCTGAATAACTTAAAAAGAGAAAAGTCCACTTTTATTGAAAGGGCATAGCCGGGTAAGCATGGTGTAACTGCCCCCAAGCGTCTGGCGCTTATATTTGTGCAGTAGGAAGCAATCTTGGAAAGTAGCCATTTCACAAAATATTAGCCCGAAAAAGAGACCGGTTTGGGGTGAGTAAGGGAGGGTTGGTTTTAGCAAAACTATTTTTTTTCTAAGAAACGGCGCATTCAATCATTTTGTAAAAAATATATGTTAAAGACCTACTGAGAAAGTACTAAATAAAAAATCACGCTCAAATTCCGAAAACAGATACAGTAAAAAAAACATATATATTATTTTCAATTTTTTTTTAGGGTAACTTATCCCTGGGGTACCAGCCTGAATTTTTTTCTGTAGCATGTCTGGGGACTCACTTATGTTATGTTTTTTTCCCAGTCTTGTGCGAAGATTACGCCATACTTAAAAAAAATGCCGAAGTGTGCAGTGTCGTATGCATATTTTGTCAACAATTAACCCCTTGCACGTAAAGAAGGCCAAAATGCAAAGTAAATATGGATACCTGAGTAGTGTATACATACTAGTGATTAGTGATTATGGAAATGGTGAATGGTGCAAGAGAAACCAATATAACGCTGCAACGCTGACAGTTAATTAGGTGTTTACCTCTCTTGCGCCGCAAAAATCAGTTTATGGCCGGAATGTTAAATATCATTAAGGGTAAAAACTAAAGTCAGCGGTACTACCGATATTACCGTCGGCGGGGATAAGAGCTTGGTCTTAACAGTCATGTGTTGTTAATAATTTGCAGCACTAAATCGTAGCATTACTAACCTGTGATGGATATGGATGTTAATCTTCCTCACTGTCATCTGCAATCACTGCACTCATGCTATCCTTCTGAAACAATAGAGAAAGAACTTCCGCCGGTTTAGGTATGCTTGATAGATATCGTCCTTGCGAAAGATAATGCACGACAGCAGCTACATGGAAACAACATCCAACAGTTCGATTCCCACTGGCACATTCAAAGAAATTGCAAAACTGCCTTTAGTAGATATTTCCAGCAAAGATGTACTGGACTTCCCAGAAATGACGGATTTAAAACTGTTTTTTACCGGATCGTATCAATATAAACAAACGATTTCGTATCTCGAAGTCATAAATGAAGACGGAACACTTAATCTTCAGTAAGATAAGGACCAGTCCAATGTACTCAAAATACAAGTTTGTTCACGTCACATCAAAACGAAGGTTTACCGATGTTTCCTCGACTATATTCCCCAGTGTCGGCGTTGGAAGACATTTCTGTGAATGTGCCAATGGGTATCAAACTGTTGGATGTTGTTCCCATGTAGCTGCTGTCGAATATTACCTTTCGTACGGATGATATCTAGCAAGCATACCTAAACCGGCAGAAGTTCTCTCCCTATTGTTCCAGAAGGATAGCATGAGTACAGTGATTGCAGATGACAGTGAGGAAGATTAACATCTATATCCTTCTCAGGTTAGTAATGCTACGATTTAGTGCTGCAAATTGTTAACAACCAAGCTCTTATCCCCGCCGACGGTAATATGTGAATAATGACAGTCTTTGATAAGGTATTCCATAGTACCGCTGACTTTAGGTTTTACCCTTAATGATATTTAACATTACGGCTATAAACTGATTTTTGCGGTGCAAGAGTCAACTCTATTGAGCACCTAATTAACTGTCAGCGTTGCAGCTTTATGTTGGTTTCTCTTACAACGTTCACCATCTCCATAATCACTAGTCACTAATATGTATACACTACTCAGGTATCCAAATTTACTTTGCAGTTTGGCCTTTTTTACTTACAAGGAGTTAATTGTCCACAAAATATGCATACGGCACTGCACACTTCGGCATTTTCTTTAAGTATGGCGTAATCTTCGGACAAGACTGGGAAAAAAATATAACATAAGTGAGTCCATAGACATGCTACAGAAAAAAATTCAGGCTGGTACCCCAGGGATAAGTTACCCTAAAAAAAAATTGAAAATAATATATATGTTTTTTTTACTGTATCTGTTTTCGGAATTTGAGTCTGATTTTTTATTTAGTACTTTCTCAGTAGGTCTTTAACATATATTTTTTACAAAACGATTGAATGCGCCGTTTCTTAGAAAAAAAATAGTTTTGCTAAAATCAACCCTCCCTTACTCACCCCAAACCGGTCCCTTTTTCGGGCTAATATTTTGTGAAATTGCTACTTTCCAAGATTGCTTCCTACTGCACAAATATAAGCGCCAGACGCTTGGGGGCAGTCACACCATGCTTACCCGGCTATGCCCTTTGGACAATACATTAGCGTTAGCTAGTGAAAGATCCCCAGCGTTTTAAAAAAAAAAATGTATGAGTAAATAAAAAGGTTATGAAACATTTTACGAAAAAAATGAACGTGAAGGGTGTTGTAATCTTAGATAAGATTGTAGGTTTAAGTACCATACTTGCAATTTTAATGATCTCCCGACCATACTTGACTGTCGAAACGTTGGTCAGTATACTATGCAGAAATAGAAATAGAAATAAACTTTATTGCTGTAGATCTTGCAAAAAGACATTAGCATTGTCAAAATAATCGAATATTTAAAAAAACTTACAATAAAATAACATATATGAAACATTAAAATATGTGAAATGTATAAAAAAGGAGAGCTGCAAAAGGAATAAAACAACATACAGCTAAAATTTGCCTAAAACTAAAAATGTAAAAGTGTAGATACGGTTAATATAATTAACAAACAATACAATTTTTTTATGTATTTAAAAAATCACTAAAAGAATAAAATACATTTTCAAATAAATACAATTTAAGTTGTTTTTTAAATAAATTAATATTATCTATCGATTTTAATTCGCTTGGCAGGGCATTATAAGCCTTAACAGCGTTATAATGTGGACCTTTTTCATAAAAACTGTGGTGATGAATTTGTATTCTGAGGTCAGGCCCATGCCTTGTTGTCATTACTTGATATATATCGTTATTTCTTCTAAACTCAGTTGAATTTTGTTTGACGAACAAGACTAATTTGTATATATACAGGGAAGGGATGGTAAGTATTTTCAATTCTTTAAATAAAAGTTTACAAGAATCTCTGTAAGAAGCATTCATCATGCATCTAATTATGCGTTTTTGGTTAATAAATACTTTCTGCCAATATAGGGAAGAACCCCAGAATATTATTGCATATTCTAAAATACTTTGCACACATGGAAAATAAAATATTCTTAGTCTGTCTATTGAAAGCTGGTTTCTCATAAAACGTATTAGATACCAGGATGAATTTAATCTTGATATCAATGTACTAGTATAAGATTCCCAGTTTAACTTACTATCTAGCGTTATGCCAAGAAACTTCACATTGTCCGTTTGTTTAATGGAAAAACCATTTAATTGGACGTACAACGAATAATCAAGGTTAGTACTTGGAGAAAATACAACAAGGGTAGTTTTACTTCTATTTAAGTGAAGATATTATATTTGCTATGTCTATTGTCTATTTGCACAAGCCACTACGGATTCTTCAGCTGCCATACAGGAATTATCATCAGCATATTGATTTAAAGTATCTATGTTAATGTGATCTTTTAAGTCATTTGTATACAGAACAAACAATAGAGGTCCAAGTATAGATCCTTGAGGCACTCCTTGTAATACATGAACTTTATCTGAAAAAAATGTTTGAAGTGTTCCATTCTTAAAAGTTGTTACAGCAGTGATTTGAAATCTATCAGTAAGATATGACTGAAGTAGTTTGTTACATGTGCCAGTATATTTTTATTTATAGAATCTTATCAAAGGTATTACAACACCCTTCACGTGCATTTTTTTATTATTAAATGTTTCATAACCTTTTTATTTACTGATCGATTTTTTCAAAATCAATAGAGTTCTTCCTCTAACTAACACTAATTTATTGTCCAAATTTAAATAAAACCGAACTTTTCTCTTTTAAATTATTCAGCTTAAAAGAGACACGACGGACAGAGAAGTAGACGGGCAGACAAATGGACTGACAGAAAAGCAGACACATGATGGACATTTTGAAAGTTGTTGCGAATTCTATGACAACACAATGATGATATTTTTAACCTCCCCACAATAAAATTGTGGGAGGTTACTACAATTAGTCCGAAATCGAAAATTGAGGCAACATCAAATCTTTACGTTTTGAGGTCGCAGGAATCCAAAAAAGTTGTTTTTGAAAAATGTCTGTGTGTGTCTGTGTGTGTGTGTGTGTGTGTGTGTGTGTGTGTGTGTGTGTGTGTGTGTGTGTGTGTGTGTGTGTGTGTGTGTGTGTGTGTGTTGTGTGTGTGTGTGTGTGTGTGTGTGTGTATGTTTATTAGCACGATAGCGGCGAAGCCACTAAACGGATTTAGATGAAACTTTGCATGAGGGTTTCTTTAGTGCTCCAGAAGATCTGAAAAGATTTTGGTTGAGATTGGATTACGTTTGTTGCCGTTTTTGCACAACAAGCAGTAAAATTCCGATTTCAACGATATATCACACTTGCACTCTTTCGATTTGGTTTCCGTGAAAAAAATTAAAAAACCAAATAACACGCTTCTTGTGTAAGATATATTTTATAGTCTAACCACAGAGTACAGTAACTACACAGAGGTGAAGGCTTTGGCGGTTCCTTTGAGTTTTGACGGCTCGTTTTCTGTGACCTTGCGTACCAGTTGCGTCTACACTGAGAGAAATATATTGTTAATTTATTTCTTATAATAGGTTAGATTTCTAACCTGCAAAATGCGTTTTATTTTATTGTGACAAACTAGTTAGAACTTTATAAACATTACATTGAACTAGATTTTGGTCGAAAGTATGGGAACCAGGCAGAAACTTTAATAATAGCTACGTAATACTTTTGAATTTTAAGAAATATATATTTCTGAGGTTAGCTATGCCATCACGTGCAGATACACTTTCGAGTTGTATTGAAAAATATTACCATTTGTATTGCTTATAATCGGCGCCTATTTTCAATTGAGTTGTACACTAGGTTTTATTTATGAGAATTTTTATTCTCGGTTAATGTTTTCAATATCCCAAAATGAGTGGAAATAAAATTCACAAATCCAAATGTAACACGATAAACGTCAACAGTGTCAAGATAAAAGTGAGGTTGATTGTTAAACAATTAAAAAATGGCGATGAGTATACAAATTTGGTTTTGGCGGGAAGGCTTGCCGTCGCCTCTGTATAGTTACTGTAGTCTGTGGTCTAACCTAACGTTCAATAGACTAGTGTGTTAAAGCGTGCAGACTGTATGCTGAGTAATTTTGAGTGTCAAGTGCATCGAGAGATTACAAGTTTTTTCGATGTTCATAGAGCTCACGGAAGGTGTGAGAGGCCTTCGTGAACCGCTCAAAAGCCCTACAAGTATAAGCAATCTCACCGGAACGCTTTCGGTGAGTTTTTTCCAATAAAACTTTAAGTGACAGTGACATTATATTTTAAAAACTATTTCCGCTACTTTCGGCATCCCACCGGAAATTCTTCCGGCAACATAACCTAGAAATAGTGCTACATAACTTAAAAATAATTTAAGACATTGGTACCAACCTAAAATATTTTTTCGAAAAGTGTTAAAAACCAAATTCCCTCAGAAAAACATTGGAACCAAAAATTTGACAGCTTACTTCCCCGACCGATTTAGTGAAAAATCGGTCGAGACCAGAAGATAAAACAAAATATATATACAAAATATATCAACTCAAACTTAAACGATCCACCATGAACACTACTCCGGCTACATCTGGCAGGGAAGCTGTCCACCAAGAGTTATATGGTTTTTCAAAAAATGGCCATACCTACCACCCATTACCAACGAACGGATTTTTTCGTTTAGTTGTGTTTACCGTATCAATAATCAAAATTATTAATTGCTCTTGCCTACGAACTTAGTTTTTATAGTGTTGTGTTTATTTTTATATTAATTTTAGCTCCATGTGGACGCATTATAATTTTAACCTAGTTTTTAAGCCTGCCTACTGAAGACAGGAGTTACTATTCCACATTTCTATTCTTCTCCAAGCCAAACCGGACCTACCCCGTCCAGCCTCACACCCGCCTCGGCGGTGTTCATCGCGGTTGTCTGGCTAACCCCGGGCTAGGATCCGATGTGGCATATATTTTTATTAAAACATTGAATGAAATATTAATCTTGTGCAGACTATAAATTTAACACTCAAGTTCTTAGGTCCAAATCCCACCGAACGTAAGACTTTTTTTCCTGTTTTAATATGAAAAAACTATTTCAACTTAATAAATATATTAAATGAGATCGTTCGTATTTTTTAGTGCTCTTTTTGACTTCAAAGATTCACCGGGTGGGGAGCTTCCAGTAGCTGCCGATTTTTTTCTCTACGAGCGATCTTTACAATTTTTGAAGCGTGTCGTTGAAATGCAATATACTCTTTGCTTTCGTATTTCCAAAGAGTATAACAATAGAACGAAAAAAATGTATATAATTTTCTTTGTAGAGAATTTTGTTTTCTTAATTTTTGTATATAACGTTTTTTACCCTACAACTTGTTTTCGAAAATTTCGAAATGTCCTGGATCACTCTCAATGTAGGGAATTTTATTTTATTTTATGTCCAAATAAAGCGATTAAAACAGTTTCCAGTTTTTTCCTATTTTTTTTTCTAATTGTGTTCTTTTTTTCGCCCCTGTCGACTGGCCTACAACAGAAATAAACATGAATAAAATTTATGATATTGAAATGCCCTTCTTTCTCTGTTGTTGCATGATTTGTTTACATCTTACCCGTTAAGGTCCGGTACTTTCACTTAAGTATAAATATACTATATCTGGCGAATAACTATCCCATGGATAATATTACCGGAACTTGCTATCTGCAGGATAACTTACATGCATACTTTCATTCAAAATATATCCTCGTACTCCAGTCGAATTAGACAAAATAAAAAATTTTGCGTACTGCGGACTTTTTTTGTGGAAGTGCTACACCATGTGCGTCCACTATATTTGAAATTTTACTTATGTGCCCATTTCTCTTTCCCTATTGCCCGTAGGGCTCTTTACCAAGTTACACTTTTTGAAGATTCATCCCTCCTCTAAATAATATACACATTACACATTTGCCGTAGGACAAAAGGTTTTGGCTGTACGAGGCCGGAAAGGTTGCGCTGTCCGAATTTGGGGGTCTTCTATACAGGACAAACGGCTATTATTTCCAATCTACAATACTACACATACTAATGCCCTTGAGGAGAGATGATGATTTGTGAAAAAACTTTCATCGAATACCGTGCCGTTTCCATGATGCGGGATGTTGAAATTTTGAAAACCCCTTTTTAAAAAAAAAAAAGTGAACCTACTTTTTTCCGCTCATTTTTTTTTTTTTTCATGTATGTACGACCCTAATATAAGACAATTTACGTTGGTTTCATTGTAATACATTCATTGGTTTAAGCTAGACAGCAAAATATGCCAAAAATGGCTATTTTGGTATTGTTGCATTAAAAAAACCAAAACCAGTATAATTCTGGTAAATGTTTTTGTTTATCAAAAGTCTAATTCATTGCGCATAGAAAATATGTTTTTGTATTTAAATAGGATCAACACTTATTGTTTCATTTAAAATATATCCCCTATCCGATAGATATAACTTTAGATACTTCCCTCAGTAAGTGTTGACAACTTAAGACACTGTAAAATAAGGAAATTGTATGCTTCAAATAGAAATAGAAGTGGTTTGTTGCCAGTTTATGACATTTGTGTCATTTTCATGATTGTTTATCATATTGTTTGAAATAGTTATGCATCATATAACTAACATAACCTAATATTTTAAGTTTCTTAAGTTTTCATTTTACTTCCACATCCAGTGGAAGTATTGCAACGACAAAAAAAATTTTATTGTTCAAATAGGCTTAGATTGTCATGAAACGTCGAGATTTTAAGTTTGAGCGAAAAAAAATTTCTGTCTGTCTGTCTGTAACTTTTTTTGTGCGCACGTTTACTTTGGAACGGTTTGAGATATTGACTTAAAATTTGGTACACATATCTACTTTAACGAGATCTAGAACTAGATTATATTTTCATCTTGTTCCGTCGAAGGGTTGGTGTGTAAATTGGGGTAACTTTGGTGTAAATATTTAAATCAAACAGGTAAGAGTCCATAAAATTGGTATTTAATATAAACAAGAGAAGCTAAGGTCTCAAAAAAAATTTTGGCATTAGCCACCCCCCCCCCATTTCCACCCCCACTCCATTATTAAAGGGGATGAAAAAAAATTGTGATTTAGTGTGTGTACAAGAACCAGAAACCTCAAAATATTTTTTTACTTCATCCACTCCCACTACCACCCCCTATCACCACCCCCACCCCACTACCGATGTGGGGTATCGTTTTATGGGTTTTTGGGGTAGAGGACTTCAAAAATTATATTATTAAAGTTCCATAAACAATTATTTCCACGTACAAAATTTTTTCGTTGTGAGTGACTTGGATAGAAAATCTGGATGTGGAAGTAGTGAGCTGGGGCGGCGGTTTTTAATTCTTTTCCTTGTAGCCGTATATCTTGGCTCCAAGCGAACATTTAAAAATCCACTAATTTTTCAGTATTGTTTATTAATGAAATAGATCGCTAATTATAAGTTGGATTTCCAAACCAGAAAAATAGTCTCATTTTATTAGAACAAAGTATTTTAAATATGCATATAATAATATACGTTGTCTCTGATCATTCTATTAATGTCTTTTTAGTAAATATGAATATTTATATCTAACTAAAAATTTAAACTTAAAACACAATATAAAACAAACTAAACTTTTAAAAAGTTGGTTAGAAGGTAAAATGAGATAAAAAATCACTTCTGCCAATCACGGAGAAACCGCGTCAGTAGTCTATGAACCGCGTGGGCAGGGATATTTTTATCCGATAGATAAAAGCGTTATCCAAGGGTCTAGTTGTCGGATAGATTATCCTTGTGATAATAGTATACAATTGCAATTCATCAAGTGAGTTATTACCATTACCGCAAGTTGAATATTATACTTTATCTACGATTATAATAATAAATATCAAATTGAGAAAATTTTGTTTAAATTACTGAGTTTGTTTATTAATAAAATTAACTGTAAAATTTAATTTTTGTTCACCCTTTAATATTTGTTGTCTTCAAAGATTTAGCCACCTTTAAGCGGAGGTACAATGTGATTTTTAATCGAAATGGTGTACAAACTGCTTGTAGACAAAAAATCAGCTTTGTAGATTAATATTACGGAAAATGCAAAACTACTCCGCGAACTGCAATGGCCCGAAGCGCATATTCGGTCAAAAGTCTTGTTTTTTATGTTAGAGAAAAAATTTAAAAAGCGTCGGAAACCTCAATCAATTCTCTATGCATAAGCTATCTACAAATTTTTCGAAAAAAACGATAGTTTTCGAGATATTCGAGGAAATGTAAGAAATTACACTTTTTTCTAGAGAGCGTATGCAAATCTTAAAAAAATAATTTTTTGAAGGGCCAAGATTAACGGAGCGTCAAAGTAGTACATGATATTAAGTGAACATCGTATATGAGATCGATTTCAATTAATTACCGGTTAATTACGGTGACAAAATGGAGAAATTTACCGAAAATCCCGCCCCCTCTAATTCCTTAATTTTTGTTAGAATTCAAAAAAAAAACAGTTTTAGCAAATTTAATTCTATTTCAGTTAACTAGAGTAGTCTTTTGGCGTAGGAGCCAAGATTAAAAAGTTGCCAACTGTAGAAGCTCAAAATTTGCGATTTTTTGTCGTACATGGCCAACATTTCAGTAGTTATCTCTGAAACGAACAAAAAATCAAAATTCTTATGGAAGTAAAAGATTCGTAGTGGAAAATACTCGTTTGACCTTATTTTTTATTTCGAGCTAACTCGGAGATATCTGCGAAAAATAGCAAAAAACAGCTTACATTTCGGAGCCGAAAAGATTGCAAAAACATGCAATCTTGGCACGTTCATATTTTTCGAAATACACCATTGGGACGGCCGTACGATGTCGCGACGTAAAGAGGAGATCTTCCAGATAAACCTGATCGTAAATTGCACGGCGAAATTTGAAAATTCGGCTCGGCACGAACGAATCAAAAGTAGCATTTTGTGACATTTCAGAAAATCTTTATAGATATTAACGCGAATAATCTGTCACTACCTCCCTGGCTCCACCTTCGTATGTCGCGCGTTACGTCGGTTGGACAGGCTAGGCATGAAGACAAAGGTGATTGGCTCTGTACCTAGCGTGAGTTATAATAACTCACGCATTATAACTCACGCTGTTTGTTTATGGATACTATTAATTGATCAAAAGCAGGTCATTAATTAGTATATTACCTAATAAGAGTAGATAAAGCATATTTATCTGGTGGATATCACTATCTGTAGGTGAAAATACCGATTTTGTGCTTATCTCCGAGATAAAGCTTAACCTGCAGAATAAATATCACTATCATAGATGAAAGTACCGGGCCTATAAACGGTATGTTGAATATATATATATATGATTTTAGTATTAAGAAGCGACGTTTAAGGCCTTCTACACCAAAAATGGATAGAGTTATGTCCCATAATATGAAGTAGCAAATTGGACTATGTCAGACAATTTTAAGGAAAGCCATGTTCCTTAAGAAATGTGCGGGAACGTTTGTAGAAGATCGATTAAAAGGTTATTGAATTATTGCAAAAAAAAACAGCCTTGCCAGCCTCTTTTTCCACAACAACAATTTACCAAACTATATTTGATTAAATTTTCCAATTTTGATCCAAAGAATCTACCTTTGAACTATAACCCATTATTAATAGTCCACCGTGTATATCTAGATATGTTTGAAATTTTATTTTTAACAATCTCCATTTCTTATTTTTGCAATAAGGCCAATACGACCGAGAAGAAGCAGTGTTTTGCAATTTCAATTGTTTATACGAATATGTTGCCGATCTCGCCTGGAAAAAACACTCCTTCAATTTCTAGCTTTATTTTTACTCCACTATTTATCGAATTATTCGGACGTAGCACCTGATCTACATCCGTCATATGAGTCAATAATATTAAGAGCAGAGTAAGCTGGGCCCGTGCTGGCGTAGAGATAAGAAAGCAAATCAAAGATCGAAGCTTGCTGTGGCTTGACTGACAGCTCTGACCATATCGGGGGAGGGGGCGGCGAAGAACGGGCTCTAACCAGCCAGGACACCTGGGGCAGAACGATAACATCTATCAGTTATAATTAATTGTGTTTTTATATTTTGTTTAATCATTCTATTAGAACCGATCTCGGACTGGTATGGTACAAAAAAATACAATGCGATCGTACATTTTTTAAATGCCAATGCAAAGTGATTTTGATTAGAGATTAAAAGGTTTTTGAAAGGTGTTTAGAGATTCTGTTGTGCGCATCTAAGATAGATCAGATAGGTCATTAAGTTTGTCCGAGATTTCGGACCGATATGTCAGCTTGTCATGATTTATTTTGCTAAACGCCGAGGGTATTATGTCTGGTTAACATTCATTAAACAATGTTAAAATATGTTCATGCAGCGTGAGTTGACACCGTGGCACTTCCCACTCATAACTGCATCAAGCCAAAAATTATCTGAGTACGAAAATTCTACGGGATATTTTCTGCGTGCGTATTCAAGAGGTGCTTCATCGACTCATTTCACGTAAAAAGTTCCTATGAACATATGACAAAGACCCAATCTTGCCAAGATACAGTAGTATATTGGTGTAAAATTGTGCATAAAAAAATGAATAAGGAATAGTCCTGCTGCAACGATTTTATTGTTTTAATTGGTTTGGGTGTGGGTGGAAGTTTTAAATTAAATCTGTCCATTGCTTCATATAAAATTTTTGCAATTTATGTTGCATTACTAAAATTTTCTGCTTCCGGTTCCTCTAACCGCATCGCAAAAATAAGAATACCAAGTTCGTAAGAAAATTTCAAAGAAAACTATATAGATCTACAAACAAATTTTCTGATAATTTGTTAAATTATAAAAAAAGTAAAAACCTTTAAAAATTGTCCTCTTTGTATAATTTAAGGAATATGACGTAATAATGCATATATTTTAAAGAAAGTAAGTAAACCTTCCTGTTAAATTTTAACGCAAAATATTTATTTAAACGGTGGAAAATAAAAAAATTTCGAAATTTCAATCACTTATTGTTTAAGTGCATCAACTCGTAGGAGACCATTTTGTTTGAAAATGTTATTACGTGTGTTTTATAACGATATTAAGAAACAAATGTTTTCTTTATATAAACCGTTTTTTTTTGGAATTTGTTTAAAATTTTGTTGCAAACAAATTCAAATAACTATTTTTTCATCAATAACTTACATTTTGAAAAAAAGTTGCCCACCTATGAGTTGATGTACTTAACAATAAGCGATTGAAGTTTCGAAATATTTTTTTAAATTTTCAGCCGTCTAATAAATATTTTGCGCTAAAAGAGAGATATGTTTAGTTCAGTAAAGAGCATAGTTTCACCTACTAATGTATAGGCATTATTATATCATATTTATTAAATTAAACAAAAGGGCAATTTTTTAGGGTTTTTATTTCTTTACAATTTAACAAATTATCAGAAAGTTTATTTGTATTTTGTATATTTTATTCAAAATTTTATTACGAACATTTTGGTGTTTTTATTTTTGCGATGTGGTTACTACACTGGAGATAATAAGGGAAATAGATAATCTTAGTTTCTCAACAATAATAATTAGTCGAAAAGCGACACATGCTATGCAACATACAAAAACAGACAGTTGATTCTAATTGTAAAAGTGAAGAAAATTGCTCCATCTTTTTTAGGAAACATACTATTTTCATATTTTTCGTGTTACCATTCCTCTATATAGAATAGAATAGAATAGAATAATGTTTATTGTGTAAAAAAATTATAAAATTATTTACACAAAAGGTAAGAGTTCGGCATCGCCGTTCTTCCACTCTCCCAAAAAATGTACAAAACATATACTACTCACTCGAAATACACATTTGACAAACTAAAATAAAACTAAATTTAGACAAATTTAACTCTCCAATAACATAATTTTTACATTTTCTTTAAATGTTTCTTTTGACAAGGAAATAATATCTATAATCTTATTTAAAATCATAGGTGCCATGTAAATTTTGACGTATTGTTTTGTGGCACTCTATAATTGTCTTTGCGTACTTTCACATTATGTACATCCGATCTTTTTACTAACTCATTATGCAAATATGATGGTTTTTCTGTGTCAATCAGTTTTTTCAAGAAAATACAGTATAAATAGTTAGCTCTATCTACTATTTTTAGCTCGTCACGAAAAGGAATACAATAGACAAACTGCATGCTAGCATTCTGAATTCTCTGAAGTATCAATGTATTATATTGAGTCAAATAATGTATATATGTATTGCAACAATAATCTACATGTGGATATATCAAACTCTTTATTAAATTTAATTTTATGTTAGATTCAAGACACTACTTAAATTTCTTCAAATTATTTAATCTCATGAACGAGATACTACTTTATTGACGTGAGTTTCAAATGTGAAATTATTATCTATATGTAACCCTAAAACCTTTGCTGTATCGGCCCAACTGATAGCTTCATTATTTATTGTAACATTATTATCCTCCACCTTTTTTCTTAGCTTTTCGTTTCCAATACACATTACTACCGATCTACTGGGGTTTATTTTTAATGCATTGTCGTCACACCATTGACTGAAATTACTTAGACCAAAGTTTATTTGATTGACACATTCTATAGCTTTTTCTGGTTTAGCAGACATGTATAGTTGAACGTCATCAGCATACAGATGGTAATGCGAGTAAGTTAGTGATTGTGGTAGTTCTAAAATAAATATTGTAAAAAGAATAGGTCCCAAAATACTACCCTGCAGCACACCACTCTTTGTTTGAAATAAATCGGATGTATTATCACCGACTCCTACACATTGCCTTCTCGAATGCACATGCGAATTAAACCATTCAACACATGTGTTACTTAAATCAATGTAATGCAGTTTGGCTATTAACAAGTCAAAATTACCACGTCAAATGCTTTACTTTGATCAAGCAGTATCAGAAATGTAATCATTCTGTTATCCATTGCCACTGAAATATCACTCAATACTTTTAAAAGAGCTGTTTGCGTTCCATGGGCTTCTCGGAAACCCGATTATATAGAAGGAATTATATTGTAAGTTTCCAGGTATATTTTCAGTTGTTTAGCTGCCAATTTCTCTGAAATTTGGAACATAGCTGGCAAAATATTTAATGGCCTGATGTCTGACATATTTACTGGATCAGATATTTTTGGGCAACATATAACTAATGCATTCTTCCAATTTTCAGCAAATACTCCTGTGCGAAAAGTTAAATTAATTATGCTGGTTATACTATCTACACAGAACGGCATGACAATTTTTAACATTTTCAGAGTTATGCCATTAGCATTTGATTTTATCGTTGTATACACATCTTTATTATTTATTTCTGTAAATGTCTAAAAATTTTCATTATCCATTTTATTGTCTTTGTAAAATTCGACCATATTCGGATTAACACTGTTATCACCAGCTATATTAATAAAATAATTATTTAATTCATTCACATCAAATTCTGTTTGTTCTAAAATTGTATTTACTTTTTTGTTATATAGACCCCATGAGTATAAATTATTCCAAGTAGCTTCACTGTTATTTTTATTTCTTTTTAATTCATAGTTCATGAATACATTTTTCATTTCTGATGGCTGTGCTTAAATAATTTTTCAAATCAGCATAGTAATGTCGATCTTTTTTTAATTTGGTTTTTACATATTTTCTTTTTGCCTTTTCTTTTAGTTTTATCATTTGCTTGACTGTATACATTATATATGGTTTATGTGGCCGCTTTTGTTGTATAAGTGTAAGAGGTGCATGTCTATCGAATAGCTGTACAATATTTTCAGATAAGCAATTAACTTTTACATTTAAGTTTTCAAGTTTGTTAATTTAATTCCAATCAATTACAGCTGCATCATTATTAAAAGCATCGACTTTAAAATACTTGAAATTTATGTATAAAACTTACCAAAATTCGCTTTTTCATAATCAATAGCTAAATTGCAAAATACTAGCGTGTGGTCTGTCACATTCAGCAAATCAAATGAATCACAAATATTTACAACAATATTATCACTTATACAAATAACATCAATTAAACTCACTACTGGTCGTGGGAAAGTTCAGTATTTGCTTCATATTATATTTTAACAACATTGTTTCAAACTTACGACACTCATTACTATTTTTAATCAATAAGTTTATGTTTAAATCACCCATCCATACTACAGAGTCTACGTCTATGTAAATTAATTCCAAAATGTAAACTACTTCATTTAGACATTCTATAGTTGCATGTGGAGTTTTATATACTACCTCTAAATCGACTTTTTTATTTTTGATTATCAGAGTTAGCCACAGTTGTTCGACACCATTATCAAAGTATTCATATAGCTGTCATTTGTTGTCGTAAAAACTTAATATTTTAGTATTACAATATTCAAACCTTTTGCTTTCCAACAGTATATGCAAAAATGATATTTGTTAAGATCTAACTGAAAAGTAAATAAATATTAATGGAGGAGTTCCATTTTTGTGTAATTTACAGCGAGAAAGTGTGGATCGAGGTAGCTTTTTATTTTTCAAAATATATGCATACTGTAAACAAATAAGCTGTAGCTAATGAAATGGGGAATTTTTTATAAAATGTATAGGAAATGAAAAAATGGCCTTGTAACACGAACATGGCGAACATTCCCTAATCGTATCAGATTCTTTCATTTTATTACGTTTCTTTGTCACTAGTTCACTAGTGTTTGTTTTCTAGGATATATTATTGCAAATATTGTTAATAATTTAGAAAATAGATAGTTTTATTTTCAACTGGTTTATGATTAATCTAATATGTATAACATAAAAAGATAAGGTGAGAAATTTTACTCTAAGCGTATGCAGGAAACGTAAAGTATTGAATCTACTAATTTCAAAAAAAAAAAAATAATTTTTGTAATCCCGTCATTTAGTGCTGAACAAGAAAACTCTTCACCATTCTTGTCGTAGCGTCAACGGTTCACGAGATATACCCCCACTGACCCCGCCAACATTGCAAAATACTCGGGAGGTATTCACAAACACAAAAAAAATTGACTACGATGTTCCTGCAAAAATAAACCTATTGACTTTAATATAAATTACTTAGAAATATTTAAAAAGGCTCCCTCGTATACTGAAATATGAAAAAGACATTTAGAAATGTAATTGACGTTTGTTTAAGAAGTAATTAACGTAGTATTTTAGCATGCCAAGGGGATAGGATTGTTGAGTTAACTGATCTCTTAATGTCCCCTTAATTATTGCCTTTGAGCGAATATACCACCTTTTCTTTAATTAAAAGTGTTTAATTATTTCTTCTCATCACGAAAATACTTTAAGCCTTTAAATATTCAACGTTCATTAAAAAGTGAATTTTTTATTCTGATTATTCGCAGCTGCTGTTTAATGAGCTGGTAGTTAATATACAATTTCGAGATTTACATCTAAAATATTCCAGACAACTAATCCTTATTATAGAGCCCACGATCCACATAGTACGCAATGGAGATAAAGTTACTGTTAGGCGTTGCCGAATTCAAATAAGTAATTGATCAAAGTTTTAGTAAGATATAGCATAATCAGTCATAATCAGTGGCATGGCTCGGAGGGCCAGGGGGGCACTGTGCCCCCACATGATGCGGCGCCCTCCAGCTTATAAAATATTTTGAGACTTGTGGGAATTTTTTTTTCTGCTCTTCAATTCCGGGTCCCGCGGAGAAACTGTTATCCTTTTCCTCCCAATTTACCTCCCAGTTCACCTCCAACCCCGTGTACCACAGATACCAAGCCAAATCTCTAGCTTTCGAACAAGCCCTATCTAACACCACTTTACCATCTGCATTAGATTCCATCGCAATATCCCATTGAGTTAGAAGGACGGCAGAAACAGTCACGTGATCAAAAACGGCATCACTTTGTCATTTTGTTACTACTTTTTCGTCAAATTGTGACAGTTTGTTTTTCGTGTGATTTATTGTGATTTTTACTGACAGTTTGTTAAATTTTGGACAATAAACATTAAAAGGACTATGGTGTCGTGTGCTAAAAGAAGTTATTCTTCTAGAGATGATGACAAGAAGAAGTAGTTAACGGGAATAACATGTCATAGGTAGTGTAAACAACAAACAGAGCCGTATTAAATTGTTAATTAAATGTTCTTTTAATATATTCTGTTTCGTAGAATAAAAAAAAAATAGCTTATTTTAGGATAAATTGCACATTTTATATATCAAGGTGAATAAAAACTATTGCATATTTTGCCTATAATTTTTTAAATATTAGTTAGGTATATCAAAAAACGTTTTATACAAAACATATTTTTTTGTCGTTCTCTTTTTATCTACAAGGTTGATGTTTATGCCGTTAAATAAGTTATAATAATAATCCCACTGTTAGACAATTTCAATCAGCATATAAAAAAAATATATGTCACATAAAATTACGTGAAAGTTTTCGTGGAAATTGTATTCCAATCCAAATAAAATTTTTAAAATGTAACCCTATAAAACAAATTAATAATTCTTGTAGAGACTACAGAATAACTGATGATAATACAGAGAGCATAGAATATGAAGCTTTATTGGATCATGATTATTTTCTTGGTGCTAAGGCTTTCGCGGAGCTGGTGATCTGGCTGCTGGTTTCCGGGTCTTCTTCCGCGTAGACTTGGTTGAGTGCTTGACGTTTCGACCATCTTGTCGTGGTCTTCTTCTGAAGCGAAGTGAGCTCTACTGGATTGAGCTCCTCTATTTATACAGGTTATCAGGAGGCGTGTTGCGGATCATTGCTCATGCGGAACATTGACTTCCACGTTATTGGTACTTGTAGTCCGTTGTCACGGTTATAGTTATTCGGATGTTTATTTATTTCAATGGCTTCTCTGTATCTTCTTGGCCAATAATTCTTGGTGTTAGGTAATTTCTTTGTTTTGTCGAATTTTATCAAATGGCCGGTTTCTTCTGAATGTTCGGCAACTGCTGATTTTGTAGAATTTCCCTTCTTTGTATTTCTAATGTGTTCTCTGAGTCTGGTGTTTATACGTCGTTTGGTCTCTCCGATGTAAACTTGTCCGCAGGAACATGGGATGCTATATACTCCTGGTGTTTTTAGTTCTTCTGGACCTTGGTATTTGGGAAAATGTTGTGCCACCTTCTGTTTTGCATTATATATTACTTTGACGTTCTTTTTCTCCAAAACTCTTCCGATTCTGTCCGTACATCCTTGTATATACGGTAGGTAAGCTGTTACTGGTAAGTAAGCTGTTGGTAAGCTGTTGCCAGAAGAAGAAAAAGAAGAAAAGAAATACACGGCAACAGCTTACCTACCGTATATACAAGGATGTACGGACAGAATCGGAAGAGTTTTGGAGAAAAAGAACGTCAAAGTAATATATAATGCAAAACAGAAGGTGGCCAGAAGTGGTTTCCCAAATACCAAGGTCCAGAAGAACTAGAAACACCAGGAGTATATAGCATCCCATGTTCCTGCGGACAAGTTTACATCGGAGAGACCAAACGACGTATAAACACCAGACTCAGAGAACACATTAGAAATACAAAGAAGGGAAATTCTACAAAATCAGCAGTTGCCGAATATTCAGAAGAAACCGGCCATTTGATAAAATTCGACAAAACAAAGAAATTACCCAACACCAAGAATTATTGGCCAAGAAGATACAGAGAAGCCATTGAAATAAATAAACATCCGAATAACTATAACCGTGACAACGGACTACAACTACCAATAACGTGGAAGTCAATGTTCCGCATGAGCAATGATCCGCAACACGCCTCCTGATAACCTGTATAAATAGAAAAGCTCAATCCAGCAGAGCTCACTTCGCTTCAGAAGAAGATCACGAAAAGATGGTCGAAACGTCAAGCACTCAACCAAGTCTACGCGGAAGAAGACCCGGAAACCAGCAGCCACATCATGATTATTTACCTAATCAAGTTTCAGAATTTTCCAAATATGTTATAGCATGTATTGCAGGATATATCTTTCATATTTTAAAGAAAAAAAAATTAAATGTGAAGAATGTGTAAACGTCTTAGTGAATAACGAAAAGGATTTTTTTTTCTTTGTCTAAAATCGGAAAAAATTATAAAATGCAAACTTTCATGCCATGATTTTTCTGCAGAAGTTGTAGTGGGTTTTGTTTTAAGGGAATTTGTACATGAAAATATATTTTTTTACTTATTGACGCACAGTTTTGATAAATCGTCTTTAGACAGCCATAGAGTGTTGTTAATAAAAGCAATAACCCAATAGCTAATAAATATGCAAATATTAGACGATTATTTAAGTAAAAATACAATGATTAAGTCTCAAAGTATTAGGCATCAAAGTAATAAAATTATATTATTTAGAGGTAACTAAATATATATTAATTTGTTTATTTTGTGTTTTATTTGAATATGATTATTCTAATTCTTTTTTCTAAGAATCTTGCATTTATTGAATTCAACATTTTTTTTGCGTTATTCAGATAGGCCGTCTCGTCGGGGTACAAAGTTCTTATAATTGTAAGTAGTGCGGGTCTGGCAAAACCACCATTTTGTTCCTACATTTAGCCACGCCTACCGGTGCCGTTTCTGTATAGGAAATTTGTACAGGATAGCATCTCCTCACATTCTAACTCAATGCAATATCCCCATCAGAAGTTCTCAGTCAGATTAAAGCCCTAAATCCCAAAAAAGTCCCAGGGCTGGACAATATCCCCCCTACGCCCTTAAATACCTCTCACCCAACGCTATACTATTTATAACAAAATTATATAATTATATAATTCATGCGTACGATTCTCACACTACCCCACCACTTGGAAAATAGCTAAAGTTATTCCTGTACTTAAGCCAAAAAATCCGAAAAAATTCCCAGCAAGTTACCGTCTCATCAAATTATTACCAGTCCTGGGAAAAATCTTAGACTCCATCTGAGTGGACTGGAAGTCGTAGAGAGCAACCATACGCTCAGTGACTTCCAATATGGATTTCATCCCGAACACTCCACCACCCAACAGTTGTGCAGCGTTGGTGAAATAATGACCACAAACGCCAATCGGGGTCTTCTCACAGGGATAATCTCCCTAGACCTCGAGAAGGCGTTTCATAATGTCTGGCATCCTGGGTTGCTATACAAGCTCAATATCGCGGGAATTCCGATTCGTATTACCAAGTTAATATAATAATATATTCTAAATCGCCAATTCCGAGTAGCAGTCAATCAGGAGTGCTCATCCCTAAACCCTATCCTCTCCGCGGTTTCCCACAAGGGTCCGCTCTAGGCCTAGTGCTGTTTTTCCCACTTCCCAAACCCGACCGATCACAGAGTAACATACGCAATATACGCAGACGACATCGCACTTATAGCCACATCAAAAAACCCAAAGTTGCTGGCAAAACTCCTGCAGAAACGAACGGACAGAACCACCTCATACTTTAAGAAATGGGGACTCAAAGTTAACCTCACCAAAACTGAGCCATTAACTATAACAAAAAGTCGATCCCTTCTTTACTCGAACTCAAAACTGAAGATCTAAGGCCAAGACATTGAGAGGTCGAATGAAATTGAGTACCTAGGAATTTTCCTAGACCGAAAACTATCATTCGAAAAACAACTGCGAGATGTCAATTATAGAACACTCACGCGCACAGCTCAGCTTTTCACCTACCTAAAATCCGCCCCCATCTACTCCTATACAAATCCTATATCCGCTCAATCCTTACCTACGCCTCCCAATCTCTGAGACTCCCTCCTAACCCCCCATCCTACAAAAAAAGCTACAGATCGCACAAAACAATAATCTAAGAATAGCTGCTAATCTCCACATTTATTACATTTCTACACAACCTCATTGACATTTCTATATTAGACTAATTTATTTTACTCTAACTTATCTCTAACTTCGCCCAAAAATTAGTCACATATACTTGAAAACCTACTAATTGTAAATGCTGCTGGAAAAAAGAAAACAATAATAACAACACACACCAAACACGCGCTTCAAAAAAAAAGCAAACCACAAACTCAAAACTCTACTAACACACAACACTGTCGTAATATATAGAATAGCTTTGTAATACTAATAAAAAAATTATAAATCCCACCCATCCACATTCCACCGGACATATTAAAAAAAAAAGAAGAACGCCACTTCACCGCGGAAAACGCCGCAAGGGGGGAAGCCGCCTAGGCATGGTGTGGCGATTAGTTCACTTGCTGAGTATATAAGTTTCACCAAGTCTCAAGTAACCAGGGAAAGAAAGAAAAAACAAAATAATAACAATTTTTAAATAAAAACATATAACATGTATTAATCAAATGTTAAACCAAAACACCTTTTAGTCTTCAGAAATACACATTTTAAATATGAACTAGAACTTTTAATTATAGATATATATTTAACTAATCCATATGTCTATAAATTGGTGACCCCAAAAAAGAATAGGTTGTACTTGCTCCATTAGCCTTTTTCTCACGAAGACTTACTTAGCACAGACAAAATACAGTACCTTTGACAAGGAACTTCTTTCTTTGTTTACAGCGATTAAACATTTCAGATTTTTACTAGAAGGTCGCACATTTATTTGCTTTACTGACCATAAACCTTTGGTCAAAGCGTTATTCACTAAAACTGAAAGATCTCCCAGGCAAACTAGACATTTGGAATTCATTGCTCAATTTGCCTGCGAAATCAGACATATCAAAGGGAAAAATGATATTGTTGCTGACACTTTATCACGTGAACATGATACGTGTTCTTTACAACAATGCATTTCCCCAATTGTTACCCAAAAGTCTAACCTAGTTGATATTGACTTTGACTTAAATTTATTGAGCGAAGCTCAGGAAGATGATTCTGACCTTAAATTTTTATTATCAGATACTTCATCGAACACAAAGAGAACTTTTCATTTAAAGAAAATTAAAATTCCATATTCTGACAAGTTTATTTGGTGTGACGTTTCCCGCCCTAAACTTCGTCTTTATGTTCCTATCGTTTATAGATGGACAATTTTTGATATATTTTATGGTTTATCTCACCCTGGAATCAAAGCGACTAGAACATTAGTTTCTAAAAATTATTTTTGGCCCAAAATGACTTCAGATTGTAATCTCTGGGCAAAAACTTGTATTAGCTGTCAAACTAATAAAGTGACAAGACATACAAGGAGTCCCATAGCTAACTTTGATATTCCTAAAGGACGCTTCGACCACATACATATAGATTTAATAGGACCATTACCTCCTTCTAAAGGTTGTTCTTATATTCTTACTGTGATCGAACATTTTACTAGATGGCCCGAAGCTTATCCACTTCAAGATATTACTGCAGAAACTGTAGCGCGTACGTTATTTCAGAATTATGTTTGCCGATTCGGTGTCCCTGTCACAGTGACAACGGATCAGGGCATCCAATTTGAATCGAAACTATTCAAAGAATTTTCAAAATTTTTGGGATTTCATAGAATTCGTACGACACCATATCATCCTTCCTCGAACGGAATGATTGAAAGGTTTAATAAATCTCTTAAAACTGCTCTGAGAGCTAAAGCTTCTACACCCCATTGGGTAGATGAACTTCCTATCATACTATTAGCTCTCAGGACCATCCCTAAAGACGATTTGCAATATTCCTCCGCAGAACTCGTTTTTGGTCAAACTTTACGTTTACCAGGTGAATTTTTCATAAAATCATATACTTGTACGGATATTCCTTGTTTTATTACTAAATTACGTACTTTATTTAATAATTTAACGTTCATTCCACCTTTTCACTATGTTAATTACAAATCATTTGTCAGTTCAGACATCTCGACTTGCAGTTTTATTTTCGTTCGGAAAGAACGTTTTAAGAAATATTTTACTCCGCTGAGCGAAGGGCCTTTTAAAGTATTGTCCCGTACAGATAAATTGGTTATTTTTGTTAAAGGAACTAAAGCCGTCACGGTAAATATTGATCGGATTAAACCAGCATATTTATTATTATCTGACAAATGCGATGTCACTCCACCGTTGATTAAGAAAGTTCGTTTTGCTGTTGACGAATTGAATGACTGGCTGATCTTTTTCTTAGCGGGAGTGTAGTGTGGCGATCAGTTCACTTGCTGAGTAAATATAAGTTTCACCAAGTCTCAAGTAACCAGGGAAAGAAAGAAAAAACAAAATAATAACAATTTTTAAATAAAAACATATAACATGTATTAATCAAATGTTAAACCAAAACACCTTTTAGTCTTCAGAAATACACATTTTAAATATGAACTAGAACTTTTAATTATAGATATATATTTAACTAATCCATATGTCTATACATGGCACATTACTAGTGGACTTTACCTAGCAAAGAGGATTCAAGCCTCATACACCAAAATAATCCACATGCACACAAAATAAAGAAAGTGGTCTGTTTCTCGTTCTCCATTGGGTAAGTCCTATGTATTTCGCCATGCTGAACAAGAATCAGGTACGTTTATCACCATCACTCACCATTTTTTTGTAAATCGCAAAAATAACCTAAAAAAATCATAATTTAGGTTATTTTTCAATTTACTAAAAATTGGTGGGTGATAGAACAAAACGGACAGCTAATTCGTATTTAGCATGTCGAAATACATAAAGGTTGCCCAATGGAGTCCCAGAAACAGACCATTTTTCACTTTTTCTTTGTTTGTAATATATTTGCATACGCGGTTTTCTAGAAAATGGTGGCAGTTTTTAAATCCACCTACGGCGGATAGGAGCTCTGGTTAATAAACCATTGCCGCCAAGCCAAATCGGACCCACTCCGCCCAATCACACGCCTACCACGACGCTACACATCGTGGCTGTCTGATTGGCTCCGGGACGGGCTCCGACTAGGCACATCAGTTGTACCATAAATATTGAATAAAGTCTTTTTGGATTGGATTTGGATTGGCACACACACATATACACACACACACACACAAAAATGCTCTGTTTCTGGGACTCCATTGAGCAACCCCTATTAATTTCGACGTGCTGAACACGAATCGGGTGTCCGTTTTCAGGTTTTTTTTTTTAGATTAAGTATTTTCGCGTCTTACAAAAAAATGGTGGGTGGTGGAACAATTCTGACTACGGATTCGAATTCAGTACGTCAAAATACATAAAGATAAGTTGGTCTCGTCAAAAGAACACACCACTTTTTTAATTCTGTGTGCCTGTGAATAATTATCCCAAGAATTGGCTCTTACTCCACCATAAAATGTAAGGAGTGTTAAATAGTTGTATAACTATTGCTTTTGCTTTTGATGAAATGGTTTCATAAGCCTGTGCCTATATAGTGATTGTGTAGATATTAAGAGATCGTTCTCAGAGCTTAACTAGAAAGCTTTTATTCGTACACAATGGCGATATAGATTTTATTATAGCTATTGTAAAATAGTTCTGAAGCGAAATGAAAACCACGACAAGATGGTCGAAACGTCAGACACTCAACAAAGTCTACGCCGAGGAAAACTCTGAAACCAGCATCTAGACTAATTAGTGTTAGTTGGGAAATTTCGGGAGCCTCAATACCCAATCTGTCTTTTCTCTAACTGTACATGTCTCAGAGGCGTAAAAAAATATGGAGTAAACTAAGGTGTAAGTAAATCTGATATTTCTGCGTCTCGTGATATTTCTATCAACTGGCAAATCTCCGATCTAGCCATTTGTATTCTTCACCGATTCTCACAGTTCCATTTGCCAGAATTGTCCACTAGGGCGCCTAGCTATATCATCTTATTTACTATGTAACGGAATTTTTGTCGAAATCCCGTTACAGCTCCCTTTAGACATTATGTTTTATTAATTTTTTGCTGTTTGGCGATTAATTTTAAATATTTTGTGAAATTTTGGATTTATGAAGTGATTCGCAGCAGTGTACGGACAACTTTAACCATATCTTTGGTGCGTGGGTGTAATTAGGACAACTAGCGCCGTAATGAGGAATTTTGTTACTATATGTTTGACGGTAAAAACGAGGGGAAAACGAATGATCTTTGATCGAACTCTGCGACTGGGTGGTCGATGCTCTGATCCTGTGGTTTGGTAACATGGCGAGGTATGGTCTTATGCATTTATTTTCTTATTTTATCTAGTTAATCTTTTGCTATTTCAATTATTTTATTTACTTAATTTAATTGAGAATGTATTTTAAGCTTGTGAGTGAACATATTTTTTTTGGAATAGTAAATTAAAACCGTGTATTTTGTTTAAAGGCTATTTTTCGTATCGATAATTAATTAATCCAACGGTTAATTAATTATTATTATCGGTCCATTTGGCATTTTCCTTTTTGTGTGATTATTTAATAAAAAATTAAATGATTATTATCGGCCCACTTGGCATTATCTTATATCTTAATTGTATAAAGTAAGGGTTATACAATTATAGATTGACCGCGGAGGTCACCATATTCTCTTTTGTGGTTCCTAGACAATTTTCGTGCTGTTCGATGCGTTTTTCTAGGTGAACTACATCCTGGTATGTGAATCACTAGAGAATATATGTTGGTACAGGAATCGAGGGTGGAGATTTCTGGTTTAATGGTACCTAGGCTGGAACCAGGCGCGAAGCCAAATTTGTCCAGGAAATCTACTGCTGGAGGACGTAAGGTGAGTGTTTTTTTTCTTTCATTATCTTTGATTAAATTTGGAGAGATATAAAGCAGTCACCGAAAGTTTGTCCAGAGATTACCAGAATTTGGGGGTTTCTGAACCAACAACCAACTTTCTTTCTTATTGTCTTTTGTGAAACTTGCATTGATAAATTAATTATATCGCTATTAATTTTTCTTGTACCTAAATTAATTGTTAATGCTAGTGTCGCTTTTTCTATCTTACTCCAGTTAGTAGCTGGTAAATAAAAATTATCTTTTAACTATTTTACCTTATGTCTATCTGTTCACATCAAGTTTTTTAAAATATATCTATCTCGTGATTTATTCGTCACATAATGCACAAGTAACCATAGCTTCCATGTTATAATTTTTTTTTGTCTGATTTCTGGTAGTGAAATCTGGATTTTTTTTTTTTTAACAAACCACATGTAATTTCTATCTTTTTGGACATTTTTGTCTTATTAAATTCATCACGTAAATTTTAACTTTTTGCTATCTTGTACCTTAAAAGTAACGTAGATTATCTTATCTTTTGGCAGTAATTTTTTTGTAGATTATTTTTAGTATTATCGAGTAACTTTTTGTCTTTAGCTTAAAATGCTATATTATAAATTTTGTTGTTTTTCTTCATGAGATTATGCTAATTACATAATCGTGAATAATTTAGTAAAGCCAAATTTTTGTCTAATATTTTATGAATATCGTTTCTTTACCGATTTCCGTGTAGATTTCACGTCAAATTTTTTTATCAGGAAAATATAATTTCATGTATCTAGTCAATTTTGCAGAGAAAATTTCTCGTAGTTTTGGTCATTAAAAAAAATTTTTTTCTCTAACTTAATATCTCAGTACCTTGATTTCTAGTTTAGTAATTTACAATTTCTATGTAGAATATTGTGATTAAATTTTGTAGTTACATATTTAGTTTTAGCAAAATTTTATATCGAAGTACCTTGTACTTATTATCTATTGTTTATCGTATTTATAATTTTTCTATCTTGCCTGACTGGTTTTAACCATTGATTTTCCCATTCTTATGTAAACACTTGGACCAAGCAAAGAGGAGTGACCCAGTACACGTATTCCGTCGTATGAAGGAATGTGGTGGTTTGGGAAGCATCACCGTTGAGAGCGGACTGAGCATACTCCAAGCCAAAAGGAGAAAGATTCCAGCTCAACATATGTCCCTCAGAGTCCGAGACGTCGGCGCTTCCAGCCCCTAATCCTGTGATATTCCGCTTACCCAGTTACGTAAGAATTTTGGAAATTGTACTGTCTCTGAATAATTGGTCAGAAGAAATTTTGTAAAAAACCAGTCAAATTTGTAATTTTTTTATTCATTTAATCAACGTAAAATTTTGTAACTATTTAACCACATTTTCACATTGATTTTATATTTATGATATATTATCTATTTTTATCTTTGTACAGAAATTGTAAATTTTAACTTTGTCGTAATATATTGTTCAATTTTTATTGTGTGTTTATTCTTACTCGATATGGTATTCAAGAATATATTATCTTTTTCTTTCTCTCTCTTGGTAACGATTATGTATTTAAAAAAAAATACGCTGGCGTCCTAAAGGCCCAGTACAACTTGAAAATTTAACTTCACAACGACAACGAAAAAAAACCCACAGACCTGCACTGAGCTAGCAGGAGCTAGGTAATTACACCTCTTGATTTTTCTTGATTGGGGAATTTGAATCAACAAAGTATCGTTAGAACTACCTCACAGTCACCTAGCCTTAGTTTGTGTGGGTGGTTTTCATTTGCCAGGGTCCCAATCATAATTTTCGTTTTGTTGTAATTTACACTAGACCATAATCAGAACTTATTGTGTGGAGCCTGTTGAACAGGTGTAGAGCTCATCCTCACTTGCTGCAACTAAAGTGTTATCATCTGCAAATCTTCAGTTAAAAATCTTGGTTCCGCTTATAGCTACTCCACCTCACCAGTTCCCCAGCACATGTAGCATCATGTGTTCACTATTTCAAAGAGGATTGGTTGTCTATTTTCACCAAAGCATACAGTTCGAAGATAGTAAATAAAATTAATTATAGCAGAAGTAAACATATTTCCTATAGGATTTAGCAAACAGCAGAAGTGATAATCCATGATTAATAAAAAATCAGCAGATGACGATGAAGAAGACATTGAATTGATTTGGAGAAATCTTTGAGTATATAAATAAGTTATTGAATAACATATAGTTGAACATAATTTATACACCTATATCTGCAATGTAGAAAAAGCATGCGCAGTGGAGCTCCTCATACGTTGCCAATTACTTTTCCCACTGACTTGCAATGCATCCGCTGTAGTAAATTCTGTCTCTAGTCTCTTTCTATCGGTGTATGAAAAAAAAGTGTGTGTTCACAGAAGACAATGCACAGTAGAACTTTTCGGTCATTGGCGATTACTTCATGTCCAACCTCAAGTCTTCCCATAAAGTTCGTTTTTGAGTAAATCCTTTATATTTTCTATCTCTATCGAACTACTAGTATTTATTTCCCAAGAAATACATGTTCAAAATAGTGGTATTGGATAAAAGTCGGCGAGAGTTTTGGAAATTGGTGTGATTGGGTCTTGAGATGCTGTTTTCAGGTAACATTTTGCAACTAAAATGTTTTGCCGAAAAATAATCAAAAATCGTGCAAACAACGATTCATGGCAAAAATTCCGTTCCAGTGCAGTTTTTGAAAAAGGTATTCTTTAAATTAAATGAGGATGCATCCTTTAGCTCTCAAAAAATTTATTTGTGGAATAAATTGTTTCGCCGCTAGAGTGCCTCAAAATTGTGTTAATTTTTCGAATTCACAAAATATATACTTTTCGCCACAAAATTAACGCAAAAATATTAATATAACTTTAATTTTACTATTTTTCTCAAAATATACGAATCTCTTTAATCATTTCTTTAACGCAGAAACAAGTTTGTTGTGCGATTTTGAACACAATAAATTGCACAGTAATCTTCTCAAAATACCAATGGTATATTTTAGCGGCGTGGAAAGTAACCGGGCGGTCAAGAATTGTACGTAGGTACTAAAAGGTCCACCTCTCTCGCATTCCTTATAGAACTATTGAAAGTCAAGTTTAAAGCTGAAGACTAATAAACAAGCAAGCATAAAAGATGTCGATACATTCGTAACATAATCAACACTGCAATCAGCATGTCACCTAAATCTGATTCCGGCGAAGATGTGGATCTCTCCTTTCTCTTGACAGCCTTATCAAAATGTAACAACGTGTATCATCTCCCAACAATTAGTATGAAAGACAAAATAATAGTTGAGAATATCCATTTCCATCCAACATGCATGTAGTGTCTACGATACCACAGTTTTTTTAACCAGCGTAAAATGAACTTCTGCAACATACTCCGAAAAAATCCACAGGTAAACGAGACCATCAAGGTATTTAATGAATATGATACTGACCCAGGGATAATGGCTAAAGCTGGACAATATTTTTTACTCGGCTTGTATGGTTGCGGTACCAAAAAGGGCATTACAACAATTATAAACACCGTTGCTTTGTAAAATCATACTAGAAAAGCAGGTTTACCATCGTTTATCTACCACTGAAGCAGCTGCGCGTGAGCATTTACTCTCGATATGCCATCAGGCCGAAAAATTCACAGAAATGGGGACGGAAAAAAGCGAAGATGGGTTCATTTCTGTTTCCACTCTTTAGCCCCCAGTTTTTGATAGTTGCTAAAACTAATGTCTTGCAAATGCAAGAAGAAATGTCTGGAGATGTGAGATGCAGAAAGGCTGGCCTTAAATGTTCTATTATCCCCGTCTTCTTGACCATCTCCTAGACTTAAGAGCATTATTACTGCGATCTGAAAGGCGGTTAAATACATTTAGTTTATTAGAATCATTAGTAACATTGTTATTTTGAAATATATCCATTCATATTCGTCTGATTTTTCAAACCTTTTTAACTTCTGAGATAGAATATTGAAGCTTGAGAGATGTTTTATGACTTGTGATGCTGTGGACCTGCTGTACTAAAGCTTGAACTTACTTTACCCCATAGCTTTGTTAACCCATTAGTCCCGTTCCTCCTAAGGAGATGAGTATTCGGTCGATGGGAGCTCCGCCTGTCTCTTTGGGAGTCACAAGTGATTTCTCGAAGTGTGAACACTTCTGGTTATCAAGGCTAGGGTAGGTATTTACATATGTGGTTAGGAATTTCCTGACAATCTACATTCTGAATTGTACCTCACCTTTATGTTAGTTAGTTGCTCAGCTTTAACAGTGGGTCTTTTTTGTGTAAGGAACATACTTGACTGTCTTATACGAGCACACAGATCAATGTTTTACTTGTCGATTTTAAATTATTCTGATATGTCATAATTATGTTTAAAAAATTATATTTTTATGCTAATGAGAGCCTCTAAAGAGGTCTTATATTTAGCACCTACTGTCAAAAGTTCATCGAGAAAATATTAGCCGCGGTCAGTTTTCCTACTAATTGGTCCGCCCCGGTAGACACCAGCCATTAATTACATCTTAAATGGAAAGCAATTTAAACTTTGAGACGGCAACGTTTTGCGACCGGTATATATGTAAATTGCGCAACATTGAAAACGTACACTCCATTTAACAATTATAACTCAATTATGTAAAATGGGGCTATCACTGGCTTCGGAAATTAACATGGACAAGTTAAAACACAGCAGGCCGAGTAGGTTTTGGAGGGCGGATGTGCCACCGTCAGAGGCTGGCGCGATTAAGCGCTGTTAATTTGAATTTGTGATATATTTGCTAATTATGGAACATGGATTTCGGAAATTAAATTGCTGGCCCGCGAATAATCACTGATTTACTGGCTTTATTATGTTCTCTGTACACTGCCAACTGGAGTAATTAATGGCTACAAAATGACTTTAGCTAATGCACTGCGTTAAAACATAACAATGATAAATATGTTTAATTTATGAGGCTAATTTTTATCATTCTTCAAGTTTTGCTTGGAAATATTCCGGCGGATATTTCACGTTCTGTCTCATTTGATTTTTAGACAGTGTTGCAAGTTACGTCGTCCTAATTTTAATTGAAGTTAATAATTATCCAATCAAAGTCAGTTTATAAATATACCTACAGGATAAAGGGTTAATTTTAGTGCAGGCGCTGGAAGTAATTGAGTATGCAAAATGTGAGGACCGGCAAGTATGTTCAGATTTTTATACCTGAGACCTTAAACAATGGAAAAACCCATCTTGCCGTCAGCTGCGGTGGTCCCTTCTAGTTCCCTGCTGTGCCCTTCCCGCGCCCCATGGTAAGCATAGCGCGTCTAGCCGTTCAGTGTATTTCTGCGTCCATTGACACAAAAACGTTGCGCTGAAGGCTCGCGTTTGTCGTGTATACGTAATATATTTCAAATCATTCAACAAAAATTCCTACTGATTAGCTTCGCACTACTGCTTAAAAATATGCACGAGTAAAAGAACACTTGTACACTTGTGGAGGATTCGATGATCCAACAAAATGTTTCAAGCTACAAGGGTCTTCATTTTGTGAGGTACTCGAAATAAAATCAAACCTCTCAGAAGCTGATTCAATTGTCACATATTTCACGCAGTAAGAATTCAGCCTGCCCATGTTATTATCCTCAGTGCTGATACAGATGTATTCATCTTGGCGACATTACTGGAAAAAACTAGCAAATATTGGTTTTCTAGGTTTATGGTTCGATGGTTCTTATAAAAAGAAACATCTTCTAGGATGCCACTTAGCTGCTGAATCCCTTGGTGAAAGCATATGTAATATTATGCCAGCTACATTCCGTAAATGGTTGCGATACTACCAGTAGATTAGGCAGTAAAATAGAACGGAGGATTTTGTACAAACAGCCCTTTTATCTTTGAGAAGCCTTGACCTAAATGCTAAATAGTTAGAAACAGTTTGCATCCATATTTAAAAAAAAAAAAAATTAACTGCTGATGAACTCCGATATAAACTGATTTCCCAAAACATGAGTTTCGGCTTTAATTTAATGAAAGTGATAGGCACGTCAGATGCTTTGCATTTGTATTTGTTAAGGACTACAGTACAAACATTTATTTGGAAAAATGCTCATCAAACTCAATTGAAGCTAGTGTTGCCGTCTAGACAAGACAAGACAAGAGTTGCCCTACTCTTGTCCTGTCTTGAAATTTCAAGACAAGACTTGCCTAAGTCTAACTCTTGACAAACTCTATACAAGAGTCTAGATTAGAGTCTAGAAACAAATTACATACCTAAACATAATGATGGCATACTGATTAGGATAGCATTTATTTCTCTCAACGTTCCATGATCATAATTTAAGTATAAAACTCAAACATCGTTGTCGGTGGGCAGCGGTCGGCGCCGTAATTGACATTAAATACCTAATCTTAATGGAACTGAAAATAATATTGCTGTGGCGCACAAATAATAGTTTCTTTCACTGCAAAAATTTGTTTATATATTTTTTTAATCGGGCTATATTACCGATGCCCGCCGCTAGTCAAGCGACATAAACGCGCCATTGTATGGAATTTGCATTGTATAATGTATATCAACCCATGAAATGATCTAGTTCTCAGAACGAAAAAATGAAGCGTGCTGTGAATGGTTGTAAGTCTGCAGCCAAAAAAAAAAAAAAAAGGTTTTGCATAAAATTTGAACAGTATACACAGTAAGTGGGTATCTATGATTGAGAAATATGGCGCCTTTCGTATCTTTTATAGGAAGACAGAGGCTGACTACCCCTAACGGTTTTTATCCCCAACTTTGACGTGACACATTTTTGGTATTTTTGGTCTGTTTAACTTCCTTAAACAATTTCCTAAAAAAGGTACTCTTGTTTCATACCTTTTCGAGAAAAAAATATTTTATTGATAAGGTGTCAAGGATAAAATTCAAAATTTTTGCCCAAAAAATTTTTAATTAATTTAATTCAGTGGGTCAAATCAGCAAATATGGAAAACCTACAAAAATAAAATATTTTTAATAATAAATAAAATAAATCCTAGAAATGAATGAACACGAAATATTTGCTTAATTCCTAAAAATAATTTTCTTTATGAAACTAGGGGTAAAAACCGTTGGGGGTAGTCCGCCCCTGTCTTCTTAAAAAAGATACGAAAGGCGCCATATTTCTCAATTATAGATACCCACTAACTGTGCACACTGTCCAAATTTTATAAGAATGGATACAGGGAGTTGGGAGTTATCTGCAAAAAACCTTCTTCACGATTGAACCTTTTAAGGGCGAATAGCTACGAAGTGGGGCGCCCTAGGAAAAAACTTAATCTTACTTCTAGTGTCATTTTGACCCAAACTATACGCCCCGGAGTACTTCCTCATTCCGCGTACTTTAGGAGCAACCTGTATACATATAGTCTAATCAAGACTCTTGATCTTTGAGGGACTCACTCTTGTCTTGTCTTGAAATTTCAAGACAAGACTTTGTGGGGGTCTTGTCTTGAATTTTTAGCTCTAATCAAGACAAGAGTTAGAAATTCTAACTCTAGACGGCAACACTAATTGAAGCCCATTAATTACTCTTTATTTGGCTATGAAGAACACAGTGGTGACTTACATCCACGACAAATGATAAAACCGCCTTTGTCATTGATTCAGCCTTGTAAATTTACGTCCAATTGTCAAACAATGTCTTGCAGTTGTAAAAAGTCAGAATAATTTTGTATTTCATTGTGTAAATATGTACAAATAATGATTGTCTGAATAAAAATGACTAATTATTATTATTTTTTATTTTTTAAGCTAAGAAACAATCTGTCATTTACATTCATTTGATATTTTACAGAACTAAGACGTCATCAAAGCACACACAAAGAATTCTTGAAATATTTGCGGCATATTTGAACTATTCTCAGCTAATATCCATTGATATAATGCATTTGCATTTTGCATACTCACTTCCTTCTAGCGCCCAGTCTATTTAGCTCGAGCTTCAAATTGCAAGTTATTCCTGTTAGCCCCAAATGTTATGTTTTTTGTTGATAGTTGCGTATAATCAGAGTTACTTTCTATTTAACTCATTAACGATGAAAGCTTTCAACGAAATGAGCGACAACGATGACGATATTTTGGAATTTGTTTGAAACACGAAATTTGTTGAAACACGAAAAACGGCCGAAGGCAACGAAATAATCCTTTTGAAGATTATGTCAATGTGGACTTTTTAGGTTTGGCTAAGAAAGCCTACAGCAATATTTATTTTTGAACAAACCGACACATTGATAGACCGAAGTTTTCTAATAATTGAAGAACAAATATTAAAATTAATTTTATTACAGTATTACAGAAATCATTCAGTTTTACCAATAAATCAGTTACCTACTTTTAACACTGCAATATTGCGCAACCTGTATTTTTTTATTAACTGCTTGTGATTGCATAAATGTCAGCAAAATTTGAATTTGGTGCCAAGAAGTCTTTTTCTCCCCACAAAATGCTGTATCATTATTACTTCCACATCCAGTGGAAGTATAGTAAGACAAAATTTTTTTTTTAAATTTTTATTGTTCAAATAGGCTTAAAATGTCATGAAACTTCGAGATCTTAAGTTTGAGCGAAAAAAAAAAATTCTGTCTGTCGGTCTGTCTGTAACTTTTTTTGGGCGCACGTTTATTCTGGAACCGTTTAAGATACTGACTTGAAATTTGGTATACATATGCACTTTAACGAGATCTGGAACTAGATTATATTTTCATCTTGTTCCGTTGAAGGGTTGGGGGGTCAATTGAGGTAAATGGGGGTAAATAGGTAAATCAAGCAGGTTAAGAGTCCATAAAATTGGTATTTAGTATATATTGAAGAACATAAAGTCTCCAAAAATGTTTGGCATTAGCCACCCCCATTACTACCCCCACCTCATTATTAAAGGGGGTGAAAAAAATAAAATTGAAATTTAGCGTGTATACAAGAACCTAAGCCTCAATTTTTTTTTTACTTAATCCACCCCCACCTCTCTACCACCACCCCCCAACCCCCACTACCGATGTGGCATACCGTTTTATAGGTTTTTGGGGTAGGCGATTTCAAATATGATGTTATTAAAGTTACTTCAAGTAGTATGGATGCGCAGTGGCTTTCCTCGATTACCATCGATGCGCAGTAGGTTACCTCTAGTATTATGGATGTACAGTAGGTTTCCTCGAGTATTTTGGGTGCGCAGTGACTTTTCTAGAGTACTATAGTTATTAAAATTACTTCGACTAGTATGGATGGATGCGCAGTGGATTTCCTCGAGTACCATCGATGTGCAGTAGGTTACCTCTAGTAGTATGGATGCGCAGTAGGTTTCCTCGAGTATTTTGGGTGCGCAGTGGCTTTTCTAGAGTACTATAGATGCACAGTATGTTATTTCAAGTAGTATGGATGCGCAATGGATTTCCTCGAGTCAAATGGATGTGCAGTGGGTTATTTCAAGTAATATGGATGCGCACTAGGTTTCACCGAGTATTATGGATGCGCAGTGGCTTCTCTTGAATCCCATTGATGCGCAGTAGGTTACCTCAAGTGGTATGGATGCGCAGTGGGTTTCCTCGAGTAAAGTGGATGTGCAATAAATTTTTTCTAGAAGTATGAATGCGTAGTGGCTTTCCTCTAGTAAATTAGATGCACAGTGTGTTACCTTGAGTAATGTGGATTCTTAGTAGGTTTTATTGAAGAAAATGCTTGAAGTAGAGACTTTACTTCTATCGTGTAGTCCACGGCACAGAATGATTTTTTTTTATATCTTTGTCATGCTATTTTCTGCGAATTACTTGCACATCCAGTTAAAGTATACTAACGCAAGAAAAATTTTTGAAAATTTTCATTGTACAAATAGGCTTAGAATGTCATGAAATGTCAATATGTTAAGTTTGAATAAAAGAAATTTGTATGTCGCGTCGGTCTGTCTGTTAGTCTGGTATCTGTTTAGTGCTCACGATTGCTCTGGAACCGTTTAAGATATTGACTTAAAATATGGCACACGTATATATTTTAACGAGATCTGGAACTAGATTATATACTGATCTTATTCCGTAGCAGAGTTGAAGGGTAAATTGAGATAAGTAGATAAATTAAGCAATTAAGAGTGCATGAAATTGGTATTTAGTAAATATAAGAGGAGCTAAGATCTCAAAAACATTTTTGGCAATAGCCACCTCTATTAGGGTGAAAAATATTGTGATTTGGTGTGTGTATAAGAACTAGTCATCAAGAATTTTTTCGCTTGATTCACCCCCACCACCACCACCCCTACTGCTGATGGGGCATATCATTTTATGGCTTTTTCTGGTATACGATTTCAGATATTATACCATTAAAGTACCATAAACAATTATTTCCACTTAGTGGAGTGCATTTACAGTATTTTCATTGTAAGATACTTAGATGTGGAAGTGGTGATTCCTTAGGCAGCGGTTTTTTGTTCTATGTTTATGATTATTTGCTATTTTAATTAATAGCAACCTCTGCTGATAAAAAATTGAGACCTCTGCCTGCCCTAATTACCTGCCCTAATCGGTGTTTAACTAATTATTTTTTATAAAAAGTATCACTATCAACCAGAAAATATTCTAGTTTATATTGTAATTGTCGTCGCTCGTCGTTGTCACCGTCAGATGATTTTTCGAAAAATACAACGAAAACTTAAAAATCTAATAAATCTAATAAAAAAACGACCATTCAAAAACAATCTACAGCTGGCAACTTCAGGTTATTCAAAGATCTCCTAACCCACAGCATAAAATATAGTAAATAAACGGATGCGGGTTTAACACTGACTTTGACCTGAGATTTAAATTATCACGGGGTTATTAAACACGCAAATTTGACCCTGCATTAATAAACCGAACCTGAATAGGTAAAAAAAATAGGATAACAATGCAAAAAGACCGCTGCCCAAGGAATCACTACTTCCACATCCAGATTTTTTATCCAAGTATCTCACAACGAAAAAAAAAATTGTATGTGGAAATAATTGTTTATGGAACTTTAATAATATAATATTTGAAATCGCCTACCCCAAAAATTCATAAAACGATATACCACATCGGTAGTGGGGGTGGTGTTGGTGGTAGGGGTGGATGAAGTACAAAAATTTGGGGCTCTTGGTTCTTGTAAATACACTAAAGCACAATTTTAGTTTTTTCATCCCTTCAATAATGGAGTGGAGGTGGAAGTTTTTTGAGACAATTTATTCCCTATAACTCCTCAATGGAATAAGATCAAAATATAATCTAGTTCCAGATCTCGTTAAAATACCTTTTAAGTCAATATTTTAAACGGTTCCAGAGTAATCGTGCGCACAAAAAAAAGTTACAGACAGACCGACGGACAGAATTTTTTTTGCTCAAACTTAAAATCTCGACGTTTCATCATATTCTAAGCCTATCTGAATAATGAAAAATTTTAAATCTTTTTTTGCGTTTGGCATGGTGTTGAGGATACTAGAATCAGACGAAAACTGGCAACTCTTGGAGGACATGATAACATCAGTCATGCAGACCAAGAAAGTACACGAGAGAAACTTGAACCTCTAATCGTTTCAACGAAGTTGGGAAGTAAATGGGAGGTCATCTCTGTGGAGACAAATCGTTTCTAACACCTAACCTAATATTGACCTTATATTCTGATGGAAGGCGAGAGCAGTTCAAGGATATGAGGAAACACTGAAGAGAGGGAGGGGGGGGGCACTATTCCGGAGGAGTTTTAGCTCGGTTAGAGTCCAGCACTACCCAACGTGATAGATCCAGGGCGCTGGTGTCCATGATGGATGTCCCCTCCCCCCCCCCCGTACAAAAAAAAGATTACGTCAACGTGGTTGGCGAAAAT